>OX637330.1:9675226-10275226 GCA_951799385.1 Hyppa rectilinea | reverse complement strand
GGATGCATATGATATGGGTTAAAGTTGGTAATCCGAGAAAGAAAATAGGCTTTAATTTTTAATTATAAAACTGACAGAGCTGCACTATTGTACTTACACATAATTTGCAAATAGGGGTAAATAAATTTGATATAAAGGGTGCTGCACACTGATACGGGTCGGCAAGTTTCGGCACAACCGAATTTATATTTTGCGGCCAGATGCCGAATAATGCCGACCGAAACAAATGTGTAATACGCTTAAGAAGGTAGGTGCGAGCTCATCACCGATTTAAGTCATAAAAATATTAAGAAATGAGTTTTGTTCTCGCTGGCAGAATGTTGCAAAGGTGTTGCATACATAGAAACTGAGGCCGAGAACTACAGGGTGCCCCAGAGAGAAATGCACTTTTAAAAATTCAAGAAAAAAAAACTGTATAATTTTATAGAATTTTTCATCGAAAAATTACATCGTCCATATATCCTTTACGGTAACAGCATTCTTCCAAACTGGCATCAAAATCTTGGGAAACTTTCGTGAGATACCTATCCTCGTAATGGATTCAATTTCATGCCGAATGTTCAGCTTCAGTTGCTGCAGAGTTGTTGGATTATTAGAGTATACTCTGCTCTTTAGGTAATTCCATAAACAGAAGTCTGGTGGAGTGAGATTTGGGCTTCTTGGTGGCCAGATGTCACCCCCGCGTGAAATTAATTTTTACCACCTCGATACGACATCGTCTGCCTTTAATTCGTGTATTAACTGCGTATTATAAGGAAAAAATTTCAAATCAAGCTGTAAAATTCGCTGCAATATTAATTATTTATTTGGTTCACCAACGACTGTTTACAACAATAATAAACTTAATACTATTTTTAAACAAAGGTAACAGTGTAACACTCACTTATAGGTAAACACCACAACCGCAATATTAATATATTTCTAGTAATCTAACCTTTATAATAACTTTTCAAATAGTGACAAAATAACATATTAACTATATTAGGTTAACAAAATTAAAAGAAAAAAAAACAACTAAAAACGAGAAAACTGGTAAGTTAAGTATCTTACTACAATATCGATACTCCTAAAGTCGATACGTTTGCGCTCCGACATTCGTGGATTCGCGCGTACAGATTCCCGATCTCGCTGAATGTTTTCGTCGGTCCGTTATACTCTTTGGCGATCGCGAAGCTGCATTTTTTGCGACGATCCTGTCCTTTCGAATCTTTCAATCCATTGCTTAATTAAATTAGTGCTTGGACTCTCACTGATGCGCCGCAATTCGAATACAGAACGGTAAAGTCGCCAAACAGTCACATAAGATTGAGCATTCTTCTAAAATGCGCAGACACAAAACGCGCTGCTCTCCCGCGTAACGACTCATGGTGAATTTCAACAAGAGATTTTTATGTATCATTTCGGTGGGATTTTTTTATTTCAATGCAATCTATATATTTTTAGTGACAAATAATACTTTAGTCTATTTTATAACATTGTGCGTGAGTGGACATCAAATATTATCAAAACTTACATAAATATTTAAGGATAAAGTTTTAAGAGTCCACTGAAATTAAAAGTGTCCACCGAAATGATAAAAATTACCACCGAAATGATAAATCCACCGAAATGATACAGCTAAGAACAACCGTGCCCCCAGCCAGGGTTCCGTACTTTGTTAGGTTTGATTTCCACAAATTTTAGATAAACACTGAGACAGGACAGTACACAGTTTTTTTTAATATCATCATTAATATACAGATATTACAGTTAGTATTATTACATATATCATTCTTTGAGGTTACAATAACCTCAAAGAATGATATTAATGTAATGTAATGTTTATTATGATATGAATGAATAGTTTCTTTACTTTTATAACCTTTGGTAATTTTTGTGGTTGTTGTTGTGTGAAAATGTTGGAAAACTTTATCGTAAATGCTGGTAACCTTAAATAAATATTTTTGCTTGTTTATGTACTAATACTAATTTACTTGATATATTTTCAAAAGAATCAACGTATCGCGATTAGAAAGCTTAAAGTTTCTGATTAATATGATGGTTGCATTTGTAAGTTATGCCATTAATAGTAATACCTAATGTCTACCTATTGCACTAAGAGAAAAATGCTAGGTATAATTTAGTTAAATTGGTAACGAGAGGAGAATAGTGTTTCTACAGGTATATCAGTAAAACTTCTAAAATTAAATCAACTCTTATATTTTTAAAATACAATAAATGAATAAGAAACATTATAAAA
This sequence comes from Hyppa rectilinea, assembly GCA_951799385.1. Lineage (NCBI taxonomy): Eukaryota > Metazoa > Arthropoda > Insecta > Lepidoptera > Noctuidae > Hyppa > Hyppa rectilinea. The sequence goes on along the minus strand of OX637330.1, from coordinate 10,272,987 downwards.
ATATCTTAGTAGTAATAGCTTAGTACTTTTAATCCTTTTACATAAACGTATGAAACATAACAGAAACCTGAGATTGAGATCACTTTATTCTTAAATTACTACAACAATAGAGAAACGTACATATCTAAATAGAACAAAAAACAACAAAGTTTTGTTCTACCTATAACTATAATTCGCAATTATGTATAAGTAATTCTTATACCTAATGCGAATTATAGTTATTCCAATAAAACAGTCTTTCTGGGTACGTATTTACGAGTAGGTTCAAGTATGTAGCTTAAAGATTAATTTTTCATCATGTCACTTTAAATCACACAATTATTTCTCAAATTCACTAATCAGCCTCTTTTCATGACTATAAATATAGGTTTTTAATTTAGATATGTACCTAATAAACAAATCTTCTTTAATTATCACACCACAGCACGTCTTTACTATAATTATTATAGTCATCAGTCTTCTTTAATAAGTTTAACTTCCTACCTAAAACAAGTCATGCCATTAAATGACAGCAAATATTTAAAAAACTAAATATACAATAACAAAAATCAAAAAATATTCAAATCAGAACTGGACGAAGACGAAGATAATCTTCTTACTTTTCTCTTCTTGGCTGTAATCATGATTTCTTCTTCGCTGTCAATATTTCTTGTCCGTTCATACTTTTCAATAATTTCAGTATCATTGTTTTCAAAAAATGAACACGATGGAGTGCTAAATTCATTGAAGTTTTCATATTTTTCGAGCAATGATTTGGGTATTATCGATGATTCCTGCTCATTCTCTCCTTTTTGATTATTCATTCCATCAAAGGAATGGGATGTTGAGGGCTTAATAATTGATATTTCAATGTTTGTGATTGAGTGTGTGTGTGGTTCATGTATGAAACTATTCCTTTGTAATTTTTTGGAAAGATTCTTTTCATTGAATGGCTTGGGACGTAGTACTAATTTTTCTGACAGTTGAATTGGACGCAGATGTGCTATATTTGTATTATTTGCAAAATTCGTTGATTGAATCCCAATGAAGTCATGAAAACCTAAATGCTTGCCGTGAGGGCACCTAATAGTTTTATTTAGGCATTCTCTTTCAATACAGGACAGATGTCGAAGTGCCAAACGGTTTCCTGACTCTTTAGACCAAACAACTTGGTGAACTTTCATAGTTCCCGGAAAAGTCTTTAAGTCTTTGGGCAAGAGCCAATCTTTTTCTGTCACCTGATAATCTTCAACTGTTTCAATTTTCACACCTTTAACATAACACTGTAGGTTTTGTACCAGCGATTCAATATTGGTAATATCATGTTGATATGAGACTTGTTTATCTAGCGTTCTCTTTAATACTCCACCCACTCCATCTGCTGCGCTTTTTCCATGACCACACTCACAATAGTTCCAAATTATGTGGGTCAGCATCGGACAATAGGAGGATAACTGAGTTATTATATATAATATATTTTTATTCCTGTATTGCGCAGATGGTGAGTCAGAAATAACGTAAAGTTTACGAACCAGAGGAGCAGTTATCTCAATTTCTTGCAAAACAGGAATGAGGTGTGCCCATACTGCAGCAGCATCATGCCTTAAAGAGGTACTTACAGTACAAAATGACTGAGTTTTGCAAGTTTCGTTGTCGAGTTTGAAATATATTACGACAGTATGCAAAGTGAACTGTTGTCTGCTACCACCAAAATGAAGGGATTGAATTTCGGATCCATATTTGGCATTATAATTTTCACTGAAATCAATTTGTATAATACAGTCTTCCGTAGTCATATTTTCTTTTAACGTTTTGAAAGCTTGATTTTGATTTTTATTATTGACGCAATGTTTAAGGAATGGTTTCAGGCTATCTTCGAATTTTTTTATTAAATCTAGTGGTTTCACCCAACGCCTTACTTTTTCAACTTTAATAGCAGATTTTTCTACATTATTTTTGACATATATGCTTTTATTCTTCTCCCAACCCCAATACGCTATGTTCACTTCATTATTAAACTCTTGATAATCAATGTGTCTATTTTTACAACTTGAGCATATTCTTTGCAGACAATCGATGTTATCTTTACTACAACATAGGCTACTTAAAACGTCGGATATTGTATTTTCTTTGATAAGGCGGTTTCTTTTCATAGATTCAATCAAAAGTTTCATATTTTCGTGCTTTTCACATAGGCATGTATTTCGTGCATTCACATTTGGTTGAGTGACCCAGAAAGGCTTCATTCTTGAAAATGTTGAATAGCTTATCGGTGGTTCTCCTGATCCCAAATATTTCAAGTGTAAATTTTTAAGTGTGTCTGTCAATAGTCTTTTTTGTTTTTTTAATCCATGTCTAGATATGGTGTCATTTTTTCCAGGACACAGTGTGGAATTTTCATCATCTTCTAAAAATTTCACCACCCTCCTGAGAATTCGATTTTTTTTTTCATCAGGTTTTATGACTTCTACTGCTGGTTTTTCTCCTTTTTGGGTACTTTTCTTCAAAATCATATAATTGCTTTGTAGTCTGTTACACCTTTTTTTGAACATTTCTTTTTCCTTAGTGACCTGTAATAATTTGTTTTGTAATTCTGTTATTAGCTTAGTTTTAGTTTTTTGATATTTTCGAAATTTGTCTTTAAGTCCTCGCTTGAATTCTACAGATGTAATTGACGAGTCTGAAACAGGGCTGTTGGGGCATAATGTTGACTCGATACTACTTAGATTTGATGGACATGTTATTCGTTGTACGCCACTTGGTTGTACACAATGAGTGCCAGTTACTACATTGTCATCAATATGATGTTGAATATTGGAACCAATTGTACTATCGCTATTCATCGGCAAGCAGCGCCGAGCCGAAGATGGATTCCCTTGACGAGAAGTGCTTGGACCAGGATTGCTATAGTCAAAATTTACAAAATTTTGATGCGTTGTTAGCAGGGTTTGTCGTGGACTGCTTGTGTATACCCGATGAAAGCTTCTAGCTTCTGTAGTATTAGAACGTTGGATTTGGATATTCGTACTAATACTATTGCTGTTCAATCGTAAGCTGCGCCGTAAAGTAGGCAAGAAGGAACTGTGACAGGAAGTGCTTAGTCCAGGACCATCACTTTGATCCCCAATTGTCTCATCCAGAGGGTTAGCACGAGCCGCTATAGGAGCTGGAGCTGCTCTATTTTTTTTTCTTTGGTAATAAGCAGCAGCACTTATTTTGTTTTTTCTTCTTAGGATTCTTAATTTTTTAGGGGTCATTAGATGCCTTGAAACAATTAATCCCGCTGCTTTTTTTCTGGCATACCTTTCTCTGTCTTTTCTCAAAAACTCTTCGCGTGAGACTTCATTGCTCTTAATTCTCTCTTTTCTTCTTCTTTCATACAACCTCCTTTTTTCCAACCTTTCTTCTCTAGTCTGTTGCTTAGGCCGCGGCATCCTAAAATCAAAATACACGCTTTTCAATTTTCTTCTTTCTCATATCCACAGACATACATTCATACACACTATACTATGATCCTATAAAATACTATACCTTCAGATACACCACGCGCTCACACACTAGCTCTCTTGCATTGACTCAGACAAACACTCTCACAGGCAATTTCTCATCACATAGGTATATCTCTTTTTTTTTCATATAACGTTTAAATGCTCTTTAACTTATTTGTTATATCTTGTAAAATTAAGAAATTTTGTAAATTTATCAAATATTATTTATTATTGTTATTTACTCGTAATAAATGATATAAAAATAAAGGTAAGTGACTTATATTGAAGGTAAACCCTCGAAATAATTATTTTGTTGACAATTAGTAGGTATAATAATCTACACTGTGGTGACCCACACACTCATCACATTTTCGTTGAGCCGAACAAATGTGTATCTAAAGTATAGTAAGGGTTCCCTATTTCATTTCGAAAGTTGATAGTTCTATTTTTATTATATCGAACACGTTGTGTCGATAATTCAGTAGTACGATGTTTTATTCGATCGATGCTTTATTAGCGCGATGTAACGTTTGTGCGAAAAATTCTGTTTCGAAAAATTCTACAGCGATTGCTCATTACTTCGGTAATTTATTAGTTCGATATTATATTGGTTCGAAACGCCTACTACTCCGTAACATTTAATTAATAACCACCATAATATTTAATTATTTTCCATTATGGACGTTGAGAAACTATAGTAAATACTATGGTAGGTATTTACTATAGTTTCCCTACATATCTTTGTGATTACATTTGAGAGTTACCATAATTGTATTGTTTTGTGATATGTGGGTAGGTGTAAATAATACTGACATGTGTATCTAAACGTGTCATGTTTTGCTCTAGTCAACCATTTATTTGTGAATTATTGTTCTAAGCCGGTCGATTCTATAAAAATATCACCGTGAATACTTGCGTGGAGTGAGCTGTCAGTGTCATTCAACTGATGCTAGGGATTGACCAAGCATTAACATTACAATCATAATCGAGATTTTAACGATTTTTTATGCATTTTTTGATAAGTAATTATTATATTTTATTTCAAATCTAGCTAGTACTTAGGTACTTACTTACAACATAATTAGTCATAAAATCAATTTCTTTTTTTTAAATTTTTTCCTAGACTAGTCCTTACTGAGAAGATTTTGGTAAATTGATGTGCTGGCATACATGCGTGACCCGCTCGCGCCTTTAGTTACAATACAAAGGCTAGTCTTAGAAAAAAAGAAATTGATTTTATGACTAATTATGTTGTAAGTAAGTACCTAAGTACTAGCTAGATTTGAAATAAAATATAATAATTACTTATCAAAAAATGCATAAAAAATCGTTAAAATCTCGATTATGATTGTAATGTTAATGCTTGGTCAATCCCTAGCATCAGTTGAATGACACTGACAGCTCACTCCACGCAAGTATTCACGGTGATATTTTTATAGAATCGACCGGCTTAGAACAATAATTCACAAATAAATGGTTGACTAGAGCAAAACATGACACGTTTAGATACACATGTCAGTATTATTTACACCTACCCACATATCACAAAACAATACAATTATGGTAACTCTCAAATGTAATCACAAAGATATGTAGGGAAACTATAGTAAATACCTACCATAGTATTTACTATAGTTTCTCAACGTCCATAATGGAAAATAATTAAATATTATGGTGGTTATTAATTAAATGTTACGGAGTAGTAGGCGTTTCGAACCAATATAATATCGAACTAATAAATTACCGAAGTAATGAGCAATCGCTGTAGAATTTTTCGAAACAGAATTTTTCGCACAAACGTTACATCGCGCTAATAAAGCATCGATCGAATAAAACATCGTACTACTGAATTATCGACACAACGTGTTCGATATAATAAAAATAGAACTATCAACTTTCGAAATGAAATAGGGAACCCTATAGTAAACATGTACTAACTACATAGATATATGTATATATTATATATCTTAAGCACAAATATTACACAACAAATACACCTAAATAATCTAATCGACACTCTAGGTAAAAGTAGGTACATTACAAAACTATGACTTTGTATTTGACACCAGGATCTCTAAAACTTTATGTTTTTATCATTTCGGAGATACTTTTAATTCCGGTGGACTGTAATTGGTATAACAGTCCACCGAATCCACTGAAATGATAACACTGAGATGATAAAATAGAGGTTAGTTCTACATTTAACTCCGAAAAAAAAATATTTAAAAAATATGAACACTACTCAAACAAAACAGTACTTACTGCGAATTTAATACACAATTTTGAAACAAATTAAACAAATCTAGCACGAGGTATAACAGCCACCGAAATGAAACTATTTTTGTCCCCATATTACTGAAATGATAAACTTACTTTTTTGGCGGGAAACCGCAAGACGTTGGGACCGGTGCGTTCGCGCCGAGAGCTTAAGCCGGACTGATCCGGAGTGAGAAAAGGTGAAAGGGGCGTAACAACGCAATGTTGATGTGGCTATTCTACTAAAACTTACTGTCCTCTGAAATGATAACTTTTTTCCAGACAAAAGTTGACTGCCTGTCAAATCCATGAGAAAGAAGATAAACAAACAAAAATTGTTTTATTTGATCGAATATATTATAATTTAATGATAACAAAATCAATTTAAATCCATATTACGAATGTATTTGCAGGAGAAGGTATGTTATGAGCGGAATTGGGTTCAGGACAGGTCACCGTGATGATAAAATAACACTTCGTAATTTTTTTTTTGGGTATATTAGAGGGTAGATACCAATGATTTTTTTTGCCAAGGTAGAGAAATACTTACGTATTTGAGAAAAAATATATAAAATTAATAATCAGCACATTGCACTACCGTTCTCAGGTTTGCCGTGTATTTTTTTGCTTGGGCAATTCACCCTCTGAATGGTCACTAAAATTACAAAGCCCGCGCTACGCACTGCTACCGCGCACCACCTTTTTGTCGTTTAAAAAGTGCATTTCTCTCTGGGCCCCCCTGTATAAACGTCACGTGCTTTGTCCGTTCACACTGTTCACAGTTATCTATCCTCCTGATGTTGCGTCGCTGTCACAGTCATACAGGTCTTTATTATCGGTGAAACATGTTTGCTATTGGTTTGCTGCTGTGAGAGGTAAAATAAATGTAACTGAATGGATTTCTTTCCACCAACCATCTATCGCTTTGTTTCACAGATCAGATTTTTAATATATGGTGACGTTATGACGATTCAGATGGCAGCTATACTTCCGTCCCAAAATACGATTATTGGCCAAGTAACAAAGAATACTTACCTCTGGAGATACATGAAATGGGTGCACGCTTTGGGCCTGCTTCTCATTCTAAGTTTTGGCACAGGAATTTTAATTTTCTTATTAATTAAAGAAAAATAAATTGTGCCCCCGGAAATATAAACGAAATAAATTGTTCCTGATATGTTTGTGGTTTTCTTGTACCCTAGCGCTGATAGGTAGCATGTATTGTAGGCTAATGGGACATAATATGGTTTCAAATACGTTTCGGCTCACTTGAATAGATTCGAACTTGGTTAGAGCTCCTAGGGAAATCTTCTGAGCTGGTACAAGTTGGGTTTCTAGTTTTTCGCTTATGTGAAGGTAAAAGGTCTCATGTGATAGGTTGCGGGTGTGGTTTCGAGTGTGGTTCTCCTGATCAGATTTTGTCCAGTGTCCCAAATATCCGATCACTTGCACGTTTGATTATCTAAACGACACCTCTGGCGCTGCAATCAATATGTGGGGCACTTGCTGGGCAACTTCGACACGAAATGAATGACATTATTTAGATTAACACGTTGAACGCCAACGCGGTCACCGTGTGTCCGACAAACAATAGTTTTTCTATTGTGTCTGCTGCGTGGCAGTCAATGACTTAAACTAATGATTTTGATACTTTAAGCACACAAATGTACAGGGGCATTTTCTACCAGTCAACTCTTGGGTGACGGTGATGCAGAGGATGCAGCGGTAGGTACCGTGCCATTACGAAAATTATCGTTGATATAGCGATGCTCGGGAGAGGCGTATGTCCAACAGAGGACGTTAATTTATAACAGTGGATTAACGAAACGGTAGGATCATAATCATAACCATTTCAGCCTGGGACCTCACATTACTGGTGATATAGATAGGTATCCGTAGGATAATGTTAATAAAGTATTTTTTCAACAGATCGTGACCAGAATTTTGTATTAATTTCATTGACCGCATGGAGAAGCCACCGCGAGCACGGCCAACAGGGCCTGCCTATCAGAATGCCTTCAGAGTACAAGGGCCTCTTCATGGCGAAGGAGTGTTTTGCGGAAGGTTCCGATGGATGTGGACCGTGTGCTTCGCTATGCTCGCAGTTTTGTTTGGCACGTACTTGACGGTATTGCTTTGGAGGAGCTTTTTTAGTGATGATAAACATATAGTTATGTCTAAGTAGTGTGCGTCTATAAAAATGTTTTTGGTGTCTTCTACTGTTTTTTTTTCATATCTCTATATTTTAGATAAGGTTCAAAAGTGGAGTGTACTCCACTTTCATAAGGTTTAAACAGGAAATAAAAAATATATCTATTCGATTTTCGAAGCCCAGCAAGCGAGCGGTTTAAGTTTAATAACGAACAGAGCTGAATTCTTGTACACATTATTTGCGAATAGCGGTAAATAACGTCTATGTAAGGAGTGCTACACACTCGTTCGGGTCGGCATGATTCGGCACAAACAATATATAATATTTAATCGTCCAGTTTTTAAATTGCTCTGTACAATGGCTTGGGTTTCAATCTGTAAAGTTGTGCTTGTACAACTAGGAACGCTGCGTCACACATAAATTAATGCTTGAATTTTCAACTTACAGTATTTAGCGCAGCTTTGAAAAAAAGGCATTCGTGTAGGTCTAGGTCTAGTGTTAGTAAAACGTTAGAAAGTGTCACGCATTTTGGGGGCTGGTGCGAGTACTGTTATTTCCACCAACCATCCACCGCTTTGTTCCACTATCTGACTGTTTTTGTTAATGCATGACGTTAAGACAATACTCATGGCAATTCCACAACTGCAACCGACCCGTGATGACCCGTCGCATATTAGATGCCAAAAACGGAGAGGACTTTTTCCTCTGGAGAAATATGAAATGAATGCGTTCAGTTCAATAAAAAAATAATTTGTTTTTACTGACACCGTGGTTTTTGGATACGCTGATTGCACAGTTTGTATGCTTAGCGTTAATAATAGTGATATGGTACAGTTATAGTTTTATATACTTACGTTTCGCTACACTTCAAATAGTTTATTGATATGTCTTCTAAGTTAATACTTGTTGTTATGACTCAAAATATCTAGTGTTGCACAGAACTGAAGGTGGCTGGTCTCATGTGATAGGATGAACAGGAGGACATCGCGAGGTGCTCGGGAAAAGCTATTCACAATCACAATCTTTCGACATGCTCCGTGGACAATCGAAAAAAAAAAATATGGAAGGAGTCTTGCAAATCAAATAATTTATACAAACGTGTCATTTTCGACACGACACCCTGACTAAAGGCTGTGAATAGTTAGATTTTGTCCCATCTGCCATGTCCCATGTGCAGTGTAGGTACCAAATGTCCGTTCAACAACACCCTTGATGATCTAAACAACGATCTGACTCAGATCAAATAAAAAGTCTTTTTATTTGATCTGAGCGATCTGATCACGTTAATAAAGTATTTCATCAACAGATCGTGACCAGTTTTGTATCAGATTGACAGCATGGAGAAAACTCAGAGATCAGGCCCCACGGTGGCCGTGTACCAGAATGCCTTCATTGTGCGACGGCCCCTCCGCGGTGAAGAGATGTTCAGCGGAAAGTTTCGTTGGGTCTGGAGCTTCTGCTTCATTTTTGTAATTTGTTTGTTTGTCATTTACTTGATTGTATTGCTATACAAGCATTTCACAAGAGACAAAGTTGATGATGATGACGTCGAGTGGCGATGAAGATACTTCTATGTATTTTAGTCTGTGTCTATAAAGGTGTTTTTGTTGTCATTTAGTGTGTATTTTTCTTATTATTTTTATACTTTAGAAAAGGTTGAAATTGCAAGCTTGCTCTCTTTTTTAACACGAAAATAATTTTTAATCATTAATATCTGTCAGATTGTCGAAGAATCTGTCAGAGAGCGTGAGGCGCGCCACGGTTTGAGTTTAATATTTTACAGAGCTGTATTATTGGCCTACACATTACTTGCGAAGAGCGATAAATAAAATATTATACATATTATTATGTAAGACTTACGGCACGCTTGTACGGGTTGGCATGATTCGGCACAACCGAATAAGTATTTTAGCGCAAATTACCGAATAATGCCGACCGAAACAAGTTAGTGAGACAACACGCCCAAGAGTATGCGGGCGCATCGCCACTGTTTCAACTATTTATGTCATAAAAACAATTAAGTAATGTCTTCTCTAACACTGGGGTCTGGGATACACCTAAAAAGTACCCCGGATTGTTGACTTTCAGCAATGACCTGCTGCCAATGTTTGTTAGCAAAGCGGACGTAATAGACACGCATTTAGGGGGCTGGTGTGAATGCAGTGGCGTAACTATAGGGTGGCAGGACTGGCAAAATGCCACGGGCCCCCGGCCTGACAGGGGCCCGTGGCCCGAGAGGCTGCAAGCTCAGAGTGCCCTAACATTTTTAACAAAATTAAGTAAAACATGGGGCCCTATGCAATCGATTTGCCAAGGGCCTAGTTACGCCACTGTGTGAATGAATACAAGACATTCTTTCCACCGCTTTGTTCTGCAGATCTGGACTGTGTGTTAATGCATGGTGCCGTGAAGAGGATACAAATGGCGGTTGGTCAACCAACCCGTCGTCGCATCTTTGGTGCCAAACTTGGAGAGCACTCATTCCTCTGGAGACACATGAACTGGTTGCACGCAGGCCGGGCAGTCATTCTAATTGTGGGCGTAACTTTATTAGTTCTCTTGTTTATGAGAGAACAAACGGCAGAGCCTCACTGGAAAGTACAAATGAAGCATAAAGCATTTGAAACGACCTCCTGAGTTAGATCCACATACTTTGGAGAATCTAATACAATAAAAAAATAAACTGTTTACTGGCTCTTTGGTTTTCGTTAACTGAAGTTGATGGCATATTTTGTCTGTTGTTTTTTTAATTTTTATTTATTAAGTACAGGCGCCAGCACATCAAGCTATCCCTAACTGTCAAATTTTCTCAATTCAAAATGAACCTTATGTCTTTGCAATAAAGTTGAAATACTATCAAAGAAATTTGACAGATTGTGGTAACTTGATGTGCTGGCCTCTGTACTTACAGCAACAGCAGTAGTTTCATACAAAAAAGAAAACACAATAGGTATAATAAAAAATTTAAAAGTAGATACTGGTATGTACTATATGTACCTCTATTATAGGTGTACACAGCATTTACCATAAAACAACATCGTTATTATCTAAAAAAAAATGGTATATTAAGGCTTAGAGCATTTAACCTAAGTATAAGGTGACTGGTAATTAGTGACCGATATTTAAACACGTGATTGTACTCATGATTACAATGAACTTTCCCAAAGAAACTTTTTTTGTATACTCCATAGCTGCTAACAGCTGATCGGCGCGAAGTTCATTGAACTTTGCACGCGCCAGTTGTATTGTTATTGTGATAAAAATAAAACTATTGAGTATACAAAAGAAGTTTCTTTGGGAAAGTTGATTGTAATCATGAGTACAATCACGTGTTTAAATATCGGTCACTAATTACCAGAGTCACCTTATATATGGAAACAAAACAAAAGAAAAGAAAAACAATTCTAGACAAAATTTAAAAAAAAATAGTAAAATAAAAAAAAAATGTTACCAAAAAACCTGGAAGGTTACTTAATGCACCCCTGCACCCCAGAAAGTCGGAAACTGATCTTAACTTGTTGAGTGATGCTCCGTGTAAATCGGTTTCTGACGATTTACAAAAACTGTTGTAGTTTCTGCACATTTGGAGCAAAGGAGCGTTGAGACCAAGATTAGATTTACGGAAAGGCATGTGGAACAATTTGGTTATAGGGTGTCTGGGAAGTTTTGAAGGGACTGAATACTGGTTACGCTCAACTAGATCGCTGTCTGTTTATCGTTCATCATAACAATTAATTGGGACAGTGGTGGTTTCGGCAGTTTCGGACTCGAATGGAGCTCCTAGTTCCGATTATCTTGTCAGTTGGTACTTGCTGGGAGAACTCAAAAATTCTAGTTCCACAGAGCATCATAAATTATTGTTTTATGAAAGATAGATGTATTATTATATTATCGGTGATTGCATACTTGTTGCCTATAACATGTTTGTATGTACATTATGGCGCGATGATAATTGAAGTATTGTTGAAGTATGGTTTTTACAATGTGATTTTATTTGCAATTTATTATTTACAAGTAAATCTATTTTTAACCCCCGCCACAAAATAGGGGTGTTATCAAGTTTGACGGACTGTGTGCGTGTGTGTCTATGTGTTTGTATGTGGCACTGTAGCTCTTAAACGGGTGGACTGACTTGGATGCGGTTTTTTAAATAGAAGCAGGTTTTCTGACGGTGGTTCTTACACATGTTTTATCAAAATCAATCAGTCGTCTCGAGATTATCAGCTCTTTTGTTAGCTGCGGTAGGGATCTTAGACACAAAATGTTATTTAGCGTACGTTGTATATTAGACTAGACTGACGTAAATTAAATTCCGTACACGGACAGGGCTGAGCAGTGAACGATTTATTTTCCTCTTTTTTTTTAATGGCACTTCACATTCTACCTATGAGGTTGTCTACTGCTTAACCGGGCTTGCCTGTGGGTGCCTTAATGAAAATTAAGACCAACCAGGGCTTAAAGACACTTACAAACTGTATTTTGGTTAAATGCTCTAAGGTGCCACTGGTCGTACCTCCGATCACAGATTATAATATCCAACTGCTCTTTCTGATTCGAGTTGTCATTTTTTAATCTGTGGTTGTTTCAACTTCGAATAAAATGCTACCATCAATGGCGGACAAAAGCGTGTTATGATTTCCACATCTAATTCTTAAAAATAAGTGAAAATTCGTTTGAAAAACAATATATTAGTGTTTAATTATTTAATGTAGGTTACAAACTTGTTAAGAGAATATGTAATGTGTGTTTTAATTGTGCATTAGGGTGTTTAAATAGACGGACATTAGTGGCTTGGCAAAATGACGCAGTTTTTGCCTCCCAACTTATTAGCGTTATTTGCGGCAAGGGATCCTATCCCATACTTGCCACCTGCCGCAAAGCTTCCTCATGAGAAGAAACAAAAGGGCTACGATGGAGTCGGAGCCTTCCTCAACATTTTTGAGGTTAGTAGTTGTAAATCATTTTTTATCATTTGCGGCACTTCATTTTGCAAAATTTTTTGTCATCTGTAAAATTGCTGCTTAACTTTTAACTTGGCATTAGTAAAGGAGAAAACCTTCAAGAAGATTATGTATTTACCATTGCATACTTCTATTTGCTTGTGACTGCCATTTTTTGCAATAAATTACTGTAGGTATGGTAGTAGGTCAATATCGATGTCATTGCCCAAGTATTCATTTGTTTTCAACTATTCCTACCACATTGAGGACAATTCTGCTAAGAAATACAAAGTTATGAAGGACTTCATTATTGCATTACTATATACATTATTGCATTACTATGTACATCTGACAGGCCCTGGTGGTCTACCACCTTACTGACTGGCTGATATTTTGACATGTTCTTTTTAATCTTTCAATACATGCTATTATAATAATTGTATTTTTATAAAGGGTTACATTTACAATAAATATCTCAATAAAAAAGAATAGTGGTATTTAAAATACCACTATGGAGGATGTTGGGTTGTAACTCCCTTCGGTCAAAATGATGTTTGATGTTGACTATGGGAATGTTATGTTGAAAGAATTGAGAACTGATTGGTATAAAAGTTTTATTGGTACAATTCATGTTGAATTAAACATACTGCAATGTTTCACTATAGTACTCAATACTCAATTTTTTAAATGCATTCCAAAATGTACATTGGTTGGTGGGTTGTAATTAATAAGTCACAATTTTGGACCCTGTTGGGCACAGCATAGAATGTGGGAGAGAGGAGGAAGGATTAAAATACAGTGTAGCGCTTACAGAGGCATGCACCTCTGATTTTACAGATTCATGTGCGTATTGTATAATTATCACTTGCATAAAAATTTCTTGAGGAAACCAGCATGTCTGAGAGATATTTCTCAACAGCATGTGAAGCTAAGTCAAAGGCCAATGGGCAGCATAAAAACTCTGACACCAGGTTAGTCACTAACCACACAAAAAGAAGAAGAGGTTAATTCTTAAATTGCGTCCTTAGATGAGTAGGAATACTCTTGTTTGCACTTGAAATAAAGGAAAGAAATACGAAATGTATTCATTGCACCATCCTGCAATAGGCTTGCATGGTGGATTACAGCACACGCCACTTTCAAACTGGTTGCTTATTTATTCAAATAATTTGATTATTTTCTATGACTTTCATTTAATGTTCTGTTATTACTATAACTCGAACACAGACATAATAATACTTGAAATTTTAGGAGAATTATTCACTTTTACAATGTTTGTAAATGTGTGAACATCATGTATCTATCATGTTTGTGTCATGGCTTTATTTTCACTCTGTTTACCAAATGTGGAATAGGTATTTTATTCTAGGTGCATCATTTTTACATAATATAATCCTATGATTAATGTATACAAAATATCGTATCATTTTACCCAGTAACATACAAGGGAACTCAAAACACTTAAAACAGCACATAAAAGCTCAAACAGCACTTCTTCTTAGCACGTTCATGGCAATATAATGGGTTCGGCCCAGAATTAGGCTACATATTTGGCACCATCACTAGCATCCATCAGTTCCTGTAACATGCAGACAACGGGACACGCAGGATATAAAATTAAGTGTGACCACGCACCACATTTACACATTCCAAGGCAGTGTTGTCTATGAATCTCAACCTGAAAACAAACAGCACCTCTAAATAGCTACTTTAGTTGTTTTTCCTGTTCATTTACAGGAAAAACTGTAAAGTTATTAAAAACCTGATAAGCTTCCTAAATTAGGTAATACGGATGTACAGTCCCATTAAAAGATTAATATGTGTTAATTATTTTTTAAAAATCCACCCTATTTAGATTATTCCATACTACTAGATACAATTTGTTTTCCATCCATGTATCCAAGTGTAATATTTCATACCTACACATTGAACAATAGTATGGACCTATACATTGTAGTCTATTAAGTGTGTTCTTGTATAGGGAGTGAGCCTATTACCATCAAATGGGCATAAATACAGACCCTGCAAGCTGACACATTCCAGATGGAAAAACCCAACAATTCTTGGTCCAACCTAGGAATTGAACCGAGGACCTCATACTTAGCAATAGTGCTTAAAACCACTAGTCCAACGAGACTGTTGAGGAAAGCATTTTTTTTTTTTGTTATAAAGTAAAAATCCAACATCTTTTCCGCAGCATCCCTCAGAAACTCCACCACCGACTCGAGTGGAGACAAGAGAAGAACGTATGGAAAGGAGACGGAGGGAGAGAGCGGAGCAGACAGCATACAAGCTGGAGCAGGAGATAGCGCTGTGGGACCCCACGACCAACGCGAGGGCTACCATGGACCCCTTCAAGACACTTTTTGTGGCTAGGATTGTGAGTATTATGAACATAACTGTGTTCTCGTAAGGGGTCAACAGAGTCACGAGCAAAAGTTTTCTCCTTAATTCAATCTGCCGAGCCTTTTCCCAACTATGTTGGGGTCAGCTTCCATTCCAGTCTAACCAGATGCAGCTGAATGCCAGTATTTTACATGGATTGAATGCCTATCTGACCTCTATAACCTATTTCGTAACTGGGTAATACAATACCTCTTGGTAAGACTGGCTGTCAGACTTTCGGGCTTCTGTCTACCCGTAATGACTGTCAAAGATCACATCTCAAGTTGAAATGGCTGTCAGACTTTCGGGCTTCTGTCTACCCGTAATGACTGTCAAAGATCACATCTCAAGTTGAAATAGTTTCCACGCGCGCCTCAAAGAGATGTCAGCATATGAAGGGGCCCCTCAGGGCCAAGCCTGCCGGGTAAGCGGGATTGTCCGAAAGGGTTACCGCTACCCCGGAACATAAAGGGCTACGGAAGGAACATAGATGGGTTTTAGTCAGTAAGAGTCTGACACTCCCTTCTGCTCCACCCAGAGCGGGAGCAGTCATTGGATGATTTCCCAGCCTTAAAAAAATTAAAAAAAGTTGAAATAGTTATTTTACGAGAAAATCGCTTCTGAATATTGTTGGGTGTGTACATATTAGGGCTTGTGACTAGGACTGTACAGTACACCGCACCGAGCACAGGCGGCTTTGTCCATATCTTCCACCATGGGTATCACCGGTTCGTTTGCAAAAGAAATCGATCAACCATGTTCTCTGCGATTGGAAACAAGATAGAATTACATAAGAAAAAAAGTCAAAAATATGTTCTTTGATTTCAAAAAAGGTCCTTTTTACTGTCATATGAAGTCTTCTTAAATCTTGAATATTCTTTGTCCACAGAATTACGACACTTCTGAATCTAAGTTAAGGAGAGAGTTCGAAGGTTACGGAGCAATTAAAAAAGTAAGTTGTTTTTATTTGTAACTGCGACCGGCCATGGCACCTCATTGTAGAGAATATGGGATTGCAGAAATGTAATGTAAATATGAAAATAAGGAAGAGTATTGTAGCATGTTGTGTTGCAAGTAACATTGCGTTGTGCGTATTGTATAATTACCTATCACTTGTTTAAAATCGGTGAAGGAAAACGTGAGGAAACCGGCATGTCAGAGATATTTCTCAACAGCATGTGATGTGATGCTAAGTCAGAGGCCCAAGGGCAGCATTAAAACTCTGACAACAGGCTAGTCACTAACCACACGAAAAGAAGAAGTAACATTGCATCCAGTCTGTGCGGATCTTGTCGCTGCAATAGTATTGCACACCTCGTGTTCACAATGCGTTGGGAAAAGGTAAAGTCTCAAGCACAAGTCAATAACATTCCGTCACCAAAACGTCCGCGTCACCATAACATCCCTTTTACCAAAACGTCCGCGTCACCATAACATCCCTTTTACCAAAACGTCCGCGTCACCATAACATCCCTTTTACCAAAACGTCCGCGTCACCATAACATCCCTTTTACCAAAACGTCCGCGTCACCATAACATCCCTTTTACCAAAACGTCCGCGTCACCATAACATCCCTTTTACCAAAACGTCCCCGTCACTATAACATCCCTTTTACCAAAACGTCCGCGTCACCATAGCATCCCTTTTACCAAAACGTCCCCGTCATCATAACATCCCTTTTACCAAAACGTCCCCGTCACCATAACATCCCTTTTACCAAAACGTCCGCGTCACCATAACATCCCTTTTACCAAAACGTCCGCGTCACCATAACATCCCTTTTACCAAAACGTCCCCGTCACCATAACATCCCTTTCACCAAACGGCCCTGTCACCATCACATCCTTTTCACCATAACGTCCCTATCACCAAAACGTCCCCATCACCATAACATACCGTGTCTCTGTAACCATTCCATTAGGGCTCTGTAATCTACTTAAGTTGGTTCCTGCTGGTATAAAATGACTCTGAAGCGCTTACGCTTGCGCTAGACTTTACCGGTTGCGTTTAATGTTGGACCGCTATTCGGCCGATGATGTCTATAGGAGAGACGACGGTACTTAAACTTGGGCTTCCTAGAGCTGCGCAGAGCGTAGTATGAATTAAGAGCCTCAAACGAACAAACCTAGCATATAATAGCTGTTGTCCAAATAGAGCAGCCTTTCCCACAGTGGCGATAACGCCCTCTTGTGGGCGCTGCAAGCATAAAGTCATCAGTAAGAGACCCAGAAAAAAAATAGGGGCGTTGTGTAGAAGCTGAGGGGGCGATTTGTAATTTCATCTATAGTGCATTTTTCTTAAATTGTATCATTTTGGTAAACAAATGTCGCGACTAATATTAAGATTTCTAGGTAATGTATGTGTGTCTGAAGTATTTTTTTTCAATAATTCATGCCTGTTGTGTATTATACAAAGATCAAGACGATTATGTTTAACTTAAAGTGTATGATTTATACGAAAAATCATAATTTTCGTCCGGTGTTTGTTTACTAAATTGGACACTTTAAAAGAAATACACTATAGATAATGTTTTAAGTAGGTAAAAAAAAATGGGGCGCTAAAAAATAATTTATTCTCTAAGTGGGGCAATGGACAAAATAAGTTTGGGATCCCCTGATATGGAGGGTATTTTTGACACCGGGATGTGAAATCATCGGGTGGAAAGGACGGATTTTCAGGACTGCCGCGACTCACCGCTTTCCGGTGTAACTCAAGCTTAACCATAGTTTAACTGTTCAAACGGTCGCTAATATCGCCATCTCTCTCTCTCGCCCGCAGATATGCATGATATTTAACAAGGACAGCAACAAACCGCGCGGCTACGCATTCATCGAGTATGAACATGAACGTGATATGCATTGTAAGTGCTGTTGAGATTGGTAACGCGCGCAGGCGACGGTGTTGGTAGAGTGGGGCTTGTGCGGTCAATGTAGGGTAAGGGTAAAGTGGGGTGTAGGGTAAAGTAACGCAGGGTAAACGTACAAGTCATCACTGCTATGTAGTTGCATTATGCAGATTGTACATGCGACATAAGTGTTACTAAAATTGTGTAATTTGAAGCATAATCTATTGAGATAGCGAAACTCACTGTTTGATAATTTTAGAAATCCCTTAAGTTTTTGTATCTTACTTTAAAATGCACTTTTTTTTTGGGAGAATTACGAACGCCCCAAATGCAACCACGCTACCAACACGTCAGTCTGTTCATAACTATATTTTGCACTATCACCATTATAACAACACATCATAAAAATACATTTTATATAAATTTGAAAATGTTTCTACTAATTTGGTAGAAAAATGTTTTTTTCTACCAAAAACGTCTAAAGTTATAATGGTGATACTCTGCGCAATAACTCGATATTTGTGCAGAGATATGAGACATTCTCGGAGGAGATTGTCTCGAGTTTTTTTTTAAATTCTGGCTTTATTTCATGTTCAGCCAATAAGGTTCCACTACTGGAACAGAGGCCTCCTCTATGTGAGAAGAAGCATAAATTATTGAATGTTGTCAATAATGCTACTTTTTTTTGTATGAAATACACTTTATTTTCAGCGATGTTGAAGAATACACTAGTATTTTTTTTCTAATTATAGGAATTTCTATAATTTTAATATAACAGGCAAACATTGTAACTGCCAGACCAAGCTTGACTTTTTAGTATTTTAAAGTGATTAATTTAACGTAAAATATCCTAAATATTTATATTCGAATTACTTACAAGCCTACTTTCATTATCAAGGTGCACAAATAATAAAATGATGCAATCTTTTTTTTTTCAAAACCTCATAAAATTCATCTGTCAAAATAGTTTTTTTTTTAAATCTAATGTCTGGAACAGACACCTGTCAAACTCAAAGTATATTTTTAAAGCTAAGGCAAATGACACAAACTTGAATTTTATCACGTCAGCTGTCTCCTCCGAGAATGTACGTTAAAAAGGCGCGTCCACACTTGCGGTATACATTAAACTATTTGTACATGATTAACGAGTAATTTTTCTTTCCGGACCAGACTTGCCGTAGACCTACAATTCGAGCTAACTGCCATAGGTTTGTATGTGGTAAGATGCCAACATACATACAAAAAATAATAGGCAACAGTGGCCCATTGTGTACACGGATGGGCCATTGTGGTGACGGGCGAACATTGGCCGAATCGCTAAATTTTTATATACAAAAATCATTCGCCCAATCGTAGTATCGATGTTTTTAGTTCTGTTTGTTATTTTTTTTCAACGGCCGTGGAAAGAATTTAGTTTTAATTGAAATTTAAGTGTTTAATTTTATAAAGTTTTTGCGCAACGGATAACGTAAGTAAAGCGCACCAGGTAACGTGTACATTCGCCGTAAAACGGATAATAACCGCGGGGTTTCGTAAGTAAAATAAAAGTGGTAAATTTTCAAACGGTAGGTATAAGAATGGTGGGTATGATTTTTTGATATTATAGAGTTTTTCAATAATATTGGTCACTCGGCTTGGTCGGTAGGTATACAGACAGTAGGTATACAAAACCTTTTTATTATTATTAATGTTTATACACTTTGACCGGCCATTCGTTGTGAATGACCGGTCACAGTTGGCAACTGGACGGTATCGGTCTACTGTGGACTGGTCCAACGCGGAACAGTGAATATCTTTTGCAGGTTGTATTATATATAACACAAAACGACATTATTGTATGCGTGTCTAAAGAAAGATAAACAATTCATTGGCAAATCCAACAAAAGATATAAAAATTATGTAATACTGCGTGTATTAGTAGGGTGTTGTCATATTTAAAGGTGTTGTATAGACCATCAAACTCATTATCCAACCCAGCTTGTCCCTTGCTGTCCTCCCCCAGAGACGCCCTAAGGCGAGGTCCGTACCACACAGAGGGTGCCCTTAGCGTGTAGTCGCGCTGTTTGTAAGCATTTTGAAACCCTGGCTGGAGGCCTTAATTAAGGCATCCACAGGAAAGTCCAGTTGAGCAGTAGACAACCTCCATGGTTGAACTACAAGATGCCACACAAAAAAATAACTTTGCGTCGTAGAGGAAGTTGTCGTTGGCCGTTTGATGATCTTACACTTTTAAATATGACCGCACCTTTCTGGTACACGCTGTTCTACTTTATTTGGACACTAACAATAACAATATATAAGTTGCGATGCTCTTAACCTGGACAAACACCACCCCTCATGATATAGGTAATAAATCCATACTTATAACAGTCCATTTAAACTAATAACCTCTTTTATGCACAACCTAAATGGTCAATGTTGATAATGACTGGTCACTATACAAAATGCATAGACAAAAAAAAATGAAAAATGTTAAAAATTTATTGTTTATTAAAGTTTCGGATGTGCAAAAAAGAGAATGCAGGCACAAAGACAGATTCACGTGGTTTGTGATAGTAAACAATGCACTTGTCACCTTTTTGAGATATTTCTGAAATAAATTCGAAGTTAAATAATAGTTAAGCATTAGGTTGCTTAGCTTGAGACGATATGGCGTTGTGTGAATTGTCCAAGGATATTATTATTATATTATTATTATTAGTTAAAAACATAACTGGCGATATTTGGCAGGCTTGATGTTATTTGTAATAAAAACAGTCAATTCAGCTGTCAGCGATTAAAAAGATAAAAAAAATAAAAAACTTAACATTTTTTTTTGTAATAAGTATTTTTTTTCAAACTTTTCACACATATTTGCAATTTTCTGTGTTGCTAAAAAATGTTTTTTTTTTAATTAGTAATTTTTTCAAACTTTTCTCATGTAATTTAAAAAAAATCTGTGTTGCTAGATGCAAAAACTGGTCAACCAAAACTCAATTTCACTGGCCAAAGTTAATATACAAACAATATTATGTGAAGTTCAACATCACTGGTCACCCTGCATGAGCCTTAAGAATAGGATAAAGGCTCAGATAACAATTAAAATCGCTTAAAAATCAGAAAGTATAACTAAAAGGTGCGACGGTACGACCGCGTGGCTCTGTCGCCGCCGGCCGCACCCACAACTGACGCTCACTTACAGCTGCGTACAAACACGCGGACGGCAAGAAGATCGACGGCAAGCGAGTGCTCGTGGACGTAGAGCGCGCGCGCACCGTCAAGGGCTGGCTGCCGAGGAGACTGGGTGAGCATATCCTAACTCATGTTATATACGGACTAACCGAAAGCTCAGGTCACAACGAACGAAGGAGGTGGCGGGATGGGAGAGAGAAAGGTGCTCCCGTCGCAGCCGCAGGAGACGCCCCGGGCGTCGGGAGCCACGTGACGACTCCCGGCCACCTCCTGCGTGGGCCTGCGGACGGTGAGTAATGGGTGACTCACCGTCCGATCAGCACCAGACCCGTGCGGGAGGGGGGGGGGGGCGTATATGTTCCACGCGCGCCTCAAAGAAATGTCAGCATATGAAGGGGCCCCTCAGGGCCAAGCCTGCCGGGTAAGCGGGATTGTCCGAAAGGGTTACCGCTACCCCGGAACATAAAGGGCTACGGAAGGAACATGGATGGGTTTTAGTCAGTAAGAGTCTGACACTCCCTTCCGCTCCACCCAGAGCGGGAGCAGTCATTGGATGATTTCCCAGCCTTAAAAAAAAAAAGCTCAGAACGAAACGTACACGTGGCGCCATCTATTATCAAAAGATCGTCATAGAAGTTTTCCTCGGGAACAGTACTCTTTTTAGGCATAAAAGGTACCCTATATCCGTTTCTGTACACCTGACAACGTATATGCAAAATTTCAGGATGATCGGTTCAGTGGTTTAGTCATGAAAAGGTAACAAACAAACTGACTAACTTACTTCCGCATTTACAGGGTATAACCGTAAGGGTATATATGTACACACAAAAGCATATGCTGCAGACCACCAAACTGAACAACTTTTACTATGGGACCAACTCCGAAATCGTGAAAAACAAATTTGCTGTTCTATACATTTTTGGTCACGTGACTCGTCAAAATGTATAAAACAGTTCATTTCTTTTTTTGCGATTTCCGAGTTGGTCCCAAAGTAAAAGTTGTATTTGTATATAACTGTCGTCACATAATATGCGAATATAGTCGAATAGCGAATATGTCGTCACATAGGCGGCGGGCTCGGCGGAACCCGACGAGGCGGCGCCGACGTCAACATCAAGCATTCGGGACGAGAGGACAACGAGAGGGAGAGGGAGCGATACCGTCTGGAGCAGAGGGAGCGAGACGACCGGCCCAGGCACGACGCGCGCGCCGAACGACCGCGTGAGTACCTACATTGTACTGCTGCGACTCGGCTCGCTCAGGATTCCTCTCTGTGAGAGGGACTGGGCTCAGCTTTGTGCGGCTGGTAGCAAAGTTTATAGTTCTAGGGCAACTTGTTTTCTCAAAATATTTTCCTTCGCCGTTGAGCGTCGCCACGTTGAGTGCCAACGCGGTCACCGGTGACCGCGAACAAAGGAAGGACATAGAAGAACATAAAAGGAATCCGGCTCGAAGGACCTTACATTTAATGGTCCTTCGAGCCGGATTCCTTTGTCCTCTCGTTCAAGTAATACCTTGTGTCTATTGTCAAAGTCTTGCCAGAGATTTTCCAATGACACTAACCTTTGAGTCAAGTACTCCTTTACTTTCCGAGACGCGCCGTCCTTTTGGTAGTTAGCACAGAGACGTTTGATTGACTCGAAGACTTCGTTTTGTATAGTGATTTCGCTCATCTTGATGTAGTCGATTAGTTAACCGAAAGCAGTAGTAGTAGGATGTAGTAGTAAAGTAGGTATGGAAAACACGTAGTTCGGTGTTTCCTAGTTTGTAGGCCTCGGATTACCCGCAGTTCACGTCGTAGTCCAGAAGCTGTAGTAGTAGTGTAGTGGTAGCAGCAGCAGTTGACACAGTTGAGTCTGTTTTTCCCGCTTGATTCAACGAAGAGGGGATACTTTGAAACTTCTTCGTGAATCAAGCGGGAAAAACAGACTCAACTGTGTCAACTGCTGCTGCTACCACTACACTACTACTACAGCTTCTGGACTACGACGTGAACTGCGGGTAATCCGAGGCCTACAAACTAGGAAACACCGAACTACGTGTTTTCCATACCTACTTTACTACTACATCCTACTACTACTGCTTTCGGTTAACTAATCGACTACATCAAGATGAGCGAAATCACTATACAAAACGAAGTCTTCGAGTCAATCAAACGTCTCTGTGCTAACTACCAAAAGGACGGCGCGTCTCGGAAAGTAAAGGAGTACTTGACTCAAAGGTTAGTGTCATTGGAAAATCTCTGGCAAGACTTTGACAATAGACACAAGGTATTACTTGAACGAGAGGACAAAGGAATCCGGCTCGAAGGACCATTAAATGTAAGGTCCGGTAGTAGTCGGCACCTTACACTTGCAGTTTAAGTTAGAAGTAGTAAGTACTTGGAGTTAGGTGAGTTGACGTAAACACACACAGATTTGGTAACACTAAAAGTTTATTTGAGTACCGATCACAACAAGTAAGGTTGGATGCTAATCCGCGGTGTTCGCGTAAGTATGTAATTTGTCAACTAACTTAAAATTATATTAATCATTGTTTAAATACGAAAGATAAAAGTAGGTCGCTGCGTTTGCAGCCTGACGGCATGTACGTAAACCGTACAATAGTTTTTCTATTGTGTCTGCTGCGTGGCAGTCAATGCCTTAAAAAAAAAAAGGAATTTTCACATTTTCATACTTCGCCAGAACAGATCTCACAAGTATCATTTTCCATTTTTACATTAAACTACACGACAGTCAGTCACCTACGCCAAGAAAAACAATATGGTGAAATAATTTTGCAATTTAGGTATTACGTTACGAACTAATACGGACCAATTGGAATAAATTAGTCTGTCAATCGGATAATCCGACTACAAAAGTCGATTTTCTGCAATCAACCTTAACCGGTGCTTTTACGGGTTCTCAATTTTGACGATTTACAAGGTATGCTCTGCTTGTAAAACTCCAACATGTGCACACATTTTCACGTTTGCCGTGTACTACACGAGATGCGTTGTATGAAGTTTAAGACGGTTTAAGCAAGGCGTAGTGTTGCTTTTACTCACGGGAGCGCTGCCTGCGCGGTGCTCGGCGGCGGACCGTGTGTCGGTGCTATGAGCTCGTCAAAAAAAAAAAAATGACGCATATTAAGCTAAATTACCATGTCTTTTTTTTAATTATCATTTAGAGGGGCATGTATGTATGAATTTATGGGACCAAAGGGTATGCAGAGCTTATTTGCATGTATAGAGTGCATGCCACTAATGGCTTGTCTCGTAATGTTGAGATTTGCGCTGTTTGTTAGCGAGCAATGGAACATCGCCCTTACAGCCTTCACACACTAGAACAACTGAATAAAGTTACACAGTGTCAAAGCTAAAATAAAATTTAAATTTTATTAAATATCGGTGTTTGTAAGTCATTGTAGATACGGATCGTTTGAACGAAGAGTGTCATCAGGATAAATTTGCATACTATTTGAGCGGGATCTATATTATACACCGTGCAATTTTAGTCGACATGTGATTATCGACAATCATTTCAACAAGTTCAGCCAAAGCAAGGTGAAGTTTTTAGGAATGTGTAACGTGTATTTTCTTTTTAGAAAAATTAATTAGTAGTTCGATAAAAAAAAATACTGAAATGATAATGTTCCACTAGCAGCCGGAGGCGGCGCAGGCGCACGCAGACGCACGCGTTCGCGTTCGCGTCGGCGTTCTGCGTCACGCACGCGGCGTCGGGAGCGCGACCGCGAGCGGGAGCGGGACAGGGACGCGCGCGAGAGGGAGCCCGACGACGCCGAGCGGTGAGTGCTAAGTACTATCCTCCCTTTGTACAATGTAGCACTGTACACCCTCACGCCTCTATGTGCGAAGAAGACTACTGTAGGACCCCAGGAACGGCACGCGCCACGATAGTGGCGGTAAAGAGCCCCTCTTTGAGGAGTGGCTAGAGAGGCTTCACGGCGCTCTCACCTACCGCCTGACGCAAGTCCTCACCGGACATGGATGTTTCGGGAGGTTCCTGCATATCATCAGGCGGGAGGAACCCGGTTGTCACTACTGCGAAGATCCTCCAGAGGACACGGTAGAGCACACGGTGGAAATCTACCCTGCCTAGGCGGAGCATCGTAGTGTCCTCGTAGAGGAAATTGGCGGCGACCTCTCGCGCCCGGCCTTGGTGCAAGCCATGGTCCGAAGGGAGTGGGAGGCAGTCAACTCCTTTTGCGAAGCGGTCATGCTCGCGAAGGAGGTGGCGGGATGGGTGAGGGAAAGTTCCTCCCGTCCCAGCCACCTCGGGAGCCAAGTGACGACTCCCGGCCACCTCCTACGCGGGCCTGCGGGCGGTGAGTAATGGGTAGCTCACCGTGTGATCAGCAGCTGGCCCGGGACGGGGGTGGAGTGTTGCACGCGATTGTCCAAAAGGGATACCGCTACCCCGGAACATAAAAGGCCAAGGAAGGAACATGGATGGGTGGGTTTCAGTGAGTAAGAGTCTAACACTCCGCTTCCGCTCCAGCCAGAGCGGGAGGAGGCATTTACAATAAATAATTTGAATGATGTGAAAACATAAATATTTTTTTTCCTCACACAAGACCTTTCTTCGCCCCTCTTTTAGTTTATAGTGTTTTCTCATAATTTCTTGTCTTTTTATTTAGCAGTAAGAACGAATTGATCACAGTACAAGTGTATGTTTGCTTCGCTAAAACATGATATCTAAATCATCCCTAATTTTTTATCATTATATTCCAGTGTGGCGGGTCGCCGTCGCCGCTCCCGCTCACGCTCCGAACGCCGCCGCGAGCGCCGCGACCGCGACAAAGACCGCGAACGCGACCGCGACAAGAAGCGTTCCCGCCGCGACAAGGAGCGCAAGGAGCCCAAGGTCAAGCCTGAAGATATCAAGATCAAAGAAGAGCCGATGGACGGTGAGTTCGGTAAATATGACCCCTTTGTTATACACTTTGGCTGTAATACTCACTTTAACTGTTTGCACTTGACCGCTGCCGGATAGAAGCGAGAATCAAGGTCGCAGACATTAAGGAGAGCATCGACGGTGAGTTTATTGTGCTATTTCGTACTTTGACCGGTGCATGTGGGTTGGTTAATGTGGAGAATGTGTTGGTAAGTATGTCATATTCGACCTGTCATCCTATCCTTATTGACTACTAGCTTTTGCCAGCGGCTTTGCCCGCGTGTATGTAGGCAATTATCCCACGGGAACCGTACATTTATCCGGGATAAAAAGCAGCTTATATGCTATTCCAGACTATAATCTATCTTTGTGCCAAGTTTCATCCAGATCCGTTAAGTCGTTTTTGAGTTTATTCGTTATAAATATACATACAAATCTTTCCTCTTTACAATATTAGTATATAGATTGGCTAAACCACATGATTTGTCTTAAGACAGTTTAGGCGAAATAACACATACACATAAAGAATAACGCGTAAAATTAACGCTCAAGTTACTCCTTGTAACATCAGCTCTCTTCTAGTGAGAGTTCCGTCAAAATCGGTCCAGCCGTTTCGGAGATTAGCCGGAACAAACAGGCATAAAAAAGTTGTTATAAGTACCGTATATAGTTTCATATGCATGCATTTTGTAAAAGCTAGTTTTTTTCATTACATATAGACTTCTTTATAATGTATTTGTATAGATAGTCATATTAGCGCCCGCTTGCTCCATGAATAGTGAAATTAATAACTAAGTGCCAATTATATTCAAAGAAATCATTTAGTCTGTCTTCTTCAAACGATTGACAGAAAAAGAACGTTTTTTTAAGCCCATAGTAACAGGAACATAAACTAACGCGGCGGGTTTGTATAGCGAACAGGATTTTCATGTCTCGGCGCTAAATAGAGCGTTGAAAATCTAGTGCACGAGAAAATACTCTGCTAATTCGTTTAGCACTAGACATTCAGTGCTTTTGGTGCTAGCGGGCTTAAAAGTTCTTCATAAAGATGAGTGCAATCCAAGCGAAACAATGCTTTTTGATTTTTTTTCTAATTCTGGCATACGAAAGGCCTTCCTGCATGGTAGGCCAAAGCTATAGTACCCTACCTGCTTCGCTCCTTGCGTAAGGGAGCGTTCAAGTATTTTTGAAG
Source organism: Hyppa rectilinea (assembly GCA_951799385.1). Classification (NCBI taxonomy): domain Eukaryota; kingdom Metazoa; phylum Arthropoda; class Insecta; order Lepidoptera; family Noctuidae; genus Hyppa; species Hyppa rectilinea. The sequence continues at coordinate 10,245,683 of OX637330.1, read as the reverse complement.
ATTTTTGACCTCCCCTCCCCCCATGTAACGCGCCGTAACAATTTTCTGTACCCCCCTAGTAAAACTTAACTACCACCTAGTGACTATTTTTACATGAAAGCCACGATTATTTGGCGTAAAGTACCGCAAAGTCGCTAATATTCATACCAATGTTATTGTTTCATAACTTGCAGCTGTTGATTATTTTTTTGCTTTAAATCCTACTTCCTACTACTATTATAAAGGCGAAAGTTTGTAAGTATGGATGTATGGATGTTTGTTACTCTTTCACGTAAAAACTACTGTATAGATTTGGATGAAATTTGACACAGAGATGGTTTATATCCTGGATTAACACATAGGATATTTTTTATCCCGGTAGAACATTCCTGTGGGATAATTTCCGACCTCCACGCGAGCGAAGCCGCGGGCAGAAGCTAGTAAATAAATAATAATAACTTTATTTCGGGTGGCATAATAATCCATATAAAACTTAACCTAGTACACACACACACCCCACAACCACATTTATGTATAGGCATGTCTCGTCACACCTATACACGACACGAATGCTTTACATTACGAGTAAAAAAAAATACAGTATCCTGTTAAAGCAAGCAAGATATTTTCAATTTTATATTTGAAATTTTGAGGAAAAAAACCTTTAAAAAATGCGTGTGGAAAAAAAATTATACACGAGCGTTCTGAATGGTTAGAACAATGTTTCATAACGCGTAGTTCAATTCCCCCCTAATTCGGTACGTAATACTTGAACGCTCCCTAAGAGATTAAGATTAAAAAAGAAGGCGCTACTTCTAATAGCTTCGGTTCAGCTCTGCAGCTCAACAAATACTGAGCCGACATAAACTAAAGTGTACCCCTTGTGCTACCACAAGTCATTGCGAAAAACTAACATTTTCCTTTAACTCCACAGACTACCCAGAGTTCAGCATGGCGCCCCTGGAGGTGCAGATCAAACAGGAGCCCAATGAGGACGAGAATAAATACAACCCCGAGGACACCAACGGAGAAGATTATAATTATTAAACTGTTGTATGTGTACAGGGCGGTCCATTGTGAGTTGTTTGAGGAGAAGTGCGGGCTTGTACGTTACGGTGCGTTTCCACTGAAGCGGAGCTGGGCGGAGCGGAGCGGAGACGTACAGGTATCGACCAATCACAATGGTTGAAATTCTCATCGCCTCATTCGTCTCGGATGTGATTGGACGGTTCCTGCACATCTCCGCCCAGCTCTGCTTCAGTGGAGACGCACCCTTAGTGTTCTTGGCCAATCCCGCGCAGAAAGTGGAACGCGTCTATTATGTTAATGATTAAGAGATGTCACGTGACTGTTTCAACACCTTCATACAAGTTAGTTAACACAATCGGCGCGTGTGCATTTCGTCCCGCAACCTGCGCGGGATTCGCTCTAGTTTGACAGGAGCATTACGTCAGATAATATTGAGAAAAATGTTGCCAACTATCTACCGTATAAGTTTTAGTAGTTTTTTTTTAAACTTTTCTCGTTGTCTTCCGATATCTTGAATTTGTGATCGATTTACTGAGTACTAATAATGATTATCATCAACACAGTTCTCTAAGTTATATTTGACGGATTGTTTTCATTAAATACATAACATAACGCCTGTAATCCTCCCAAGGAAATATCAAGTCCCTCAAATAGAACTTCCAGATTTTTTTTTTTAAATGCAGTAAAAACATAGTTTACTGAAGCACTTATTAATCCACATAGAACATACAGAGCTGTAATGAGCTGAATTTTACGGCTTCAGCATTCCATTAAAAACATTATATATCTTGCCAAACATGCACTGTATAATATGGAAAGTGTTTAAAATGAGGCACTTTAGGCGCATTTTGCGTTCTTTTAAAGCAGTGAACAAAACTGAACCGTCACGCTGTATCGGGTATACTCTCCTCTGAGTCGGATATACTCGGTTCTGTGTCGAGTAAACTCTGCTCTGAATCGGGTTTACTCGGCGCTGAATCGGGTTTATTTGGCTCTGAACCGGGTTTACTCGGCTCAGAATCGGGTAAACTCGGTTCTGAATCGGGTTTACTCGGCTCAGAATCGGATATACTCGGTGTCGGTCGGTGAGGCTGAATCGCGTTTACTCTTATCATTAGCCTGCATTTCTCTTGACTGTCGTTTAGCTCAAATATATTATAAGACCGTAAACAATACGACACGGTCAGTTAAACGCTCTGTATCAATACGCAAGTTGTATTGAAATAATTTTTAATTCTTCGTCCATTTTATTGTGTGTTGTCTCCAAACGTAATGTGTCGCGCACACATTGTCTCTAGGGTAAGGTATGAAATAAAGTATGAATATAAATGATCTGCCGAGTTTTATTTTGTCCTTTCTTTTATCGTGTCGATGGCAATTCAAATGAAGCCATGTAGAATAAGTGCGCTAGCGCAAACAATACCTTTATTTTTTGTCAGGTGCTATTCAAAGCTTAGTGCCTTCAAAACGCATACGTCTTGGCAAAATCCGTACTGAGCGCCTTCTACTTCACGTATTGGAATTCTTTAACAATAAACACATTTGTATCTGAGCATAGAAAGATTGTTACACTTTTGAACACCATTGTCACGGACGTAACAAGCAAACGTATACCCTGTAGGCCAACGACACAAATGTGATAATAGCAACAACACTATAACACGAAATAAACAATTAAATCATTACATTTGTGAGTGTTTATATAGATATCTTAAAAATTGAAGCTGTCGTACGTATTTTAATGTCGTGAAACAAATTAAAAGACACCATGGATATTGGGGAATTCATGATAACAAGAAGAAATAAATTTGTTGCTTGGCGTGGAGGGCACGCGCAGCAATATACATGAATATTTACAGCATAGAATGGATGAAAAGTATTGAGCACGTATGAGTGTGACCCGCACTGTGACATAAAACATAAAACACACAACACTGTGTTTAATGGTTAGAGATCTAATGTTTAATGTCACATTAGGCTTTGTTTCATGACATTTAGCAACATTCATTTGCCGATAAAACTTTCAACAAGTGATAATGTTAACACAACTGAATGCAACAATAATTTGGCAAAGGTCGCGGAAAGGTCAATTAATGTTCGTCCATGAATCCGTAGACCCCTTATTACAGGGGGTGTTACACAAGGGGGTGATGAAATTTCCATTATTTTTGATCTAGGACCTCTAGTTTTCGAGATATTTGCGAAAAACTCAAAAAGGGGGAATTTCACGGCCGATGTTTCAATTTAACACAAGGGAAATTACAAAGAAGAATAATAAAATAACAATAAACTGTATTTATTTATTATGAAAAAATCACAGGCATATTACATTATCATAGTTACATACAACGCTCTGAGGGCGGCGCACATCTGGCGAAGCGGGACTGTCACTGCCAAACAAATGTAGACCTTAAATCAGTTGCTATAAAGTTGAAATTAAATAAACTTCTATTAGGTCGGCAGCGCTTAGCGGAAAGAGGCGCGTAACTCAGGTAATTTATTTTCAGGCAGGTAACGTTGATATTTGTTTGGCAGCGACGGCGCACTGGGATCAGTTACACAAACCGATACGACTGGGCGGATTCTTCAATCGCCAGTTAATTAATATACAGGGTGGAATTTTGTAATGCCCCCTGGAGGGAAAGTACTCTTAATACTGTAGATAGAAAATTTTACTCAAAGGAAACATTCCTTTATTTTTGAATAGAAAGAAAACTGCATTCAAAGATTTCCAAAAAATCGCTTGCCACACCCGGCAATCGAACTGACTAAAATCTGCAAAAAGCACACACTGTACTTTTATTGCCGCGATCGTTAGTATCAATTATAAGGATGAAATCTCTCGAACAAACTTGATAAATTAAATGATAGGAAAACCATGAAATCTTTAATTATTTACAAAAAATTGTAAACTAATTAATTAGTTGCTCGAAATGGGCTCCATTTTCTTGGATACACAAATGTATTCTTTCTAACAAATTCATTTCTTGTAACCTTTAATAACGTGTTGTGGTGAATATTATAAATCGTATTCTGAACTTCAACTCTCAACTCGTTTACATTCGCATAAGATTTAATGTAAATTTGGTTTTTAACATATCCCCATAAAAAAAAATCTAAAGGGGTGAGAACTGGTGATCTCGCAAGCCATCTGATTGTGCCGTTTGTACCAATCCAGGTATTAAAGGTATTTATTTAGAAGAACACATTTGTGTATCCAAGAAAATGGAGCCCATTTCGAGCAACTAATTAATTAGTTTACAATTTTTTGTCAATAATTAAAGATTTCATAGTTTTCCTATCATTTAATTTATCAAGTTTGTTCGAGAGATTTCATCCTTATAATTGATACTAACGATCGCGGCAATAAAAGTACAGTGTGTACTTTTTGCAGATTTTAGTCAGTTCGATTCCCGGGTGTGGCAAGCGATTTTTTGGAAATCTTTGAATGCAGTTTTCTTTCTATTCAAAAATAAAGGAATGTTTCCTTTGAGTAAAATTTTCTATCTACAGTATTAAGAGTACTTTCCCTCCAGGGGGCATTACAAAATTCCACCCTGTATATTCGAAGAATAAGTTTGTCATTATGAAAATCGGACATCGGCCGCGTAACATAATTTACAAGCTAATATGTTACAGGGAACACTTAAAGGCACAATAGTTTTAATATTTAGAGCAAGTGACGGCTTAAATATGAAAATTCAGATAAAACGAAGATCAAGAACATCAAGTTAACAAAACTGTCAAATTTCTCCAAATGATTTTAAACCTTAAAACGTGGACTGTAAAGTTGAATATTCATTGAGAAAATTTTTCAGTTTGTGGTAACTTGGCGTATAAACTTCCCCGTAGAAAAAACGTGCCTGTCAACAAGCTTCTATAGTGATCCATCCATGCTGCTGGGGAGTTTGTTGCGCCACTTGTACTTCCCAGCTAAAGCACTAGGAAGTGGTGAAGGGTGGGCGTTTTTGGGGAACTGTCTTATGTAACTGTGACCTTCAAAAAGTGCTGATTTTCAGCCTAGTTAGAATAAATGACTTGATTTTTGCGTAGTTTGATTGTAAGAATATTTAAATGTCTTTGAGTATGGATAATTCTAGAATTTGACAATAAACTCTTTTATAATTATTAAAAACTATTTATAACACTAAATAAACATTTTAATTTTTATCGTTTTAAATTGACTGCTGAAAAACAATTAGTTAACAGTCAATTATGTATGGATATGCGACCGCACATGAGTGATGATGATTTCACATTGACAGCGCATTTATGTCGTAGCAGTAACGACGTTTTTTGTAGTGAAAATAATACCACTGATATGTACGAGCATAAGCTTTTCAAGCGATATCATAATAAAATAATGTCTTTTGAATAAAAACAATAATAACATAAACATAAAAGCAACATTCTTTTAAAAACGAATAACACCTGACTACAAGCTTAGTCGAGCCAGGTATTGTATTTTGAACTTTATTGCGACTGGCGTAAAATGATAATCAATTATCTTTAAAAATAATTTCCTAACTTTACATAAATTGACAAAATATTAAGCACTTATAGGTTTAATGAGTAAGAATACATCGCAGGGTTCCTTAGCATGTCCTAAAACCAACAATTCGGAGACATGTGACATCTACCAACCCGCACTGGTCCCGCGTGCTGGACGGGTCGTCAGAAGCCCGAAAATCTGACAGCCAGTCTTACCGTGGTATCGTATTGCCCAGTTACTGGGTTGTAGAGGTCAGATAGGCAGTCGCTCCGTTTAAAATACTGGCATTCAGTTGCATCCCGTTAGACTGGAAGCCGAACCCAACATAGTTGGGAAAAGGCTAGCTGATGATGCCTGTACCTACCTAGATATAAAAGAACACATTTAACCAAGCCTCGTGATGCTTTTGAGTTCTCTGTATGAGAAGGGACCTGTGCCCAGCAGTGGGCAAGTGAAGCCGATATAGAACATTATTATGAACTTTTATTAAAAACTAGTTGATAATATTCATCAATTTCATGTTATTCGACAACCTTCATTATTTTCAGCGGTACCTATTTTTTGCTTTTCTTGTGTTGTGTCTGCTGTCTGAAAAATAAATATATTCTTTATTATAAAAAAATCATTGTGAATTGCCATACAACGTGGCAATGCCATCCGTGTGGTACATTACCAGTCGACAGCAATGCGGAGGAGATTTTTCGACGCCATATTTTAGTTAGTTATTCGTTTTAAATACTTGTACTTACATAATATATATTAATTAGTGTTAAATTATATGTTGTAATTAACATTGTAATGAAAAAAATAATAATAACAAATCCGTTTATTTCAGACTGATCATATTTTGTTTGATTTTTCATATTTAGGCACTGTTAGGTGTTTTTGTTGCATATTTCAACCATTTTAAATTGCATATAATCCGGTTTTATTCATCACTATAAAGGCTAGGTAGAGTTATACTCACGATGCTAGAATCTGTGTTCTCCAGGTAAGGGATGGAGGGCTGCCTGCCGAAGAGTCTCTTGAACCCGAAGCGACGCGGCGCTGTGGCCGGAGGGGCGGCCGCGCTCTGGGGAGGGGTTGTGTTGTCGTTGCTTTATAACAAACTAGCTTTTGCCAGCGGCGTCGCCCGTGTGTATGTAGGAAGTTATCCCATGAGAACCGTACATTTTTCCTATATATGCTATTCCAGACTATAATCTATCTTTGTTCAAGTTTCATCCAGATACGTTAAGTAGTTTTTGATAAAACAAACATACATACAAATCTTTCCTCTTAATAATATTAGTATAGATACGAATTACGTGTCCTTAAGGTTTAGTAATGTTAAACCGTGGTGTTGATAATAAATTAAATGCAGCTCTGTGACACACGGACGGACAGCGTAGCCATAGGGTATAGGGTCTAAGCAGGATTGTCCGAAAGCGTTACCGTTGCCCTGGAACATAAAGGGCTAAGGAAGGAACATGGATGGGTTTTAGTCAGTAAGAGTCTGACACTCCCTTCCGCTCCACTCAGAGTGGGAGGAGTCATTGGATGATTTCCCAGCCTTAAAAAAAAGGGTTTAGGGTCGTTAGTATACAAAAAAAGTTTCTTTGAGAAAGTTGATTGTAATCATGAGTACAATCACGTGTTTAAATATCGGTCACTAATTACCAGTCACCTTATATAATAGGGTGAAGTACGGAACTACTGATTCGATTCCGAAAATTCTATCATTAATGGGGGTCTACATAATTCCAGAGTGTCATAGGCTATTTTTAAAACCCACGTGGAAGTAGTTGCCGGCGAAGTACTAGAAAAATATGTAAAAAACATAACCTCTTCTGTGGCAGTCGGGTAAAAATTTGATGAGTTCGGTTAAGGCTGATTTTGTTGTCACTTACTTGTTCTATGTCTTCGGGCTGCTCAACGACGCCGTTCACGTGGCCGCACGAGCAGCCGCTGGCCCGGCCTGGAGCGGCGCACGCGCAGGCGGGCCGGCCGGGCCGGGGCGGGGCTGGGAATGTTAGTAGAATATTGTAAAACTGCCCGATGGTCTAGTGGTCACAAACGCTACTGCTTAGCATTAGGTCATAGTAGTAGCATAGTTTGCTACCCTCAAAAATATATTCAATGTTTATGTAACCGAAAATATTAATAAATACAACATTATTATAACCGAAAATATTAATAAATACAACATTAAATTTATTTTATTGTGTGTTATTTTAATTCAGCGATATCGACTCCCTACTATTACGTACATGATTATGGCGCTTCATAAGTGCGAGCGAGACATAAATAACAATGATCTATGGCCCGAGGACTAAGGCGTTTATTTATATACGTTGCCTAAAGTGAAGTAATGATTAGCAACTGATTATTATTATATACGTTTTTTACATTTAAACGATTGTTATCTTTAAGGCTCTGAATTTACGGATACATGTGTATTGTGTAAATTATCACTTGTTTAAAAAGCGGTGAAGGAAAACATTGTGAGGAAACCAGCATGTCTGAAAGATATTTCTCAACAGCATGTGAAGCTAAGTCAGAGGCCCATGGGCAGCATAAAAACTGACACCAGGTTAGTCACTAACCAGACGAAAAGAAGAAGAAGAAGAACTTTAAGCAGCGTTTATAAATAAAGGTGTGTTTAACGGGGTGATTATAGTAGATATATAGATTACATGATATATCTTTATGTAAAAGCGGTTCCAGCTTGCTTTCACTTTGCACTACTGCCTGCCTCCGGAGAACACAAGCGTGATGTTACATAATAGATCAATCTCCTAGCCTTTTCCCAACTATGTTGGAGCCGGCTTCCAGTCAAGCCGGATGCAGCTGAATACCAGTATTTTACATGGAGCGACTGCCTATCTAACCTCCACAACCCTGTAACTGGGTAATACGATAGCTCTTGTTAACACTGACCGTCAGACTTTCACGCTTCTGACGACCCGTAACGACTGTCAAAGATGCACAAATGACAGCTGGGACCAACGGCTTAACGTGCTTTCCAAGGCACGGCGGAGTCTCGATATTTTAAGCTACTGACGTGATGTTACATAATACTTACTATTACTATAATTGCAGCTGTTCGCAGCTGGATTGACGTAGCAAGCTGGTGCGTTGCTGCTGGACTGCTCCCGGGACAAGCTGCCCGTCTTCAGGTACAGCTTCAGTTCTTCAGCTCGTTCCATGTATCTGAGGACAGTATTTATTTTGTTAACCGAACTTTCCTATCCATTTCCGTGCCTGACTCACCTGCTTAACTTGGCCGCCAGCGCCGCGCGCTGCAGCGAGTCGGTCTTACAGCCCACACACGGCACTAGGTGGTACAGTAAACTATATGATGTGACGTCACGCTCACCCATCCATTTCCAAGCCTCACCTGCTTAACTTGGCCGCCAGCGCCGCTCGCCGCAGCGAGTCGGTCTCACAGCCCACATGGCACTAGGTACAGTAAACTAGCTGATGTGACGTCACGCTCACCCATCCATTTCCAAGCCTCACCTGCTTAACTTGGCCGCCAGCGCCGCTCGCCGCAGCGAGTCGGTCTCACAGCCCACACACGGCACTAGGTACAGTAAACTATCTCTATACGAAGTAAATGCCTCTTCTAAGTTACCAGCGGAGTCTAATTCTATGGCTTTCTTGATTAATGTCACCGCCTGGAAAGAAAGAAAGAAAGATTATCATTTATCTTGTGGGAGGAGCTCGTGGCTAAGTAATAACAGTCGTGGGTCAATCCATCAGGTTACGCTTTACTTGCCGGGGTTGGTCCGTAGATGGGTGACCATCTTTACATACCGAGACTCCTGCGTGCCTCTGAAAGCCTGTTATCCCGGCTGTCATTCGTGCAACTTTGACAGTCGTTATGGGTTATCAGAAGCCCGAACGTCTGACATTCAATCTTACCAAGGGCCAACGTATTACCTGGTTAATAGGTTGTGGAGTTTAACTGGGTTATAAGTACCGTTATGTATGCATTTAGTAAAAAATCTGTTATTTTGTCATTACAAGCAGTCACTTCAATTTTATTTATTTGTATAGAAGATCATTATTTTGATCAACATACAATTTGTCACTGACCTGCAAATTGCAAAAAGCGCAAGAAAGATTATGGGCTGATACGGAAAGGTTATGGGCTGATACGGAAAGATTATGGGCTGTTACAGAAAGATTATGGGCTGATACGGAAAGGTTATGGGCTAATACAGAAATATTATGGGCTGACACGGCAAGGTTATGAGCTGATACGGAAAGATTACGAGCTGATACGTAAAGATTATGGGCTGGTATGGAAAGATTATGGGCTGTTGCAGAAAGATTATGAGCTGTTATAGAAAGATTATGAGCTACGTTTTGTCATAACTAACACAACTATGTACCTTCTCATAATTCTCCTTGGAAGGCATGTGCTGCAGGTCGAGGTAGTCGTGGTTGAAGAACTCGTCGTACGATATCCTGTTGTTGGGGTCGTGCTGCAGCAGGCGCAGCAGCAGGTCGTGGCAGCCGCCCGATAGCGACGAGTTGGCTGGGATCTGGCGGGGCGGGATGATATGGTACAGTTGGTGTGTTTTATTGTTAGTGTCAAAATTACAATACGGTGTAACTGCTTTTCAACTTATGATAACAATTCCCAGTAAATTTAAATTTACTGTCTCACAGACACATGCCTTTGCCCTCGCTACGCTCAGGATTTAGGAATCCTTCGCTTGCTCAGGTTTTAATACAAGTACTCGCACCAAAAACAACTTTGTAACCTTTTATGGCAAATAACTGTTTCTACTCATTCTGAAATGATACGCAAGTACAGTTGATATTTCTTTATGTACAGAGGCCAGCACATCAAGTTACCACAATCTGTCAAATTTCTTTGATAGTATTTTAACTTTATTGCAAAGACATAAGGTTCATTTTTAATTGAGAAAATTTGACAGTTAGGGATAGCTTGATGTGCTGGCGTCTGTACAAGGAATTTTATAGAAGCTGTTATAGGAATAAGGGTCACATTTGCTTGCGGGAATTTTGGGGAACAACAGCATGTTTGCTCGGAGTCGATTTCGACTGACTTAAACATATATTTCTAATCTCCTCTTCGTCTTAGAGTGATGATGGCAAACATAACACGGAAAAATATAGGTTTTTAATTTATTTGGCTCAAAATTCAGCAAATTTCCGTGTGCAGGTGACAGCGCATGCGGCGGGGGCCACAGACATAAGTCATAAGTCATTTATTTCATAACAATATTCATTAATTGTGTTGAAAAATATACACGCGCACACAGACGACACACGCACCGCACGCGCCGCATCCGCAGCGACACCTTAACCATTCGTGTACCCACTGTTGTGGACGTGTAATGTTCTCTAACCTCAATGGGTGCCTGCCGCTGTATCTTGTCCACGAGCTCCTTGAAGGTGTTGGAGGAGTAGGGAGCGCGACCGAACAGGCACTCGTACATAATTACACCTGTGAGATACATAACATATTTATTTCTTCAGAAAATGCCTCGTTGATCTGGTGGACGCAAGCGCTACTGCAAAGCACGAGGTCCTGGGTTCGATTTCCGGGTCGGGCAAAGGGTTTATGGGGGTTGTCGGTTCCGGCACTGCCCAGACTGGATCACCAGAGGGCCAGTCTGGGCGTCCATGAGGACCTTCCACTCCTGCCAAAACAAAATAAAAAACATCATCTGCCTAGCCTTTTCCCAACTATGTTGGGGTCGGCTTCCAGTCTAACCGGATGCAGCTGAATACCAGTATTTTACATGGAGCGGCTGCCTATCTGACCTCCACAACCCAGTAACTGAGCACTATGCTACCCCTTGGTAAGACTGGCTGTCAGATTTTAGGGGATTCTGACGACCCGTAACGACTGTCAAAGATGCACAAATGACAGCCGGGACCAACGGCTTAACGTGCTTTCCGAGGCACGGAGGAGTCTCGGTATGTAAAGATCGTCACCCATCCACGGCCAACCCCGGCAAGCGTAGCTTAACCTGGTGGATCGACCTGTGCGGCTGTTAGTACTTAGCCACGAGCTAAAATAAAAAACATTACTGGCAAAATGTGGCTGTACAATAAGTACTCCTCTGTCTAACCTTGTAGGATACAGGCGATATGTTATATGTCAGATAGTAACTCACCGACGCTCCACAGATCCACTCTAGCGTCATACTGTCCGCTGATCATCTCGGGCGCCATGTACAGCGGAGAGCCGCGCACCGACCGGCCTGCCTCCGAGCTCATGTGTTGTGCGAATCTGACACATAAATGGAGCAGTCAGAAAAACACCTTTATTTAGCACAAGTAAAGCATTGTGGCGACATCTATCCAGCCACATAGGAACTACACCGGTAGCGAGCGAAGTGTCAAAAAGCTGACACTACTACGTCACACAATTCCTACATCGTCATTAAACGGAGTTTACCACGCGATCTGATATTAGGGTGACTGGTAATCGGTGACCAATATTTAAACACGTGATTGTACTCATGATTTTTTTTTTTATTTTTTTTATTGGCAGGAGTGGGAAATCCTCATGGACGCCTGGACTGACCCACTTGTGAGCCAGTCCAGGCAGTGCCGGACTCTTACCGGCTAAAACCCACTCCTGCCCTGCTAGGAGATCCTCTGACGTAATCAGAGCCTATGTCTGTCGTCTTCAATTAATAAGGCAGTACTTTATTTGATGATCGTTTGCTACAGAAAGGGAGGCAAAGTTTATTTCTTATATTATATACCTTAATCATTTACACTTACTCTAATTTTTATGTCTATTTTATTAATCTATGTTATTTTACAATATATGTATGTTTTTTTTGTGTCTGTCCGGAAATCTGGTCTTACAGAGATGGGAAGCAGTTTTTTTTTTTTTTCATATTTTTTCTAATTAAACACTAATACTTATCCTTTAGCTGTTTCTTAATTTATTTACGTTACCTTAGCTATTTATCTTACATTTGTACTTATTTAAAACTTACTTATATGTTTACCTATTGCTATTTTAATGTATATTTATTCCTAATATTATACCTTTTTATTTCTATGCTTATCACTAATATACTACATTATATTATGACAGCATATTTACTCATGCAGTTTTGTTTCGATCTATTACTTTTTTAGCGATATATTTACAGTAGTCTAGGAAGTTAATAGCATCTTTACTCTTTATTAGAAGCTTTGCGTTGTCCGATGTAATTTTCCAACTCAGGGTGTTTTCGATTAAGCGGGATTGTCCGAAAGGGTTACCGCTACCCCGGAACATAAAGGGCTACGGAAGGAACATGGATGGGTTTTAGTCAGTAAGAGTCTGACACTCCCTTCCGCTCCACCCAGAGCGGGAGCAGTCATTGGATGATTTCCCAGCCTTAAAAAAAAAAAAAAAAAGGGTGTTTTCGACGTCAAAGCGGTGTTTTGCGACTTGCGGGCAGTCAAACAACACATGCGGGACTGTTTCGCTTACATCTGGGTCGCAGATGCACGATGGACTCTCCTTGCACTTGAAGCGGTTCAGGTACTCAGAGAATCCACCGTGCCCCGTCATTATTTGCGTGTTTAGGCTATTTGTTCCCATTTTTCGAATTATTTTGTAAGCTACCCGCACATCCGGGAAGAATATCTTGGTGACAGATGCGGTGTCGCCAGTTTCATATCTACGATTCCATTCGTCAAGCGTCACCACACGTATACTTCGCTTGACGAATGAGATCGGACACAGATCGTAGTCCGGTTTTCGTTTGGAATTTTCAGCGGCTTCTTTGGCCAGCTGGTCAGCCCTTTCATTCCCCAGTAGCCCCACATGAGCCTTGATCCAGAACAAGTTGATCACCTTGTTCTGGTGGGATGCAGATTTTAAATTATCCCTGGCTTCTACAGCGAGAGGATGGAGTGCTCCAGGATTTATGATGGTCTGAAGAGCCGCCATTGAGTCGCTGAAAATTCCAAACGAAGATGCTTTGAGCTTCACCACTTCTCTGGTTGCTCTTGCGATTGCCAGAAGTTCAGCCTGGTATACGGTACAGTAGGCAGACAGAGCCAGTTTGAGAGCTCTGGTCTCGGCGTCACCCTTCCAAATAGATAGCGCAGCGCCGACCCCTCCTCCGATCTTGCTCCCGTCCGTAAAAATGTGGACATCGAGATCACGTTTGTTGTCCAGCTGCTCTTGGTTTACCAGGCTGTGGAATCGCAAGATGTCGCGTGTCGCAGGATGGGGTGCCTCGATTGCTGCGGCCATTCGCTCGACCTCCCTGTCCCCCAGTGAAGCCTGGGGCAGACCCCTCTTGGCCTCATATAGCGATGCCGCTTCGAGAACTCTGAGGTCAAGAGGCAGAACCCCAGACAACACCAGTGCTGAGTTCAGGGATATGCCTTGCACATCTTCTGGGCGATTCCCCGCTGGACAGTTCCCAGTTGTTTGATTACGCCTAGCTTTCTTGCAGCCGGTGCCCAGGCGCTTGCTGCGTACATAACCACCGGTTCCACCGCCGCCAAATAGATGGTCCTGATGATTTCCGGGTGCAGACCCCAGCTCACTTTGGCCGCTCTGGATAGTTGTTTGTAGATGTTTGCAGCTTTCCTGCAAACATTGGCGACATGTGTGTTGAAAGTGAGCTGGTGGTCGATGGTGAGCCCTAACAATTTTATTTCTTTGGACATGTCAATGCCGACCCCGCCCATGCTCAGGCGTGGTGTGTCATATTTGAGTTTACGCGTTATCACCATAGCGGTGGTTTTATGCGGTGCAAATTTTAGTTTGTTTTCGACACCCCACGCCAGAGCATGGTCGAGAGCGGCATTGGCACGTTCCTCCACCTCTAGTGCGGTCTCTCCGTCGAAAACCAACAGGACATCGTCAGCATACGCCTGCACGTAGCTTCCCCTATCCTCTGCTGCTTTTAAGAGGGGATCTAACACTAGGTTCCACAATATAGGACCCCCAATTGAACCCTGGACACAGCCCTTGTTGGTGCTCTTGCTGCATACCTCCCTACTGTACCTAATGGACACTTTTCGATCGCTGAGGTAGCTGTCTATGACCCGCCTCAGGTTGATTGGACACTTTTCCTCCGCCAGACGGACTCTTATTGCTGGCCACCAGGCGCTATCGAATGCTCCCTCTATATCTAAGGATACGAGCGTAACTATCCTTTTTAGTGCTAGTTTTTTGTGAATGTGCTGCATGAGATCATAGAGGGAGTCCTCGGTACTCCTTTGTGGCATAAAGCCGTACTGACGGGTACTCATCCGTGGTAAGAGGTGGAACCTGAGACGGGCTACCAGCATCTTTTCAAAGATCTTCCCCAATATAGATAGCAGTCCAATCGGCCTATATGACTTGGGAGTGGTATAGTTAGGTTTCCCAGGCTTCCTCAGGATCACGACTGTTGCCTCTTTCCAGGCCGTGGGGAAGTGGTGGTGTTCTAAGCACTTGTTTAGTAGCCTCAGAAACAAGTCCGGGTCATTTTCTACGGCATGGCGACATATGTCGGCGGTGAACCCGTCAGATCCTGGTGCCTTCTTCGGGTTGAAAGACTCCGTCGAATTTTTTAGTTCTGCCATCGTAAAGGGTGGGTCGCAAAAGTCATTTTGTTCACCAGCGTTTACGCTGTCGGCTTTGATTCGAACGTATCGATGATGGGAATTGTCGCTGTCTGGGCGATCTTCCGGATAAAATGTTTCCGCTAGTAGCAACACGGAGCCCTTGGCGTCCAGCACCTGCCCATTCTTTTCCAGTGGCAGGTCTTCCTCCCTACGTTGCGTCCTACCTATCACCCTATAAATCCCTTCCCATACTCCCTCCCTATCCTGTTTCCCACAAAACTCCTTCCAGCTCTCGGTCTGAGCTTTGGCCGCTTCTAACTCGTACTTTTCTTTATGTTTCAGGTACTCTTCAATGACCTTTGGCTTCCGGATTTGGGCAGCGCAGCCAATCCTACGCTTCATGGTGGCGACGGTTTTCTTCAACTCGACGAGACTCTCGGTCCACCACGGCAAGGTAAGTTCCTCTTTAACTTTTTTAATCGGTATTGCTTCCGTACATGCTTGCTCAATTGTTGCTGTAAGGTTGTTAACTATCAGGTCTATGTGATCTATATCTTTAATTTTTTCTATTTCAGATGCTGTGAGTTGGTTGTCTAGTTTCAATTGGCCAAGCTTCTCATGAAACTTGGACCAATTGGCTTTTCTGGTATTGAATTTACGTGTTGTTCTTTCTATTTTAATGCCCTTAGATTTTTGCAGGAGGATCCTAAACATAATGCCGTTGTGGTCCGAGCTCGTGAGTCCCTCGTCAACCCTCCAGTCGTCTATCTGGTCCAAGATGTCGTTGGAGCAGGCGGTAACATCCACGTGACTGCTGTACCGCTTCCCTCCTCGGATAGTGTCGAAGGTTGGAATTTTCCCTCGATTCAGGATGTTCATGTTAAGCTCGCCGAGAGTTCCTGCCACCTCTTCGCCCCTAAGGTCGGTCGTCGGGCTGCCCCACCACAGGCTCTTTGCGTTCGCGTCCCCGCCAACTATCCATCTTTTGGAGCCGGTAGCCCGTTCTATCTTCTTCAGGTGTTCCAGGTACTGCTCGATTGGCTCGAAGTAAAAGGAGACAAGCGTGATCTCCCAGGCACTGGTCTGGATTCCCACCACTACGATGTTATTCGTGGTGAGTTCCGGGTACTGTTTCACAACGAAGTCACTATTAAAGACGGCTATAGCCGCCTTGACGGTCCCATCTCCTGAGCCAGTGCTCTGGAAGATCCTAACGCCCCTGTGACTCCTCATTACTCCCTCCCCGGCGACGTATGGTTCCTGAAGAAGTGCTACTGCAATTTTACGCTTCGTCGCCTCTGTCAGGAGCTCGAGGTTTGCTAGCTTCTTACGCTGAAGGTTGGCCTGTGCAATAACGTAGGAGGAGATATTATCCACTGGGGTGCCCTTAGCAATATGCTACGGTTGATCGGGCTATGTCGTCCCATTTTCGACGAACTGGGCATTCTTGGCTGAAGGCGTTGTGCTCCGTGTTCTCCTGTTTTGCACGTACGCAGTTGCAGCATGAAGGAGTTGCTCCAGCCAGCCATTCGGCGCATTGTGTCCTCAAATGAGGACCCCCGCAGTGGCTGCACTTCTCCACTTGCTCCTTGCAAAGCCGACGTCCATGCCCAAATCCAAGACATAGGGAGCACTGGACCAGTGGAGTCTGGTCAGCCACTCGGATCCTTTGCAGGTCGATATGGACTGTCTGTCTGTCCTGCAGCCTTCTCCACAATCTTGGGGACACCCTGAGGATTACGTGCTGCGTGTGGGGATTCCTGGTTTTCTTCTTATACAGTACCTCTACCCGGTCTTCCTCCTTCTCCAAGTCCCTGAACACGTCCTTGTTCTGGTTTCGCAGGGCCTTGAGGATGTCTTCGTCGGTGTTGAAATTGAAGACATCCTTTAACGCAACCAGCGGGTCTTTATTTTTCACCTCCTCCACTAGGAGATTTCCTCCTAGACTCAGCCTTTCCTTGAGTTTCTGCCTCTCTCCTTCCGTTCTGCACCCCAACACTACCTTCCGGTCCTTGGCCTTCCTGACTCTGTCCACAGTCACCCATCCGTCCTTTGCGTTCACAGCCTTCCTGATTCTATTGATGACCTCGTCCCCCGTCTCCAGCTGGTTGGTCGAGGCTACAACTATGGAGTGAAGAGCTGTGTGGTTAGGCGTCAAACTTTTCGGAGCGGTGGCTGCAACATTCGCATACGTGGCTCTGGTTTCCAAGGTTTTCATTCCTGTCTCTAATTCATTCTTCAACTCTTTATGATTCTTCAACTCTTTATGATTCTTCAACTCTTCATTGTACTCATGATTACAATCAACTTTCTCAAAGAAACTTTTTTTGTATACTCAATAGTTTTATTTTTATCACAATAACAATACAACTGGCGCGCGCAAAGTTCAATGACCTTCACGCCGATCAGTTGTTAGCAGCTATTGAGTACTTATATACAGGGTGGAATTTTGTAATGCCCCCTGGAGGGAAAGTACTTTTAATACTGTAGATAGAAAATTTTACTCAAAGGAAACATTCCCTTATTTTTGAATAGAAAGAAAATTGCATTCAAAGATTTCCAAAAAATCGCTTGCCACACCCGGGAATCGAACTGACTAAAATCTGCAAAAAGTACATACTGTACTTTTATTGCCGCGATCGTTAGTATCAATTATAAGGATGAAATCTCTCGAACAAACTTGATAAATTAAATGATAGGAAAACCATGAAATCTTTAATTATTTACAAAAAATTGTAAACTAATTAATTAGTTGCTCGAAATGGGCTCCATTTTCTTGGATACCCAAATGTATTCTTCTAACAAATTCATTTCTTGTAACCTTTAATAACGTGTTGTGGTGAATATTATAAATCGTATTCTGAACTTCAACTCTCAACTCGTTTACATTTGCATAAGATTTAATGTAAATTTGGTTTTTAACATATCCCCATAAATAAAAATCTAAAGGGGTGAGATCTGGTGATCTCGCAGGCCATCTGATTGTGCCGTTTGTACCAATCCAGGTATTAAAGGTATTTATTTATTTAATGGAGCCCATTTCGAGCAACTAATTAATAAGTTTACAATTTTTTGTCAATAATTAAAGATTTCATGGTTTTCCTATCATTTAATTTATCAAATTTGTTCGAGAGATTTCATCCTTATAATTGATACTAACGATCGCGGCAATAAAAGTACAGTGTGTACTTTTTGCAGATTTTAGTCAGTTCGATTCCCGGGTGTGGCAAGCGATTTTTTGGAAATCTTTGAATGCAGTTTTCTTTCTATTCAAAAATAAAGGAATGTTTCCTTTGAGTAAAATTTTCTATCTACAGTATTAAGAGTACTTTCCCTCCAGGGGGCATTACAAAATTCCACCCTGTATACTCAGCCCCGACTAACAGTTGTGGGGCAGTAGCCCACCAGACGCAACACCTATCTGGCTGGAGGATCCTCCCTTTTCAATGGAGGGACTTTCCAACCTGTTCCTCCATTCCCACCAAAGCATGATCATCCTAAAATTTTCCCACAGCTGGGACACAAGCTTCCTCTCAATTTACCTACTGAAAAGAATCAAGTTCTTCAAACTAAACAGACAGCTGTGCTGCTGGGGAGTTTGTTGCGCCACTTCTTCTTCCCAGCTAAAGCACTAGGAAGTGGTGAAGGGTGGGCGTTTTTGGGGAACTGTCTTATGTAACTTTGACCTTCAAAAAGTGCTGATTTTCAGCCTAGTTGGACTAAATGACTTTGGTTTTGAATTGATTTGATATATAATACTCACCCAAAATCAGCCACTTTCAACATATATTTGCCGTCCGACCCCTTGTGTAGTAACAGATTGTGGGGCTTGAGATCCATGTGCACCACACCTGCGTAGCGAAAATATGCGAATCTATACAAATAAATAAAATTGAAGTGATTGTTTCTAATGGCAACATAGCAGCTTTTTACTTAATGCATAGGAATGTATATACGGTACTTATAACAATTTTTTTTTATTTGGTCCGTCTGGCTGTTTGTTCCGGCTAATCTCTCAAACGGCTGGAACGATTTTGACGGGATTTTCTCTGACCGACATACAGCTGATGTTAAAAATATGATTTAAGCTACTTTTATTTTAATATGCGGGATTGTCCGAAAGGGTTCTACCCCGGAACATAAAGGGCTAAGGAAGGAACATGGATGGGTTTTAGTCAGTAAGAGTCTGACACTTCTTTCCACCCAGAGCGGGAGGGGTGATTTGATGATTTCCTACGCTCAAAAAAAAAGCCACTTGGATTTTAGAAATAGAATAAGGATTCACGCGGGAGAAGCCGCGGGCAGCAGCGAATCAACAAGGAAGTGATCACAATTTGTGACGCGAAAACGGCTGAGTTGAAGTGAGTGAGTGTAGTATTACAGTATTTCTAACTCATGTAGCGAGGTGCAGACTTACCTTTTTCTCTTAAAAACTTTAATGCTGAAGCCAATTGTTGAAGGAAATATCGAACCTGCAACAAGAATACAAGATATTAATTAGGTATTTGACAGGGTAGTCAATAACGTTTCTTTTTATGAACTGTCAAACGCGGAATTTGTACGTGTTATGTATGAAATATAACAATGTGACGTAACAGATTCTTAGAATCAAATGGAATACTTATTAGCATTATATGCAATTTTACAATTATATCTTCGCATAATATTGAATTTCTGTATGGTGATGGATTTTTTTAAGACGAGCGGTCTTTTATCAATGTGATTTCATATTTTATTTTCAACCGTTTCAAATAGTCAATTTACTATTAGTGTCAACAGGCAGCCCGCTATGTTTGTAACATCAACTGTGTAGAATAAATTGTGTTAAAATTTTTAGAACACTATCATTAATAAATTTTACGATTGGTATTTCTATTTATCCACCCTACGAGACAATTTCAAGTTACATAGCCATCATTAAATTACCTCTGCTCGCCTTTAACTATTTTGGGGTCAGCTTCCAGTCTAACCGGATGCAGCTGACAACTGACAGTTATTGAGTAACACGAAACCTTTTTTTCTGACGTTCCGTAATGACTCAAAAATCTACTGAAGACAGTCGAAATCAACGGTTTATGGGGCTTTCCGTAGCTATTTCTTAATAGCAACGAAATACAGTGTGTCAGGTTAATGAGGGACATACTTTCAGGTTCTACAGTACTCATGAATATCAACAACTTTGTCCATGGGACCAACTCTAAAATATGACAAAAAAAAAAACAGCTGTTCCATATATTTTGACGAATTATGCGAACATAAATGTACTGAACAGCTGATTTTTTTTCGTGATATCAGGTATAGTTCCATAGTCAAAGTTGTTAATTTTCATGAGGGGTCCAGAAAGTATGTCCCTCGTTTAATCTAACACACTGTATAATGCTCTCATTTTGGGCTCCTATCTCCTAACTCTGACTAACCTGGTGTCAGAATTTTTATGCTGCCCATGGGCCTCTGACTTAGCTTCACATGCTGTTGAGAAATATCTCTCAAGCATGCCGGTTTCCTCACGATGTTTTCCTTCACCGATTTTTAAGCAAGTGATAATTATACAATACGCACATGAATCCGTAAAATCAGAGGTGCGTGTGCCTTGGGTTCGAACTCGAGACATATGACTTGGCAGTCCGACGGTCACACCACAAGGCTATCACTGCAGTCGGCTAAAATAACAAATATAATTCTAGTGTTAGTCACCTGCTTCTCTGGCACTCGTCCGTATCGGTGGATGTATTTAGACAAGTCGCCGCCACAGCAGTACTCCATTATAATGTAGATATTTCTGAAAATAAATCATTGTCATTTGTTACAGCTGTCTGTAAAGCACTTCACCTGCAGATCCTTGCTGTACCGTCATCCAGGAGTAGCTGGTTCAGTACAAGATTGGTACTGTATTTTTAAGGTAAAGATAAACTACGATAACACGCCCCGCCCCTCCAAAATTCAAAATGTTTGAAAGTATTTGTGACAGTAATTACAAAGCGCCACCAAGACTCATAACGCATGTCGCTGCCGGCCTGCTACTGAACACGAATACTTACAACTACATAAAAACTCTTTCGTAAGGATATGACTACAGACATTGAAACAGTAATTTGAAGGCGGGTGCCATGTTATCGTAGTTTATGTCTACTAACTACCAACTTAAAATTTGTCTGATTATTAATTTAAATAATTATGTTATTTATTTATTTTCAGAAACAAGGAAGGTTTGTATTGATTGCTAATGATAAGATTGATTGTTACAATTGATTTGTGATATGATAAAACAATTCTATATATCTTAAGTTTTATGTTTACACCTATAGGAGATAAGTTATACTAGATAAACAAGCATGATAACAATTGTCTTAACTATTACATAAATAATATGTTTTTACAAAAATGTAATAATTATCCAATGTGCTGCAAAGCCCAAAAGGAGGGAAATGTGTTTTAATTAATGCTTTATCTACCGCATTTTAGTTAACAATATGACACTTCATCATCATCATCTGCCTAGCCTTTTCCCAACTATGTTGGGGTCGGCTTCCAGTCTCACCGGATGCAGCTGAATACCAGTATTTTACATGGAGCGACTGCCTATCTGACCTCCACAACCCAGTAACTGGGCATTACGATACCCCTTGGTAAGACTGGCTGTCAGATTTTCGGGCTTCTGACGACCCGTAACGACTGTCAAAGATGCACAAATGACAGCCGGGACCAACGGCTTAACGTGCTTTCCGAGGCACGGAGGAGTCTCGGTATGTAAAGATGGTCACTCATCCACAGCCAATCCCAGTAAGCGCAGCTTAACCTGGTGGATCGATCTGTGCGGCTGTTAGTACTTAGCCACGAGCTCCTCAATATGACACTTATACTGGATGTAACTGAAAGGGTATATACATACAAAAGCATATGCTACAGACCACCAAACTGAACAACTTCTACAATGGGACCAACTCCAACATCGCAAAAAAAATCTGCTTTTATATACAGTGGCCAGCAGATCAAGTTACCACAATCTGTCAAATTTCTTTGATAGTATTTCAACTTTATTGCAAAGATATAAGGTTCATTTTTAATTGAGAAAATTTGAGAGTTAGGGATAGCTTGATGTGCTAGCGTCTGTACATTTTTGGTCACGTGACTGGTCGAAAACCACCACTCTCAACTTTTTATAATAAATGCATTGTAGAAGGCATTTTCCCGGAACAACTAAAAATTGCTAAGATTATTCCAATTCATAGAAAGGGCACAAAAACTGATCCAACTAACTACAGGCCCATTTCTTTGTTGCCCACATTGGCAAAAATTTTCGAAAAAGTTTTAAAAGACCGCCTATGTAAACATCTGAAATTGAATAAAGTTATTAATCTAAGACAATTTGGATACCAGAAGAATGTTGGTACAGGTGATCCTATTTATACGTTACTAAATGATGTAGTGAATAAAATAAGTCGTAAAATGAAGGTAGCTGGTATATACTTCGATTTAAGCGCGGCTTTCGATACTATTGACCATAAACTACTCATCACAAAAATGGAGCACTATGGCGTTAGAGGTAGAGCTTTACAGCTCTTCTCTTCTTACCTCAAAAATAGGAAAATGTTTGTCGAACTTGATGCTACGCAACCAAATGGGTATAGAAATAATCACAGGTCATTTATGACAAATATTACAGCCGGCGTGCCTCAAGGATCAATTTTAGGCCCATTATTATATATATTATTTACGAATGATTTAATCAATTTCATTCACAATCTTTTACCTGACATACAACTTGTAGTCTTTGCGGATGACACAAATGCTATAGTTGCAGCAAACAACATCCAAGACCTTACTGTCAAGGTGAATGCAGCTCTTGATACATTTTATTGTTGGTTTAATGCCAATAGGCTTATAATTAATATTACTAAAACAAACATTATGTTGTTTAAAACTACGGCACGTTGCAAAGATCAAATGGACATAGAATTAAATAAAGTTAAAATTGAACTTGTCAAGGAAGTTAAGTTTCTAGGAATTTATATTGATGAATTGTTAAATTGGAAGAAAGAATTAGCAGCATTGGATTCATCAATATCATCTGCTTGCTATGCTTTGAGAATTCTTAGGGATGAAGTGAGTATAGAACACTTAAAAATGGTATACTACGCGCTAATTGAGTCCAAACTTAGATATAGTATACAGTTTTGGGGAAACAGTTACCATTATAACTGGCACAGGGCCTTCATTCTCCAAAAAAGAGCAATCCGAACCATTGTCCGCATTTCACAACGTGACACCTGCAAACCATATTTTAAAGAGCTTGGTATTCTCACAGTACCTAGCCTATATGTCGTAGTACTGTTAAGCACATTTAAAAAATATATTAATGACTACGAAACGGACGAGGACAGACTGGTAAGGGAAAAAACGCGTAGGAAAGACTTCGGAAACAGAATAACCCCGACTTTTGGAATAGTGAAACATAGCGCACAGTATCAGAGCCACGTGACGACTCCCGGCCACCGTAGGCGCGGGCCTGCGGACGGTGAGTAATGGGTGACTCACCGTCCGATCAGCACCAGACCCGTGCCGTACGGCGCGTATATGTTCCACGCGCGCCTCAAAGAGATGTCAGCATATGAAGGGGCCCCTCAGGGCCAAGCCTGCCGGGTAAGCGGGATTGTCCGAAAGGGTTACCGCTACCCCGGAACATAAAGGGCTACGGAAGGAACATGGATGGGTTTTAGTCAGTAAGAGTCTGACACTCCCTTCCGCTCCACCCAGAGCGGGAGCAGTCATTGGATGATTTCCCAGCCTTAAAAAAAAAAAAAAACCCACAGTATCAGGCAGTTAAAATATTTAATAAATTACCGCTTGAGTTAAAAAGCATTCTGTACACAGGCTCATTTAAGTCAAGGCTCAGGGAATTCCTGTTGGAAAGATGTCTCTACTCTATAGACGATTTGTAACATTTTGATTATGTATATCTGACATGTTTTTGTTTCGTGTAACTTTTAATTATTAAGTATTATTATTATTTTTTTCATTATTGTTATTAATTTATTGACATGCGTATGGTTTTGTGTAATTTTTAGTTGCATGACATTTTACAATTATTATTATTAGTACTATTTATTATGAAATGAAATTTAATTATGTTTGTCTATTTATAAATTTGTAATCATGTTCCATGCTGGATTATTTCGAACGCAGTGTAAATTGCTACTGAATAAAATTGAATTGAAATTGAATTGAATTGAAATGTAGGCAACAGCTGATTTTTTTCTCACGATTTCGGAATTGGTCCCATAGTAAAAGTTGTTCAGTTTGGTGGTCTGTAGTGTGTAGACCACCAAACTCCTTTTGTAGGTAATATGTATATAACCTTTCAGTTACACCCTGTATAAGGTGTTAAAAAATAACTCTAAGAATTTCGTGGCAGCATTAGATAAGTGGGAGAAAATTTATGAGCTGTTCCATACATTTTATTGAGTTATGTGAGCATAAATGTATGAAACAGTTCATGTTTATTTTTCGCGATTTCAGGGTTCCTCCCATTTAAAGTTGTTCGTAACTATGAGTACTATAAGAAAATGACATAATTTTCCCATGTCCTGTGAAGCCCAAAAGGAGAGAAATGTGTTTTAATTACTGTTTTATCTACATCATTTCAGTTAACAATCAATCTGCCTAGCCTTTTCCCAACTATGCTAGGGTTGGCTTCCAGTCTCACCGATGCAGCTGAATACCAGTATTTTCTTCATTGTATTTAATTAGGTTGACTACGAACAAGGTGCGATGAAAAGGACTATTTGTGCACGAAGTAACAGTAGAACACTGTCTCCCAAGGCACAGGTTTCCCCTAGTTTAGGCGGCAGGGTTACCACCATTCCAGAAACCTTTTTACAACAAATTGTTTTTGTAACCTACATTTACTACTTATTGTAACAAAGGGTATTTAGTATCAATAAAGCATTATTATATTATTTTACATGGAGAGACTGCCTATCTGGCCAGTAACTGGTTAATACGATACCCCTTGGTAACACTTGCTGTCAATCTTTCGGGCTTCTGACGACCCATAACAACTGTCAAAGACCCATGAATGACAGCCTTTACATGCAAGGATATGGTTTTATTATGACACTCACTTGTCATCCCAGGTAAAATTCTTCATGTGTACAATATGAGGGTGTGTCAGAGTCTTCAGCAGTCGTATCTCTGTGATCAAGTTATCCACAGCCGAGCCAGAGTGCTTCACCCGTGACTTGTCCACACATTTGATGGCTACGATGGAGCGTGCTCCGACCTGTGGTATAATAAGAATCACACTAATATTATAAAGGTGAAAGTTTGTGAGTTTGTTTGTCCGTCCTTCATGTTCAAACGGCTGAACGGATCTGGATGGAATTTGGCACAGAGGTAGTTTATAAACTCAATTAACACATAGGATATGTTTTATCCAGGTAGTATGTTCCCTTGGGATAATTTCTGACATCTATATGGGTGAAGCTGCTGGCAGCAGCTAGTTCATAATAATTTATTGATTTATAATTAACGCAACACCAATTACATTAATTAACATAGAAACATTAATATTAGAGGCCCTGGAACGCAAAGGACACTTGATAGAACACAGGTGTGTTTTAGTCAGTAAGAGTCTGATACTCCCTTCAGTTCAACTCAGAGTGGAAGGAGTAATTTGATGATTTCCTATCCGAAACAAAATCAAGAGATAAATAATGAATTAATTTAGTATTGATTCCTTCCTTTAGATTCATGTTATTTTTTCTCTGTGCATTTATGATAAAAGTACCGAAAATCAATCTACCTACTCCGATCACTGATTATACTACAGGCACTGGTTACTAAATGCATAACTTATGTAGAAAGGTGTAGGTATTAAGTATGAATAGATGGGATATGACACACACTGCAGAAGTGCAGACTGCTACTGAGAAATTCCTAACAGGAAAACCCACAATTTTAAATGTTAGTCTTAAATGTTATGTTAGGTAATTAGCTAACAAGTGTTTTTTTACTTCTAATATCACTTAAAAATTCATATAAGCCTACTATTTGTTCGCGTTACATTAGTATTTGCCTCCCAAAGATAATATAAAATAAATAAATCTATATTGTTTACATAGAAACAAAGAAGAATATAATGTTTTATTTTTTACCTTTGTGTATGCTTTGTAGACGGTGGAATAGCTCCCAGAGCCTAGTTTTTCAGTCACCACATAACCGTCTATTTTAGGAAAAGCCATTTCGTTTAATAAATAATACTTTATCGGTAAGTTTTCTTCATTTTTTCAAATTATTTCATCTGAGTCTTGATAACGAAAACGTCATTTAGTAACGTCAATGTCATTGATTTGATAACTTGATTGACATTGACAGACAGCACAGTGTTTCCAGTTTCGTGTGTTGGAAATGTTTAGGTGTTTTTTTTCTAATTCTACTATTTTTTTTGTAGCAGTATATTGGTAACAATTATTGATGATTTCAAGAATTCGTATAATCCAAAAAGGATAATTTTTGCTACCCGTTAACAAGGCCTATTGGGCTAAAGTGTGTCTGATTTTCGCCAGAGGGTGCAATCTCCAAAAACAATAAAGTATCAGTCATAAAATAAAATAACGCATACTAAACTCACGCGTTTATCTTAAGGGAGTAGGTAGAAACTATCAAACTTATAATAATAAAATGATTCTGTTTGTGGCAATTCAATGAAATTGGAACCTCAGTTAATGATGCGGACAGAATTTTTGCAGTATATTTATCAGATATTAACAAAACCTTATTTATCTACAGCTTTTAGAGGCGGGCATCATAAACTCTACCTACCCCTACGATAATGAGAAGCAGTTGGTAGCAGTGTTGGTCTGGTTTTGGTACCACCTTGGTCCCAACTCGTAATTCAGGGCTGGAATAACAGC
Organism: Hyppa rectilinea; assembly: GCA_951799385.1. Classification (NCBI taxonomy): domain Eukaryota; kingdom Metazoa; phylum Arthropoda; class Insecta; order Lepidoptera; family Noctuidae; genus Hyppa; species Hyppa rectilinea. The sequence continues at coordinate 10,218,731 of OX637330.1, read as the reverse complement.
CGCGAATTAAAAGTTTAGACTCAGGAGGCACTTACTTTTGAGATTTTGGCATCCACCAACTAGCAATTGACTATTTGAAACGGTCAAAAATAAAATATGAAATCACATAGATAAAAGACCGCTCGTCTTAAAAACTTCCATCACCGTACAGAAATTAAATATTATGCGAAGATATAATTGCAAAGTTGCATATCATGCTAATAAGTATTCCATTTGATTCTAAAAATCTGTGACGTCACATAATCACATTGATAATAATTTCATACGAAACACGTACCTACAAATTCCGCATTTTGTCAATTTATAAAAAGTAACGTTATTGACTACCCTTTCAAATACCCAATTGGGTCAGCGTGGTGGACTTCACACACTTTCCCATTCACAGAGCCTAGATCCCAAGTCTGTGCTGTGGCAACATTATACGCAAATTTTAATAATTTTATCTATCAATATTTATACAAATCCTTGCCATGAAACGTCTCTCATTCAATTCCCTTCAGCTTCTCAAACATGCAACAAAAGCAGTAACATAGCATGTCTATTACAGACTTACCAGAACGTCTTGTTTGTCACAAAAAAAAAGTTAACTTGTCAAAGACCAATTACGAAGGGATCCTGAACAGAATATTAAGTGCGGTCCGACTCGATTGACGCACTCCGCACAAGTTCTTTGCAATATCAGAATGAATGAAAACCTTATTTTGAGAGCATGCAGAAGCTTTGCTAGGCATTCCGCATTGCTCACTTTAGAAACAACCAAGGTAGTCCGCAATTTTTTGTTTTTTACGTTTTTTGCAATTAACAAGTAAGTATTAAGTTTTATGGTAATTAAAATATGATTCGCAGCCTTACATCAATGAAAATGAACCTTAAATTTTTAGATTAAAGTTGAAAATCTATCAATTTAATTTGACTGATTGGGGTAGTATGATGTGCTGGTCTCTGTACATACGTATATGAAAGTACAGACGCCAGCACATCAAGCTATCCCTAACCGTCAAATTTCTCAATTAAAAATAAACCTTATGTCTTTGCAATAAAGTTGAAATACTATCAAAGAAATTTGACTGATTGTGGTAACTTGAAGTGCTGGCCTCTGTACTTATAAGAGTAATAATTATTTACAATCATCAATACAATTCTTAATGAATATTTAATTAAATGATGACTTCAACTTTATGGTAACTTGGTAAATTATTTGAAAAACACTGCTCTCAAAACGGTGAAGGAAAACATCGTGAGGATACCGGCGTGTCGCAGAAACGCACGGGGCTCGCGTGGTTGATGACATGCCACTCCCTCTCACGGAGAGTAGGCCAGTGTCCCAGCAGGGCTTCAAAGAGATGTCAGCACTTAAAGGGAAGGGGCTCGTTAGGGCCGAAGCCTGCCGGGTAAGCGGGATTGTTCGAAAGGGTTACTACCGCTACCCCGGAACACAAAGGGCTAAGGAAGGAACATGGACGGGTATCAGTCAGTAAGAGTCTGACACTCCCTTCCGCTGAGTTCCGCTCCGCCCAGAGCGGGAGGAGTCATTTGTGTGATTTCCCACCCTCAAAAGAAAAGTGTCATTCGTTCCATCTCAGATTATCAGTGAATGAACTGTTAGCTTGACAGGGAGCTGAAAATGAGCCGTCATTCCCAATGAGTAGCGAGATACCCATTGTGTCTGCGGAGGTTCCCAGCAAGCAGCTAAGTAAAGTTAAGCTACGCTTGCCGGTGTTGGCCGTAGATGGGTTTTTTTTTTTTTTTTTAAGGCTGGGAAATCATCCAATGACTGCTCCCGCTCTGGGTGGAGCGGAAGGGAGTGTCAGACTCTTACTGACTAAAACCCATCCATGTTCCTTCCGTAGCCCTTTATGTTCCGGGGTAGCGGTAACCCTTTCGGACAATCCCGCTTGACCATCTTTATATACAGAGACTCCTCCGTGCCTCGGACAGCACGTTAAGCCGTTGGTCCCGGCTGACATTTGTGCATCTTTGACAGTCGTTACGGGTCGTCAGAAGCCCGAAAATCTGACAGCCAGTCTTACCAAGGGTACTCAATACGATACGTATTGCCCAGTTACTGGGTTGAGGAGGTCAGATAGGCAAACGCTACATCTAAAATACTGGTATTCCGCTGCTTCCGGTTAGACTGGAAGCCGACCCCAACATAGTTGGGAAAAGGCTAGACAGATGAATTGGCACTAAAATCTGTAGTGATTACATATCTCACCAGATACGAACTCATGTTGTGTAATTTACGATTTCATTTCGATTTGAGGTGCAATCATGGTTGAATATATGAGACCATAAATTGTAAATTATGCCTTTTTGATAGCCGTATCTTTGCTGCATTTTGTGCTTTGATTAAAGTTTAATAACGCTTAATTTATGACTGGTTGATAGTTATCCGTTGTATGGAATGAACTGTGTATTTTTTATTTTTCCAATGGATTCAATACAACAGTTTTATAATAAATATAATAATAATAATATCCTTGGACATTTCACACAAACGCCATATAGTCCCAAGCTAGCAACCTACTACTTACAAACATATTTTTTTGTAAATACATACATACATATTATAGATAGAAAAACACCCTGACCCGGAATAAATACTGGCAGGTCGTACAAATATTTGTTCCGTGCGGGAATCGAACCCGCGGCATGCTGCGCAGCAGTCAATCGCTCAACCACTGCGCCAACCGTGTCGTTTTGTAGATGACATAACACTAATACTGAACAATCAGCATTACAAAGTTGCATCTGTAAGAAAAGACGTATTTCATTTATTTCAAATAAACAAATGACAAGCACTTTTAAATTGGGTATGTATTTGAAAGGGTAGTCAATAACGTTACTTTTTATGAATTGTCAAATAATCAAAACGCGGTATTTGTACGTGATTTGTATGAAATATAACAATGTGACGTCACAGATTTTTAGAATCAAATGGAATACTTATTTACATTGAATCTTATTTTACAATTATATATCCTCACAGAATATTTAATTTCTGTACGGTGGTGACTTTTTAAGACTTTATTCTATGTGATTTCATATTTTATTTGTGGCCGTTTCACTTAGTCAATTGTGAAGGGGTCGGTCAGTAGGAATCATGTTTAAAATGCATGACATAACATAAATTTATGTAACAAACTAATGTTATGTTATTACTGATCTCAAATAATTGATCTCTTAATAAATATAATAAGTCAAGTAATATTAAGAACGTGTTTTACTTAAATTGTAAATTTAATATGTATTAATTTTATTTCAACATTTAAATTTTATATTTTTGCTGTGCCCTACAGGGTCCGTAATTTTTCTTAGCTTTAAGCTTATTGTAAGATCTTCACATTAGGGAATGCAAATAAATATATGAATATGAATATAAAAAATACGCAAGATGGAGTCGATATTTCCTATCTGACTACCACTGAGAAAAAATGGCGGATCAAACTCAGGGGTCAAAGACAAAAGAACTCTCACCCAACATAAATATAGAGGAAATTGCTTGACCGATTCATTTACTTACCTACCAATTTGGCTATAGATATCTATGGCTAAGATTTTCTCGTATTCCGCGTAGCGTGAAAGAAAAAATGCCATTTTTCCGAATCTTTGCGTGACTTTTCCAGAATCGTGAGCACAGCTTCCATACATTAATCTTGCTCGCACAAGCAAGCACAGTGGGGGGTCAGATTACTCATAAGAAGGTAAACCTTTAACCTACCTACTTGGATTCCATAATGTTTTGTTTAAGTATTTTTGTAACTTCAAAGGAGGTGGCTAAATTGAAGTAAAGACGACTGCCCCACCAATGTACAGACGCCAGCACATCAAGCTATCCCTAACTGTCAAATTTTCTCAATTAAAAATGAACCTTATGTCTTTGCAATAAAGTTGAAATACTATCAAATAAATTTGACAGATTGTGGTAACTTGATGTGGGGGCCTCTGTACAAACATGGTTCTTAGCAATATATAATGCAGAATAGCTGAACATTAGTATTTCATATAAAAAAAGATTCGGGAACTTCATAAAATCGTGCAATTCCTAAGTCAATAGTAGGGGTCGCAATACCGAATCATTTAAGCAAAACCGGTATTTTCGATATTTCCGGGATTAAGCTAAAGTTAGCAAATTTAAAATTCTAAATGAATTTATCTTCTAAATAAAACAAAATATTCATTGACACAAGGTTTATTATTTGATATGTTGGTAATCAATCAGTTTGTTCTTAGCAATAATTTACTAATACTAAATGCCCGTTTATTCCTTTATTAAAATAACTTAGGTTAACTAGTTCAAATACTTTTATTAAGTGTAGTGTTTGACTAGGCCCATCTGGTCTGCACAGTACTGTAAGACCTGGGAGGATCTCCTCACTTGCGCATCAGGGGGCTCACAATAAGTTTAATGGGAGGTCATAGAGGTATACGGAATACACAAAAGAGCATCGGTGATTCGTTTATTACTTTATAGATGCCACCATTCCGTAGCGCACCTACTTACAAAGTCCCAGTCTTTTCTTTTACAGAGTCCCAAGAAGGCTTTGAAACTATTCTAAACCATGTTAAGCTATAATGCAGCTAGTTATTTTCTAACAAACTACATACAACATTAGGTTGCATCTAGGCTCTACAGTACCTACAAAATGTACGTACAGGCGTTTTAAAGATAAACAGCGTGTATCGGAAAGGTGTGGTACAATTTTAGGGTCTTTAACTACTTTTCTTAAAATCTTTAACTTAAAAACTTTCTTTATGGAACCAACATTGCCATCGCGAAAAACTTATCAACTGTTAAGTACAGACGCCAGCACATCAAGCTATCCTTAAACGTCAAATTTTCTCAATAAAAAATGAACCCTTATGTCTTTGCAATAAAGTTCAAATACTATCAAAGAAATTTGACAGATTGTGGTAACTTGATGTGCTGGCCTCTGTACGTACATGACTTCAACACTTACGTGACCCAAATGTAAAAAATGCTGCAATTTTATCGAGATTACGATTTTGGTCCCATGGAAAAAGTTGACCAATTAGATGTTCTTTACCACAACTTTTTGAACCAAGTTTTATATAATAAGTACACATTAATTAAAACATTTCTAAAATCATATCTAAACAAATATTTTGTCCTGTATAAAGCAGCAGCATTCCAAGATAAAATAGCACGATGTATCATAATTGCACTATTCTCTTTGTACTTGTTTTTTATACCGAATATCCCGGTTTTTGTGAAATGAATACCGGTTTTAATTTGACCTAAATTTGAGCCGGTATTCCGGTATTTTCGAAATTCGTTCGTTAATAGATGTCACTGGGACTCGGAACGTGCAATTTTAAGCAGTACGATGTATAGAATACTGAGCACTAAGAAGGAGTTTCGACCTTTAAACGGGGGATTTGTTTGTATAAAAAAATATATTTTTTAATGTTCAACCCAAGCATCAGTAGTACTATTCTGTAGCTAACGAGGAGGAGAAGAACGGGCAAGAAACTCCATGGACACTCTTTTAAACAAAATATTGGTTACATAGTTCATATTAATATTATACATGTGAGAACGATACAGAACGTTAAAAGCGTCCGATATAAAATCTGTAAAAACTATTCAAAAATTAAATTAAAACAAGTCATAGCCGCTAAGAGATGACCAGTCCCTACTGACAGCGCCTCAACACTTATCCGAAGTTATGATGGTCAATTCTGTAAAGATCTCACTTTGAGGAATTGACCGACTGGTGGACTGTCAGCTCATAGATAAACAGTCCGATAAACTACACTGCAGCACACATCCACCGCGCAACATTCCAAGTCACGCACAAATCTCCAAACATTCCGCTGCAGGCCTATTCTCTTATAATATTTATGACATTGGTTCGTATTAGGGTTCCGCACTCAATGGGTCTTCTTTTCGTGTGGTTAATAGTGATTAACCTAGTGTCAGAGTTTTTATGCTGCCCATGGGATTCTGACTTAGCTTCACATACTGTTGAGAAATATCTCTCAGACATGCTGGTTTCCTCACGATGTTTTCCTTCACCAATGGTGTTCCAGTGGTCACAGCCGCGACTTACGACAGGCCGTAGGATCGACCTAAACATGCGCTTTACTTTGTGTAAATGCTTTCATCACCACTGTTTTGTCTAAATTTGAAAAACTTAATACTAGACGTCACCAAAGCACATTAAAATAAAAAAAAACACACAATACTGCACTTTTCCCAAAGAGTTGTCTCGCCATGGGTCCAAAGATTTACAATAAACTACCAAAAACTTTAAAAAGCATGACCAACATAAACCATTTAAAATCGCAACGCGACAAATTCTTAATTGACAAGGCTTACTACTCTATCAATGAGTTTTTAGATGATAGAAGCATAAAATAAAAAATGTCCGATCCACTTGTTATGACTACCTTGTTTCCGACGTTACTTGCTTGAAATAGTTTTATTTAGTTTTTACGCCGAATTTGTACGCCTCGCAAGGCAAAACATAGTGATACAACACAAATTTTGTGTACCATATTACCTATGTTTAGCAAATAAAATACTTTGACTTTTACTTTGTTTTTAAAACGGTGAAGGAAAATATCGTGGCATCACCTAGAGCCAAAAATTCGAAGATATGTGACATCTACCAACCCGGTGGTTGATTACGGACCTCTCCCTCTGATCGAGAGGAGGCCAGTGTCCCAGCAGTGAAAACATGATTGACTGAACTGAACTGAACTGTCCTGATTATGCTTATGCTACCTTCACGTCTGCACATGAAGGGGCCCTTTAGGGCCAAGCCTGCCGGGTAAACGGGATTGTGCGAAAGGGTTACCGCTTCCCCGGAACATAAAGGGCTTAGGAAAGAACATGGATCGGTTTTAGTCAGTAAGAGTCTGACACTCCCTTCCGCTCCACCCAGAGCAGTTGAAGTCATTGAATGATTTCCCAGCCTTAAAAAAAAAAGGGGTGTTGCATTCCGTCAGTCACAGAGCTGTATCTTTTGTAACGTAATATTACGTAGACAGTTGAAATTTTCACAAATTTATTATAATTGCTGCTGTAGCTACGAAATGCTAAAAACTACGAAGAATCCAATACTAGAAATAGGTTTTATTTTGGCGTTTTTTGCGTAAAAAGAACAACTATACAACTAATGAACACTACTTAATTAGGTAGATGTAGTGGTTCTTATTAATGTGCATGCTGTGGTCTCCCATAATTGAAGGAGTACACCAACAAAACACTTTGTCGTCCATTATTGTAACGTTTAGCGTGTATCTTTTCTTGGAGATCCTAAAAAAAAAATCTTGTGCGTTGGTACGGAACCCTACGTGTGCGACTGTGACTCGAACTTGGCCCCTTCTTAGTTTTATGTATATCCGACCTTTTAACACTCTCATAACACTCTTGAGGGATACTTTATATTAGCAAGTTTCGGTAGGTAGGTAACTAGAGGTAAACTACGATAACACGGCCCAATCCTCCAAAATTCAAAACGTTTGAAAGTATTTGTTCACTACACGAACGCATCGGCGAATAGTTTGAAAAATTGTCTGTTCCTGTCGACAGAGAAACGGAAAGCGTGTATGAGTGTTCGATCAATTTATCTCCTAGACATCTTAAAGGATACCGCTTGTGTTTTGTTTTATTTTACATACATAACACTCTTGAGGGATACTTTATATTAGCAAGTTTCGGTAGGTAGGTAACTAGAGGTAAACTACGATAACACGGCCCGATCCTCCAAAATTCAAAACATTTGAAAGTATTAGTGACAGTAATTACCGCGCGTCACCAAGACTCACAACGCATGTCGCTGCCGGCCTGCTACTGAACACGAATACTTACAACTACATACAAACTCTTTCGTAAGGATGTGACTTCAAACATAGAAACAGTCATTTGGAGGGGCGCGCCGTGTTATCGTACATGTTACATAGAATCGATGTCCAAACCTAGGTCATGGTCTACCCATGAGCCAAATTTCACACAAAACCGTTCTGCTGTTTGAGCTTGAAGAAGTCACAAACGGACAAACACACACTCAGAAACTTTCTCCTTTAAAATATTGTTCTGTAACTATAGGTGAGGATTTGTCATTGGCTCATTGGTGACTTTTATTTTTTAAGGCTGGTATGTCATCGAATGACTTGGGTGGAGCGGAAGGGAGTGTCAGACTCTTTCTGACTAAAACCCATCCATGTTCCTTCTTTAGCCCTTTATGTTCCGGGTTAGCGGTAACCCTTTCGGACAATCCCGTTTACCCGGCAGGCGTGGCCCTTAGGGGCCCCTTCATATGCTGACATCTCTTTGAGGCGCGCGTGGAAAATATACCCGCCGTACGGCACGGGCCTGGTCCTGATCGGACGGTGAGTCACCCATTACTCACCGTCCGCAGGCCCGCGCCTACGGTGGCCGGGAGTCGCCACGTGGCTCCCGACGCCCGGGGCGACTCTCGCGGCGGCTGGGACGGGAGGACCTTTCTCTCTCCCATCCCGCCACCTCCTTCGCGACCTTGACTGTTTCACAGAAGGAGGTGACTGCCTCCCACTCCCTCTCGCTTCGGACCATGGCTTGCACCAGGGCCGGACGCGAGAGGTCGTCGCCACCGATCGCCTCTACAAGGACACGGCGGTGCTCCGCCCAAGCGGGGCAGGTTTGCACCGTGTGCTCCACCGTGTCTGGGCGATCCTCGCAGTGGTGACACCCGGGCGTTTCCTCCCGCCTAATGATGTGCAGGAACCTCCCGAAACATCTATGTCCGGTGAGGACCTGATGAGGATCATTTCCTTTTTTGTTTATTTTTGTTAGCTGTAAGTCCTCCATGATCTAAATAAATAAATAAATAAATTAGTGTATTGTTATACCAGCGGCTAAAACAAAATATTGTTCTACTCTATTCTATTCGTTACATCCACACAGCACTGCGCAAAATACACTTCTGTCTTCCATAAAAAGCACAAGTTAACTGAAGCATGAACCAGCTCGTTAGTTCCTGTCCTCTGCAGTACCTACAGGGGCTTTTTCAGCGTGATGTCAAATAGATTCATTTGCTGGGTCTGTGTTTTTTTCAGAAGTCATAGCGACTTTATAATTTAAAATTAAATTACTATTCTGTAAGAGTTGTGCTGAGTGTAATGTTAGTCTGACCACACTTTTATAATTATTAACCCACTACGTAATAGGGTATTTGAATGGGTAGTAATTATCGTTTATGAGGAAGGTTATCTCAGGGAAAGTCACCTTTTTAGTAATAAAGTATATTTGGAGTAAAACACAAGTAAAGTACACAGTAAAATAAGACTGGGATCGAAAACCCTAAATAAAATTATAAGTTCGCGTAACAATATGGCGGCACGAGAGAGGCATGCGTGTAGCGACTTGCGCGGTACTTTAAGAAACGCGTCTATGCAGTAAGCGTGTGGGCAGCGGACTGGCGCGTGGATGCGCAACGCGCAACGCCTGTCTCCTAACGCGTGCGAAAGGAACAGATACATTATTGTCGGTATCGTGACGGCACGCGACCGCGGGACGCTCGCACTGGACGCACTTGCGTATGAGTTGCTACACGTTACTTTTTATGAACTGTCAAAACGCGGAATTTGTACGTGATGTCTATGAAATATAACAATGTGACGTCACAGATTTTTAGAATCAAATGGAATACTTATTAGCATTAAATGCAATTTTACAATTTTGTTTCGCATAATATTTAATTGCTGTCCGGTGATGGAAGTTTTTAAGACGAGCGGTCTTCTTTCTATGTGATTTCATGTTTTATTTTTGACCGTTTCAAATAGTCAATTATTAAGTTGTCACTGGCGAGACATGTAGAACATAACGTTTCTTCTAGACAAGCGCGCTTCACCGTCAACCACATTATTGCTTACCGACAGGTATATTCCGCGAGCCTATATTGTCCATAAAAAAGACTTGTCGACAGCAGGGGGCCTAGAAGTGTCGATCGCTCCGAGTCGATTCGTTTTCGAAAATCGTTGATTGAACAATTCTTTAACAACCGACTTCCGAAAAAACACTGTAAAGTGAAAATTATTTTGATATCGGAAGTCGGTGTCTTTGGTTTTGTATTTTCGGAAGTCGGTTGTTTTTTAGGGTTCCGTACTTCAAAAGGAAAAAACGGAACCCTTACAGGATCACTTTGTTGTCCGTCCGTCCGTCAAGACCGTTTTTCTCAGGCACGCGTGGAGGTATCAAACTGAAATTTATATCTAACACTCAGGTCTACTGTCCCTTGCTGTGAAAAAATCAAACTTCTAAGCCAAAGCAATCAAAAGATACAGCTGTTTATGCCGCAAATTTTCGAAACTCGCACGGGAATCAAAACCTACAGGGTACTTCCCGTGAACTTAGAATCTTGAAATTTGGTACAAAGTAACGTCTTACAGTGCAGATAAAGGAAAAATTGCGAAAACCTTAAAATAAATTTTTAGTTACATCATATAATAAAAAAAATGTTTTTTTTTTCAAAATATAAAAATACCATAACTATGACTCGATTCTCGTGATGGGTGAACTTTTACTTATATACCTACAGGTTTGTACGGAACCCTCGGTGTGCGAGTCCGACTCGCACTTGTTTTTTGTAAAAAAGTTTTTTAATTTTTCCCTTTTGATTTTTTGTACCTACCTACCCCACTGTCAATTCGTATCCACTACTAAACTTGCTATGTAAACAACAGTGACGTTTTTTTTTTCTAAGGCTGGGAAATCATCCAATGACTTCTTCCGCTCTGGGTGGAGCGGAAGGGAGTGTCAGACTCTTACTGACTAAAATCCATCCATGTTTCTTCCGTAGCCCTTCATGCTCCGGGGTAGTGGTACCCCTTTCCGACGCCCGGGGCGTCTCCCGCGGCGGCTGGGACGGGAGGACTTTTCTCTCTCCCATCCCGCCACCTCCTTCGCGAGCATAACTTTTTCGCAGAAGGAGGTGACTGCCTCCCACTCCCTCTCGCCCCGGACCAGGGCCGGGCGCGAGAGGTCGCCGCCGCCGATCGCCTCTACGAGGACACGGCGGTGCTCCGCCCAAGCGGGGCAGGTTTGCACCGTGTGCTCTACCGTGTCCTCTGGGCGATCCTCACAGTGGTGACACCCGGGCGTTTCCACCCGCCTGATGATGTGCAGGAACCTCCCGAAACATCCATGTCCGGTGAGGACCTGCGTCAGGCGGAGGTGAGGGCGCCATGACGCCTTTCTAGCTACTCAAAGAGGGGCCTTGCCGCCACTATTGTGGCGTGCCCTGAAGTACTAATATGTCATCAAGCCAAAAACAGTAGGTTAGATACGTATTATCGAAGTTTACTCTAAAACTGTTCAAACGAAGTTAATAAAATTAAAATAGGACCACACAGGAAACACTAGCTTTCAAATAAAAAAAGAATAATCAAAATCGGTTTGCTCAGTGGAAAATTTTGAGGTAACAAACAAAAGAAAAAAAAAGTCGTCAATTTTTGTGTGAAAATTCTACACTTTTCGAAATCGGTTAAAAAAATTTCAACTGTGTCGTTGAATCTCTCGGGGTACAACTTACGTTAGCTAACTAGTTTGACAAAATTCTGGATTTAAACGAGTTTAAGCGATGAAAGTTTAATAGCTTCTGTTTTATACCAACTTTATTCTACATGTTTTAAGCGTCTAGTTTTGGCTACCTACGAGTTTAGAAAAACTAGTGCCGACACCATAGCAGTTGGTAGACTAGATTTATAGCAATCAGAAAAAATCATTAATCATTATCCTATTTTATTTGTGCTCGGCGCAACATGTCTTTTTCTCCCATACTTCTTTATTAGTTGTGAAGAGCTCGTGTCTAAGAAATAACAACTGCACAGGTCGATCCATCAGGTTAAGCTACGCTAGCCGGGGTTGGCCGTGGATGGGTGTCCATCTTTACATACTGAGACTCCTCCGTGCCTCGGAAAGCACGTTAAGCCGTTGGTCCCGGCTGTCATTTGTGCGTCTTTGACAGTTGTTACGGGTCGTCAGAATCCCCAATTTGACAGCCAGTCTTATCAAGGGTCTTCGTATTACCCAGTTACTGGGTTGTGGAGGTTAGATAGGCAGTCGCTCCATGTAAAATACTGGTATTCAGCTGCATCCGGTTAGACTGGAAGCCGACCCGAACGTAGTTGGGAAAAGGTAAGGCAGATTGACTTCTCTTTTAGTCGTCATCTCGGTAGTCACTCCCTTTCTAGCCATATCATCTTTCACACAATCCATCCATCGTTTCTTTGGTCGTCCTCTACTCTTATAGCTCTATCCACATTCTTACTCAAATCTTTATTATATTATTATATATTATTTCCACACAACTTAATACCTTACGTCAATTTACCATGTCAGCCATGACAGTTACAAACTAACTGTCAAACTGACGGTTGTCATTTTAATATACCGACGGACAAATTACTTTGGTGGTGTATTGGTTAAACAATTAATTGCCCTGTCTTTACATAGTTAGTGGCAGTAAGCTCGTTTCTCATTACATGAGACTTTAACGTAAGTATGTAGAAAGACGTGGGCGTCTCTGGGGGCCTAGACAAGTGTCAATCACTCCGTGTCAATTCGATTTCGAAAATTGTTGATCGAGCAATTCGTTATCTGAGTGATTCCGATTGTCAAGAACGCCACTTGTCAACGCAATTGTATGGGAATATTGATCGAGTTTCGTTACACAATATGACATTGTAAAGCTAGTGCTTTGCGATCCAAAACGATTGATCACGTGACATTTCGAAAGCTTATGCCAATTCCATACTTTACGGATTTATCTAATTTCGTTATCGTTAATGAAAATGTGACTGTGTTGGCGCCCTGAGTTTCTTTCGCCATTTCTTCTCATTGATAGTGAGATACGTCATCTAGCTTATTATTTTTAATATGAAGAAAAAGTAATTTGGTTATCTCATTTACACATTAAACAATTTCATCACACTAATATTATAAAGGCAAAAGTTTGTGTGTGTGTTTTTATATTTGTCCGTCCTTCACGCTCAAACGGCTGAACGGATCTGGATGAAATTTGGCACAGAGGTAGTTTATGACCTGGATTAACACATAGGATACTTTTTGTCCCGGTATGTACAGACGCCAGCACATCAAGCTATCCCTAACTGTCAAATTTTCTCAATAAAAAATGAACCTTATGTCTTTGCAATAAAGTTGAAATACTATCAAAGAAATTTGACAGATTGTGGTAACTTGATGTGCTGGGCTCTGTACGTTCCCGTGGGATGATTTCCGACTACCACGCGGGCAACGCCGGTGGCAGCAGCTAGTTTAATATAATTTCGAATGCCATCTGCCTACCCTTTACCCTCTGAATTTAAGCGTGATGTTATTATTACCTACATAGAAGAAAATTGTAATAATCGAGACAATTTTGAATTTAGCGTACAACTAGACTCTCGGGTGTAGTTTTCATAGTTCTTGGTCTTAAGGTGGAAGCTACAGTGCTGCCCGCGGCACTCAAAATATCCTTATGGTTTTTGCAATTGACTATTTGAAACGGTCCAAAATGACATATGAAATCATATAGATATTCTTATCGTCATAAAAACTCCCATCACAGTACAGAAATTAAATAAGTATTATGCAAATATATAATTGTAAAATTGCATTTAATGCTAATAAGTATTCCATTTGATTCTAAAAATCTGTGACGTCATATTGTTATATTTCATACAAATCACGTACAAATTCCGCGTTTTGACAGTTCATAAAAAGTAACGTTATTGACTACCCTTTCAAATACCAAATTGATAATGACGTTTAACCAAAATACAGACGATAGAAATAGAAACTGAAACTATAACAATAGTTAAATAGTTTAGTGAACTTTGATACGTACCTCTATTATAATTTGCACAGTAAAGTTCCCGGCCAACGGACTGTTACCTATTGTTGTAGCCAGAGTAACTGCGACCTCCACGGAGTACCTAGCCGAAGGAAATCCACGAGAATTTATAAATTATATCTCTTGAAAATTTTAATCCTTGTCCTAAGTCTTTTAGCCAATTAACAGCATAAACTAAATTAAAATTAATTCAGTTTTATCTGCACCGTGTCCAGCCCGCCAAAATATATTGTCCTTTATCATCTGGTTACAGTTCAAAGCTAAAACCAACTCTATTCCTTTGAAATACATTGTAAAATAGCACGACGAAAATTGTACGGAATTTGCAAACTATCCTTTTTATTTTGCGGTCATGACAGTTTAAAATCAACTTTACTGCGTGTTATTAAGAGTGTTGAATGTGTAAATAGGTGATACACTAAGTTGGTACGGTATTCAGGATGCTGCATTGTTCAACATACGATATCCAGTATGTATAGTGAAGTCTTTGCGGACAGTCGTGAGCGCGATCAAAACAACGCGCTTTGTATATTATTATAATCTGTGCGCTAAAAAGTTGTACTTAGCATATTTAATCTGTGCCGTCTAATTATTTTTCCCGCGCTTTTGAATGGTAGTTTTTTTCGAAGTAGTTTTTTTAATTTAATTAGTGGCAATTATAATCGTGTGGACAAGTTCAAATATTTTTTTTAAATAATCGTTTTTCAAATATTACCGTAAAAATTACTCAAATTATTTAATGTTAGGAAAGTTTCGCGTTTACCAGTTAAATTAATGCAGAGATGTAAATTAAGTTCAACATGCAAGATAAGAAATTAACCTAGTTCACTTTTAAAAGTTACTACTGTATTATGTAAATTTTTACCTAGGTACAGACGCCAGCACATCAAGCTATCCCTAACTGTCAAATTTTCTCAATTAAATATGAACCTTATATCTTTGCAATAAAGTTGAAATACTATCAAAGAAATTTGACAGATTGTGGTAACTTGATGTGCTGGCCTCTGTACTTTCAAAATACTATTTAAATGGGTTTGAGATCTATTTAACCGAAAAAACATGCAGTATGGATGTCGCTCTATTAAAAAAAACATAATATACCTACACGAATGTCCAATTAGATTGTTCAAAAATTATCAGACGAAAATGTAATCAAATGGATCACAAACAAAAACGTACCTGCGAATACCTATTTCTAGTGCCACTAAAATATTACAAACCCGAAATTCTAATCTATACTAATATTAATAATAATTATAATACTAATATCCTTGGACATTTCACACAGCACCATATAGTCCAAAGCTATATTATAAAGCTGAAGAGTTTGTTTGAACGCGCTAATCTCTGGAACTACTGGTCCAAATTGAAAAATATTTTTATTATTTATTTATTATTTATTTATTTATTTACAACAACTTAAGTTATCATTACAGGGTTAACCCTAATGCAACACTTACTTGCTTGCTTGCTTACTTGCTTGTGTTGGATAGTCCATTTATCGAGGAAGGCTATAGGCTATGTAACATCACGCTACGACCAATAGGAGCCGTGCAGTGGGTGAAACCGTGCGGGCGCAGCTAGTCACTACATAGTATAAAACAAAGTCGCTATTTTTGTTTGTCTGTATGTATGCTTAAATCTTTAAAACTACACAACGGATTTTGATGCGGTTTTTTTTAATAGATAGAGTGATTCAAGAGGAAGGTTTATATGTATAATTTGTCGACATATTTTGCGGGCGAAGCCGCGGGCGGAAGCTAGTTTAAAATAAGATGTTTATCATTTTGACAAAGGAGGTTAATTTCACATCTTTTTCACAAAATTTTTGTCGATGATTTTTTAATTTAATAAAGTTTTTACTGTCGGATACTATTGAAACATTCTGTACTTATTTAGCGGTTAGACACATCAGTAAGAATGGGAACAGAACGCAACAAAGCTGAGTAAATTCAAAGCCGTTTCTGCTTTTCATTGTTTTAAATTTGTATCCCTGTTTGCTAATGGTCCATCCTCCATTCTAAACGGACTTTAACAAAACAGAATTAAGCAATGGAAATGAACGTTCTGCCAACATTTGGAATTACAATGTTTAAAAAGGGACTGAGGAAAAAATATACACACTTTTTATTATAACATTTTCATTCTATTTTGTTTACGTAGGTAGGTGGTTGTTAGCGCTACTGCTGTGCATGAAGTGCTGGGTTCGATTCCCGGGTCGGGTAAAGTGTTATTGGGTTTTTGGGACAAAGTTTGCGGTAGGCCTGACTAGTAGAAACGTCACGTAAACATAATATCATCATACATGTTATTCCACGAAGGTGTTAGCATAAAGGCAGTCAAAGCCTACTTCCATACACTAGGCATACATTCAGACTACGAAGTGCTATAAAAAATCATACAAATACAGATACAAATTTCTGTACCAATTAGTTTTTCATTGGAGCCTCCTTTTAAGCATGATGACGCCTGTGTTAGGAGACTCCGCTCCTTCACTGCTTTTTGTCTGGTTTGTATAATTTACAAAAATAAAAGAAAATATTATAACTATAATATATTATGAACAACTTTCACTAGTAGGGAACAGCAGATTTTTTTTCGCGATTTCAATTGTGTTCCCATAGTGAAAGTGGTTCATGATGATCAGTAAAATGACCCCTTAAATTATTGCTCATGAATTCAATTTCACCCTGAATAAACCAATACGTTGAATTTCTGCAACAAAATAATAGCGCGATCACAACTCGTAGTGCGCGCTCGTCCAATGTTGATCATATTTCCTGGACGAGTCATTTGCATATCCTATACATCGAATCTCACATTTATTTGGACAAACTAAGCTTAGGAAAGAAGCCAATTTCAAAAGATAAAAGAAAACGTAATTTTATAATCATAACATGACACCTGTATTTCTAGCAGTGATAGCCTAGTGGTGTGACCCTCGAACTACCAAGTCATAGGTCTCGAGTTCGAACCCGAGGCACGCACCAATGATTTAATGGATTCATGTGCGTGTTGTACCTATAATTATCACTTGCTTAAAAATTGGTAAAGGATAACATCGCGAGGAAACCGGCATGCCTGAGAGATATTCCTCAACAGCATGTGAAGCTAAGTACATAGCGCTCTGACCATCAAACATAAGACCTGTAATTCTTCACCTATGTTAACAAATAAATAAATTATTATTATTATTATTATTATAAGTCAGAGGCCCATGGGCAGCATAAAAACTCTGACACCAGGTTAGTCACTAACCACACGAAAGAAGAAGACCTGTATTTCTACGCGTGCACCTGAATTTAAATCTCTAAGAATTTTAACGAATAGATTAGTTGTACGCCCATATTATGTCAGTTCTAGTTTAGTCTCGTGTAATAGGGGCCAAACATATTGCTATCAACCAGGCAGTAGGCCGGCAGGCAGGCACTCTGTAAGCGGGATTGTCCGAAAGGGTGACCGCTACCCCGGAACATAAAGGGCTAAGGAAGGAACATGGATGGGTTTTAGTCAGTAAGGTCTGACTCTCCCTTCCACTTCACCCAGAGCGGGAGAAGTCATTGGATGATTACCAAGCCTCAATCTCATCTAGAAAAGGAAAAGCTAATTATCCTGCCAGTATGTATTTCAGAAATGTTTCTTCAGATGACCCCACACATATTTGCAATCTATTTTCATCTTTCTTTTCTTCTGTCTACGAACCCTCAACTTTGGACCCTGTTAACTGGCAACCACCCGATCACTATGAAAATGGTTTGTCTTGCATTGCCGATATATGTTTATCCATGGAAGTTGTACGCGCGGCTTTAAAATCTTTAGATTCCTCTAAAGGGGCTGGACCCGATGGCTTACCACCTAGCTTTTTTATAAGAACATGTGGTAGCCTGTGTACTGCGTTACATATAATTTTCAATAAATGTCTACGCGAGGGTGATTTTCCTGCAATTTGGAAACGTGCATTTATAACCCCTGTTTATAAGAGTGGTGATAAGAATAATGTAGAGAACTATCGCCCCATCTCTATCCTCTCTACTTTGTCTAAGGTTTTTGAGCGTCTTGTGCATGGCGCCGTGTACCCCCACATTCATCAACTTATTTTACCCGAGCAACACGGTTTTGTCAAACGTCGTTCAACCGCAACTAATCTGTTAGTATTTACCAA
The DNA here is from genome assembly GCA_951799385.1 of Hyppa rectilinea. Classification (NCBI taxonomy): domain Eukaryota; kingdom Metazoa; phylum Arthropoda; class Insecta; order Lepidoptera; family Noctuidae; genus Hyppa; species Hyppa rectilinea. Next base: position 10,200,707 of record OX637330.1, on the reverse strand, counting down.
CTACTTGTTTGAAAAATTGGATCAAAATGTTCAAGTGGACGCTGTGTACACAGACTTTCAAAAGGCTTTCGACAAGGTGGACCATTGTTTAGCCTCCCAGAGAACATGTAACCAAACTGCGAACTTAACACCGAACGATAAATATTTGTTCATAGTTTCGTCACTAGATGGCGCTGTACAATTTCGTCATATTTCTAGATGGCGGTGTTAAGATTCTCCGTAGATAATATATGGTCTTCGGACAATTTTAATTTAAAATGATCACTTCTATACTAAGGTGTAACCACTATACCATTAGTAGAATATATCAACTTGAGGAAATATTGAAAACTTGTTTCAATCAACCCCAAGTCACTAACCCAGGAAGAGAGGGTTATTCATGGTCCTTCGAGCCGGATGTGGCAAAGACTACGCCAGCGAAACCAGGTGTGTTCTCCTATTGGACGGAGAATCACCAACCCCATACGGTCCTGCTGAGTGATCGTGGATGATGCTAGAGGGAGATAGCAACACCGGATCCAGTTGCGGGAAGTACGGAGGGAGGAAGAACACTGCAGCAAGCAAGCTGCAGACGACTAAGGTCGTAAGGAAGTGAGTGATAGTGCCGAAAATCGTGAGTACTTTGTAATTTCTTATGTGTCAAGCCAAAGTGAACTTTATTGCCAAGAAGATTTAAACTTTAACTTTTAATTAGTGAAATTAGGACTTAGAATAAATTCAAGTGTGCATGTTTAGACTTAGTTAGATTTTAAGCCAATTGTGATTAGACGGGGAACCTATGCCCGATTTTTAATAAAATAAAAGTGCCAAACACTTAGAAAAATTTCTTTGTTTACATCGACTTGTAAAATTTTCGACAACTTTTTGGACTTGTAAAATTTTTCGAAACTTAATGCCAAACACTTAGAAAAATTTCGTTGTTTACATTGACTTGTAAAATTTTCGATAATTTTTTGAACTTTTAATTTTCTTTTGTTTTGTTTATTGTTTAATATTAACTTCAAAATGACTTTGCAATCACATGTAAAGGTACAGGATGATATCTATAGTCGATTAGTGAGAGCCAAAAGTAATTTCAAAAAGTCGCCAAAGGACAGAATTACTAAACAGTATTTAGAAACTAGATTGGAAAGTGTTGAAGAATTATGGGCGCAATTTAGTTTAACCCATACACAAATTGTGAAGGATTTTGATCCTAAAGAATTGAAGTCATCACCCTACACTGTAAATGAAGTTTATTTTACTACGGAAGAACTGTATTTAGATTTAAAATGCGAGTTTAAAACTGCTTTAAATGTAATTAAGGGTAGTGATGTTCCTCCGGTGGCGGGGTCATCATCATGTAATGTTTCTGAAGGAAAAGGCACATACATTAAGTTGCCCAGGATCACGATCCCAACATTTTCGGGAAAATATACGGAATGGCCGACTTTTCGAGATTTGTTTGTATCGGCTATACATAAAAATAGTACTATTGATAATGTTCAAAAGTTACATTACTTAAAAAGTTATTTGACTGGGGAAGCCGAGCAGCTCTTACGTCATATACCAATTTCAGAGTCAAATTATGATAGATGCTGGACTCAATTGGAGACCAGATATAACAATAAAAAATATTTATCTCACTGTATTTTAAAAAGATTGCTGAGTCAAAAGAACATAGCTCAAGAGTCAGCTAGTGCTTTAAAGGAGTTAATGGATACAACATCAGACTGTCTAAATGCACTAACTAATTTAGGTATAGATACAGCATCCTGGGATATTTTGATAATTCATATCATAACCTTGAAATTAGATTCAGACAGTAGGAAGGATTGGGAACTTAAAGTAACTAGTAACACTGACTCAGATAAGCTGCCTACTTTTGAACAATTCAAGGGATTTTTAACTAGTCGGTATAGAGCGTTTGAATTTTTAGAAACTAAGCCAATTAAAAATAGTGGTAATATAAGTAAGGCAAAGGTTTTTCACACAGCAACCAATGCGGTCGTAGCTTGTCCGCTTTGTAATGACGAGCATAAGTTAAAAAATTGTAAGCAATTCGTTGGCCAGGATGTGGATACTCGGCGTAGGTTTGTGAGAGATAATAACTTATGTTTTAATTGTTTGGGGCACAACCACTCTGCCAAGTATTGTAAGTGTGCAGCCTGTTGTCAAGTATGCAGGCGGAGACATCACTCCTTGTTGCACCCTAAAGGTGAGCAGGAGTCTAAGGGAGAGACAGGAAATTCGTCTAGTGATAGTGTTTCGCAGTCGAATGAACATACACTCACGGTTGGAGTAGAAACGGAAAATAGGGTAGTCAGTTGTTTTTCGAAAGGTGCAGTAAATAATCAAGTCCTTTTAGCCACGGCGCTAGTTAGGGCTGTTTCGAAAAACGGGGCTAATTATACACTCAGGGCCTTGTTAGATCAAGGCTCACAAGCATCTTTTGTGACAGAACATACTGTCCAGAGTTTAGGGTTAAAGAAGCAACCAGCTAAAGGTTTCATAACTGGTATAGATGCCAATAACAAATTAGTTCTCAATTCGGTTGTTGAGGTGAAAATTCAATCTAGGGTCGATCCATCGTTTGAAATTGTAGTCAAAGCATATGTTCTCAAATCGATAACATCATTATTACCTGGTAGAGAAACGGTATGTTTAGACTGGGCACAAGCAAGTGACATTCAATTAGCGGATCCTAGGTATAACACACCGGATAGAGTAGATATGTTGTTAGGAGCCGACATCTATAGTCAGGTATTAAAAGACGGGTTTAAAAAGGCGCCTGGTAGTAGCACTGTAGCTCAGTGCACCACATTGGGCTGGATTTTATCAGGAACTGTAGCTTCCGCAGGTCACAGTTCATCAAATATTGCGGTGATGCATGCTCACCTAGGAGATGATGAAATCCTGAAAAGGTTCTGGGAACTAGAAAGGGAACCGCAAAAACAGACACGCATACTCACCGAGGAAGAAAAAAGATGCGAAAAGATCTTTAATACAACCACGGTAAGAGACAGTGACGGTCGTTACGTAGTGAACTTACCATTTCGAAATCCAGATCCGAGCTGTAAATATGGAGACGCAAGAAAAGCTGCAATAAATAGATTTTACGCATTAGAGAGTAAACTGAGTAAAAACACAACCTTAAAAACAAAATACAAGGAAGTAATCAATGAATATTTACAGCTTGGTCACATGAGGCCAATTACCAAGGCAGAAGAACAAAATAAAAATGCAGTGTACTTGCCTCATCATGCGGTTATACGAGACGACAAAGACACAACCAAGGTCAGGGTGGTCTTTGATGCTTCCTGCAAAGGAAAGAATGGAGTTTCGCTCAACGATGACCTGATGATTGGTCCCGGGTTGCAAGCCGATCTAAGGCATTTGCTAATTCGCTGGAGAACGCACCGCATTTGCCTGGTTTCGGACATCGTCAAGATGTACCGAATGGTTCGTGTGGCTGATCAGCACACCGATTTCCAACGCATCGTCTGGAGAGATGATAAACAATCTTCAATCAAGGATTACAAATTACTTACCGTTACTTTTGGTACGTCTTCGGCGCCCTATTTGGCCGTGAAATCGATGCAGCAAGTCGCGCACGACGAAGGAGTAAAATATCCACTGGCGGCTGAAAAGGTACTAAAAGATTTTTACATGGATGATCTCATGACGGGTTGCGACTCCATAGAAGAAGGCATGCAGATCTATAGCCAGATGAACGAGCTATTGGCTAAAGCAGGATTCACGTTACAGAAGTGGTCAAGCAACAGCAATGAATTGCTTGATAAAATCATAGGGGAAAGGCACTTGGACAGGGGACAGGATGGGGTAGAAAGGGAAATCAACATAAAACTGGACGAGATATTTAAAACATTGGGACTTACCTGGAACCGAAGCTGCGACACCTTCCAGTACTCTGTTCAGTTGCCTCTGCTGCAGGAACCTGTAACTAAAAGAAAAATGTTATCAGATATAGCTAGATTATTTGACCCTTTGGGATGGGTCGCTCCTGTGATCGTAGTAGCTAAGATTTTGATCCAAAAATTATGGATTTCTGGAATTGGCTGGGACGAGGAAATTCCACAAGAAATAAAAAAGGAATGGTTTACTTACCGACAAGAGCTGACAGGTCTAACGGAATTTTCAATTCCTCGATGGCTGAAAATGAAACCAAGTGACAAGCAAGTTGACCTGCATGGATTTTGCGATGCATCAAATTCAGCATACGCCGCGGTAGTTTATGCACGGGTAGTCGATACTGACGATAACGTTTATGTAACTTTGCTCACTGCGAAAACCAATGTCGCACCAATAAAAACGGTATCAGTGCCTCGGTTAGAGTTGTGTGGAGCAGTCCTTCTGGCAAGGCTACTTGCTGAAGTATCTGACGTGATGGGAATCGGTAAATCTCATTTATATTATTGGACCGATTCCGAGATTGTCCTAGCGTGGTTAAATAGTCATCCTAACAAATGGAAAACATTCGTGGCAAATCGAGTTTCTGAAATTTTGACCATCAGTGAACCACAACAATGGCACCATGTTAAGTCGAAAAGCAATCCCGCTGATTGCGCATCACGGGGCTTATATGCGTCGGAATTCGTAAATTTTAAGCTGTGGGTAGAAGGTCCTGAGTTTCTGAAAGATAAAACTAATTTAGTAAGCAAACACAAAATAGTATCAACGAATATAGAAGAAATAAGGGTACATGTAGTAACAGAAGATAATTTCATTTGGGATAAATACTCATCACTTACCCAATTAGTCAGAATGGTAGCATATTTAAGACGTCCGTTAGAGTTGAGAAAACCGAAAGCTGAAAGAAGGAGTCATACATTTATAACAGCGGAAGAAATGAGATTAGCGCTGGAGACAATCGTTAGGGTATGTCAAAGACAAAGCTTCGGAGAGGTGATTCTGGATCTGCAAAAAGAAAGACCTAAAGGAAAGATATTTAAGTCGCTTAATCTTTACCTTGATTCCGTTAAAATCTTGAGGGTGGGCGGCAGGTTGGAACGTTCTGGTCTTGACATGGATCGCAAAAATCCAATGTTGATTCCAAGTAGTGGTCATTTTACAAACCTTCTAATTGCCGACGCACATAATAAGAATCTTCATGGCGGTCCTCAACTAATGCTCAACTATTTAAGCAAGAAGTATTTTATTCAGGGAGCTAAGAGATTGGTTACTGCATACGTGCGAAACTGTGTAATTTGTTTACGTTATGCAGCTTCTACAAAACCTCAATTAATGGGTCAGTTACCACCTGCACGGGTTACCCCAAATAGGCCGTTTAGGAGTAGTGGAGTCGATTATGCTGGTCCTATTCAGTTAAGGGCATCAAAGGGTAGGGGTCACCATGCGTATAAGGGGTACATCTGCTTGTTCGTATGCATGGCGACTAAAGCTGTCCACATTGAGGTCGTAAGCGACCTCACAACAAAAGGGTTTCTTGCAGCTTTTAAAAGGTTCGTGGCAAGACGGGGTCAATGCAAAGATATCTGGAGTGATAACGGGACAAATTTCCAGGGAGCTTCCACTGAACTGGTCAAATTACTTCGTTCCGAAAATTCTGGTATAGCTAAGGAAATCGCTGCGGCCGTAGCTACTGAGGGTACGACATGGCATTTCATTCCACCCCATGCTCCGAATTTTGGCGGATTATGGGAAGCTGGAATTAAATCCTGTAAGAAACATTTAAATCGGGTAATTGGTAGCTCTACGTTGACTTTTGAGGAGATGTCCACATTATTAAGCCAAGTAGAAGCATGTTTAAATTCGCGTCCCTTGTGTAGGCTGACAGATTCGAGCACTTTCGACGCATTAACGCCAGGGCATTTTCTTGTAGGCGAACCAATTGTGAATGCGCCTGATCATAATTACGAAGAAGCGAACATTTCCAGCTTGAAGAGGTGGCATTTGGTTCAACAGATGACACAACATTTCTGGCGTCGCTGGTCCGATGAATACTTGACCACACTGCTACATCGCTATAAATGGTCTAAACAAAATCCTGAACCAAACGTAGGCGATATAGTTTTGATAAAGGAAGACAACTTACCTCCTTGTCGGTGGCTTCTTGGCAGGGTGGTTGAAAAACATCCGGGGTTAGACAATCTTACACGAGTGGTCACACTTCGGAGTAATAGTTCTACATTTAAACGACCAACGTCAAAGCTGTGTGTCTTGCCTATTGCCTAAGAATTTTTGCATAGTATTATGGTATAATTTAAGCAATGTTTAGAATAAGTAATGTTTATGTTTAAGGATTAAATATATTGTAAGGATGTCTGTGTATATCATGTGTATAATAAACTGTGTAATTAGCAACTTTAACATTAGAAGGACATAATGTTTCACAAAATGTCCTTGGTGGGCGGAATGTTTAGCCTCCCAGAGAACATGTAACCAAACTGCGAACTTAACACCGAACGATAAATATTTGTTCATAGTTTCGTCACTAGATGGCGCTGTACAATTTCGTCATATTTCTAGATGGCGGTGTTAAGATTCTCCGTAGATAATATATGGTCTTCGGACAATTTTAATTTAAAATGATCACTTCTATACTAAGGTGTAACCACTATACCATTAGTAGAATATATCAACTTGAGGAAATATTGAAAACTTGTTTCAATCAACCCCAAGTCACTAACCCAGGAAGAGAGGGTTATTCAACCATACACTGCTTTTAGAAAAAATAGCTTTCAACGGAATACGTGGTAATTTGCTTAGATGGTTTGTGTCATATATTTATAATAGGTCCCAAAAAATTGTTATCAATGGTTATGAGTCGGACCCTATAGTTGTTACATCTGGCGTACCACAGGGATCCATTTTAGGCCCTCTTCTCTTCATTATATTTATTAACGACATTAAACAATGTTTTATCAACTCAAAGTTTTTAATGTATGCAGATGATATAAAAATTTACAGATCCTGCAAGAATATACAAGACTGTCTACTTCTTCAAATGGACCTAGATCGATTATATACATACTGTAACAACAATAAGCTCTTTCTCAGTCTGCCTAAATGTCATGCCATCTCATTTACCAAAAAGAGAAATAAAATAAATTTTAATTATTCAATTAATAACGCTCTCTTAAATGTAGTTAGTATGGTTCGTGACTTAGGTGTCACACTGGATGCCAGTTTGCACTTCGACAAACACGTTGACAATATAGTAAACAAGGCGTATCAGATGTATGGTTTCGTCATGAGATCGTCACGTGACTTTGTGCGGCCCTCTACGTTCTTACTGCTTTATAAGACTTTGGTACGATCCCAGTTAGAATACGCTGTCCCGATCTGGAACCCTTTCTACGACAAATATGGCACTAGAATTGAAAGGGTACAGAAGAAGTTCTTACGGTCTATGAACTTTAAGTGTTTCCGATCAAAGGTTCCTTACGTGCAGCTATTGAAACGGTACGGCGTACTGGATTTGAAATCTAGGAGGCTGTTACTTGATGTCATGACACTGCACGGCATATGCAGTAACAAATTTGATTGTATTGACCTAACAAACAAATTGTGTTACAAGGTACCCAGAAGTGTTATTCGAAGGGGGGTGTGCGTCCCTCAACTATTCCATACAGACATATGCAGGACTAACGCTGGGGAACGAGCACCTCTTCGTCGCCTTGTTGATTCTTACAACACGCATTTTGTTGAGCTGGATATATTTTGTCTATCTAAGCAAGCATTTAAGAAAATGGCTCTGGATACTTTGTTTAGTGAGTACTTTAGGTTAAATTAAGCTAAGCTAAGTAACACAGCACATTATTGTGGCAACGAATATTGTTTTAAATTTTTCTTTTTTATGTCTTTAGCACTTCTAACCTTTAGTTAAAACGTGGACAATGGTGTTGGTTACGTGCTTGTTAAATTTTAGTTTAAGTATTTTCCTGTATTTTGTGGCATGTAACTGTTTTTTGTCCCTAATAAATAAATAAAATAAATAAATAAATTAAAAAAAAGGCAGGCACTCTGAGCACACAAATTTGGAATTGAACCCGGCCCTCTTGTTCACCAGTAGCGCTTACGACCACTAGACCATCGAGGCAGTCGAGCTAGTTAAAATTAATACAAGATAAGAATATAACACATAAAACTGCATATATTTAAGTGTTTTCAACCCACAGTTTTATGAATGCTATAAAAAAGTTTTAATAAAATTAGCAAGAGAACAGTATAGTATGGAGGAGGAATCTTTTTAACTTAAACACAACTTAACTTTATTATTTCCACTTCCGTTTTTGTTAGCACGTTGAAAATTTTTAGTAGAAAGGGTTTTGATCGGCGACGAAATAGTCTTGATACTTTGGACTAAATTTTATTTTTTGCACACGATATTTAAGCAAAAATGTATGTAGTATCATAATCTACGGTTTGCCACGTTATATGGCAATGCTAAGCCTCTGGCCAAGATAAAAGCCAGATCTCGGTTCATGGAAAAGTGTCAACTAGCCGTTTGGAGATAACTTTTGATGCAGAGGCTTTTCCCAACTATGTTGGGGTCGGCTTCCAGTCTAACTGTGCAGCTGAATACCAGTATTTTGCAGGGCGCAACTGCATATCTGACTACGTATATGCTTATCGTATGACCCAGTTACTGGGTAAGACTGGCTTACCCCTTGGTAAGACTGGCTGTCAGATTTTCGGGCTTCTGACGACCCGTAACGACTGTCAAAGATGCACAAATGACAGCCGGGACCAACAATTCAACGTGCTTTCCTAGGCATGGAGGAGTCTCGGTATGTAAAGATGGTCGCCCATCCACGGACAACCCCGGCAAGGGTAGCTTTACCTGATAGATCGACCTGTGCGACAGTTATTACTTAGCCCAACTTTTACCCATTAAGTAAAAAATATAAAAAGTAAAAATTAAAAAAAAAAAAAAATATAAATTATAATAACCTGTAAAGAGTCATCAGTTCAGGAAAGTTGTGAGCATGAATGTGGATGGCTATACAAGTAGAGGGAGACCAAAGAAACGATGGATGGATTGTGTGAAAGATGATATGGCTAGAAAGGGAGTGACTACCGAGATGACGACTGATAGAGAAGTATGGAAGAAAAAGACATGTTGCGCCGAGCGCTAATAAATTGGGATAAGGACAGGATAATGATGATGAAAGAGTCATTAGTTCTGTCCTAGTGTACCAGTATTTCGTCTTCCATGTTCCATGTAGTAAACCTAGCACTGACATGCAATAAAACAGTGAAAACCTCTAAAAACAACCACAAACCGTCTTAAATCTTTCAAATTCGTCTTTGTATCTTGTTTATTTCGAGTTGTAAACTTATTATAGACCCGGATTGCGGGCTTTGGGACATTGTGGCTGACATTGGAGGGTCGTGAATAGGATAGTTGAAGTATCTTATCTTAGATCTGTGAGTTGGTATCTATTGTTGAATGAGGGACTTCTAATAATCACGTCGCTGGAGTTAAAAGGAACAAATGGGCGAAATTGTTTCCTTTTTAATTTATGGTATTTACATTTTTTTTTGTGTCTATTGCAGTATGATATCATCATTCTCCTGTCCTTATTATTTTGCAATTTATTTGTGCTCGGCGCAACATGTCTTTTTCTTCCATACTTCTCTATTAGTTAACATATTGCAGTATTTTATAATTATATAAAAACAAATAAAACTGAAGTGGCTATTTGTAATGACTAAACAACACATTTTTACCAAACGCGTAGGAAAGTATGTACGGTATAAAAAATCTATTTGTAATTTTTTGTCTGTTTGTTTGTTCCGGCTAATCTCCCAAATGGCCGGACTGATTTTGACGAGATTTTCACTGACCGATAGCTGATGTTATAACAAGCAACTTAGGCTTAGTTTTATTTAGAGAAGAAGAATAAGGGACCACGCGGGTGAACGGGTAGCATTTAGTCTATACAAATTCTGGTATTCAGCTGCATCCGGTTAGACTGGAAGCCGACCCCAAAATAGTTAGAAAAAGGCAGGCAGATGATGATGATAGAATACAATTCTAGCGGAGACAAAACTGTACATTCAACATTTAAACAAAAAGTCATTGCTACGAGGTCTGGGAAGAAATCTTATGCGAAAAATATAGTTTTGAGATTTTTTGTGTGAATGTATGTTCCAGCATCTTGATAATAAAAAGTGTTGACAGTGACAAGTGATCGCGAAAATGTACGGTGTAGTGGCTGGACAGAAGGAGAGCGGCAAGGACAGGGCGCAGAGACGAGATCGCGAACAGGTAAGTTACTCCCATTCAAAATTCTTTATTTCAGACATGAGGCCATAGTGTTAGTATAACCAATTACTCAATTTCATAACATTGATTTGGAACATAGTATAGCCTATAGGAAAGATGCGGCTTTAACAGCGTGTAGATATATTACTCACAGGCGCCGTCACGCGCACACATCTCGCTGGAGTCGTATACAAAAGAACTTTAAATTAATTTAGTGAGACGATATTTAACAAAAATTTAATATCCTACACAAAAAATACGGTGTCGGAAAGTGCCTCGCATGGCTGTCGACTGGTAATGTACAGAGGCCAGCACATCAAGTTACCACAATCTGTCAAATTTCTTTGATAGTATTTCAACTTTATTGTAAAGACATAAGGTTCATTTTTAATTGAGAAAATTTGACAGTTAGGGATAGCTTGATGTGCTGGCGTCTGTACAAAAAACTTTTTTACAAATAAAGAAACAACCGACTGCCGAAAAAACACTACGAAGTGAAAAATAATTTTAATTTCGAAAGTCGGTGATAAATATCGAAAATACAAAGACACCGAAACCCGAAACAATAGTTATTTGTTATGCAAGGCTGCAAAGTTGATTTTTGGCGCGAGTACTTGTATTGAAACCTGAGCAAGCGAAGGATTCTAGGGTTAAACCACGAGCATAGCGAGTGGTTCAAATATAGAATCCTGAAATCCTTCAAAAGTACAAGACGCAGAAAAACTTAAAAATGGTCACTGCTTCTCATCCTCTCCTAAAACCCAGTAATCTTTAAAAACGAAGCAGGCATATTTTCATCGTATATTGCACCAATATCAGCATGAAACAGCTCATAAATTTACAAGCTATTGTGCCTTATTTATAGCTTGAACACGTGCTGTGTACCCTAGTAAGCTGTAAGCTGTAAACGCGAAATATATAGCTTGATGTTTTATCTACACACTGCGGATATTTGAGGCAATAGCTGCTCGGACAAGCGGTTATAAATGTATGTTAGTAGTAGCGTTCTTTCTGATACAGCTCGTCCAGGGAAGTACTATACAGGGTTATTTGTAAAACACCAGAAACCTCTTAAGAGGTCATTGTACTCATCATTATGAACAACTTTTAAAAAAAAATCTGCTGTTCCTTACATTTTGACGAGTTATACGAACATAAATGTAGGGAACAGCCACTGGGGCAACATTGCTCGCATTGTTAAAGACCTGGTGCTGGAGCTGTGCTGGTGTCATTGCAGTCACATGAGACGCTAATTCGTTGGTCCCGGCTGTCATTTATAGATCTTTAACAGTTGTTAACAGTCGTCAGAAGCCCGAAAGTCTGACAACCAGTCTTTCCAAGGGTATCGTATAGCCCAGTTATTGACAGGGTTGTGGAGGTCAGATAGGCAGTCGCTCCATGTAAAATACTGGTATTTAGCTGCATCCGCGTAGACTGGAAGTCGATTCTAACATATTTGAGAAAAGGAGATGAATTGAGTATTGAAGGCGCTATCTCTGTGAGGGCAATGCATCTGTGATGCATGGCATGGTGGTATTGATGATGAAGCCAGTCTTTTTTTTGAGGGTAGGAAGTCATCAAATGACCTCTCCCGCTCTGGGTGGAGCGTCAGACTCTTACTGACTAAAACCCATCCATGTTCCTTCCAACCTTAGTCATTTATGTTATGGCAGTGGTAACCCTTTCGGACAATCCCGCTTACCCGGCAGGCTTCGACCCTAACGGGCCTTTTCCTTTATGCTGACATCTCTATGACGCGCGTGTGGAATACTCCGCGCCGTCCGGCACGGGCCTGGTTCTGATTGGACGGTGAGTTACCTATTACTCACCGTCTGCAGGCCCGCGCCTGCGGTGGCCGGGAGTCGTCACGTGGCTCCCGACGCCCGGGGCGTCTCCCGCGGCGGCTGGGACGTCAGGCTCTCTCCCTCAACCACTTTCCATCAGGTGGGTCGTCGGCTTCAATACCATTAAAACAAGTCTCGTCCAAATTTGACTCTGAGGGCAAGATTGCCATGATAATAATAATCCTTTATTTTCAGACCACAGACAATACAGTAGTGTGTAGTTTGGGCGTGTGTAGACATTATGCGCAAAGAGATCCTAACTAATATTATGAATGCGAAAGTATGTTTGTCAAATTCTAAATTAACGCGAGCGAAACGGGCAAGAGCTAGTTATATTAAAGACTAGTTTTTGCCAGTGGCTTCGCCCGCGTGTATGTAGGAAATTATCCCACGGGAACCGTACATTTTTCCGGGACAAAAAGCTTATATGCTATTCCAGACTATAATCTATATTTGTGCCAAGTTTCATCCAGATCCGTTCAGAAGTTTTTGAGTTTATTCGTTACAAACATACTTAGATACAAATCTTTCCCCTATATAACACGTTGGCGGGCGGTAACGTCCACAGGCGTCTAGGTAGCTAAAAGTGCTACGACAGTACGCCTGTCGTCGTCTGAGTTTTTACTTGCATAAAATCAGTACGCCACGCGACGAACGATTTTCCATAATATCATAAAGAACGGCATGTTGTACTGTCACCACAGGTATAATTACGACTTTCGTACTGTCACTACACTATTTTTAAAAATTCTTTAAAAATTCACTACACCCGTGGGCAATGTATGAAAATAAGTACTGTCACAGTAGCTGCAACCAGTGAGATAGTACCGCCCGCCAACGTGATAATATTAGTACAGACATAGAAGTATACATAGGATGCCAGTAGGTAACCTGCCCAGTAAGTTAGCCGGAACTTCAAGACTGTGTAACAGGACTCCTTAAATATTAAGTAGAAACATGACTGCTGTTGTACATTTTTAATCAACGAGCTACACCTCTACCAACCAACTTAGCTCCCTGGGGTGAAGTTCAGCCCAGTTTGTGAACTGAGCGACACTCACGGTATTATTAATATTATGTTTTATTTTCGAAGCACGTAGGTTTGGGGGTTTGTTCTGCTTCAATTGGGTTGGTATTTGACAGATTTTTTGGGGTTCCGTACTCGTAGGGTGCCGTACCAATGGGTCTCTTTTGCTATTATAGAAATATCTTTTGAACCTTATAGTTTGTATTATAAGAACTTTTTTTTGACTGTGGGAAATCATCCAATGACTCTCCTCGCTCTGGGTGGAGCAGAAGAGAGTCTAAAGCCCATCCATGCTCCTTCCTTAGCCCTTTATGTTCCGGGGTAGCGTTAACATTTTCGGACAAGCCCGCTTAATATATATAAAATTTTGATTACCAACTTTATAACAACGACAGTAAAGATCATAATAATGATCACTGTGATGTAAAATCAGAGGTGCCTCGTTGATTTAATTCAACGTCATTAATTTCAGTCCATAACTTAAGCATACAACACACTCACTAGTTGTAAGTCTACCGTGTAAAACTATGGTTATGAACATTGTACAATAAGCAAATAAATCTATCTATCTATCTATACAGTCATGTAATAAAATTGTAGAAAAGTGGTGTCTGTACAATGGAAATATATAAAAAAAAAGTAGCAGGGGTTGTTATTATATCGATGCCAAACCCGAAATAGTATTTTTTTTTTGTCTGTTTGTTGGTTTGTCTGTTTGTCTGTGTGTTTGTGCACGCTAATATCAGAAACGGCTTATTCGATTTAGATGCGGTTTTTACTAATATATTGAAGTAAGCTTCACTTAACATTTATGTTTATTTCATGTCAATCTGTTCATAAATAAAAAAGTTATGTCAATTTAAAGAAACACGGCGAACATTTGTTAACGTATGCTGCCCGAAAAGTCACTATTCCACGAGGACGAAAAGTAAAAGTCAAAGACAATGTCTAATCATTTATTTCAAATACGCACAAGAAAGGCACTTTTGAACGTCAAAATGAACAAGAAATAGAATTGATTCTAGTCGCCAGAATCAGTACAACAAAACAATTTTTTACAAAACGATCTAGTGAAAGTAAAAACCCTGTTCAGGTGGAATCCTTACACAATCTCTAACTAAAGGGAATTAGTAACACATCGATCTGTATTTAAAGGGTTGGAATCTCACCACTTCTTCCAACAATTATTGTTAGAATCAATACATTTATGCTCTTTGATTATTATACATATTATTTTTGTACATATTATTATGAATATTTAGATTTAAAATGTAAATATGTAATTATCCTATGTTGCTTATTAAAATAAAGCTATATTTAGTTATATTTATAGTTAAGATATATTTTATATTAAAATACATTTATACAAATGAATAAAATTGAAATGTCTGTTTTTAGTATAACATAAAATTATATTTTAGTCTGTCTGTCTGATTGCTCCGGTTAATCTCCCAAACGGCCAGACCAATTTAGACGGGACTTTCACTGACCGATAGCTTTTGTTATAAAGAGTAGCTAAGGTTTATTTTGTATTTAAGCGCTACCCCGGCACACATACGGTTAAGGAACGAAAATGGATGGGTTTTAGTCAGTAAGAGTCTGACACTCCCTTCTGCTCCACCCAGAGCGGGAGGGGTCATTTGATGATTTCTCGCCCTAAAAAAAAGAGATATTTTGTATTAGAAAAAGGATATTTCACGAATGCGCTCACGTGGTCCCTCCACGTGAGCGCAGCCGCCGGAAGCACCTAGTAATATTTTAAAATTGTAATTCGAAAATATTCGATGGAAATTGAGATTGTAAAATTATGCTCAATTGTCGTATGAAAAACATTGTTAAGGTGATTTCAAATGGGAACTCTTGTTTAAGTAAATATTAGAATAATAAAACCAAAACACTGCATTTCTGAGAGGGACAACTAATTGGCAACAAGTAAGTTTTCTTATGAGTTTGTTAACATTCTCTTCAGAAACTTTAGGAACAAACCGTCTTTCTTTCTTTCTTCGTGTGGTTAGTGACTAACCGCTGCCCATGGGCCCGTGACTTAGCTTCACTTACTGTTGAGAAATATCTCTCAGGCATGCCGGTTTCCGCACGATGTTTTCCTTCACCGTTTTTTAAGCAAGTGATAATTATACAATACGCACATGAATCCGACAGAAAGATGGCAGTCTGTAACAGACCGTAACTCTATAAGATAAGCATAGACATAAACACCAATAGCAATATATATTAACTTCACCCATAGATTATGCGACGTAATCCGTCTATAAGTTATGGTAAAGGCCAAACAGATATTATCTTTGGACGTGCGTTTAATCTATGGATACTAGTTTAGAGACATTTAATTGCTCTATCTTGTTGGTCTTGGGGTAAGCGCTATTCCAGAGCGTGGTTCTGGGTTCGATTCTCAATCCGGGAAAAGTTTATTGGATTTTTGCCTGGTATTTCTCAGTAGCAGCGATAGAATCGAGAACTC
The DNA here is from genome assembly GCA_951799385.1 of Hyppa rectilinea. NCBI lineage: Eukaryota > Metazoa > Arthropoda > Insecta > Lepidoptera > Noctuidae > Hyppa > Hyppa rectilinea. The sequence goes on along the minus strand of OX637330.1, from coordinate 10,185,123 downwards.
AAACTCAAACTCAAAGTATTTATTTCAAATAAACCAATTACAGGCAATTTTGAATTGTCAAGGTGTCGGTCAGTCAGAGAGATGAAGCTAGTTGCCCATTCCAAAGCAGTAGGTACCTATGGAGAAGAACGGGCAAGAAACTCCATGGACACTCTTTTAAACAAAATATGTTTACAAAATATTGGTTACATACAGTAGGGACAAGATAATAGGTCACTTTTGACAGATGTCAGTTTTATATTCATAGTGAGGTGACCTGCTTAAAAACATCGATTAAATGAATGAATCGAATGAATCGATACAGACTTGAAACATATGTGAATTTTAAAAATGATCATGCGAATCCCTGTCCCATTATTATTTTTTCTTTCATAAATTAAAGGAGCAAAATAAGACAAGTACCTACGTAATTTAACAAAAAAAATGCTTTTATTCACTTGAACTATCGGAACTGCTATCTTCATCACTGCTGTCAGCACTCAGAGATATTATTAATTCATTTTCAATAATATTGTCTATTCTCACATCTCGTTCAAAATCTTGTAAAATTATTTTCTTTGTCTTCTCCACGACTTTTCGCCAGTCTTCTGTAGTGACTTCTGCACATGCAGTTTGTAGCAGAGTCATCATTTTAGCAGTACTGAAGGGTGGTTCAGTATTGTTCCGCGCTGCATGACCCTTTATTTGTGCCCAAATAAGCTCGATGGCGTTATACTGGCAATGGTAGGGAGGCAATCGAATAACTTCGTGTCCATGCTCTAGGGCTAGTTCATCGATTACATAGCGGAGCTTGGACGTCTTAGTTGCTTTTACCAGATTTAACAACTCAACTTTTAATAAAGTTGGACTTGCCTCCACACCATTTCTTACCAGCCACGAGACAATTTCTTGCTTTTTATTTGCTTGAGTTGGTGGTTTATCAACTTGTACAGAATGATACGGAGCATTGTCCATTATAATTTTCGATGGGTTTTCTAAGCTGACTAGCAGCTTCTCAAACCACTCTTTAAAAACATCAAAGTTCATTTCCTCATGGTAATCTGTTGTAGTTTTAGAGGCGAATGCGAGGAGGCAGTCTGGAATAAAACCTTGAGAAGCTGATCCTAGAGAATAATAAATATGTATAATTAGGTTTTACTATAATCACAACGTGGTTATAAATTTATGGTGATTTTTCTTCACAAGTAATCATTGCATTCGATTCAACTTACAATCCTATCAGCTTTCGATTTTTAGAGTAGGTAACATCCCTAGTGTTTAAAAAGAAAAAGGGTTGACTGACGCAACATTGTAACGACGTTCAGTTCTTTAGATCAGAAATTGTTTATTATGTTTAGAATGGTTTATTAGTGAAAGCAAATCGTAAAATTACTCGTATCGGTCATTATTACAATAAATATGTAAACGTAATTGAAAAAAGTTAAGCAATTGGGCAGTTCTTATTTTATGCCCGCCGTTACAAGGTTACGTTGTTGAATTTTGATGAAATGTCAAAAGTGACCTATTATCTTGTCCCTACTTTAGTTCATATTAGTATTATACATGTGAGGACGATGCAGAACGTTAAAAGCATCAGATATAAAATATGTAAAAACTATTCAATAATTAAATTAAAACAAGCTTTAGCCGCTAAGAGATGACCAGTCCCTACTGACAGCGCCCGTTCACGAACATGACGCATATATTAGCACCATTCAGCTCAACCATTTTGAAGGGAGCTAAATGATCCAACACACACGCCACCATCAGCGAGACATTAAAGTGAGCATGGCATACTCTCAGCCGCTAGGGCACATTCAAGTCAATGAAAGACGTACCCAGTAAATGGTCGCTTTATCATAGTATAGGAAAGGAGAATAGGGTTTAAAGATAAATCATGGACTTTTGGTGTATCAATCTGCCTAGCCTTTTCCCAACTATGTTGCGGTCGGCTTCCAGTCTAACCGGATGCATTTAAATACCAGTATTTTACTCTCAAAGATCCACAAATGACAACCGGGACCAACGGCTTTAAAAAAAAAAAAAGCCGGTAACGTGCTTTCCGAGTCACGGAGGAGTCTCGATATATAAAGATGGTTACCCATCCACGGACCAACCTTGGCTAGCGTAGCTTATCGTGATGGATCGATCCGTGCGGCTGTTATTACTTAGCCACGAGCTCCTCCAAACCTGTGAGAAAAATTTAAAACAATTAAAAATTTAACATTATTTTATTCCATTTCTATCGCACATATTATTGTCAAGGCCAGACGTACCCTCCAAAGATTAGTCGTGAGTATATTAGCATAATGCCAGCCACCTAGCGCCAACGTTGGCGCTGCGCCAGAAAGTTGGGCCAACACGTGTGCCAAACAAATGAGGCGTTAAATCGACACACGTTCGCACAGTTTCGAATGTTTGGGAGACGTACGACTTGAGGGGGATATTAAACTACGTTTTTTGGTTTGTAGATTTCTGAATTATGTAAAGTGAGGGAAATTAATTGTTATTCAAATTGACCTAGTTCAACTTCAATTGCGATAAAAATTGTATTTAATTCATAAATGAGTTTTATTTAATCTTTCTCTGAAGGTTTAGGTAGCAGATTGAGCTACAGTTACGCAGAACAGCTGCAGAATAAGACACATCGTAGTAAAAAAAAACTACGGCGTGGCAGATTGCTACAGGCGTATAGAGAGCTACGGCGTAGCAGATTGTGTTGTAGGCGTATATGCTACGCCGTAGCAGATTTTGTCGTAGGCGTAAAGGAACGGCGCGGCGTAGCAAACAGTGCTACAGGTGTAGAGTGAGCTATGCCGTAACAGATTGTTTTAAGTCCCATATAATAAAACGCCAAGAATTTTTCTACAAACCGTACTCATATCCAGGAAGAGGCTGCCAGACATGAATGACGGAAAAGACGCGAGACAAAACTACCTTTGAAATAGGCAACGCGCATCAGTCCAATATCTTGTGAATTTTGACTTTGACTTCGAAAAAAATATATTTGACTTTGATCTTGACTTTGACTTTCAAGAAAAAGTTTTCAACTAATGTGCAATTACCGTAGAATAGATGTCAGAAATCACTTAAATTAACTGCACCCAGTTAAAAGTTAACTCAATACTATAAATACGTCTACAGGCCAGTAACTGTGTCTATGAATTACTGCGGCCTGCGTTTTATTGCCTCCATCAGGGGCTCGAAGTAAATGGCCGATTGAAATGGCATAGAACAATTATTTCTAACTAGTCTAAATGTTATGGTGCACTAGCAGCCTGACCCCTGCGCGTGTGTCATCTAAGTTAAATGTTATTGAAAAAAAAAATCCAAGCTTCATGATGAAAGAGGTAATGGGAAATCATCCAATGACTTCTCCCGCTCTGGGTGGAGCAGAAGGTGACTAACAGCAGTATTTCACCTTTGTATAAAAAATCTTGTACTAGGGGACGAGTCAATTGCCACTAAGGGGGCGTCCATAAATTACGTGAGGTGTTTTTTTTTAATTTTCTGTCCCTCCCTCCCCCCCTGGTAAGATGTCGTGAGATTTTATTCAACCCCTCCCCCGTCCCCCAACCTCACGTGAGATTTTTCAAAATGTGGGTTTCTTACGTAAACGCGTTGGATTGTTATTGTAAAAAGAAAAAAAGAAATGTGAATGATCTTAATCGTATTATGATTACGCTTAAGATTAAATCTTAAGCATGTACAATCTGGATTAAATGGACCAAAATAGTATATATATTTTTTGTTTCAATCAGAAAAAAAATTGCCTGATATTTGCCGAGACCCTCTCTCTCCAACGTAAGACTTGATGCGATGTGACTCGACCCCCTCCCCCCTAAAATATCTCACGTAATTTATGGACGCCCCCTAACCGAGAGCCTACAGCGCCTCTGGGCTGCTACATACAATTTTCTTCAAAATAAACATAAAAACACTTAGCTCGACCTGGGAGTCGAATCCAGGACAAGGCAGTCAATGTTTTACTGCTAAACAAATACCCCTTTTACTAACACTACGTGACACCTAAATGTGATGCAAAAACGTGGTGTTGGATTTTCAACCCTTCACCGCTGAACTGAGCGTTGAAAATCAAACCGTGAATTTTTATTTGGCAGTACATGTACAGAGGCCAGCACATAAAGTTACCCTGATCTGTCAAATTTTGTTCATGTTTCTAAACTTTATTACAAAGTCATAAGGTTCATTTTCAATTGGAAAAATTTGTCAGTTTGGTATAGCTTGATGTGCTGGCGTCTGTACATGCAACGTTGTGTTAGTGAAAACTGTAAAAAGTGTTTTTATAGCGTTAGTTGTTTTTACAAAAGCTTCATAAAGGCATACAATTCGGCTTTGACATCCTTTAACCCATAAATAAACGTTAAAAACACCGCCACACAGCACAACTGGCGCAATACCAATAAAACGACCAATAAAAATGTATTAAAAGGATGTGAACTGCAAATAACGGTGTTTTTATACGCCATGACGTATTTAGACGTCAAATGACGCTGAATTTTGTGACAGATGTGCGCGTGAGTGCGTTTTATTGCTGACAGCAGTGATAGTCTAGTGGTGTGACCGTCGGAATGCCAAGTCACAGGTTTCGAGTTCAAACCCAAGGCGCGCACCTCTGATGTTACGGATTCATGTGCGTATTTTATAATTATCACTTGCTTAGAAATCGGTGAAGGAAAACATCGTGAGGAAACCAGCATGTCTGAGAGATATTTCTCAATAGCATGTGAAGCAATGTCAGAGGCCCATGGGTAGCATAAAAACTCCGACACTAGGTTAGTCACTAAACACACGAGAAGAAGAAGATTGCTGATTAACTGACTTGACAGTCGCAATGTAAATTGCAATCTGGTGGTAATCTATTAGATAAAATCACTTTCAGTTTTTCTCAAGTTTAACAATTATCTGGGAACGTTTTCATATTTTTCTTTCCTTAAAAACCTAATTCGGACAATTTTAAAATAAAAAATTACCAAATCGGTCCAACCGTTCAGCAGATTTTTTTTATAAGAATAGATTACTGATGAGGTATAACTGTAGTTATTGTCTCCTGGCATTTATTTGAAAAGCAACTGAAAAGTTTCCTGTTGAATAAGTGTATTTATGCTGTTAAAGATCTGTAACGAAATTCATATATGACATTGTATTCGTGCATTCATGTAAAATTCAACGCGTTCTTTTTTTCTCTTCTTATGTAATTTGTTTTTTTTTTCAAGTTCAGAAACAATTTATTGTTCATGAATAAATGTCTTATGACTTATGATCTAGTGGTCAAAACACAATCTAACTGGTCATAAAACCAGACTCTGGGTTCCTACTGATAAAAATGTGTTTGAGACTTGATTTTAACGTTTTTTTTTTAATTGAGAATTGGTCTTCAGGCATTCATCAGATTTTCATAAATAAGAGGAATATTGGCTCTATTTAAGTGTTTCAGTGAGCAAGAGTCTATAAATTAATCCTTTTGATCAGAAAAACAATAAAAAATATGCCTATCCTAAGAACTACATCCAGAACCATATGCGCACCAACTCCAACCACAACACCACAACACCAACGAGCCAACCCCTCTGATCCCTTGTTACAATATGATTTACCAAACATAAATGACGTAATCTTCTATTCGTGTGGATCGTGACTAACCTGGTGTCAGAGTTTTTATGCTGCCCATGGGCCTCTGACTTAACTTCACATGCTGTTGAGAAATATCTGCAGACATGCTGGTTTCCTTACGATGTTTTCCTTCACCGATTATAAGCAAGTGATAATTATACAATACGCATATGAATCCGTAAAATCAGAGGTGCGTGCCTTGGCTTCGACTCAAGACCGACTAGGCAGTCCGACGGTCACACCACTAGGCTATCACTGCTAAACCGGCGTAATAATAAAATAATAATAATAAATCATTTATTTCGACCAACACAGGATCATAGGCACATACAAAACAAAAATACACATACAATAAAATAAAAAAAATAAAATAAAAACACAAAACATAAACATAATTATTAAATACTTCGATTGCGCAATATGTGAACCATACAGCAATGGTTCAGGTACTGGCAATCGAAATAATGGTAATGTGCGTAATAATGGTGTGTGTGTGTGGTTCTGGAAATGTACTATCGCCTCAGCCTACCGCTTTACCGGGGCCTACAGGCGTCTTATTACCTTATATTATGTTTCTCCACGTCACAAGACACCTCTTGCTCTTAATGCGGCATCACTATTGCACATAAGTGCCACTTACCGCGCAGATTGAGACGTAAATATTAGAGCAGTAGTGAGTTGTGCGGTCAGAGACATCTAGCGGTGGTTGAGGGAACTGTTTATTGTATTCTTAATGATAGTTTATTGTCTCATTAGTGTTGTTGATCGCAAACGCGGCTGCTTATTTAAATCCACGACCCTATGCCCCAGTTCAACGTAGAGTTGAGCTGAGTCTAATGTTAGTCTGATAACACTGTTATAATTAATGCTACGTAATTATTACGTTGTTTTCTGTAAAATATTTGTATGCCAGTCAATGGCGAGACATGTAGAACATAACCCTAGTATTAACACCATTATTGTACCATGTTTCTACGCAAATAAATATATTATATTCTATTCGATTCCTAGGTCGGGCAGGGCGTGGGCCCATTGCGGTCTTAGAGCATTTAACCTAGCTCTAAGATTGCGGTGGGTTGTGTATGACGCATGTAGTAAATACTAATTCCATGTTCAATGGTCAAATGTCAATGTCTTAAAAAATGTTTGGGGGAATATTATAGGTTCGAAACTCAGTTTTCGTTAATTATCCATCAGGTTACAGGGTGTGAACTTATTAAGGTAATTTGTTCTTGTTGCAGGACAACAGAGAAGAGAAGGAATCAAAGAAGAGAGGCATCACGGAGAAGTTCATGGACTATGTCAAGAGAAGACTGAACCCTCAAACAAGTGAGTTTAGAATTAAGTATTTCTCCAATCTTTCTTAGGTATACCTCCAGTTTCTGAATTGAGTATTTGAAGTTCAGAACGTTTTCAGTTTGACACTATAAGATTAACGCCCGGTTCTTAACCTTTTGAACGCCAGAACATAAACGCACGCACGTGCCCCCCACGCCAAGCTTCATATTTATTTATTCTTGTTATCCTGAATTTCCCAATATCCAAGGTGTATTCTGATTTGTTTCATGTCATTAAATACGCACGAGAGCTTCAATTTTTAAGATATCTATAGAAACACACATATAAGTAATGATTTCATTATTTATTTCGTTTGTATGGTTGGCGTATAAGGCATGCGCTTGCTTGTCCTATTTAAGTGACAATGACGTTCAAAAAGTTAATCAACATAAAAATAAGTTTGAAGATTTTGAATATTTCGGATTCACGACAAATAATTTTATCGGCAGTTAGTGTTTCAGTCAGTCAACGCACAAGAGTAAAAATGATAAAGATAGTCTGTTAGATACACATTTTGTGTTGAATATCCTTAGTTTATGTTAATCAAAACTGAGCAGAAGTAGTCAATATACCATCTTATTATGGTAAATATTACCTACGTATAAATTATTTTTTTTATTTAATTTGACCCGAAATTCTGTAACATGTATACCGTTCGCTGACGCAGCCATTAGGTCCTCACGTGTGCATGTGACGGGGCATGCGGTGTAAGATGTAAAGTGAGCCATTGTCTGTGGGGAGACGCCATTTACACATCGGAGATCTGAATCGTCCATGAACCCCCACTTGTGGAAGTTGTCCTTACTACAACCTACTTGGGTACGAAGTCTGTTTAAGGTTTTTCAAGTAAGCCACGGTACCTGGTACCCAGATGGGAGGCTGTTTACTCAAGCTGGTTACTCAAGATATACGCTAAACCCAAATAAGAAATTAAACATTTAAAAAATCATGCCTTTTTTACACCAGTGAATATAGGAATTTCAGGTAATTAAATTGCGAATCAAATTAAACGTCCTGTGTGGCAGACATAACGGAAATTAAAACAGAGGATTCATCTTATTATACCGGACTCATTAAGCTTTGATTTCATTTTAACAGGTTCTTTGCGGATTAAACCGTTTCTGTGTTTCTAACTTGTAATGACTTATAAAAAAAAATCGTCGCCAGTTAATACATTGTATAAATGTATTACACAAGAGTTACTGCTACGGATTTCCAAGCTAAGCTTGTATTATGGGAAAGTGTTCAGCCGCAGGAAGTATCAGCTAATAAAATACGAATGCATTGGTTTGTATGTCACTGCCGTAGGCTTACAATAATCTTAGAATAATTTTCGGTAGGTAACCTTACCCATTTTTACCTATATTATATCAATACCTATATTAAATACCTAAATTACACCTACAGTGCTCTTTATTGGATGCCAAATCATTATAAATCTTTATGTCTAAAACAAATACAGTTAAGTAATAAAGATACTCGTGTTAAGCAGGATTTTGAAGCGTTAAATGTTACGCCATCTATGCGCATCTCATTCAAACAATCCTATTTGCTAACAGCGCCATCTAGGTTTTAATGTAGAGTACTTTGGTACACCAAAGTACTCTACACTAAAACTAAACTACATGTCAGTAACGTCATCTGATGAGAGTTACATGAACTATAAGACTGGCATCCTCTTGAAAGACTGAGCTCGTCAGTTACTTCCGAAAGCGTGGCAAGAGGGCGTTGCGTTACTTTAAAGTTCTGATTTTTATTAATGTAACTTTGAAATAAGTAAAGTGGGATAAACAATGTTAATTCATTCAATTTTACTTGACGTTTTGGTTGAATAATTTATTTTATGGTTTCGCAGATGGAAAAAGGCCCCTTCTCGTACAAAGAAAGCGAATTGATCTCCATGCTTGCTGACTTTATGTTCGGTTATTCTGACTAAGTCAACACACACAATACACATGTGTAGGAATCGCTTCCAAAGCGTATCGTTTTACAAGGAGTTTCAACAGGATATAAACTTTTTGGGAGGTCAGCCTAACATTTTTGACATTTCCATCATCGCTGAGAGAATGTCACTTTGTCTAGGCCCTCAGGACAATAGGCTTGTCTCCTATCCCCTATAAAATATCTAGCGATGAATTCTTTAATCACCAAGCCAAACCATAACGATAAACACAATAGGTATGCAACATTTACAAACGCCGTATATTTTATTTATGCATAAAACAAAATGCGTTCGGCCATTTTGTCAGCCGCCATTTGCAATAAATTGTGAGTAACGTTGACAGCTTACAAAGCGGTTTTATTATCAGAACGTTAGCATTCACAGCAATGTGTAACTTTTACAATTACGTTAAAATATTTATTTTTGTAATAAAAATGTACAGTTAACACAATTTCGCTGCTTTTCAGCTAAAAATAATTGACTATTAAAACGGTCAAAAATAAAATATGAAATCACCCGGAAAAAAGACCACTCGTCTTAAAAACTTCCATCAGCGTACAGAAATTAAATATAATGCGAAGATATAATTGTAAAATTGCATTTTGTAAATTATAAGTATTCCATTTGATTAAAAAAATCTGTGACGTCACAATGTTATTTTCATACAAATCACGTACAAATTACGTAATTGACTACCCTTTCAAATACGTAAAAAAGTTACGTAATTGACTACCCTTTCAAATACCCAATTGGAATAATTTAGAATTAATCCCAACCTTATTTAACTATCAGTACTTATTCGCGAAAACTTACTTATTTATCTTTGACACGTCTCTGGACCATGGGGTCCAAGACCTTTGGAAGGCGTTCGAGGAGCCGAAGCCAACTTGCAGAGTCGTTAGACGTTTTTAATTAAATGAAGCCCCAACCGACGATTATCCCTGTTCACACTGTGCACCCAAAACAACCCTCGGTTAGTGTAAGCCTATTGTAGGATATGGATTTTATTGTCTCTTGACTTTTTTCGAGACCCTGGGGTCCCAGACCTTTCGAAGGCGTTCGAGGGGCCCAAATCAACTCGCAGAGGCCCTTTAGAACATAATAAATGTTGAGGTTGCACCAACCGGCGTTTATTATTTATTTATTTGGTCTACCAACGATTGTTTACACCAGTTATGGGCATGAAAAACAAGCAGAAACAGATAAACAATAGTGTACAATCACTTATAGGTAAACTCAGCATGCAAAATGAAAGTTGTACGTACGATATAGAAAAAAATGGAAATTAAAAAAAAAACTACCTTAATTAATATCAACTACTAGTATCTAGATTGTTATGATTGTTTGTTGTTGTTTATCTCTGTATGCACTATGTAAGTGCACCCAAGGACTCGGTTAGAGCAGAACTATTGCGGAACATGGAGAAGACATTTTCGGCCTATGGGTTTGGATGGCTAAAGTGTACTGGTTACCGATATCTATGAAGGGACTATGACCCCTGCCTGACCAATGATTTATTATCTATACTAATTACTAATTTTTTCACTGATAGAAAGCTACATTATTCCTGAGTGCTATAGGCTATAAATTATATTTATATCATACATATTAGCCGAGCTATCGCAATTTTGGTCTAGCAAGTCGGAAAGAAATACCTCCGAAAACAGAATAAATTATTTACATGCGCTGCCTAAACAGTTGTTTAAAATTGAAAGCAATGTATGGCAACCCGGTTTGCCTTAATTATTTCTACAAAAAAGTCCGTGATACCATATTCCTATCTTTTGTATTTTAACTTTTATATTTCGTTTTATGTTTTAAAAAAGTATTTTTTGACTTACTTCTGTTTGGATGATTATTTAAACAACAAAATATCAATTCTTATCAAATTAAATTATTTTATGATCACAAGGACATCACAGAGATAAGATTTGCCCCCTACAGTATGTCAATTGGTCATATATTTTCCGAGATAATATAAAATTACTAAACGCAAAATGCTTAAACATTCGCTGAGCTCAACTATCATTCCTACTTCCTACGTGCTTTGTGCGGACGTTTTATCCATTTACGCTTAGAAGCTTAGATTCCAAAAATTCTCTCACTAATGGGAACCTACAGTATTGCCGAGTATCATAGGATATGTTTAATGTTAAAACAAGAAATTTTCCGCAGACAAAGTCGCGCGCAGAAGCTAGTATTAAATACACCGATAAAATGGCAGGGGGTGACAGCCAAAGTAGGCGTGGGCCTGCGGACGGTGAGTACTGGGATGCTTACCGTCCGTTCAGGACCAGGCCCGTGCCGGACGGCGCGTACGTGCTCCACGCCTCAAAGAGATGTCAGCATTTGAAGTGGCCCGTTAGGGCCGAAGCCTGCCGGGTAAGCGGGATTGTCCGAAAGGGTTACCGCTACCCCGGAACATAAAGGGCTGAAAAAGGAACATTTTTGGGTTTTAGTTAGTAACCGTTTGACACTGACTTCTGCTCCACCCAGAGCGGGAGCAGTCATTTGATGATTTCTAACCATCCAATAAAAAGGGGATGACTTGCACAGTCAATAATGGGCCCCCGGCCGCTAGCACATAGTGACGTACCGACAAGAAGACAACATCTATACTAATATCATAAAGAGGAAAGATTTTTATGTAAGTATGTTTGTAACGAATAAAGTCAAGAACTACTTAAGGTGAATCCTCCAACCAGCCCGCGAAATTCAAATTTTCTTAAGTTTTTTGCAATTTGCAGGCCAGTGATAGGTTGTATGTTGATGAACATTTGATTCGCGGCTGTAAGACGTATGTAGTTACAGAATTATAATCATCAAAATCATTAATACAACCCTCCGAGCTCATAAAGGTTCCGGAATGACTTTGACCTTGTACAAAGTCATTTTTACACCTTTATGAGCTCGGAGGGTTGTAAGTAAGAAAATTTGAATTTCGCGGCCTACCCTGGATCATCAACCTTAACGGATCTGGATGAAACTTGGCACAAAGATAGATTATAGACTGGAATAGCATATAAGCTTTTTATCCCGGAAAAATGTTCGGTTCTCATGGGATAATTTCCTACACACACGCGGGCAAAGCCGCTGGCAAAAGCTAGTTACATTATAATATAATTATTACTAACTTGTAATTTAAGTAAGGTTTCTACCTACGCGGCAAAACAATAGAATTTATCAATAACTACACAACAATACCAATACATAACTAGAACTTACTGAACTATTATTAATGGTTTTGGGACGTGACGTAAGTACCTACGGCATTGAAGGGCTAACTTTGTTCATTTCATATTATCACGCATATATACCCTTGAGGGGTAAGCAGGAATAATAATAATATCCTTGGACATTTCACACAACGCCATATAGTCCCAAGCTAAGCAACCTAATGCTTGTGTTATGGTAACGAGATGGCTGATAAACTACTTAAATAATGTATTTTTTTTTTGTAAATACAATATCTATGTATCTATACTAATATTATAAAGAGGAAAGATTTGTATTTTTGTGAATATGTTTGTAATGAATAAACTCAAAAACTGCTGTGCCGATTTCAAAACTTCTTTCACTCTTATAAAGCTTAGTTTTCAGGGAGTAACATAGGCTACTTTTTATCGCAGGAAAAATAACGGGTCCCGCGGGAAAGACAATAGGACCGCGCCGCGGGCAAAGTGCTATTATAGATAGAAAAACACCCAGACACAGAACAAATACTTGCAGGTCGCACAAAGATTTGTTCCGAGCGGGCATAGAACCCGCGACATGCTGCGCAGCAGTCCATCGCTCAACCACTGCGCCAACCGTGTCGTTTACCTAGATCTATACATAAACTAACAAAGTTGACTAAGCGTTAGGGAGAAGTTTGACTGTTGTTATATCTTAGCAGTTAATATAAGTTTGACAGCATTGTGTTTATTAGAATATAATCTCTTCATAGTATAAACAAAGATACGCTACGGTTGCCGGGGTTGGCCGTGGATGGGTGACACGTAAATCACGGTAAGCCGATGGTCCCGGCTGTCATTTGTGTATCTTTGACAGTCGTTACGGGTCGTCAGAAGCCCGAAAATCTGACAGCCAGTCTTACCAAGGGGTATCGTATTACCTAGTTACTGGGTTGTGGAGATCAGATAGTTTTTTTTTTTTTGAAATGGCATCTCGCAGTTCAGCCAAAGGGTTGTCCACTGCTTAACCGGGCTTGCCTGTGGCTGCCACAAAAGAATTGTAGCCTCCAGCCAGGGCTTAATAAAAGTTAAACCTAACTTACAAAACTAAGCGACTACACGCTAAGGGCACCCCGTGCGGGGTTCGGAACTCGGCTTAGGGCGTCGCTGGAGGGGGACAGCAAGGGACAGCTGGATCGGGGGTTTTTAAAGCTACTGGCTCAGCAGCAACGCAACAACAACAACAGCTGGCTCGAGCAAGGGTCGGGGGGATGAGGATGGACAGGGTCGTCGCGACGGGCCTCGACGGCGAGGACGGAACGACGGAAATTTGTATTTGTGTGCTAATCTAACAGTGCTAGTAGCCGGGCTGCTCTCCTGGAGGAGAGTGGTGGCATCGTCGGGGGCAACGAGGGTATGCCGTGGACGGCGAACCTTACTGATGCGGGACGGGGTGTATCGGGAGGCGGGGTGTTGCGGTGCTTTATGGCAGTGTCAAAGAAACGCTTCGAGAGGCGTTTCATGAACTGCTGAACTGTGGGGAGTTTAAAGTCTACGGAGATCAGATAGGCAGTCGCTCCATGTAAAATACTGGGGTAGGGGGGTACAATACGTGGGGCGGGTCGCTAGTATGTAATATATTACATACAAATATACATTCACGCTTCTTTCCATATAGGGTTGGCAGAAACAACAGTAGGCTACTTGCTGATATTCCCAATTAAACATAAACCTTATGCTTTTGTAATAAAGTTGGTAATCTATCAAAAAAAAATTACAGATTGGGGTAACTTGATGTGCTGGCCTCTGTACATGATCCTTTTGCCTCGTACGTGTGCACATCTGCACCGTAATTGCGTAACACACTATTAATACTCGTAGCAGTCGGAATGATTATGAAGTATACGTATATTGCTAATCCATTGCTGCAAATGTTAGAAAAATATCTACCCAACAATGTAAAAAAAGGCAATGAATATTGTTGAACTGTCAAAAATAATCGCATTGGCACTGTTAGTGTGTTAGACAATTACAACGACTCCTGTAGCAAATACCCTTTCTGAAGTACCGAGGCCAGCACATCAAGTTACCACAATCTGTCAAATTTCTTTGATAGTATTTCAACTTTATTGCAAAGACATAAGGTTCATTTTTAAGTCATTGACTGCCACGCAGCAGACACAATAGAAAAACTATTGTTTGTCGGACACACGGTGACCGCGTTGGCGTTCAACGTGTTAATTGAGAAAATTTTACAGTTAGGGATAGCTTGATGTGCTGGCGTCTGTACATCAATTAGTTCAGCTAGCTAGCATAATCAACCTATAATGTTCCCAGTGCTGGACCACAGCCTGCCTCACATCGAGAGGGAGTGCGTTCCACCACGCGGCGATTTTCGGTTGCCGATTTTGATGTTTTCACCCGATGTTTTCCTTCACCCTTTTGAGAGTAGTCGATCGATTCTGTAAAAACCTTACCTTGAAAACTAAGGTAAAGTGAGCTATCGTTCCACCTCATGCAGGGGTTGACACTACTTGAGCTATCGTTCCACCTCATGCAGGGGTTGACACTACTTGAGCTATCGTTCCACTTCATGTAGGGGTTGACACTACTTGAGCTATCGTTCCACTTCATGTAGGGGTTGACACTACTTGAGCTATCGTTCCACTTCATGCAGGGGTTGACACTACTTGAGCTATCGTTCCACCTCATGCAGGGGTTGACACTACTTGAGCTATCGTTCCACTTCATGAAGGGGTTGACACTATTTGAGCTATCGTTCCACCTCATGCAGGGGTTGACACTACTTGAGCTATCGTTCCACTTCATGTAGGGGTTGACACTATTTGAGCTATCGTTCCACCTCATGCAGGGGTTGACACTATTTGAGCTATCGTTCCACCTCATGCAGGGGTTGACACTATTTGAGCTATCGTTCCACCTCATGCAGGGGTTGACACTATTTGAGCTATCGTTCCACCTCATGCAGGGGTTGACACTATTTGAGCTATCGTTCCACCTCATGCAGGGGTTGACACTATTTGAGCTATCGTTCCACCTCATGCAGGGGTTGACACTATTTGAGCTATCGTTCCACCTCATGTAGGGGTTGACACTATTTGAGCTATCGTTCCACCTCATGTAGGGGTTGGCACTATTTGAGCTATCGTTGCACCTCATGTAGGGGTTGACACTATTTGAGCTATCGTTCCACCTCATGCAGGGGTTGACACTATTTGAGCTATCGTTCCACCTCATGCAGGGGTTGACACTATTTGAGCTATCGTTCCACCTCATGCAGGGGTTGACACTATTTGAGCTATCGTTCCACCTCATGTAGGGGTTGACACTATTTGAGCTATCGTTCCACCTCATGTAGGGGTTGACACTATTTGAGCTATCGTTCCACCTCATGTAGGGGTTGACACTATTTGAGCTATCGTTCCACCTCATGTAGAGGTTGACACTATTTGAGGTATCGTTCCACCTCATGCAGGGGTTGACACTATTCACAGCTCACTTTCTAAATCCTCTTTACCTACGTTTTCACGTTGATATTTTTACAGAATAGCAGTGCAGTGATAATGAAATTATTTACACAAAGTAAAGCGCCCGGCTGGGTTCGGACGTACATACCTACAACACGTAAGTCCCACGTTACCACTGAGCCATTGCTCCTGCTAGCTAGGATATTAGAAAGAAAAAAACTTAACGCAAACAAAGAACTTGAACACAGTAAAAAGAACAAGGAAAAACAGGCGAGCGTGTGAGCGCTAGCCTCGCTCTATACGTCTACAGAAAATGTTCATTGTTTTCTTTTTTGTGTGGTTAGTGACTAACCTGGTGTCAGAGTTTTTATGCTGCACATGGGCCTCTGACTTAGCTTCACATGCTGTTGAGAAATATCTCTCAGATATGCTGGTTTCCTCACGATGTTTTCCTTCGACGTTTTTCTAACTCGAGACCTATGACTTGGCAGTTCGACGGTCACACCACTAGGCTATCACTGCTGCTGAATCATAGCATACCATCCGGTGAGATAGTGGTCAAGCGCAAGCAGCCTATTGATAATCGAAAAAAAAATGTTCAAAAACGGTAAATAGGGTATTTGAAAGGGTAGTCAATAACGTTACTTTTTATGAACTGTCAAAACGCGAAATTTGTACGTGATTTGTATGAAATATAACAATGTGACGTCACAGATTTTAGAATCAAATGGAATACTTATTAGCATAAAATTTTACAATTATATCTTCGCATAATATATAATTTCTGTACGGTGCGGTCTTTTATCTATGTGATTTCATATTTTATTTTTGACCGTTTGAAATAGTCTATTGTCTCTCTTGTTCTCTTTGCTCCTCTGTATGATAGCCATGATTAGAGGGTTTTTCCGGCAGTGAGGCCATAATAGACGGCCTTTCATAAGAAAAGGCGAGTCTATTATATCGTAACAAAGTTAATAAGTTAAGTTATCAAATCAATGAGGCGTTAAGTGGCGAGTGCGCCGGACACGCGGACGAATTGCTTTTGTGAAGTGGACGTGACGAGGCGGATTGCTTTTAGGTACCTTTTTACAAGAGATTTTCCTTTTCTATTTAGAAGAACCTAGAGGAGCTCGCACGCTCAACGCTCACGGAGCAGTTTCAACACGGGAAGAAAGCTGAAACCGCGAAAAAAGAATCTACTGTTTCTTAAATATTATGCTCGTCAAAATGTATAGAACAGCTGATATTTTTTTAGCAATTTCAGTTATTATAGTGTCAACGATTATTTAACACGTTGAGCGCCAACGCGGTCACCGGTGAGCCGCGAACAATAGTTTTTCTATTGTGTCTGCTGCGTGGCAGTCAACGACTTAAATAATAAATCCTTAAAACATATAAGTATGACGGCGCATCTGTCAACGTCAAACGGCAGGTTGACTTTTAGCTGTCAAAGTCAGCCTAGCGAAGCGTCAGTGTCGATGGTTGTGAGGGCGGCCATCTTGACAGACTGTTGTTCGAGACGGCTCCCGCGCACCACGCTTGTGACGAATCGCTTTGCACCCGAGTGATAGCATAATCTAGCGCTATAATTAAGTTGGTATCGTGTTGCTTAGACCGTACATTGCTCATTAGACTGTGTATTTCGATTATTAAACCCCGTGCTGATTAAACAACCGTGTTTATAACAAAGACTTGTGATTTTTCTGCTCGCACCCACCTGCCTGCCTACCTACACTACATACATCACACAAGATGAGTTCTGATGAAGGCCCTCCTGCCCCTACATCAGAAGTGGGATCGGACGGGGCTAGAATTGAGCAAGAAACATCAAAATCGAACGCAGAAAAATTGCTGAATAACATGGAAATGCTTTTATCTCGTGTTCTCGCAGCCCAGCCAACGCCAACTGTGAGTACTAACCAGGCAACACATTTCTTACCGTTTAATCCAGACGATCCAGACTGTGACATAGATGGTTGGTGCAATGTTACCGAAGCGATCGTTCATAATAAACGCTTAGAGGGAATAGACTTGCTCATGCCTCTTACTACGTCTTTAAAAGGACGAGCGGCTGCCTGCATCACTAAGCTAAACTTAGATGAAATGTCCTGGAGCGTTGTCAAACAGACACTGTTAGCTAAATTTTCAAAACCAAAGCTTCTTCAGGACTATTTCGACGAAATATTGCGATTCCAAATAGGAGCTAAGGAGACAGCTTCAGAAGCTGCTCTTCGTTTATGGAATTTAATCGAACGAATACCTAAGACTGTGATGCCTGAAGAAGTGGTGACTGGATTCGTTATTTCTGTGCTTTGTCAGAAGGACAGCCTGATAAGACGCGAATTGATTGCGCACAATATCACAACTCGCACTCAGTTGTTCCGAATCCTGGGAGGCGTATCTCTTAAGCGGCGTTCAGACGGTGTCGAAGCTAACGAACCTGAGGCGAAGCGTTTTCGTGCTACCGAAAGGTTCACTGGCAGATGTAACTTTTGCGGAATATCGGGACATCGTTTTGCGGAATGCAGAAAACGTCGTGACGAGCTAGGATCAGTCAAGCCTCAAGACACTCCGAGTGCTTCTCGTCGGTTGGAGAGGATGACTGATGTAACGTGCTACACTTGTGGTCAAAAAGGCCATGTGACCACGAACTGTCCCGATAAAAGGAACGGTGGTAAAGCTGCGGCAAAGGAAGTCCACCATTGCGAACACCGTCCTTCAAGTGGTATCTTGACAACATCTTCCGGTGAGTCTGTACCTTTTCTATTTGATAGCGGGTCGTCCTGTTCTCTTGTGAAAGAAAGTTATCGTTGTAAACTCTTGGGTACTGTGTGTAAAAGACTCGTCTATCTGAGCGGCATCGGAGGCGATGATATACAGTGTACAACTCAAATTCAGGCCGATGTTCAAATTGGTGATCACTTGATTAGTTTACTCTTTCACGTGGTTTCCGACAATAATATATCTGAGTCTATAATTATTGGTAGAGATATCTTTGATCAGGGGTTAAGTGTAGAAATTGATAATGATAATCTTGTTATATACTCTAAACAACAATCTAATCTTTGTGTCGCGACATCAGATCTTGCAGATTTTTCAAAAATTGACACGGATTTGCAGGAACGGGATAAAGACATGTTGATTTCCATATTGAGCAAATATGCGAATAACTTTATCGAAGGTATACCTACCAAGCGTGTGAAGACGGGAGTATGTGAAATTAAATTAGTAGATCCACATAAAGTTGTGCAGCGATGTCCCCATAAAAGAGCACCTATAGAGAAACAAATAATTAGGGAACAGGTTCAAAAACTATTAGACGCAGGGGTGATTCGAGAGAGTACGTCCCCATTTGCTAGCCCTATCGTTCTTGTGAAAAAGAAGGATAATTCTGATAGACTTTGTGTAGATTTTAGGGAGTTAAATTCAAATACCATACCCGAACATTATCCCTTACCCCGAATCGAGGAACAAATCGACCAGCTTACGGGTGCTAATTTCTTCTCCTCATTAGATATGGCCTCTGGCTTCCATCAGATTCCTATCCACCCTGAGTCAGTGGAGAAGACAGCTTTCGTGACAAACGAAGGGCAATACGAGTATCTCGCCATGCCGTTTGGTTTGCGAAATGCTCCTTCAGTCTTTCAGAGATGTATCACAAAGGCTCTCAGTCATTTACAAGATAAACCACTTATCTATATGGATGACGTGTTATGTCATTCTGCTAACATCTCTGAAGGACTGAAGCGCCTTGACCTTGTTTTAAGTGCGTTATCAGAAGCCGGGTTTACATTCAATATAAAGAAATGTAAATTTATGAAACAACGAATTGACTACCTAGGATATTCTGTACAATCCGGTGAGATTAGGCCCAATTCACGGAAGATTCAAGCATTGGCAGACGCCCCAGAACCTAAATCGGCTACTAATGTTCGCCAATTTCTCGGTCTAGCCTCCTACTTTCGGAAATTTATTCCTGAGTTCACACGAATAGTCGGTCCCCTATACCCTCTTACAAAACTTAAAGGACGAATTACTTGGACTACCGAACAGGAAAAGATACGGCGCAAAATTATAGGCATTCTCACGTCTGAACCGGTGCTAACTATATTCGACCCAGAACTTCCGGTGGAGCTACATACAGATGCTAGTTCAGAAGGATATGGAGCAATCCTTCTGCAAAAGAAAAATAACCTTCCGCACGTTGTAGAGTATTATAGCCGCCGTACAGCAGACGCGGAATCTCGTTATCACTCATACGAGTTAGAAACTTTAGCGGTCGTCAGAGCTGTAGAGCATTTTCGCCATTATTTGTATGGTAGGCGATTTGTTGTAGTTACCGACTGCAATTCACTCAAGGCGTCGAAATCAAAGAAAGACCTAACACCCCGCGTTTACCGATGGTGGGCCTATTTACAAGCTTATGATTTCGATATTATATACCGCGAAGGAAGTAAAATGGAGCATGCTGACTACCTGTCCCGAAATCCACTGTCAGATTCTGCTATTCCTATCAATCCTGTAAAGCCTGAGCCTAAAACTGTCAATTATGTTGAACTACATCAGGGCTGGCTGTCAGTTGAACAGAAACGTGACGCAGAAATTCAGGACCTTATCGCAAAACATAATAGTAATAGCTTTCCCGAAACAGTAGGTCAAACATATGACGTTAGAGATGGCACTCTCTACAGGAAGATTACTCGTAACAAAGCGGTTTCATGGCTACCCGTAGTTCCACGGTCTCTTATTTGGACACTAATTAATCATGTCCACAACGAATTGCAACATTTAGGCAGGGACAAAACTCTAGACAAGCTGTATGAAAAGTATTGGTTTCCCGATATGTCTAAATGTGTACGAAAATTTATAGATTCGTGTATCATTTGTAAGGCATCGAAAGGTCCATCGGGTGCTCAGCCTGTTCAGCTTCATTCGATTCCAAAATTATCCGTGCCTTGGCACACGATTCACATAGATTTTTCGGGGAAGCTGAGCGGGAAGAGTGACCGAAAGGAGTATTGCTCGGTAATAATCGATGCCTTTACCAAATACGTTTTACTCGAACATACTTTGTCAGTCGATTCCAAGAGTGCAATATATGCCGTACAAAAAGCGGTGTGTCTTTTTGGAGCCCCGAAAAGAATCATTGCAGATCAGGGCCGTTGCTATATTAGCTCAGATTTTAAGAGCTTTTGTCAAGAGCATAAAATAGACCTCCATTTCATCGCGACTGGTACGAGTAGGGCAAACGGCCAAGTTGAACGAGTGATGCGCACTCTAAAGAGCCTCCTTACTATCATTGAAAACGACCCTAACAAAGCGTGGCGTGACGAATTAGGTAACATCCAACTTGCTCTCAATAGTTCTAAATCTTCCGTTACCAAATACTCACCGTCAGAACTAATGTTTGGAATTCGATCTAATTCTTTAGGAATGTCTAAGTTGAATGCCGATAATATAGATCATGAGGTTCGCTTAGATTTAGATTCGGTAAGAACTGATGCATCAGCTAACATTTGCAAAGCTGCTGAATCTGATACCCTTCGGTTTAACCGTGGTCGGGCCACAATAAGACCTTTCTCTAAAGGAGACTTTGTATTTATTAAAAATTGTGAACGGAATAAAACAAAATTGCATAGGAAGTTTCGAGGTCCATATGTTATAGTAGAAGTACTTAAAAACGATCGCTACGAACTTAAAAGTTTAGGTGGTTCTCAGAGAACTTATAAATACTCTCACGAGAATTTGCGCGCAGTGCCCCAGGGACACATCGGTTTGATTGAAGTAGCTACTAGCCTTTTAAATTGTGAAGAGGCCGAGACGGCGTCGGAAGATGAAGAAAGTATAATTAATCCAAATCATGACAATGATAACTCTGACACCTTGACCGTATGCTCAAACACTGTTTCCGCCGATTCGAGGACGCTCACAGCGGGCTCAGACACTCTCAGTATATGCTCAGATCCTGAGACTTGGGAAATGTTGCACGAAGCTGAAGTTCATAAAGTACAAGACGATTCATAGTCGTAGGTAAGTGGAGCGACCTGTGAGAATCTCTTCCCTGCCAAATAGTCAGACGAAATATGTCGTCCGAGTCAGTATCAGATTGACTTGTCTCTGTGCTTTTGTTTTATGAGACGAAATATGTCGTCCGAGTCAGTATCAGATTGACTTGTCTCTGTGCTTTTGTTTTATGAGACGAAATATGTCGTCCGAGTCAGTATCAGATTGACTTGTCTCTGTGCTTTTGTTTTATGAGACGAAATATGTCGTCCGAGTCAGTATCAGATTGACTTGTCTCTGTGCTTTTGTTTTATGAGACGAAATATGTCGTCCGAGTCAGTATCAGATTGACTTGTCTCTGTGCTTTTGTTTTATGAGACGAAATATGTCGTCCGAGTCAGTATCAGATTGACTTGTCTCTGTGCTTTTGTTTTATGAGACGAAATATGTCGTCCGAGTCAGTATCAGATTGACTTGTCTCTGTGCTTTTGTTTTATGAGACGAAATATGTCGTCCGAGTCAGTATCAGATTGACTTGTCTCTGTGCTTTTGTTTTATGAGACGAAATATGTCGTCCGAGTCAGTATCAGATTGACTTGTCTCTGTGCTTTTGCTTTATGAGACGAAATATGTCGTCCGAGTCAGTATCAGATTGACTTGTCTCTGTGCTTTTGATTTATGAGACGAAATATGTCGTCCGAGTCAGTATCAGATTGACTTGTCTCTGTGCTTTTGTTTTACGAGACGAAATACGTCGTCCGAGTCAGTATCAGATTGACTTGTCTCTGTGCTTTTGTTTTATGAGACGAAATATGTCGTCCGAGTCAGAGTCCTTTAAGTTGACTGACTTGTTCTGGATGTTTTGCAGATTATGGTAAGACGAATATTGTCGTCCGGGTCACATCCACCTAAGGATTGACTTGTCTAATAGTACCAATTGTGAACAGTTATCTTACATGCTGTTTAGTGACGAGGCTGTGTCATCCGGCTTAATTGTTGCGAGACACTCGCCTTAAGACAAGTATTTGATAATTGTAATTAGTCGTCCGTCAGGATGCCGAACGGACTATGTACGATCGCAACTCATTGTTTCAGAAAATCGCCCGAGGACGGTCGAGTGTCAGTCCGGCCGTGACGGCGCATCTGTCAACGTCAAACGGCAGGTTGACTTTTAGCTGTCAAAGTCAGCCTAGCGAAGCGTCAGTGTCGATGGTTGTGAGGGCGGCCATCTTGACAGACTGTTGTTCGAGACGGCTCCCGCGCACCACGCTTGTGACGAATCGCTTTGCACCCGAGTGATAGCATAATCTAGCGCTATAATTAAGTTGGTATCGTGTTGCTTAGACCGTACATTGCTCATTAGACTGTGTATTTCGATTATTAAACCCCGTGCTGATTAAACAACCGTGTTTATAACAAAGACTTGTGATTTTTCTGCTCGCACCCACCTGCCTGCCTACCTACACTACATACATCACACAAGATGAGTTCTGATGAAGGCCCTCCTGCCCCTACAAGTATATAATATAGTTAAGTTAGATTATAAGTAATGTAAATGATAGTCAAAGTCAAATCATTTATTTCAAATAGGCACAAGAAAGGCACTTTTGAACGTCAAAATGAACAAGAAATAGAATTGATTCTAGTCGCCCCTTCCAAAAGGTAGTTTCGTGTGGAGAAGAATGGGCAAGAAACTCCACCGTTACTCTTTTAAGTAGTCTAGTCGTCTTCTCCACATATCTCTCTTGTGCTGTGCCCGACAGGGTCCATGATCGTTTCTATTGACTAATATTTACCACATAAGCTTACATTGTGGAATGCAATAAAGAATTGAGTATTGAGAGTTGTTCATAATGATGAGTACAGAGGCCAGCACATCAAGTTACCACAATCTGTAAAATTTCTTTGATAGTATTTCAACTACTTGCAAAGCCATAAGGTTAATTTTTAATTGACAAAATTAGACAGTTAGGGATAGCTTGATGTGCTGGCGTCTGTACAATGACCCCTTAAAATAATGCCCATGAATTCAATTTCACTCTGTACACCTCTGCGTGGCCTTCAGAGTATAGAAGCGTGATATTATATGTCTTCCACATCCAGTACACCTAAAGCCTCCAACCACACGTATGTACTGCGACCGTCACACGTCACTACAACACACACGACACATTCGTTGCGGGCGAGCGTTGCATAAATCTGCGGTGACACCGGATTGACGGCCAGCTCAGTGGGAGACTCCGGGGTAGAGTTACGAGTTTCAGTAGGTACTAAAAGCTTGTTGATACCCTAGTGGTGTCACTGTCGGACTGCCGAATCTTAGGTCTCGAGTTCGAACCCAAGGCACGCACCTCTGATTTTTACCGATTCATGTGCGTATTGTACAATTATTAAGGTGAAGGAAAACATCGTGAGGAAACCGGCATGTCTGAGAGATATTTCTCAATTGTATGTGAAGCTAAGTCAGAGGCCCATGGGCAGCATAAAAACTCTGACACCAGGTTAGTCACTAACTATACGAAAAGGCAGGAAGGACCTTCAAACAAATCATTCACCAGCATCGCTCGCTGGCCATCACTCTCGATGGATCGTTCTATAAATCTGTGGTTTGGCGCGTCCCGTCCCCGACGCGTCACGACCATAATGTGTCAGTCACGTTACAGCGGCTGAAAGCCCTGACAACTCCATTAAAATAATTATATTATCAACTAGCTTCTGTCCGCGGCTTCGCTCGCGTGAATGGCGGAAATTACATGTTATTATACATGTGAACCTTCCTCTTGAACCACTCTATCTATTAAAAAATTGCATCAAAATCCGTTGTGTAGTTTTAGAGATCTAAGCATACATACAGACATTAGGACGCGGGAAGCGACTATACTTTATACTATGTAGTGAAGCTAACTCAAAAACTATTCAAGCGAAGTTAATGAAATGTATATGGGACCACCTCAAAGTGTACACTATCAAACAAAAAAGAATTTTAAAAATCGGTTCATAATTGACGGGGAAATACATTAAAAAAAGAGATAAATACAGTCGAACATAGAACATACCAACATGTGAATGGACTCCATTTTTAATATGTACGTAACTACTAATATTACTCTTCTACCTGTGAGTTAATAAAAATAACAAAATGATATCCTAACTTATTATTAAGTTCAAGTTACATTGTACACCTGCAGCCTGTGGGTTCGCTATACGCAGAGGGCGTTCAGTGCCCTGCTGCTGATGGAGTTGCCGTGTTACGTCCATGGAGCTCCTTGCCCGTTCTTCTCCATAGGTACCTACTGCTTTGGAATGGGCAACAAGCTTCATCTTTCTGACTGACCGACACCTTGACAATTCAAAAGTGCCTGTAATTGGTTTATCTATACATATAATAAAATTGTAGAAAAGTGGTGTCTGTACAATGGCAATATATAAAAAAAAAGTAGCAGGGGTTGTTATTATATCGATGCTGAACCCGAAATTGTAATTTTTTTTTTGTCTGTTCGTCGGTTTGTCTGTTTGTCTGTGTGTTTGTGCACGCTGTTACCAGAAACGGCTTATTCGATTTTCACTTATATATTGTAGTAAGCTTCACTTAATATTTTGTGTTTATTTCATGTCAATCGAGTCATAAATAAAAAAGTTATGTCAATTTAAAGAATCACGGCTAACATTTGTTAAGGTATTCTACAAAGCTTCTATTCTAGGTAAATTTTTAGCTACCCAAACGACGGTATTTGTTATTCAAAATATGCTGCCCGAAAAGTCACTATTCCACGCGGACGAAGTCGCGGGCACAGCTAGTTTGAAATAAATGCTTTGAGTTTACTGTAGTGCATCGGCGATGTTTGCGGAAGCCAACACCGACTGCTTTAGGGCAATAGTGCGCAAAAGAGTGGCCTCCCTGATGCGTCGTGTGCGGGGCAGCTCCAATAGCCTTCTAAACACCATTACGGAAAGAGTTGAGAGTCCAATTTGTGAGGCACTGGAATACGGTACACGGTTCAGGTGTGTCCTTTTTAATGTAAATTGATTATTGATTGATTATGTATTACTTATAAGGTAATTACTTAGTTTTAAGCTTTAATAACAAATTAATATGGAATTATGTTCTGATTTAAATCTAAAAATTAATATAGTCATTTAGTTTGTACCTATTGGATAATTTCATTAGCCTAATATCCTACTACTATTATAAAGGCGAAAGTTTGTAAGTATGGATGTATGGATGTTTGTTACTCTTTCACGTAAAAACTACTGTATAGATTTGGATGAAATTTGACACAGAGATGGTTTATATCCTGGATTAACACATAGGATATTTTTTATCCCGGTAGAACATTCCTGTGGGATAATTTCCGACCTCCACGCGAGCGAAGCCGCGGGCAGAAGCTAGTTAAAAAATATTTATATTATGTACAAGTAGTAAAAAATAGTAAAAGTCGGTTATTAAATTAAAAATTATACGTGTCCGATAATTTTTTATAACTGACGGACAAAAAATATTTTTTTCGTCGTCATCCCTATTTAAGATACATAACAAAATTGTATTGAAAATTGATAAGAATCAAATCATCTGTGAGTCTACAACACAAAAGAGTTCTGCTACATATATTTGCCCGACTGCAGCGGAACTTTAAGGGCCGAAACACATAACCGCGTTGCGACGCCGCAACGCTAAACGCGGCAGTTTGCGTTGCGGCGTTGCGGCGTCGCGAAAAAGAGAGTTTTACCGTCGTATGGTAGGGTAACCAGTTCCTCGTGATTTTTGATTGTGGATAGACGTGTCTTTGCCATGGATGGATATTATTTATTATTAAGAAGACATTAATCTGTTTCAAATATACGACAAAGAAGAAATATAAAAAGCATACATCCATTTAATAAGGCTATGAATCTCGATGGCGAGTACTTTTCTCGAAACATACATAAATAATAATATATTTTTATAATAATGATCGTCTACATTATTTTAAAATACATAAAAAAATTACTAATATAATATATACTATACCTATGTACACAGATCTAATTAATTATGTATAGATATTCATAATTATACACCCAATTAAACACATCTATAAATGTATAATAATACTATAGAACTTCTCTAAGCCCTCTTATTCTCTCTTAATGTTGCTGTGCTCGACAGGGTCCTTATGATATTTTTGTTTTATAATACCATCTTTGTAACATTATGGAACGCAATAAACAATTGAGTATCGAAATAAAAAGCATTAAAGATGGACGATTTTTTTCTGCCGCCTACTTTAGAATGAGTGTATCATTTATTCGAAGAGCTATAAGCGGATTATCAAAATATATACAGAAAATAAATATTAAAGGAAATGTTGGGCTTAACTGTAAGGTAAAGTAAAACAAATACGTTTTTTATTAATATTTATGGTACTAGGAATCAAATAATTTTTTTTGCATTATACTTAATCACTTATTTAAAGAAAACTTTAATTGGTCTTTCAAAAATACAATGATTAATTTAAGAAAAATCAAACTCTTCGTTTTGTGTACCATAGCAAGTACCTGTCGTTTCGTCCAGGGTCCATTTATTGGACGTTGTTGGTTTGATGGTTCGGAATGTATTTTTAAGGATGAGGCAGTCCTCGGTTCGGTGATAGAAATAAACTGCATCATTGTCAACAAATATGACGTCATAACGCTAGATTTTGCGCCGCGGTGCGGCGCCGCGCCGCTACAATCGGCGCTGACGCTGCTGCCAATTTTAGCGGCGCGGCACCGCAACGCGGTCATGTGTTTCGGCCCAAAAGGAGGTTCATGTTTGTAACAGAAAAGCTAAACCAAGGTTGCGGTTTACTGAGGTTGTTTAAGTTTAAGAATTAATCATTAAACTTTGAGTTTCTGCGAGAGGTGAGAACAGAGTTGTGAAGTTACATATACTAAGTTGGATTAGTAAGTTAATCCTTCTACTTAGGTAGTTCATAATGTGGTAAGATTGTATAGAATAGAAAATGTTGGAACATGAAATTTAGTTTCTACTTATGTTTTAATTGATTTCAGTTTGTGTTAGCGTAGTGACTAGGTAATAACAGCCGCACAGATCGATCATCAGGTTAAGCTACGTTGGTCGGGGTCGGTCCGTGGATGGGTGACCATCTTTACATATCGAGACTCCTCCGTGCCTTGGACAGCACGTTAAGCAACAGCTTAAGAGCAGCTGGAGAGGCCTATAGCCATTAGTTGACTCCTATAGGCTGATCTTTTTTTCGTGTGGTTAGTGACTAACCTGGTGTCAGAGTTTTTATGCTGCCCATGGGCCTCTGACTTGCTTAGCTGAGGCTGATGATGATGATGAAAAATTGTAAACTTGTATGTTCCTTTTTGTTTTGTTTTTTTGTTAGGGGCAATCTGTGGAAGTACTGACTCAGTTTGGTATATTTAGTGCCGCGTGGAACGTGTTGATTAACAGATAGGTAATAATAAACTACGATAATATGGCGCGCGCCTCCGAAATTTAAAACGTTTGAAAGTATCACTGAGAGTAATCACCGCGCGCCACCAAGACTCACAACGCATGTCGCTGCCGGCCTGCTACTGAACACGAATACTGACAACTACATACAAACTCTTTCGTAAGGATGTGACTACAGACGTTGAAACAGTCATTTGGAGGGGCGCGCCGTCCTCAGATAGCCTGTCGCTCCATGTAAAATACTGGTATTCCGTTGCATCCGGTCAGACTAGAAGCCGACCTCAACATAGTTAGGACACGGTTAAGGAGATGATGATTTTATACGAAACTTGGAATATCCAACTATAGTATTGAGACTATTTATGTTAAATATGAAATCACGCTAAATTTCAGGTGCGCCATGTTATCGTAGTTTATCTCTACTGCGACCGTAAGATTTATCAGCAAAACATTAGCAATTTTCCAAATGAAAGAGTTGGCAGTGCTACCTAGGCTGTTATTGTCTTAAACTTGCTCTAGAGCAAGACACGGTAAAAAAAGCAATTATATTTAGTCCGTCAGTCTGTTAATAAAAAAATATTAGACATGTATTTTTTAATTTCGTATTCATATATTCAATTGCATTTTCTATACTAATATTATAAAGTGGTAAAATTTGTAAGTTTGTGTGTAGGGGGTAATCTCCGGAACCAATGATCCAATTTCAAATTTTTTTTTCACTGATAGAAAGCTACATTATTCCTGAGTGCTATAGGCTATAAATTATATTTATATCATACATATTAGCCGAGCTATCGCAATTTTTGTCTAGCAAGTCGGAAAGAAATACCTCCGAAAACAGAATTATTTGCATTTGCTGCCTAAACAGTTGTTTAAAATTGAAAGCAATGTATGGCAACCCGGTTCGCTTTAATTATTCCTACAAAAAAGTCCGCGACACCATATTCCTATCTTTTGTATTTTAAGTTTTATATTTCGTTTTAGGTTTTAAAAAAGTCTTTTTTCATCTTACTTCTAATGTTAAAACAAGAAATTTTCCGCGGACGAAGTCGCGGGCAGAAGCTAGTTTGAAATAAATGCTTTGAGTTTGAGTTTGAATCCTTTAGGGCACAGCAATTTATAATATTAATAAAAAATACGGATTAAAGTTGGAGAGCGGCGCGCAACGTCACAACTCGGTATAAAATCTACATAAAAGTGACGTCATGTGATATTTAGCACAATGTCTGTAATGTAAAAAAAACTTTTTTACAAAAAATAAAACCGACTTCCAAAAAAAACACTACAAGGTGAAAAATAATTTTGATTTCGGAAGTCGGTGTCTTGGGTTTTGTATTTTCATTTTTTGCCACCGACTTCCGAAATCAAAATTATTTTTCACTTTGTAGTGTTTTTTTTGGAAGTCGGTTTTATTTTTCGTAAAAAAGTTTTTATTTTTCACTTTTTAGTTGTGGTACCTATGCAACCCCCCCCCCCTCCCCCCAAAATTTTAATACCACTACCTGGTATGTAAATTACAGTATTAGAACATCGTCCACATATATCAAGTAGGAATTTTTTTTAGATTTTTGTTCATTTTCAAAAACCGCTAATCCGATTTCGATAAAATTTTTATGGGACCAATTGGGAAGTATACCCTTTCCAATTGAAAATCATCAATTATCAATTCATTATCAATTCGACGGTATGTTTTTTTTTTTTTTGTTTGTTTGTTACGCGATTACTCCGCCAATTGTGGACCGATTTTCAAAATTCTTTTTTTGTTCGAAAGGAGATACTTCTGAAGTGGTCCCATAGTCACCAAGTTAAGATCTGATGATTGGATCCTGGAGAAATCGAGGGCAACCCTCAAATTTTATGGGCCCACACATCGTTTTTCGCCAATCTTATGAAGTAATTTAAGTACTTGCGTATGGTAATTATTACCTTATGTAGCTGAGCTGATGATGGAAGGTACAACTCCTTAACAGTAAGGTGTAGGCATCGACTGATTTAGTAACTTATTACTATGATGTTTGAAACGGCGTTTGCCATTTTGGTCTCGTGATCATCAGGTCAGGAGGTGATGGACTAACCATAGACGATAGAAATCTTCAAAAAACGACAGCACATGCCTCGCGATTGCTGCGATTGTTTGTGTATGCATAGTTTACGACATACCATAACATAACATTACGCCAGTTCACTTTTAAGGGCGCTTTAAAATTGTAACAATAATACAGTAAATGTGTAATTTATCATTGTTACATCTACATTTTTTTTACAGTTGTAGATATGTTGTGTATGTGTAACTTGTCCCTTGAACCAATCTTGAGAGAAACGGTTTTGTAGCTTCATTATTTTAAGAAACGGCACAACACGGTATAAAAATTGTTCTTCCAATTTTGGAAAATTAGTTAGCTCCTGAGGTATAGTCGCGACTTTCATTTCATTCCAGAAAGCTGCTGGTGAAATTTTTCATTTCCTTATATTGTTTTGACAACGAGAGCATGTTACGATTTTACCCAGACGCACCAATTCTTCGGTATTAACGTACTGTAAGCTTTATAACAAATAGCACATGGCATGTCAGCGAAAATGTTAATAGTCTGTTCAAAATCGTTTACTGATGATACCTCCCTACGATTACGACTAGCTTGTCGCATAATATCTAATCGAGTCGCTCTGGATTCGGCAGATTCATTGGATAGACGCTCGTATTGCACGTATAGACGACGGTAACTTTGCTCCTCGGTTTCGTTTGATAAGCGCTCCTGAATCAAACCAAGACGATGAGCACGTTGCTCCTCGGTCTCGTGAGACAAGCGTTCATGAATGAAACCGACACGATGAACACGTTGCTCCTCGGTCTCATGAGACAAACGTTCATGAATTAAACCGACACGATGAGCACGTTGCTCCTCGGTCTCGTGAGACAAACGTTCATGAATTAAACCGACACGATGAGCACGTTGCTCCTTGGTCTCATGAGACAAACATTCATTAATTAAACCGACACGATGAGCACGTTGCTCCTCGGTCTCATGAGACAAACGTTCATGAATTAAACCGACACGATGAGCA
The DNA here is from genome assembly GCA_951799385.1 of Hyppa rectilinea. Classification (NCBI taxonomy): domain Eukaryota; kingdom Metazoa; phylum Arthropoda; class Insecta; order Lepidoptera; family Noctuidae; genus Hyppa; species Hyppa rectilinea. The sequence continues at coordinate 10,154,061 of OX637330.1, read as the reverse complement.
CGTTGCTCCTCGGTCTCGTGAGACAATCGTTCACGAATTGAATCAAGACGATGAGAACGTTGCTCTTGAGTCTCGTTTGATAATCGTTCACGAATCAAACTGAGCCGCTGAGCACGACTTTCTGGACTTTTATTAAACCTTGATAATTTCGTGTTTGCTCTCTTCTGAGAAAGTCTATACGCTCGCTGCTCATCACTCTCATTTGAAAAGTTTCTAGTATTTCTTTCCCTACTTTTCTTTAAACGTTCTTCCCTTTCGTCGTTACTTTCTGCCAAACGGCGCTGTCTCATTTGAGCAGCGCGTTTAGTAGGCCTACCCATATTAAACAAAAATAATTTTCTTTCTATTTAAGATTGAAAAAGAAACTTCAAAACTATGAACTATGTACAAACTTAAACTAAAAACTAGAAAATAAAATTATTTTTCAATAAAAAACAAAAACCGACTCCAAAAACCTAATAAACATTAAAAATTTAAAAATAATATTAAATTGAATAACTATAATCAAGAATTATTAATTATTTGCTCTTTGATTATATACTTATTATTTCTGTATATATTACTATGAATATTTAGCTTTTAAATGTAAATACAAATAATTATGTTATAATAAAAAAAAAGAATTATTAACCAAAATAACCTTACCTAACTTTAATCTACATTATATTTTACAATTTAAAAATTTTTGGAGTAGGTGCCAAACCCGCACTCACCTAAAAAAAAGTACAATAGAAGCAAAAAAACAAAACAAACTGAAAAATAACTATAACACAAAACAGAATATCAACTGAAGAAGACAGAGTTGTTTTGAAAAGGGTACAACGCCATCTATCGAGCACTGACTAAAACTTTTAACAGCTTTGTAAAAATATCAGTACCTAATAATATGATATTAATTTACACCCGTAAACTATTGTAATAAAAATTAAGGGAAAATATTTTATGGTCATATTATACATTTGGCTTGGCACCGACTCCAAAAATTGTTAAATTGTAAAATATAATGTAGATTAAAGTTAGGTAAGGTTATTTTGGTTAATAATTCTTGATTATAGTTACTCAATTTAATATTATTTTTAAATTTTTAGTTTTTATTAGGTTTTTGGAGTCGGTTTTTGTTTTTTATTGAAAAATAATTTTTCGTATTGTGGTGCCTTTTTTAGATGTCGAATATTTTTTTTTGCTGTGGTACCCCACATAAAATTCGTATACCACGACTTGCTTTAGAAATAAGGCTGATATATAATCAATTCATCATCCACATAGATTGGGAATAATACATATGATTGAAGCTAACTCAAAAACTGCCAGAATTAGCATTGCCATTCAACGTGGCAATGCTGCCAGTCTTCTGGGCACGTTTTCGGACGACAGCGATGCGGATGAGTACTTCGACGCCTAAGTGTCCTTTTTGTTTTTATACTATATATTTCAAATTTCAAATTTATTTATTTATATATAATCTGTCTTACAATAAAACGTAGGGCGGTGACCCCCAAACTAGGCATTTGCCTGTATCTTGGGGATCGGAGCATTATCATTTTAGTATTAACATTTAGGAGGGATTATAAAGTTGGTAAACATGTACTTAAATTAAACTAAACTAAGAGTAATATTGAAAATCTATAAAAAGAAAAAACACTTAAAATATACGCTGTCATCAGCGTGAGATCAGGTAGGTCAGTTAGATAACTAAGTAAAATTATTATATTACTGTTATCGTAACTAGATAATTATAAAAACTAATAATCAATAGGAACTAATTAATTAAAGAAAAAATAATAATAATAATAATAGTAACAAAAAATGTAGAGTGTAAGTGTGAGTATGTGTTAGAGAGTAGATTTGTATGTAGTTAGTTAGATACTCATTTACTTTAAGTATGTATAAGTTGTTAATATGTAGCAAAAAAAACTTGAGAGGTGTCAAGGGATGGAACAAAGTTCCTTCCGATTAATTAGTGAAGGAATTGTAATGAGTGTATATTGTTATTATTTATTATATACAAAAAACCTGTAGACACTCAACAAAAATAACCGTCGCGACACCACACTGCTCAAATGCGAACTAGAAAGACGAAACGAAAATAACTGGCTTGCTTTTTATGAGAGAGAGAGACAGACAGTGAAACACGCGCACGCCGCTCGGCTTACAACTATAGCAAAACGTGTCGTTACAACTTTTGGTCTTAATTTTTTCCATCTAGCCCCCTTTCGCAACGTGCGATAAGGAACTTCGTTCCAATAATGTTTACTTATCTAAGTAAATTATTAAGTTTGGCAAATCTGCCAAAGCAAATTAAATACAATTTATGTTGGTACCACCGAGCAAGCTTCCTGTATCAAATAAACAAAGTAGTTTCTGAATCAGCCCACAATTGACGAAAATATCGATAAACACAGAACCTCCTCCTTTTTTGAAGTCGGTCAATAAAATACTTGACTGTACTTAGTACGAGTTGTTGTACAAACAACTTTATATCTTATCTGGATCTTACATTAAATATGATAGTATCCTGGGTGGGATGCATCTGTCATAAAAGTTTCATAGCACTTGTTGCACACTGCTGTATCTTTAGGAATAAAACTGTTTTAGAATAGCATAACTTTATGCCTTGTTTTCACTAAGGTTTAAGCAGAGGTGTGCCTATAGTGCTATAGTGCAGTGATAGCCACTAGGCTACACGACAGACGGACACACCGTCAGTATGCTAAGTCTTAGGTCTTGACTTCGAGCCCAAGGTACTGTAGAGCCTGAGTGAAACCTTATGTTGATCATGGCTGGTAATAATCTGACGGCATTCGAATCTTTAAATTATGAATCGATTAGCTTTTGTAACAGTGACGAGAGAATGACTTTAGCCGCGGGGCTTGACAGATGTATTCGATGCAAAGTTTTGATAGCCTAGCAAATCCCAATAGACACTCAGAACACACGCTCTACCACTCTCTCTAGCCCCCTCAGTGAACTTCCCTGAGTAACACAGTACGCACCTCTGACTTTTCGGATTCATGTGCGTATTGTATTTAATTGTCCCTTGTTTATAAAATGGTGAAGAAAAATATCGTGACGAAACCGGCATGATTGAGAGATAATATTTCTCAGCAGTATGTAAAGCTAAGTCAGAGGCACATGGGCAGCATAAAAACTCTGACACCAGATCCTTTCCGTATTACTAATACTCCGCTGCTGTCCGTCCGTCCGTCCGTCTGTCACCAGGATGTCATGAACCGTGATAGTTAGACAGTTGAAATTTTCACAGATGATGTATTTCTGTTGCAGCTACAACAGCTTCCAGTCTAACCGGATGCAGCTGAATATCAGTATTTTACATGGAACGACTGCCTATCTGACCTTCACAACCCAGTAACTGGGCAATACGATACCCCTTGGTAAGACTGGCTGTCAGATTTTCGGGCTTCTGACGACCCGTAACGACTGTCAAACATGCACGATTGCCGGGACCAACGTCTAACGTGTTTTCCGAGGCACGGAGGAATCTCGATATGTTGAGATGGTCACCCATCCACGGACCAACCACGGCAAGCGTAGCTTAACCTGATGAATCAATCCGTGCGACTGTTATTACTTAGCCACGAGTCACTGACAATGGCCACATAATAATATTATCTTGGAACAAAGGCGCCAATACTTCACAAAACAAAGTTATTTTACAATATGCCGCCATTGTTGCTAAGATTAATAGCCCCCTGTGAGAGAGGGAAAAATAATTGAAGGGGTACACTTGGAGATCACTCTGGTTCTGCTTAGGAAATAAATTATAGGGGATGAATATTCAATTTGATCGTTTCGAGGCATCTAATAGGATTAGCAATCGATTGAATTGCGTTATAAAATGAAAAAGTACTTAAATGCCAGCTTTTTGGGCACATTTCCCACTGACAGCTTTGAGCTCGTGGCTAACTAAATAACAGCCACACGGATCGATCCGTCAGGTTAAGCTACGCTTGCCGAGGTTGGTCGGTGGATGGGTGACCAACTTTACATACCGAGACTCCTCTTTGCCACCGAAAGCACGTTTGTTCTCGGCTGTCATGTGTACATCCTACAATCGTTACGGGTCGTCAGAAGCCCGAAAATCTGACAGCCAGTTTTACCAAGGGGTATCGTATTACCCAGTTACTGACAAAATTATTATTATTTTGCATGCCGTAAGGTTAAATGTGTCAGAACTGTTTATAAAAAGTTCCTTCTTATAAATCTGTATACCTACATTTTAAGCAAGTAAATGATTTCTATTTCTAAACCATGGCCGATAGTCAGACAGAAACCATTTTTCAAATATGATATTTACGAAAACTATATAGATACTATTGGGTAGTTTGTTACAATTACATTTAGTTAGCTCGTTCTGTTCGCATTGTTATAACGTAATGGGCTCTCTAATTATTATTTATTATAAACGGATACAATGGGAATTATTTGTGACATTGGGTTCAGGAACAATGGAGGCTGAATTAGAAATAGTTGAATATTGTTGACTCGTTGGTGTTGTGGCCTTTAGAATAAACTACAGAGATACAAAATATAAGTAAAAAAGAAAAAAAACTAAAGAAACCTGTCGAAACAGGATTTATAAAAGAAAACAAAAATAAACTATAAACAAAGTAAACTCTACTTCGCTTTGGCAGACTATATTGTGAGCTGGAAGTCTTAAGGGCTAATTTTTAAATCGCCCGATTACTTTTGTCTCAAGCTACCTGCCTTTACCCAACTATATGTTGGGGACGGCTTCCAATCTAATGCCGGTTGCAGACCAAGAGTTAAGCTAAGTTAGTTTAGCTTAGCTCGCATAGCTGACACAGTTTCTCATACTTTTTACATAGTTTGCAGTCTGCACACAAGTATGAAAAACTGTGTCAGCTATGCGAGCTAAGCTAAACTAACTTAGCTTAGCTCTTGGTCTGCAACGGGCATAACCGGATGCAGCTGAATACAAGTATTCTACATGGAGCGACTGCCTATCTGACCTCCACAACCTAGTCAGTAGCTGGGTAATACGATACCCCTTGGTAAAACTGGCTTTCAGACTTTCAGGCTTCTGACTACCCGTACCGACTGTCAAAGATCCACGAATGACAGTCGGGACCAACGGCTTAACGTGCTTTCCGAGGTACGGAGGAGTCTCGGTATGTAAAGATGATCACCCATCCACGGACCGACCCCGGAAAGCCTAGCTTAACCTGATGTGGATCGACCTTTACGGCTGTTATTAGCCACGAGCTCGATTACTTTTATCTGAATCTTAAGATGGCGGTTTGACATATTTTCTGTGCAGAAGCTGTCAAATTGTCATATTTATTCCTCCACTAAAACTTATCTGACGATTGACAAATCAGCTCAAGTTAAATACCCGCTTAAAGTTTAGTAGCCTGGTACTAAATTTTAACCCCAATGGGACCCAATTGGCTATTTGACTCGGTCAAAAATAAAATATGAAATCGCATAAAAAAGACCGCTCGTCTTAAAAACTTCCATTACCGTACAGAAATTAAACATAATGCAAAGATATAATTGTGAAATTGCATTTCATACTAATAAGTATTCCATTTGATTCAAAAAATCTGCAACGTCACATTGTTATATTTCATACAAATCACGTGTAAATGCCGCGTTTTGACAGTTCATAAAAAGTAACGTTATTGACTACCCTTTCAAATACATTGCAATATAGAAACCGAAAGAAATTAGATATACTGCCTCTACGAGGCTGTGGATGCGTGTCCGTGTTTTGTAGCCAATTTAAAACAGCATCCAGTGCAGTCATTACAAACTCAAAACTCAAACTCAAAGTATTTATTTCAAATAAACCAATTACAGGCACTTTTGAATTGTCAAGGGGTCGGTCAGACAGTAAGATGAAGCTAGTTGCCCATTCCAAAGCAGTAGGTACCTATGGAGAAGAACGGGCAAGAAACTCCATTAAATGAATCTTCAACTTGCTCTGTTAAACCGTGTATAACCAACAACTCTGCCATCACCCTTAGGAAAATACAGTATGATGTTTCGTTATGAAACGGTAAGTAAAAGTCTCTAACTCCCTTTCAGCGCCAGTTGGCAAAACATTTTAATTATAACTCATTATATTTCACAATGTTCAGTGAGTTGACGCGATACGTTCAGCGGGTACGGGAGAGGCTATGTTGAGAGGCGGAACGATAAGCTTTTAAGATAATAATAATAATATCCTTGGACATTTCACACAACGCCATATAGTCTCAAGCTAAGCAACCTAATGCTTGTGTTATGGTAACGAGATGGCTGATAAACTACTTATATACATTTTTTTTTAATTACATGCATATTATACACTGATCAGCAAATAAACCGAGCCACCCGCTACCTAGGAACTCTGATTCGATTTTCTCAAAAGTATAAAACTTACAACTATCAAAGTTATACCTACAAAAAGTGCGTTTCATGGTGATTAAAATGACTACAAATTAATTCGAAAGTACCCTCAAGTCACATTGTAATCAAGCAACAAACACAATGCTAACGATTTGCTCTGTTTTCACCAGAGTTTGAAATTAGCGTTCTTTTTCTCTACAATGAGGAGTCGGATATTTCTTATCATTTCTTTAGTTTTTGTCCATCGTTTGCTCAGACGCGTGTGTTTTTGCTACTTTTTTCGATTAATAATGCATACAACCCTCAGGAAGCAGCTCAAGCTGTAGCATTACTTCAAGCAGGCATTGCGCAACGTGAAGTCGCTCGAAGGCTTCGAATCAGCAGATCTTTGGTGCAACGAGTTTACAGACGATACCTAGAGACTGGAGCATTCGATCGCCGTCCAGGTACGGGCAGACCTAGGGCTACATCAGCAGCAGATGATCGTTATATCCACCTTACTGTCCTGCGAAATCGCCACCTCAACGCAGTTCAAGTCTAACAAAGTCTGCGTGACGAACGCCAAGTGGTCATAAGTTCAGATACCGTCAGAAGGAGACTTGCTGAACGGAACCTGACCCCAAAAAGAGCTGCAACAGGCCCAGCATTAACGGTAGCACACCGTCGAGCACGACTTGAATTTGCTCGAGAGCATAGGGATTGGACATTAGAGCAGTGGAGTAATGTACTCTTCACTGATGAGACCAGGGTGAGTCTACATGGAAGTGATCGACGTCAGAGAGTATATCGTCGCCCTGGAGAACGTTATTCTCAGTGTTGCATCGAGGAAACTGTTGCTTATGGAGGAGGATCTGTAATGGTCTGGGGCGGCATCTCGTTAACAGCACATACAGCGTTAGTTTTCATCGAACCGACGGGCCGTACACGTGGACTGACTTCTCATCGCTATATTACTGAAATCCTCGCAGACCATGTGGTACCTTACGCAGGATATATCGGACAGGATATGCAATTGATGCATGATAATGCACGGCCTCATGTTGCTCATGTGGTGACCCAGTATCTACGCGACGTCAGCATTCGTACGATGGACTGGCCAGCTCGAAGCCCGGACTTGAATCCGATAGAACACTTATGGGATGAGCTGAAACGTCGGGTTCGAGCCCGGGTACCTGCTCCAACAAGGCTTCCAGAGCTGCGAATCGCAAGACTGGAATACAATTCCTCAAGATTTTATCGTCAGGCTCGTAAGGTCGATGAATACAAGGATGCTGGCAGTTATCCGAGCAAGGGGAGGGAATACGGAATATTGATCAAAAACTTTTTTTTGATTTTATCTTTGATTTTGGCTTTAATTTTTTTTTTCACTTTATCATTACTAACGATTGTCACGACTGGAAAACGACTCTTCTTTGTAAAATCCTTAATAAACACTGAAATATTGATTAAACCCAATGAGTTTCCTTTCATTTTAATCACCATGAAACGCACTTTCTGTAGGTATAACTTTGATAATTTTAGGTTTTTTAGTTTTAGAGAAAATCGAATTAGAGTGCCTAGGTAGCGGGTGGCTCGGTTTATTTGCTATCCAGTGTAGATAGACAAATACTTGTAGGTCGTACAAATATTTTTTCCGTGCGGGAATCGAACCCGCGCCATGCTGCGATGCAGTCAATCGCTCAACCACTGAAACTTATGAATATTTTAATTTCGCCCATCCTTCTTAAGGCCTTTAACATTCAGCCCAAAGATGTCCATCGTTGGACATAGGCCTCTCCTAAGCCTCATCACAACAACTGGTCTACGTACATTTTTTTTTTCAAGGGTCAGTAACAGTGTCCCGTTTTTCCCTTTGGGGACGGAAGCCTAAAAATGCGTACATTATTAGATGAAAAAAAAGTGTTTAGTGTCTTTATTTAAAAACAGATACATCAATAGAAGATCAATAAGTGTATAAAGGGTCAAGCAAATAACAAACTGAAATATGGCGTCGAAAAGGTCTTAGCCTTTTATGTTCCGGGGTAGCGGTAACCCTTTCGGACAATCCCGCTGACTTGGTAGGCTTCGGCCCTAGCGGGCCCGTTCCTTCATGCTGACATCTCTTGGAAGCGCGCCTGGAGGCACGGGCCTGGTCCTGGCCGGACAGTGAGCTACCCTTTATGATCCACGTACCTAACTCGTGGATTTCCAAAACCTTCAGTCTTTAGTTTAGTTTTAATTCCGTTTTTGGCGGAATAAAAACGAAATATTGAAAGCGTTTATTTCATGGGTGTAATAACAGATTTGAGTCTAAGTTTTTAGAACGGATTTAAGTGGTGGACTGTCCGAGAGGGTACCGCTACCCCGGAACATAAAGGGCTTAGGAAGGAACATGCATGGGTTTTAGCCAGTAAGAGTCTGAAACTCCCTGCGGCTCCACCCAGAGCGGGGGAGTCATGATTTCCCATCCTTAAAAAACTTGGCCCGCTTCAGCGTGGCGCCTGTAGGTCACAGGCCCTGAAATCTAGATTTTTTAACAAGAATATTTTAACTGAAAGAAAACTTAATGTGGGCTTTTAAAACTAGTGATGGAACAAGTTTTAATTAAATCAAGAAGTAAGATATGTATATACCAGCTTAGGTTTGTGACTTGGTTTGATGAAATTAAAAGTATGTTTTCGTTTTTCACTGATTTTAAAGATAGTGACTGCTTTGTTCCGGGAGGACGACGTGTGAATGTATGTATATGTATGTAGGTCCATCTGCCTAGCCTTTTCCCAAATATGTTGGGGTCGGCTTCCAGTCCAACCGGATGCAGCTGAATACCAGTATTTTACATGGAGCGACTGCCTATCTGACTTCCACAACCCAATAACAGGGCAATACGATACCCCTTGATAAGACTGGCTGTCAGACTTTCAAGCTTCTGACTACCCGTAACGACTGTCAAGGATCCACGAATGACAGCCGCGATCAACGGCTTAACATGCTTTCCAAAGCAGGGAGGAGTCTCGATTTTTAAAGATAGTCACCCATCCACGGATCAACCCCGGAAGCGTAGCTTAACCCGATGGATCGGTCAGTACGGCTGTTATTACTTACGCACGAGCTCCTATATACGCGTGGCCTCCATTTATGTATGAATGTAAAATATTAAAAAGTCAAGTAAATTCACCGTGGTTAAAAGTTTATCACTTTATCTTGTGTAACAGCTTCCTGAAATAGCTGCTGTTACAAAAAAATACCGTAACTAGAGCGAGCATTGTTCATTAGCTAGCAGTTATAGTTGACACTAATTAAGAAAAACAGCTGTCGACGTTTATTAACAAATAAGACAAGATTTATTGAACTAAATATGAAAATGAGCTTCGGATAGATTAGATAGCTTTCTGTGCTCTATCTGTCAGCCAGTGCTCTCAGCCAGTGCTCTCAGCCAGTGCTCTCGGCCAGTGCTCTCGGCCAGTGCTCTCGGCCAGTGCTCTCGGCCAGTACTCTCGGCCAGTGCTCTCGGCTAGTACTCTCAGCCAGTGCTCTCAGCCAGTGCTCTCAGCCAGTGCTCTCAGCCAGTGCTCTCAGCCAGTGCTCTCAGCCAGTGCTCTCAGCCAGTGCTCTCAGCCAGTGCTCTCAGCCAGTGCTCTCAGCCAGTGCTCTCAGCCAGTGCTCTCAGCCAGTGCTCTCAGCCAGTGCTCTCAGCCAGTGCTCTCAGCCAGTGCTCTCCGCCAGTGCTCTCGGCCAGTGCTCTCGGCCATTACTCTCGGCCAGTGCTCTCGGCTAGTACTCTCGGCCAGTGCTCTCGGCCAGTGCTCTCGGCCAGTGCTCTCGGCCAGTGCTCTCGGCCAGTGCTCTCAGCCAGTGCTCTCAGCCAGTGCTCTCAGCCAGCGCTCGTGTTTAAATCAAAGTCTAACCATTTCAAATTGTAATAAAAATTATATTAAACCTAGGTTTTCGATCTCCATATTCCCCAGTAGCGAATCATATTACAGTTCTGTGCACCCTCACATCAACTGCTCACACAGCATACATAACTGCAGAAGTCACACTTAATTGAGTGACCTATAATTATACGTTTTCTGATAAACATGGGTGAATAACGGAGTAAAACGGAACGGTGCTCATTGTTACGAACAACTTTTACTATGGGATGAACCCTAAAATCGCGAAAAAGTCGATTTAAGGGGGGTCCAGAATCATGTACTTAATCCATGGTAACCAGTTAGTTGGTTTCTCGTGATGTCCCTTCTACCCTGTATACTGTGTAGTACATATAATGTAATAAAGCTTATTTACAAAATCATTAATAATCAGGGTATAACGGTGACGGAATACATCGGACTGTCAAGTATCTAGTTGAAACCCAAGGCACTTCTGACTTTTCAGATTCATGTGCGTGTTGTGTAATTATCACTTGCTTAAAAAACGGTGAAGAAAAACATCGTGAGGAAACCAGTATGTCGGAGATATATTTCTCAACAGCATGTGAAGCTAAGTCAGAGGCCCATGGGCAGCATAAACACTCTGACACCAGGTTAGTCACTAACCACACGAAAAGAAGAAGAAGAAGTAAAACAATAAGTGTGGTAGGTTTTCTGCATGTTCCTGTCTGGTGCATAAAAGTACTCCAAGCTAACGAGGTATCGAGCTACCTTGCCTGTACGCTTGCTGGCTGAAAGCGAAAGAACTTAGCATGTATTACTCAACAGCGTCACTTGTAATTCAACGTATTCCTTACGCATACCTAGACGAAAATTCAAGAAAATCCAATAATTAATTAAAATCAAATCAAATCAAATCATTTATTTGCATAATACATGTTAAAAAGGTGTTACATATAAAAGGTTCATTGTATTATAACCTAATGAGGTGTGCAAATTAATATAAAATGTGGTACTAATCGCAACATTAATTACATAGAATACATTATAATTGAATTACTTTAAAAAATAGAAATGTCAAAAATTTAAAAATACATAAGTCAAATAAAAACTTTAATAATAATTGTTTTGTAACCATTTCAGATAAAATCAGTCATCTTTCATTTAAATAATCATTAATTGAATAGTAAAATTTTTCAACTAGGAATTCGTGCAAACCTAATTTGAAATGGTCCATTTTGTGTAGGTCTGTGATAATTTTTGGCAACTTATTGTATATTTTGGGTGCCATGCCCAGAATGTTTTTTAATTTATTGTAAAATCATCATTCTCCTGCCCTTATCCCAATTTATTTATCCTCGGCGCAACATGTCTTTTTCTTCCATACTTCTCTAATAGTCGTCATCTCGGTAGTCAAACTCGTTCTAGCCATATCATCTTTCACACAATCCATCCATCGTTTCTTTGGTCTCCCTCTACTTGTATAGCCATCCACATTCATACTCACAACGTTCCTGGCAACATTTTCCTCATTCCTCCGCAAAAAATGCGGAAATTGTTGTAAAATATCATGACATAATATCGCGCGTCTAAGCTCTGTGGGATAAGGCAGCAGTGTACTTATAGTACTTCCAAATTTCGTCAGTTATGTTTAATCATCATCTGCCAGTCTGTTCCCAACAATGTTGAGGTCGGCTTCCAGTCTAACCGGATGCAGCTGAATACCAGTATTTTACATGGAGTGACTGCCTGTCTGACCTCCACAACCCAGTAACTGGGCAATACGATACCCCTTGGTAAGACTAGCAGTCAAATTTTCGGGCTTCTGACGACCCGTAAAGACTGTCAAAGATGCACAAATTACAGCCGGGACCAACGGCTTAACGTGCTTTCCGAGGCACGGAGGAATCTCGGTATGTAAAGATGGTCACCCATCCGCGGCCAACCCCGGCAAGCGTAGCTTAACCTGAAGGATCGACCTGTGCGGCTGTTCAGCCTGTGCAGCCACGAGCTCTTCTCCTTTGTCAGTTATATTTCATACTCAGCCAATAATCACCGCAGGTCTCCTTTCTTAGATAGAGAATGGGCCGTTATCTACCACGCAGACCAAGTCCCATGTAAAAGGGGACGAGCCTATTGCCATCAACTCAAATTCAGACTCCAGACTTCTACTGAGAAATTCCGGATGGAAAACCCCAATAACACTTCGCCCTACCCGGGTTTTGAACCCAGCACCTCGTGCTCAGCAGTAACGCTTGCTACGACTAGACCGAAAGGCAGGAAACCCAGAATTTCTTATAAAATATTAGGGGTTAAAGTATGAAATTGCCGATTTGTACTGAAAAATTGAAATTCTTTTTTTTTTAATTTAACATACTATCTATCAAAATAATTATCATTATTATATATACACTAGCTTCCGCCCGCGGCTTCGCCCGCACGGTGTTTTGGAAAAAGTAGTTTATATTCTTCCACAGACTTCAGTTCATCCACATCATAAACGGCTCAGCAGATTAACCGACGACCGAAAACATACATTCACACAGATAGACAAACGGATAGACAGTTGAAGTTACTTTCGGTTTTTATAATGTCAGGTAAGGATTAGTACGCATTATTATTGAAGAGGATTACTTGCGCGGCAGGCCCAGAAAGAGATGGCAAAATGAGCTGGACTCCTTAAAGGATTGGCCCACAATCGCTGTAGACCGGGAAAAGTGGAAAGTGAGGCCTTTGCCCTGCAGGGGGATAACAGTGGCTTATAATTATAATGATAATTACTTGATATAGCGGTTTCACATGTCGTTTGGTAGCAATAAACAATAAAAACTGAAAGGATTAGAATAAAGTACGTTAGTAATGATCGATATGTTTTGACGGTTTTTCTTACTAGATCAGAAATTTATTTGTAATATGAAATTCTCTTACATTTTTAACCAATACTATAAACCTAAAACATTACTAATAACTATTTACAAGTATATAACAGGAGGGAAACAAAATAAAATAAATCAAAGGGCATCAAAAAATTCGTCCACATCGCTGTCAACAGGAAAAGTTCCCAAAAGGCTGGCAGCATTGCCACGTTGTATGGCAATGCTGATTCTTTGACCGAAAAATAGGCCAGCCCTCTGGTCACGTGAAGAGTCGACCAATCGCTTGGCGATGTCTCGATAAACATAGTGGGTACTCGGACCCCATGGCCCTAGTGTTTCAACCCCAAACGGCTCGAATATATAACTTCCAATAAGGTTGTTATACTTGCGCCGTTTGAGGTTTTCTGCACCTGCAGCGGCTGCCCCAGCACAACCCGCCGTGCAAGGAAGATGGGATGGCGCAAGGGTGTCGACACACGTTGCATCCCACACCAAAGGCCTACCTACCTTCCAAGGCATTAGTGTCATTCCATCTGGTCTCTTCCCATCGTCGCGTGCCAAGCCTTTGGGTTCTTTTTCTTACTACAATAAAATACTTCTGTAAACTATGTTAAATGATTTGATGATTGAGATTCATTTTAGGATGTAAAATTAAAGGACTTGTCAATAGTAAAGTTTTGATAAACACAATTTAGAATCTATTTTACAAAATTGATAATTTAGTGACCGAATTATAGGGAATAAGAGTAAAGTGTGCGCCGCCGGATGCTGGAATGAGCACCAAGCCACGCTGTACAATCAACAATCACTTAGATCACTCCGGGCTGGCCGGAACGGTGAAAGATGCTAACATAGGCAGCCAGTAAAACCACCACACCGTTTGATTGCTGTCTTGTAGACAGCGATCAAGAGCTTCGATTGCGCGTTGGTGTCACATCACATAGGTAGTGCACTCGTCGGACGGTATCCTGATACCACGTTCATTTTACTGATGTTGCACGCAGGGCTTTCTTCGCTCGCCAGATTAAGAGGTAATTTAAAGACCGAATGTGCCGTCAGTCCACCATTTAGCAATGTTGCAGCAATTCCAGAGAAAGTCACAGCTAATGCAACATTATGATCCTTGCGTTTTTAGCTAGAAGCAAACTAAGCAAAAAAGTATTGCCTGTAATAATCCCGCATTTACCATTCTCAACTCGTTGTAATATTTTGTGATACTTAAATCTCTTTCTGCTCGGGTTGCAGACGTGGCACAGTTTCGCACACGTGAGCGTTTAATAAGGTGGTATGGTAGCTTAGCTCTCTTGAGGAGTGGCTAGAGAGGCGCATCGGGTATCCTCACCGGATGTTTCGGGAGGTTCTTGCACATTCTCAGGCAAGAAGAAACGCTCGGGTGCCACCATTGCGAGGATCGCCCGGAGGACATAGTGAAGCATACGGTGGAGGTCTGCCCTGTTTAGATAGAGCACCGCAATGTTCTCGTAGCGGCGATCGGCAGCGGCGGTGACCTCTCGCGTCTGGCCCTGGTTCAATCTATGATACGGAGCGAGAGGGAGTGGGAAGCAGTCACCGTCTTCTACGAAGCAGTTATGCTAGTGAAGGAGGTGGCGGGATGGTTGAAGCACAGAGCCTCACGTCCCGGCCGCCGCGAGAGACGCTTCACCGCCGTCCGATCAGGACCAGACCCATGCCGGAAGGCACGTTCTTGTTTCGCGCGCGCCTCAAAGAGATGTCAGCATTAAGAAAGGGGTCCGTTAGGGCCAAAGCCTACCAGGTCAGCGGAATTGTCTGAAAGGGTTACCGCTACCCCGGCATATAATGGGCTAAGGAAGGAACATGGATGGGTTATGGTCAGTAAGAGACTGACGCTCCTTTCCGCTCCACCCAGAGCGAAAGGTCAGGACATTTTTTTGACATGGTTCACACCATCAAAAAAAAAAAGGTCTGATCAAATCATTTAACAGCTCTCCTTTACGCCGCCGTGGACTCGGCGATGGCGCGTCATTGCCTGGACCCTCTGGAGTCCTCGCTGTGCTCTGCGCACCGCCGACTAATAGTGTGCATTTAATGGTGCCCCACTCATATCAATCTTATCGTGATAACTTTTAAACTATTTGTCCAAATTGCTTAGCGTAAAAGACAAAGTTTATCTTCATTAAATACTAAAAGTGATAAACGTATTTAATTCGATAAGAAATAACTGAGTACTGTAGAGCCTTAGAGTAAAACCTTATGTTATACATGGCTGGTAAATATCTGACGGCATTCGAACCTTTTAAATGAATAAAAAGCTAGATAGGTTTTTACGTAGATTCTAGACTTGTCGTCCGGCGCCGAAGCTAAACAGATGTATTCGTTATAACAAAGTCAAAATATATTAACATATATTATGTTTCAACTGGAAAAGTGTTTATCTTCATAGTATAGAAACCCTATACCCACATTACACGCTCTACCACTGAGCCCCCTTAGTAGAGGATCTTCCATCCTCTACATTTTGGTGGAGTACGCCAGGGTCTCCACTAGAAGACGCGGTACGATCCCGCTCGTTTGTTTTTTGGTGTGTGCAGAACCTTAGAATATCTGCACAAGTAAAAAAATAAAATATAACCAAAATTTCGGTTAAACCGTTTAACGGGCGTTCTACGCATCGTGGTGGATATGACTGCACGAATAAGTAAATGATATCTAAATACAAGATATAAAGGAAAACTGTTTCTACGAGTATATGTTTACGCATCTGTTGGTCGTGCGCAATATTATAAGAACGACGCCCTAGTCGTATATACGAAGTGAAGTTGTTAAAGCAGGCGAATGAAACAACGCCTGGATATATAAAGCTAAGTGGTTTATAGTTGTTATTATGGTTACCATGGAGAGCATGATTGTTTATTCCGCCTACAACGGTGTATGCTTCGAGGAATTCTTAGCCGAATTTCATGTGTTAGCCAGTGATAAGAAGTGGATTAAGAGCAATTGGGCTCTGATTATGGGCGCATTTATGCAAGGTCCAGCCCGTATTTATCACTCGACAATAATGTATAATGATCAAGAGATCAGTTATGAATCGATGTGTGACGCACTGAGGAAAGAATTCCCGTGCAGAGTTCACAAAGGAGTGTGTGTTCCTTTTGTGCAGGACACTGTAATAAGTGTTGTTGTGGAGGATGTTGTCTCACCTAGCGCAACACAAGAGCTGTCTGAGGAGTGCGGACAGGAGAATTCTGTAAATATGTGTATTGATGCTGTTGTAATTTCTAGCGCAACAGAAGAGAAGGTGCTAGATACGGAGCCAAGCTGCCTTGTGAGCAGTGATGATGATGATGACGTTGTTAGCAGCGTTGATGACGACGTTGATGATGCTGTTGGCGCTGACGCGCAAAGCTGCCTAGACAGCTGTGATGTTAATGAGGAGATGGAAGTGTTCGAGTCTGAACATGAGGAAGAACTGGACGAATCGGGTCGGTCCAGTCCTTTTATTAATGATGATTCTTTTCCAGAGCTTATTGATGAATTTCACAATAGTCACGATGAAGAATTAAATAAAAATAACATCGATGTTGATCGTGTTGATGAAGATGGTCTCGTATCCATTTCATTGGATGTAAGTGTCCAAGAGTTGGTTGTGGTTGACGCGGAGTCACATACATTGAGAAGCGAAATGGTGCAGATGAAGGAAAATGAACCATTTATTGAATCTTCAACGTTAGAGTTTTCAAAGTTAGAGGTGGAGGAGAGTGAGCATTTTGTTAGTTCTTCAGCGATGGTGGTTACAAACACTTATCGTAACTTGTTCATACATCGGCGCATAGTTAAAGCTAGAGTTAAACATGTTTGTAATATTAAAAAGAAAAATCAACAAACAAATAAAATTTCCATGAACGGCTCTCTGACATATAAAAATAATGTCAATCTTAGATTTAGACGTTTTCAAAATATGACTTTGTATGTCAGAAAAATTAAAAGGAAAAAGTTTGTTTCCAAAATTATGACCAAAAGAGGTCATAGGAAAACTCGTAAACTTTTCATAAATAAATTTTCATTTTTACAGTATGGGTTTACAGAATCGAATAAAAAGAGGTTTAGATACATTTTAGATAAATGGGAGTTTTCACTTTTTAGAATTATATAATTACGACTCCAAATAGTTTTCATATCATGTTGCTGCATAATTTTTGAGATAAGTAGTAGCGAACAAAAACTTTTTACAGCTAAATAGATTAAGGACTTTTCCTTTTTATGTTGATAATTAATTGTCAGTTTTAGACAGATTTGCCACTTGTTGACATGTCTGTCATGTCAAACAGATGTAAACAACATTTTCTCATTATTTTAGCTTAGTTTTAAGATATAGTTTATTGATGCATTCCTCTTTGTGTTTATTGCATATGGTGATCAAAAATGAATGAGACGCTACCGGATGAGCGTGTGGGAGACACACCTCGCCGCGTCAAAGCGTCAGAGGGAGCGACACTTCGTCTTCATATTTCTCTAGTGCTAGGGTTTAGCATGATCGTGCTCCAGAGCATGTTATCATGTTCATCTTGAGAGGTTGACACTCGTCCTGAGTTGAGGCCTACTTTGCTAACGGGGCGTAGCCTTGCAAAGTGTGTCAGGTTGACACAATTGGTCTAACTGAGGATGGGGTACCCATATCTTGGTACCCGTATGGTAGTTTCACATCTGGAGTGTGGGCATGAAATGTTTTTATTGGTAGCCTTTTCGTCTCAGTCTTTCCGTCTCTCTGACGCAATAGCGTTCGACGGAGTGTAGGATGCCGACGTCTAGTCTTCTTTGCAGGCAACCCCTTCAGGGTCGATATGAACTTTCATATCATTGTTTGTTTTAGAAGGCTGGCTGCACCCTTTGCCCCGGGTTTTGGTGCAGTGGGGTTCAAACTGGCCTAGCGTTAGTTTGTGTGCACATTGGCACACATTAATGCATTCATGGACTCTTGTGATGTCGTAAGATTCGCTTTGCCAGAGTTGAGCCTGCCTTTGCAAAGGCCAGACCTCACATGTAGATTCTCCTGGGGTTAGGTAAAATCTTAATGTTAGGCTAGGTAGGGATAGGAATAGATAGATTCGAATGCCAAGAGTAAAAGGGCTTAGTTATTTTAAAACTAAGTGTTCCCTTTTACTCAAGGGGGGCGTAGCTGATGTAGAGCCTTAGAGTAAAACCTTATGTTATACATGGCTGGTAAATATCTGACGGCATTCGAACCTTTTAAATGAATAAAAAGCTAGATAGGTTTTTACGTAGATTCTAGACTTGTCGTCCGGCGCCGAAGCTAAACAGATGTATTCGTTATAACAAAGTCAAAATATATTAACATATATTATGTTTCAACTGGAAAAGTGTTTATCTTCATAGTATAGAAGCCCCATACCCACATTACACGCTCTACCACTGAGCCCCCTTAGTAGAGGATCTTCCATCCTCTACAGTACTCTAAAATGTGCATTGTAAAAAAAGTATCAAATTGAAATGTATTTTTGGCTCACTATTTCGTATATAATGGCTTGCACATAATAGGTAGACATATGCTGTCGCGGACTTTTATATAGAACTTTGTAAGATAAGTAATCCCACAATACATTACCTTCGCGTAACTCTAACGGTTTAGGCAGCGCACGCCCAGATAGCTCTTAGAATGCAGGAATTTGGCGACTTACATGATACTTATCCTTATATTATGGCCAAATCACGCAAAGTCTATGTAAAATGTAGCCTATGTGTTATTCTGATGTATAAGCTACATTATTGGTAAATTTCATCGAAATCTGTTCAGCCGTTTTTGCTCAAAGAAGGAACAAACATCCATCCATCCATCCTCACAAACTTTCACATTTATAATATTAGTAGGATTGCTGCCATCTAATAGGAAGGTCATTTGTGCCTTTGCGATAGAACTCTCGTGATCTAGATTCGACACACTGTGTGAAAGCATTTTGTACTGTCATTGTGTCCTGAGAAGAAAACTTTTTATCACGTAGAAAATTGTCCAAATCATGAAAATAATGGTAGTCCGTTGGAGCAAGGTTTGGTGAATACGGAGGGTTACGAATGGTTTCTAATTGCAGTTCCTGTTAAGCTGAATAAAATAACAAATAAAAGTTTATAATCGAATGTTCCACATTTTTTAAAAGAAGAACTCATAGGTACTATGTGAAAAAAGATTCACTCAAAAATCTCAAACCATGAAGGTTCTATGTCAATTCGAAGTACCTAATACAATGAAACGGCATTTTCATACTTTTATCCCTATTATCACTTTTCTATAAAAAATTATATTAAATTACTCCCATGGAATTTAAATTAGTATCAAAAAGCGAATTTCCCTTTAAAACCCTATCAAATCGTAATGTTTTAGAAATAAATTATAATTGAAACGATCTTAATAAAGTGCTGCCATCTGGCGCCCTTCTTAAACCTCTTAACTTTGAAATATCAATGGGTATTTGACTAATTGAATTTCGTTGGTTCGCTTGTTTGGTAATTGACTTTGCATTGATGTTTTCTAATCGTTTTTGATTTCATATTACTTTCCCTGTCCGCGGAGAGGCCAACTTAATACACTAGTCAATCAATCAGGTGGTCACCCATCCAATTCTTACTAAAGCCCTCTGCAGCAATGGGCAGCCGTTGGTCCCGGCTGTCATTTGTCGTTACGGTAGTCAGTAGATTGACAGCCAGTCTTACCAAGGGGTATCGTGTTACCCACTTTCTGGGTTGTCGAGGTCAGATAGGCAATCGCTCCATGTAAATTACTGTTAGACTGGAAGCAGACCCAACATGGTTTGGAAAAGGTAGGCCAATGATGGTGAGATAAATCAATAGTCTTATCGGTAATTAATATTTTTGAGTTCGCGGTGGAAACCCTCAGCCATGGAGTCCGAATGCTCATGATTTGTTCAACGAGATCTCCAAACAGCAAATTGACACTTTCCGTGACTCAAGGGCTTGCTTCTGCGTGGCCAGAGGCTCAGCATTGCATATAATGTGGCAACGCCATACAACAGCGGTGCGGAGGAATTTTTCGACATAAATATTGTTTATAGATTTATTTAGGTAAGGTTGTTATATTAAGTGAAACTTTTATTACATCGTCTCAAACTTTTTCGTCTGTGTGTTGCATGTCGCGTGACGGTCGGCCGCGGAGTAGGGATAAAGTGAAAGGTGCTCGTCAGAGCAGCCAAGGCCAATATGGCGGCGCCTATAGTGTCAAATGTGAAAAAAGCTGCACTTTTACCGTTCTTAAAACCACACAGTCATTATTATTCGGTTTTTAATTTGAGATTAAGAGCACTGGTGGCCCAATAGTATCGACCTCGACTTACGAGTTGTGGGTAATGAGTTCGAAGCCAAGCAGGTGCTTTACTTTGTGTATTAAATTACATCACCACTGCTCTCAAATCGGTGAAGGAAAACATCGTGAGGGAACCAGCGTGTACTAGGTTATTATGTGTAATTTGATATATGAAGTTTACCCAGTGTGTATATATATTTTATCCTCTTTAACAAATAATCCTTTTGTCTTCTTCTTCTTTGTGTGGTTAGTGACTAACCTGGTGTCCGAGTTTTAATGCTGCCCATGGGCCTCTGACTTAGCTTCACATGCTGTTGAGAAATATCTCTCGGGCATGCCGGTTTCCTCACGATATGTTTTCCTTCACCGATTTTAAGCAAGTGATAATTATACAATACGCACATGAATCCGAAAAATCAGAGGTGCGTGCCTTGGGTTCGAACTCGAGACCTATGACTTGGCAGTCCGACGGTCACACCACTAGGCTATCACTGATTAACCTTTTGAGTTAATCAGCCTTAGAATTGCCAATCTCAAAACACCCGAACATTCCTCGCCTCGAGCTGCCGACTGTACGCTTCCTATATAGGTAGGTACATGGAGGACATACCCGTGACGTCACTGCACGGATAATATTGGAATAGTTCGACAGCTGGAATTACTGGCTATGGCGGTTTCTGGGGCCATGGAACGGGTGATTAAGTTGTCAAAAATATCGATGCTCTCTCTTTTTTATTTTTTTTATTTACGCTTGAGTACACTCAGGTTTTAATGTTTTAATTGGTATGTTAGCGGGCTAGTTGACATGTGGCAAATGATTGATTTTAATGTGATGTGTTTCGTAATGTTGATTACTTCTCATACATAAATGTGTAGAGTCAAGTTCTTCGAACTGAACAGACAGCTGTGCTGCTGGGGAGTTTGTTGCACCACTTCTTCTTCCCAGCTAAAGCTAGTGCTTTAGCTGGGAAGAACCACACCGAAAAAAACAACGCCCACCCTTCACCACTTCCACTAGGAAGTGGTGAAGGGTGGGCGTTTTTGCGGGACTGTCTTATGTAACTTTGACCTTCAAAAAGTGATGATTTTCAGCCTAATTTGAATAAATGACTTTTGTTTTTTTATGTTAGTGGATAGAAAACACCAAAAATGAGTTTTTTTTCAAACGAAATAAATAGCTTAGAATAAAAAGTAAATCGCAACCACCCTATTTAAATAAAAACTGTCACTGTAACAACGCATCGTAGGTTATACTAAGATATATAGTTTTAAGGTGAATGACCTATGCGTGTAAACATAATCAGCTGTTAGGAAAGATAAATCGTGTTCGAATGGGGTAAAAACTTATAAAATAATTTGCGACTAAACTACTGCTCCTATTTCATTGATTTTTTTGTACAGAGCTTGAAACTGGTACTGTAGAAGGTTGAAGACCTTTGTTTTACTCAGACTTTACAGTACCTAGTATAGGCAGTTTAAACGAAAGCCCTCTGAATAAATTATGTAAAAAGAAATTACCTTTAAGAACTATTTTAAGTACGGTTATGGACTTCCCCGGGTGAAACTCACATAGAGCTCAACTGCGACTCGCTTACTTCGTGGCCCCACGAACAGTCAGCGTGCAATCGATCACCTAAAGCCACGTTTGAAGTCTTTGAGTTGGACTCGACTCGACTTTCAAAGTCTGCGCTTTGTTTGAAGTTGTAGTTTCTTGTAAGGGTTTAAGATTAAGGGAAGATTGTCTGGTTTGCACAGTGGTTGTAAACGACTGCTCAGTGAAGGGTCCTGTGGTCGACTCCTGCGTCAGGGTAGGTGTTATTCGTTTTTTTTTGTTAGGAAATTCATTGTACGTGTGTGTAGGGTTTGATTACTCATGGAATAAACTTACCTCTCGTCTTCGTGCCTCGGAAAGCACGTTAAGCCGTTGGTCCCGGCTGTCATTTGTGCATCTTCGACAGTCGTTACGGGTCGACAGAAGCCCGAAAATCTGACAGTCAGTCTTACCAAGGGGTATCGTATTGCCCAGTAACTGGGTTGTAGAGGTCAGATAGGCAGTCGCTCCATGTAAAATACTGGTATTTAGCTGCATCCGGTTAGACTGGAAGCCGATCCCAACATAGTTGGGAAAAAGCGGGCAGATGATGACTCTCTATTGAACATTATATATTTTTTTCTTTATTGATTATCCAATAACTAGCTGCTCCCGCGCGGTTTCACCCGCTCCTATTAGTCTTAGCGTGATGATACATAGCATATAGCCTTCCTCGATAAATGGACTACCTAACTCAAAAAGATTTTTTCAAATCGGATCAGTAGTTCCAGAGATTAGCGCGTTCAAACGAACAAACTCTTCAGCTTTATAATATTACTAGCTGACCCGACAGACGTTGTCCTGTCTTAACTATGATACCTACCCTACCTACCCTACCTACCCTACCTACCCTACCTACCCTACCTACCCTACCTACCCTACCTACCCTACCTACCCTACCTACCCTACCTACCCTACCTACCCTACCTACCCTACCTACCCTACCTACCCTACCTACCCTACCTACCCTACCTACCCTACCTACCCTACCTACCCTACCTACCCTACCTACCCTACCTACCCTACCTACCCTACCTACCCTACCTACCCTACCTACCCTACCTACCCTACCTACCCTACCTACCCTACCTACCCTACCTACCCTACCTACCCTACCTACCCTACCTACCCTACCTACCCTACCTACCCTACCTACCCTACCTACCCTACCTACCCTACCTACCCTACCTACCCTACCTACCCTACCTACCCTACCTACCCTACCTACCCTACCTACCCTACCTACCCTACCTACCCTACCTACCCTACCTACCCTACCTACCCTACCTACCCTACCTACCCTACCTACCCTACCTACCCTACCTACCCTACCTACCCTACCTACCCTACCTACCCTACCTACCCTACCTACCCTACCTACCCTACCTACCCTACCTACCCTACCTACCCTACCTACCCTACCTACCCTACCTACCCTACCTACCCTACCTACCCTACCTACCCTACCTACCCTACCTACCCTACCTACCCTACCTACCCTACCTACCCTACCTACCCTACCTACCCTACCTACCCTACCTACCCTACCTACCCTACCTACCCTACCTACCCTACCTACCCTACCTACCCTACCTACCCTACCTACCCTACCTACCCTACCTACCCTACCTACCCTACCTACCCTACCTACCCTACCTACCCTACCTACCCTACCTACCCTACCTACCCTACCTACCCTACCTACCCTACCTACCCTACCTACCCTACCTACCCTACCTACCCTACCTACCCTACCTACCCTACCTACCCTACCTACCCTACCTACCCTACCTACCCTACCTACCCTACCTACCCTACCTACCCTACCTACCCTACCTACCCTACCTACCCTACCTACCCTACCTACCCTACCTACCCTACCTACCCTACCTACCCTACCTACCCTACCTACCCTACCTACCCTACCTACCCTACCTACCCTACCTACCCTACCTACCCTACCTACCCTACCTACCCTACCTACCCTACCTACCCTACCTACCCTACCTACCCTACCTACCCTACCTACCCTACCTACCCTACCTACCCTACCTACCCTACCTACCCTACCTACCCTACCTACCCTACCTACCCTACCTACCCTACCTACCCTACCTACCCTACCTACCCTACCTACCCTACCTACCCTACCTACCCTACCTACCCTACCTACCCTACCTACCCTACCTACCCTACCTACCCTACCTACCCTACCTACCCTACCTACCCTACCTACCCTACCTACCCTACCTACCCTACCTACCCTACCTACCCTACCTACCCTACCTACCCTACCTACCCTACCTACCCTACCTACCCTACCTACCCTACCTACCCTACCTACCCTACCTACCCTACCTACCCTACCTACCCTACCTACCCTACCTACCCTACCTACCCTACCTACCCTACCTACCCTACCTACCCTACCTACCCTACCTACCCTACCTACCCTACCTACCCTACCTACCCTACCTACCCTACCTACCCTACCTACCCTACCTACCCTACCTACCCTACCTACCCTACCTACCCTACCTACCCTACCTACCCTACCTACCCTACCTACCCTACCTACCCTACCTACCCTACCTACCCTACCTACCCTACCTACCCTACCTACCCTACCTACCCTACCTACCCTACCTACCCTACCTACCCTACCTACCCTACCTACCCTACCTACCCTACCTACCCTACCTACCCTACCTACCCTACCTACCCTACCTACCCTACCTACCCTACCTACCCTACCTACCCTACCTACCCTACCTACCCTACCTACCCTACCTACCCTACCTACCCTACCTACCCTACCTACCCTACCTACCCTACCTACCCTACCTACCTATGCAAAAATGTGCAATAAAAATATTTTTCTCATACAAACTTTGCCACCCCTTGTAACCCTTTTAGGGGTTGAATTTCCAAAAAATAATATGCCTTTGTCCTTCTCATGAATGCAAACTATCTACATACCAAATTTCAGCAAAATCGGTTGGGTGGTTTAGGCGTGAAAAGGTAACAGACAGACAGACAGAGTTACTTTCGCATTTATAATATTATATAGTATACGTATAGTATGGATAAAGTATAGATGTATTTTTTTATTATCTAACTGATTTCAAATATTACAATTAACTCATTAAATTGGTATATAGAATATTAAATCTAACACTAAAACTAAAAAGAATATAGGTACTGTATACAAGTATTCAAAACTAATAACTAACTAAAATATGGCTTATAATACTACTAGCTTCAGCCCGCGACTTCGTCCGCGGAAAATTTCTTGTTTTAACATTAGAAGTAAGTCGCAAAAATACTTTTTTAAAACATCAAAAGAAATATAAAAGTTAAAATACAAAAGATAGGAATATGGTATCGCGGAATTTTTTGTAGAAATAATTAAGGCGAACCGGGTTGCCATACATTGCTTTCAATTTTAAACAACTGTTTAGGCAGCGCATGCAAATAATTCTGTTTTCGGAGGTATTTCTTTCCGACTTGCTAGACGAAAATTGCGATAGCTCGGCTAATATATAAGATATGAATATAATTTATAGCCTATAGCACTCGGGAATAATGTAGCTTTCTACCGGTGAAAAAATTTTTGAAATTGGATCATTAGTTTCGGAGATTACCCCCTACATACAAACTTACAAACTTACAAATTTTACCTCTTTATAATATTAGTATAGAAGTATAATAACATCAAACTAATAAAAAAGCGTCGAAAATTCCGCATCGCTGTCGACTGGTAATGTACCCAGGAGACTGGCGGCATTGCCACGTTGTATGGCAATGGTAAGCCTCTGGCCGAGGTAAAAGTCAGCCCTTGGGTCACGGAAAGTGTCAACTAGCCGTTTGGATATCATTGAACAAACCAAAAACCCTGAGGGTTTTAATTTAAATTGAAAAATGTGATGGACTGAATACAGTTCTGTAAATAAATACTTGCAAACATTTGTCACTATTTAATCAATAAAGTGATTTTCATAATTAATTCAGTCTAAATTCTAATTTTACACATTTTTTTTACAGTTTTTCAAATATTATATTATGTACTAACGACTCCTCCACATATTTAAACATTCAAATAAAATACACATAAATGCTCCTGTATTATCCAGTTTAAACTTAAGATTTACATCGTTATATAATATGTAGAGAAGCCATTTTTTTTTCATACAACCTGACACTGACCTTTAAATTGCGAAATACCTATGATAATTTGAATTTCGCGGGCTTTGGCGCATCCCCCTTAACTCATATAATCCCCGTGCTTATCACCGCTGATGTTCATCACCACTCAATGTTAATTTCCGCCATTACACCACACTTCGTCCTCCGAGGGAATTATGTAGGGCTGGCACTAATGTTTGACTTCTTTACTTAACTATTTTTATTTATTAGTAGGTATATTAAAGTGAATAATTGACTATTCCATCATACATAAATTTAATATTATGCGAAGATATAATTGTAAAACTGCTAATAAGTATTCCATTTGATTCTAAAAATCTGTGACGTCACCGTAACATTATTGACTACCCTTTCAAATACCCAACTACAGTTAAACATGGACTCAAATAATAAGAAGTGTAAGTAATCACAAAGCGCCACCAAGACTCACAACTTGCTGCCAGCCTGCTACTGAACACGAATACTTAAAACTACATATACACATGTACAAACTCTTTCGTAAGGATGTGACTACAAACATTGAAACTAATTTTGAGATTATCGTACTTTAGTTCACAGGTCTCGAGTTCGAACCCAAGATTCTCTCTCTGATTTTACGGATTCATGTGCGTATTGTACAATTATCACTTGCTAAAAAATCGGTGAAGGAAAACATCGTGAGGAAACTAGAATGTCTGAGGGATATTTCTCAACAGCATGTGAAGCTAAGTCAGAGGCCGATGGGCAGCATAAAAACTCTGACACCAGGGTAGTCACTAACCACACGAAAAGCAGAAATCAAGTTCAAAAGAACCCGTGCCGGACGGCGCGACATGTTCCACGCGCGCCTCAAAGAGATGTCAGCATTTGAAGGGGCCAGTTAGGGCCGAAGCCTACCGAGCTCGGTATGCGGGATTGTTCGAAAGGGTTACCGCTAACCCGGAACATAAAGTACTAAAGAAGGAACATGGATGGGTTTTAGTCAGAAAGAGTCTGACACTCCGCTCCACCCAGAGCGGGAGAATTTATTGGATGATTTACCAACCTCAAAAAAAAAGTTCAAAAGAAAATGTCAGTCATACAAACACCAATACTCGGTTTAGTCTGTTGTGTCAACCCTACCCATCCCGCGACCGCCGCACCGCGGTCGTCGGCGCGTTCAATTTCCGCTAACATTTTAATAATTCGCTAAACCATAACCGTAGCACAACCGGACCGCGCCGGCCGCCGGCCGTCCGGACCGTGCGGATATTACGCCACTAATGTGACCGGATCGCCGCCGGGTTAGGCCATTAGCTAAATTGTTTAGAGGCTAAAATTAATTAGGAGGAGTTTAAATTTCTAAATAATGTGTGTTGAAAATTAAGAGCTCGTGGCTAGGTAATAACAGCCGCACGGATCGATCCATCAGGTTAAGCTACGCTAGTGGAGGTTGGTCCGTGGATGGGATCTTTACGTATCGAGACTCCTCCGTGCCTCGTGAAGCGCGTTAAGTCGTTGGTCTAGGCTGTCATTCGTGAATCTTCGGCAGTCGTTACGGGTAGTCAGAAGCCTGAAAGTCCGACAGCCAGTCTTACCCAGTTTTTGACTATGTTGTTGAGGTCAGATAGGCAGTCGCGCATGTAAAATACTAGCTGCATTTGGTTAGACTGGAAGCCGACTCCAATAGTTGGGAAAAGGCAGGCAGATATATTAAATTTGTTTAACTTTAAACTTTTTAAAGGTGCATATACAAGGTGTAATGAAATAACTGCACTCATATCTCTATATAAATATCATATCTCATCAATTGGAACTTTATTAGATACTAGCTTCTGCCCGCGACTTCATACGCGGACCCTGTTGCTTATGCCAGCGACAATGGGGTTGCCATTTATGTTATTTTTTATAATTTTTCCCATTTAAATCTTTTATCACACTGAGCTTTAGTTTTATTTCATTCCAACAACCACCAAAACATACAGTCCATTTGTCATCATTTTCATTTTGATAACCGCATTATTATATTCCCCACTTGTCTCTAGAGACCTAGAAGTCAATGCGTAGATACGGTTGGAACTCAAGCACAATTCTCTATCCGTAAACGTCTCCGACTCACGAGACAATACATGACGTTTACGATCAGCGGTCAGTCGCACATCACGTGCCCCACTTGTCTCCAACTTTTACTTAGACGTCATTCCTATATGTGTTATGTTGTTCCATAACAGGTGTTCCAGATCTTCGATTTTTATAAGTCAACAGAGAGTGCTTATCAGATTGAACAACTTTTGCTAAGACGTCATTCCTATATGTGTTATGGTGTAGCTAGGCTCTTGGAGTTCCACAACAGGTGTTCCAGATCTTCGATTTTTATAAGTCAACAGGAAATGCCCATCAGACCAAACAACTTTTGCTAAGACGTCATTCCTATATGTGTTATGGTGTAGCTAGGCTCTTGGAGTTCCACAACAGGTGTTCCAGATCTTCGATTTTTATAAGTCAACAGGAAATGCCCATCAGACCGAACAACTTTTGCTAAGACGTCATTCCTATATGTGTTATAGTGTAGCTAGGCTCTTGGAGTTCCACAACAGGTGTTCCAGATCTTCAATTTTTATACGTCAACAGAGAGTGCTCATCAGGCTGAACAACTTTTGCTAAGACGTCATTCCTATATGTGTTATGGTGTAGCTAGGCTCTTGGAGTTCCACAACAGGTGTTCCAGATCTTCGATTTTTATAAGTCAACAGGAAATGCCCATCAGACCGAACAACTTTTGCTAAGACGTCATTCCTATATGTGTTATAGTGTAGCTAGGCTCTTGGAGTTCCACAATAGGTGTTCCAGATCTTCGATTTTTATAAGTCAACAGGAAATGCCCATCAGACCGAACAACTGTTGCTAACACGTCATTCCTATATGTGTTATGGTGTAGCTAGGCTCTTGGAGTTTCACAACAGGTGTTCCAGATCTTCAATTTTTATACGTCAACAGAGAGTGCTCATCAGGCTGAACAACTTTTGCTAAGACGTCAATCCTATATATGTTATAGTGTAGCTGGGCTCTTGGAGTTCCACATCAGGTGTTCCAGATCTTTAAATTTATCCTCTCAGCAGAAAATGCTCATCACGTGGAACAATTTTTGTTAAGGTATCTTTTTTGTATCTCTTATAGTTTAGCTGGTCTGTTACGGTTCTGCATCAGGTGTTCAAGTTTCCAAGATAAATTATAGCCTATATGTTGCCCAAACTTAATACCTATACAACAAAAAAAAAACATTCAAATCCGTCCAGTAGTTCCGAAGATTAGCGTGTACAAACAAACAGACAAACAGACAACTAGCTACCCTTGGGTACTATTGATAGTTTACTATAAACTTTGTTTCTAGTTTCTTAAAGAAAATGCTGTTTTTCATTTCTCTATTATTCGACCGTAATGCTGTTTTTCATTTCTCTATTATTCGACCGTAAATATGATTTGAGACAATGCGCTTTAGCGGTTTAGAGTTTTAGATACTAACGCGCTTACTATACAGAGTTGATACGTCAGAGGCCTTTTTTTAAACTGCCTATACTACGGGCCATTTTCAAGCTCTGTACCAATAATCAATTAAATAGGAGCAGTAGTTAAGTCGCAAGTGATTTTTTAAGTTTTTGCCCCGTTTGAACACGATGTAGATTTCCTAACAGTGCCACGCGAGCGCGTCGGTCCCGCTTTGTTACAAGGTCAGTTTTTATTTACAAGGGGTGGTTGAGTTTTACTCTGATTAGTAAGCTATTTAGTTTGTTTAAATAAGAACTCTTTGTTTGTGCTTTTTATTTTATACCGTATCAAATTAATACTAAACACGTCGCCATATGCGAAGTACGCATCTCACTGACGTCACGCAAAATCCTGCATCGCGCAAGTGAAGTTTACCGCGTGACTAGCATATTTTACAACGTCCCGACATCAATCATAGCGCATGTCAGCCTCCACTGTAGGTAACTGGCAAGCATAACCGATTCGTTCACTGCTAGCGGCTTCTGCTGAGCCCTCTCTAGGGAACTAGGGATCTCACTCGGCAGGGGTCTGGATTGGCGTCATGATTAACATCGGGCACTCCCACAGCTACACCCCAGAACCACTGGGAGGGGAACCTCTCAGCAACTAGGATCATAGTTAGCAATCCCACACCCTTGCGGGACAGGGAGGGACACCCAAAAACGAGTCCTCAATTCTGGGGTCCGAGAGCCGAAATTCTCGGGCAAGAGGCTAAAAACCCCCTAAACTGATTCTGCAGAGACGACTACAACGGTAATCATCCCGCAGTAGCCCACCAGACACAACACCCTGGTCTTGTAACTCTCTGGTCGGAGCATCCCCCCTTTTTGTATAGTCTACTGCCCATTTTGAGAATAAATTATTTTTTTATATAATAAAGAAGTTTCACCCACTTAAAAACCACTATCTAGATGAAATTACAAATCGCCCCTTAAGCCTCTAAACAACGCCCCCATTATTTTTCTGGGTCTCCATGTTCTCACCCACTTTGGTAAAGGCTGTTCTAGAGGATGGGTGAACAGCTTACTGTCACTCACACCTCTAGTCTCCCATGCATCCGCTCCGACTGTAAAACTAAAACTAATTTAGCGCAAAACATAAACTAAAATTGCGAGTTTTAATAACTCACACTAAATGTTATGCTATCGTTACGAAAGGAATATTATTGAAGTTTTAATTAAACGAAATGGTTGAATTTTAGAATTTTACGACTGTCTGTATAATGAAAATTAACTTAAGTTTTTTTTGAATAATCACCACACTAATGCTTATATTTTTAACTACATTTTAGTCGCGGCTTCATTTGCGTGGATGCCGCGAAAATATACCACGGGAACAAATTTTTGGGATCAAAAGTACCCAATGTGTTAATCAATCTGCCTAGCCTTTTCCCAACTATATTCGGGTCGGCTTCCAGTCTAACCGGATGCAGCTGAATACCAGTATTTTACATGGAGTGACTGCCTATCTGACATCCACAACCCAGTCACTAACTGGGTAATACGATACCCCTTATTAAGATTGGTTGTCAGACTTTCGGGCTTCTGACTACCCGCGACGACTGTCAAAGATCCACGAATGACAGCCGAGACCAACGGCTTAACGTGCTTTCCGAGGCGCGGCGGAATCTCGATACCTGAAGTTGGTCCCCATCCACAGACTAACCCCGGCAAGCGTGGCTTACCCTGATGGGTCGAGCCGTGCGGCTGTTATTACTTAGCCACGAGCTCCTCTACCCAATGTGTTAATCCAGGTTATATACTATCTGTGTGCCAAATTGGATGCAAATCTGCTTAGCCCTTTTTCCGCTAATCGTAGACGATTTTCTTAGTTTCCACGAGCAATGAGTTAATGTGTGAGTCAATCAATCTGCCCAACGTTTTCCCAACTATGTTGGCGTCGGCTTCCAGTCTCGCCGGGTGCAGGTGAAAACCCGTATTTTACATGGAGTGACTGCCAATCTGACCTCCACAACCCAGTTACTGGGTAATACGATACTGAAAGTAAAGTAATCACAGAATATAGTATTAAAATTATACAATGACTTGTGAAGATTATTATTAATTAAATATTTGCACACCATATGTAATGGTAGAATGTAAAGGGACCATTATAATTGTAAGACCATACTTTGTAAACCTACATTCTGGCAAATAAATAGACTTTTGACTTTTTTGACTTTTTGACTTTTGAATGATTAGCAACCAGTTTGGTTTGGTGTAGACCTAGAGCTGGGGTTCCCAAACTTATTTTGTCTACCACCCACTTTCAGAATAAATTATTTTTTAGCGCTTCTATTTATTCACCTAAGCCTCTACACAACGCCGCCATTTTTTTTCTGAGTCGCTTACTCTACTTTTTAGATGGGAAAGGCTGAGTCTAGACCCTGTTGTTGTTACTTTCAACCTAAGGGTGGTGAACCAATAAAGAGGTCGTCTATACAACACAATTAATACAAAAATTAAGTACTATCTGCGGTCCACGTGGTTTCACCCGCTGTTCGGCTCCTATTGGTCGTAGCGTGATGTTAAATTCTCGATAAATAGACTATCCAACACAAAAAGAAGTTTTCAATTCGGACCAGTAGTTCCAGAGATTAGCGCGTTCAAACAAACAAACTCTTCAGCTTTATCAATCAAAATCAAAAGTCATTTATTCAAATTAGGCTGAAGATCAGCACTTCTTGAAGGTCAAAGTTACATAAAACAGTCCCCCAAAAACACCCACCCTTCACCACTCCCTAGTGGTTTAGCTGGGAAGAAGAAGTGGCGCAACAAACTCCCCAGCAGCACAGCTGTCTGTTTAGTTGGAAGAACTTGACTCTACACATTTATAGTATGAGAAGTAATTAACATTACGAAACACATCACATTAAAATCAATCATTTGCCACAATGTCAGCTAGCACACGAATTAAAACATTAAAAACTGTACTGTGTACTCAAACGTAAATTAAAAAAAATATAAATTAGTATAGATTAACAGACCATTAAAGAACTCCGCAATATTATCCTTCACCCCCAACATACTATTAGGAAATCTTTATAATAATATAGACATATACAATAATAGTGTCTGTCTGTAATATATTATTAATGCTCTCTCCCTCACATTAGAGGGGAATTGAAAGGAACCCTTTCCAGTGGAGTCCCGAATTTGTGAGGGACGCTGAGCTACGAATTTTCAGTACGGTAGATAGCGCACTCCCTCTCACCGAGAGCCTCCTCTATCTCTTTTTTTTAAAGGATGGGAAAACGTCAAATGACTCCTCCCACTCTGGGTGGAGCGGAAGGGAGTGTCAGACTCTTACTGACTAAAACTCATCCATGTTGGTTCCTTAGTCCTTTGTGTTCCGGGGTAGCGGTAACCTTTGTATATACTCCGTGGCGGTAACCCTTTCGGACAAACCTGCTTACCCGGCAGGTATCGGCCTAGTGGTGTCTAGAGGGCCAGGTTGGTTTAGTGGTGGTGTTGGTTGATCATGACGTACTGAATTCGATTCCCGGTTGTGGTAATCGGGTTTTACCATTTGGAAATTCTCAGTAGTAGCCCGGAGTCTAGATAATAATAACATTCTTGGACATTTCACACAACGCCATATAGTCCCAAGCTGGGCAACCTAATGCTTGTGTCATGGTAACGAGATGGCTGATAAACTACTAATATTTTTTTTTTTGTAAATACATACATTATTATAGAGAGAAAAACACCCAGACCCAGAACAAATACTTGCAGGTCGTACAAATATTTGTTCCGTGCGGGAATCGAACCCCGCGACATATTGCGCTGCAGTCAATCGCTCAACCGCTTATCCAACCGTGTCAATATAGGTGTACTATAATTAGAGGAGACCTGCCTAGTCGTACATCCTTTATATGCATCACTACATAGTATAAAACAAAGTCGCTTTCTCTGTCCCTATATCCCTATGTATGCTTAAATCTTTAAAACTACGCAACGGATTTTGATACAGTTTTTTTTAATAGATAGAGTGATTCAAGAGGAAGGTTTATGTGTATAATTTGTCGTCATATTATGCGGGCGAAGCCGCGGGCGGAAGCTAGTTTAGTATAAAGCTGTTATTTTGTCATTACAAAAATACACTTTTTCATTTATTTGTATACACTTATCATTGTACAGACGCCAGAACATCAAGCTGAACTGTCAAATATTCCCAATTGAACATGAACCTTATGCTTTTGCAATAAGGTTGAAAATCTATCAAAAAAATTAGACAGATTGGGGTAGCTTGATGACCCTGTACATGTGTGCATCATGAATAAATGGCTAAATGAGTTACGATTTTTGACTCCCTTTCCAATTTAGATTTTGTATGTTTTGTTATATTATTTTAAACCCTCCACGTTTTCCTAGCTTCATGTTTACAAAATAAACTGAGTAATGATAGGGTAATATGGTCATACAACAGAAATACGCGCAGAAAACCAACCGATTAGCCTTTTGATGTGAGGGCTGCGCATATACAAGGAATTTTGTAATAACAAATGAAAAAATAAATAATAAAGTTTGTGCGTGTGTGAATGTACAGACGCCAGCACATCAAGCTATCCTTAACTGTCAAATTTTCTCAATTAAAAATGAACCTTATGTCTTTGGAATAAAGTTGAAATACTATCAAAGAAATCTGACAGATTGTGGTAACTTGATGTGCTGGCCTCTGTACTATCCAATGACGTAAAAAACCGGCCAAGTCCGGGTTAGATTCGTACACGAAGGGTTCCGTACAAGCGTTCCATATTTAACACCCCATTTTAAAAACAATTTCAGCTTTAAAAACACGTTACATGTAAGGCTTTATTTTATTTTTATTATTTGTTGTTATAGCGGCAATAGAAATACTCAATCTATAAAAAAATCAATTGTCTACCTTTTATGGTTCATGAGATACAGCCCGTTGACCGACTGGCGGATGAACGGACTGCAGAGGTAATGATCGGGTTCCTTCGGGTGTGGAACCCCAAAGTTTCAATTTTAACAAATAATCAATCAATCTCCCTGATTGCGGGTCATTTGCACGGTCACGGAGCGTAACATTCGCATCAATTAAATTATAACGAATAAGCAATACTATTAGGATGAAATAACTACAAAAAGTAGACGAATTGATTTTATTATTTAGTTTGTACGAAAAAGTTTCTTTTTTGAATGAATTTGAACATTTATATGATTAATGGGCACTAGCCCATGTGTTAAATTAATATCACCATTGTAGCGCCACGTTGTATAATGTTTTATCAGTGTCAACCTATACTTCTGTCGTGTCCCTGCTCAGTAAGTAATGGGACTACAGACAGACAGCTGCAGTACACACACCTACAATACGTATATGTATAGACATGTTTGTATTGAACAGATATATTCAATGCTTGAGATTTTAAGGGAATAGGTTCATGTAGGGATATTAATATTTAAATAACAAAGACTGCTAATTGTAATTTCATGCTATTGGGGTGACCTCGTGGCTAAGTGCCAACAGCCGCACAGGTCGATCCATCAGGTTAAGCTATGCTTGCCGGGGTTGGCCGTGGATGGGTGACCATCTTTACACACCGAGAGTCCTCCGGGGCTCAGAAAGCACGTTAAGCCGTTGGTCCCGGCTGTCATTTGTGTATATTTGACAGTTACGGCTAGTCAGAAGTCCAAAAATCTGACAGCCACTCTTACCAAGGGGTATGGTATTGCCCAGTGACTGGGTTGTGGAGGTCAGATAGGCAGTCGCTCCATGTAAAATACTGGTATTCAGCTGCATCCGGTTAGCCTAGGAGCCGACCCCAAAATAGCTGTGAAAAGGCTAGGCTGATGATGGGGTGACCATTGATATTTATTTGTTGGTCCAACTCCAACATGATAGACAAAGTGGGGCAGTGGGAGCAGCAGGGTGTGGATGTGGAGCTATGTCGCAGACTATGCTCCACCTCCTATCCTGCCCTCTGTGTCCCAAAACATGCAGCCTAAGTGATCTCTGCGCTGCCACAGACGACGCTGTGGAAGTGGCGAATTTCTTTAAAAATAAGCTCTGAAATACTCGTATAGATAAACCACGATAACACGGCCCGCCCCTCCAAAATGTAAAACGTTTCAAAGTATTTGTGACAGTAGGTAATCACAAAGCGCTACCAAGACTCACAACGCATGTCGCTGCCGGCCTGCTAGTGAACACGAATACTTACAACTACATACAAACTCTTTCCTAACGATGTGACTACAAACATTGTTGGATTGGATTGGGTTTTTCCACCTGGAATTTCTCAGTAGCAACCGTCCATGCTGTGCCCGATTCAAACCGAAATGTGGGTGTACTCCACCTGTCTACACCTCGATTTTATACAGGTGTGACGTCATAGTATGTGTAATGTCACAATTAAGCAGTCATCATCACTCTCCTGGCCTTATCCCAATTGATTTGTGCTCGGTGCAACATGACTTCTTCTTCCATACTTCTCTATTAGTCGTCGTCTCGTTAGTCCCTTCTAGCCATATCATCTTTCACACAATCCATCCATCGTTTCTTTGGTCTCCCTCTACTTGTATAGCCATCCACATTCATACTCACAACTCTCCTGACAACATTTCTTCATTCCTCCGCATGACATGCCCATACCATGACAGCCGATTTCCACACAACTTTTCGGTCACCGGTGTCACTTTTAGACTTCCTCTTATATATACTCATTACGCATTCTATCCATTTGCGCAACACCACACATCCCTCTTAGCTTTGTCATCTCAGCTGCTTGCAATTGTCTTTTATTCATTCCTTTTGTGGCCCAACACTCACAATTAAGCAATATTGTCCATATTTGTTGTGTGCAAACAAACAAACACTCATCAGTTTCATACGCGGTCATTAGTGTGATTACCGATACAAATATTAGGCAGTTAGTAGTGTTTGTACAACAATATCATCGCGTACACTAAGCGTGTAGATAATCACTTGAGGAGCGTACCTGAATCCACGAATAACAGGCACATAATAATAATACATATATACTTGGACATTTCACACAACGCCATACAGTCCCAAGCTAAGCAACCTAATGCTTGTGTTATGGTAACGAGATGGCTTATAAACTACATATATAATTTTTTTTTTGTAAATACGTACATATTATATATAGAAAAACACTCAGACCCGTAACAAATACGTGCAGGTCGTACAAATATTTGTTCCGTGCGGGAATCGAACCCGCGACATACTTCGCAGCAGTCAATCGCTCAACCACTGCGCCAACCGTGTCGTCTAAATACATGGTTCTAATGTGCAACTAATGGATGATGTCAATATTTTTTAATTAGTCAGTAAGCTAGATTATTAAAAAATATCGGACACGTAATTTTAATTTTTTTACGTAATCCAAAGATTACGTCTTTACATTGAATTAAAATGTGGCATGACGTCTCAAGTATGTAGTTTTTATACCTACTTGTAGCGAGCCCCACTCCCCAACTTTAATGCGTTTTATCTATGTAATTTTCTTTTAATATGATAAAGCAAAAATACGTGTCAAATATTTTTCTACTATCTGATTGACGGACTAAACATAACTTCTTTTTTTTACCTAGGCATCAGCCCTATTGTTTAACGAAGCAACTTATAAACACTTAGTAGCTACACACTTGTATTTTTAAACTTCAAGCCTAATGTAACAAAATCAAAAGTCAATTCTAACTAGGCTTTATTCCCAACTATGTTGGGGTTGGCTTCCAGTCTAACCGGATGCAGCGGAATACCAGTATTTTACATGGAGCGCCTATCTGACCTCCACAACCCAGTCAGTAACTGGTTAATACGATACCCCTTGGTAAGACTGGCTGTCAGGTATTCGGGCTTCTGACGACCCGTTACGACTGTCAAAGATGCACAAATGACAGCCGGGACCAACGGCTTAACGTGCTTTCCAAGACATGAACTCAAACTCAAACTCAAACTCAAGTAAAGCTGGTCACCCATCCACGGCCAACCTCGGCAAGCGTAGCTTAACCTGATGGATCGATCTGTGCGACTGTTTACTTAGCCACGAGCTGATTCGATACCGAAAATTCTGGGCAGCTACATTATCCCGTAGAGTCATTGGCTATATTAAAAACAAATCCATGAACTTGCAGGCGAAATACTATTA
Source organism: Hyppa rectilinea (assembly GCA_951799385.1). Lineage (NCBI taxonomy): Eukaryota > Metazoa > Arthropoda > Insecta > Lepidoptera > Noctuidae > Hyppa > Hyppa rectilinea. Next base: position 10,116,212 of record OX637330.1, on the reverse strand, counting down.
GTAAAGCTGAAAAGTCAGTTTTATAGTACATTCATGCGCTAATATCTGTAATTACCCGTCCAATTAAAAATAATCTTTTTACTTTTTGTAGCCTGATTCTTAAAGATGGCAATAGGCTATTTGAGATCACGCTAGGATTTTTAGGAGCCCAGCAGAAATGAAATGTCAGTATATAATAGTATAATATAAGCCAATACGATGCGACGGGGACTTTTATTATCATTTAGCCACGAGCCCCTCTTTCTGGAACCCAGCACAACAATATTGTGAAAAGGTTCTTCATTCCAAGTTTAAAACTAGTCAGATAAAAATGATATTTATTATCTTTCTCGTAAATACAACGAGACATTTAAATGCAACTCGTAGAACGTGCTACTGCATAGGCACGTCGTAGAGAGTCTACGAGAATGCTACGGCGTAGCTGTTTTATTTTGTGAATTGTTCTAGCTCTAGTTTTGTGTCTAGAATTATTTAGAAACGTCTAAATTGTATTGGAAATAGGAGTTTTGGTGTTGTGTAAGCTGAATTTAGTTTGATATAATAGTGGAGTAAAGCTTTTTGCCCATTCATCTTCAAACGAAACTGCGTTTTGAAAGGGGATACAACTTTTTTATTGTTTTGTTTTTGACGTTCAAAGATGTTTTTCACGTGCCTATTTGAAATAAATGATTTGACTTTAACTTTGAGTGAATGTTTTAAAAGTCCTTTAGTACCACCAGAACGATTATAACTTAATTTGGCGCAGGTGTCTACTCCGAATACAAATATACAGCCTTGCGACAGATGACGTAATGATTTGTATCCATTTTTTGTGTTTCCTCTTAAACGAATATGAACCATAAACAAGTAAAAAAAAAGATGATTTCGGAATGTTGGCAACACCAACTGATCTCTATATGGGGGTTTATGTTGTTTTTCCACAAAACACGCATTTGTTTACATGTTTAGAAAGTAAATCGCAAACGCAGTATACATAATTATCTTAAACCCACATTCCCAATTCACTTTGTCAACACAAGTAACAGTAACAACCAAAATGCCGCATTAAAACGAAACTAAAACAACAACATTGCGAAACTATTTCGTTAAAAGTTACGAAATTCGCTCCAATGAAACTCGTAGCGGGTTTCAAATGAAAATTACGTAGCAGTGCTACGCCGTAGCATACTCGTAGCGTGGAGCTACGCCGTAGTGCAGTGAGTACTTATATGTGCGTTACTTAGTGGGTTAAGAGGGAATTCGGGATTTGTGTTAATTATTTTTTATTAATTAATCTTATAAGGTCTGTTTTTGTACATTTTGGATAAACTTTGGATAAAATATCGGGCAACGGTATTCCATTATTGGATTTATCTCTAACTACCCTTTCTAAATGACTTCTACGTGGAGACTGGTAATACGTAAATACGTAAACGAACTACCAGGACAAAAAGCGGGATTGCCCGAAAGGGTCACCGCTACCCCGGAACATAAAGGGCTAAGGAAGGAACATGGATGGGCTTTAGTCAGTTAGAGTCTGACACTCCTTTCTCTCTGTCGATCCCTGCGAGGAATAGAAACGTGATGTTATACAGGGTGAAATTTAATTAATAGGCAATACTTTAAAGGGTCATTGTACTCATCGTCATGAACAACTTTTACTGTGGGAACACACCTGAAATGAAAAAAAAAATCAGCTGTTCCCTAGATGTTGTCGAATTATGCGAACATAAATGTACTGAACTGCTGGTTTTTTTTTTCATGATTTCAGGTATGGTTCCATACCTCTCGCGCCCGGCCCTGGTGCAAGCCATGGTCCGGGGCGAGAGGGAGTGGGAGGCAGTCACCTCCTTCTGCGAAAAAGTCATGCTCGCGAAGGAGGTGGCGGGATGGGAGAGAGAAAGGTCCTCCCGTCCCAGCCGCCGCAGGAGACGCCCCGGGCGTCGGGAGCCACGTGACGACTCCCGGCCACCGTAGGCACGGGCCTGCGGACGGTGAGTAATGGGTGACTCACCGTCCGATCAGCACCAGACCCGTGCCGTACGGCGCGTATATGTTCCACGCGCGCCTCAAAGAGATGTCAGCATATGAAGGGGCCCCCCAGGGCCAAGCCTGCCGGGTAAGCGGGATTGTCCGAAAGGGTTACCGCTACCCCGGAACATAAAGGGCTACGGAAGGAACATGGATGGGTTTTAGTCAGTAAGAGTCTGACACTCCCTTCCGCTCCACCCAGAGCGGGAGCAGTCATTGGATGATTTCCCAGCATTAAAAAAAAAAAAAAAAGGTATGGTTCCATATTCAAAGTTGTTCATTTTCATGAGAATAGTAACCCCTGAAAGTATGTCCCTCGTTTAACCTAACACACTGTATAAGGTTATTACTGCAGGTTTATGTAAATATCAGCGAGGTTGTACTGTTAATAATTGTTGATTATGAGATAATCCGATGAAGCCGCGAACCATAATTAGTGATATAATAGTCACCGTAAGGCTAACATTATGTTGATCACCCACTAACGTTACATATTGTTAATAACAGATTATTAAAAATAAAAAAAAAACCTAACCTAACTAAAACTTTAAAAAAATATATGGCGTGAAAAATTCCTCCACATCGTATTTGTATTTGTGTGTTGTTTTTTGTTATTTGTGTTTTGTTTGTGTGTTTTCGGTTTGTTGTATTTGTGTTGTGTGTTTTTTGTTTGTGTTTTGTTAGTTTGTTTGTTAGTGTGTTTTTTTGGTGTGTTTGTGTATTTGTTATGTGTTGTTGTATGTGTTTGTGTTTTTTGTTTTTTTTTTTTTGTAACGATAGTTTGATTTATACGTAAAAGAGTGTGCTTTGGAATGGGCAACTAGCTTCATCTTTCTGACTGACCGACCCCTTGACAATTCAAAAGCGCCGGTAATTGGCTTATTTGAAATAATTCTTTGGGTTTAATTCTTCTACAGTACATTAGGTAGGCTTGTTCATATCAATCTTATTTTTATGAAGTAAACAGTAATATGAACTCAGTGGGGCACATATTGCGGATGTGAGCTTGAGTGATGGATGGGGGGACGAGGGGATGGATATGTGCGTGATGGATAAATAATACCTCTGGCTTTGGGCTAAAGAATGAAAATAAAAGGCGGGGCAGCATTATTTTTCTTGGAGCTCACATTTACGTAACATAACATTACATCACGTCGAGTATACTGGAAGGGTTAAGCAGAGGTGTACCTATAGCACAACCACATTTCGTCAGTTATGTTTAAGTCCCATGTAATAGGGGGTGAGCCTATTGCCATCCATACTCCGGTTTGCCACTGAGAAAGTCCTAATGGGAAAACCTAATAACACTACCTAGCCCTTTATGTTCCGGGGCAGCGGTAAACCTTTCGGACAATCCTGGTTACCCGGCAGGCTTCAGGTCAGGAGATGTCAGCATGTGAAGACATGCTGACATCTCTTTGAGGCGCGTGTGGAACATGTACGCGCCGTCCAGCACGGGCCTGGTCCTGATCGGACGGTGAGCCACCCATTACTCACCGCCCGTCGTGCGGCTCCTGATGCCCGGAGCGTCTCCCGCGGTGGCTGGGACGTGAGGTCCTGTCCCTCTCCCATTCCGCCATCTCCTTCGCGAGCATGGCTGTTTCGCAGAAGGACAACCTCCACAAGTGGGCGTTCATGGACGGCTTAGATCTCCGATGTGCATGCGGCGTCTCCCCACAGACAATGTCTTACCTCCCATCTTGCACCGCATCGCACCGTCACATGCACACGTGAGTACCTAATGGCTGCGTCAGTGAACGGTATTCGTGTTGCTGAATTTTGGGCCAAACTAATTTAAAATATAAATTTATTTATCTAAGTACTATTTTGGGCCAAACTAATTTAAAATATAAATTTATTTATCTAAGTACTATTTTTGCCATCGACACGCTAAGTAGAAGATATAGTAAGCCTATGTTGTCCTTATTTATATTTATCTTTTAGCTTCCAGCTGGGCCCATTGTGTCAACGATTTTAGGTAAATACCCATCAAGGTAAGTGAGGTACTATAAATTCCGATTATCTATGGCATTCCCTATCTAATGGCGCCCGAGGCAGGCTTTATATCTTCATATTGGGCGCACCGTATTATCAGCAACGATACCGGAATGGGAATTTGTTTAGCTGATGTCTGTGTGGCCACAAGAATGATTGGTTCAACCGCAAAAATATAACATCTAGCCTGTAATTTCGGAAGAGGTAGGCAGATATATAAAGCCCGAAAGTATTTAAAAATATACCCAAAAAAACAGGTTTGTTTTTGTTTTTTCTGGGGGCCTAGACAAGTGTCAATCGCTCCGTGTCGATTCGATTCAGAAATTCGTTATCTCAGCGATTCGGATAGTCAAGAACGCCACGTTGACAACGCATTTGTATGGGAATATTGGTCGAGTTTTGTCACACAATTTGACATTGTCTAGAACTTAGTGATCGAAAACAATTGATCACATGACATTTCGAAAACTTATGCCAATCCATACATTTCGAATTTATCTATTTTCGTTATCTATAATATAAAAATGAATCGCAAAATGTGTTGCTAAGCGCATTACTCAACAACGCCTGGACCAATTTGGCCAATTCTTTTAAAAAAATGTTCGTTGAAGTTCAAAGATGGTTTTTACGGCGAGAAAAATTCGAATAATTGCCGGAAAAACCCTAAAAACAGGCCTTTTCTTTTTCCCATACAAACGTTTTCTAACTAAAACGAGCTTTATTGCTATTATACTCGGTTAAATTTTAGTCGTTTTAATCCCCTTAAGGGGTCATTCACATTATAACGAGCAACTTTTACTATGGGACCGAACCTGAAATCGCAAAAAAATAATCAGATTTTCAGTACATTTATGTTATCCTAACTCGTCAAAATGTACTGCACAGCTGATTTTTTTTTCGCGATTTCAGGTTCGTTCCCATAGTAAAAGTTGCTCGTTATAATGTGTACAATGACCCCTTAAGGGGATTAAAACGACTAAAATTTAACCGAGTATAAAGTTCATATTGCATTACAAGCAGTCACTGTTGGAACAATGTTTGTAGGTAGGGTAGGTAGGGTAGGTAGGGTAGGTAGGGTAGGTAGGGTAGGTAGGGTAGGTAGGTAGGGTAGGTAGGTAGGATAGGTAGGTAGGGTAGGTAGGTTGGGTAGGTAGGTAGGGTAGGTAGGTAGGGTAGGTAGGTAGGGTAGGTAGGGTAGGTAGGTAGGGTAGGTAGGTAGGGTAGGTAGGTTGGGTAGGTAGGTTGGGTAGGTAGGTTGGGTAGGTAGGTAGGGTAGGTAGGATAGGTAGGGCAGGTAGGGTAGGTAGGTAGGGTAGGTAGGTAGGGTAGGTAGGTTGGGTAGGTAGGTTGGGTAGGTAGGTAAGGTAGGTAGGATAGGTAGGGCAGGTAGGGTAGGTAGGATATGTAGTATAGGTAAGGTAGGTATCATAGTTAAGACAGGACAACGTCTGTGGGGTCAGCTAGTCGTTAATGAAAATGTGACTACGTATAGGCTCCCTGAGCAAGACAATGTCTGGACTGTAAAAGAGGTTCTTCCTTTCTTTCTACGTGTAGTTAGTGACTAACTTGGTGTCAGAGTTTTTAAGCTGTCCATGGGCCTCTGACTTAGCTTCACATGCTGTTGAGAAATAGCTCTCAGACATGCCGGTTTCGTCACTGTGTTTTCTTTTACAGATTTTTATGCAAGTGATAATTATACAATGCGAACATGAATCCGAAAAGTCACAGGTGCGTGCCTTGGGTTCGAACTCCAGACCTATGACTTGGCAGTCCGACGGTAACACCACTAGGCTAGCAGATCTCGGATTTGAAACACGGACATCACCTCATTTAGTTTTTTAAATATTGTTGACGTGTAAAATTGTTTGTTAAAACTAATTTACAGAATAATGCTGTGTCGATGTTTAAGCTACCAATATATTTCTATAACGCAACTAACAAGTTGCGTTATAGAAATATATTGGTAGCTTAAACTTAAAAATTCGGATTAAGTTTTTTATTCCCCTTACAAAATGTTTTGTCGCTTGACTGCATTTTGTGAGGAGTTCGTAGCTAAGTAATAACAGTCGCACGGATCGATCCATCAGGTTAAGCTACGCTTGCCGGGGTCGGTCCGTGGATGGGTGACCTTCTATACATACCGAGACGTTAAACCGTTGGTCCCGGCTGTCATTCGTGGATTTTGGCAGTCGTTACGGGTAGTCAGACAGCCAGTTTTACCAAGGAGTATCGTATTGCCCAGTTACTGACTGGGTTGTGGATGTCAGATAGGCAGTCGCTCCGTGTAAAATACTGGTATTCAGCTGCATCCGATTAGACTGGAACCCGTCCCCAACATAGTTGGGAAAAGGCTAGGCAGATTGATTGACTGCATTTTGTAAGGAGGACAATTTTTATCTAAAAAAGTTTTTAAGTTTAGCCTAATACGTGTTCGTATACGACACTGAAAAACATTTTGTTACACCTTATATTATGTAGTACATTTTAATTTTTATGTAATTTATAATTTGTGTTATTAATTATTTTAATAATGTAGATAAATTCAGAATTTATTGATGTTTAAATATGTATTAATTTACTTATTTATATTTGTACGCCCTTCAGGTGAAACATGAGTGATATAATCCAACTGGGTATTTGACAGGGTAGTCAATAACGTTACTTTTTATAGAAGAATAGAACTGTCAAACCGCGGAACCATTGTAGCGCCACGTTGTATATATACAACACAACATTATGAGAAGGGACCAACAGAGGTATGGTAAAACCGCATTTCGAAAGTGATGTTTAAATGCCATGCATAAAAATCCAAATCCCCATCTGCTTCTAAAAAATCCAGTATCGAACAACCTAATATCAAACTTTGCCTCAACTGTGCATCGAACCCATGAACGCAACACTAACAACGGAGTCAATTTCAAGAAAACCTATCAAGTATAATAGGATTAAAGGTCTCTTCACATTTATACGGAAAATGTGTAGTTTAGCTCTTATAGTAGATTTGCGCCTATGCGGGTCGACTCTCATAGTAAAAAGCCTAAAGTCTAGACTAGAATTTTAAAGAATTATCGACCTTATGTCAATCATTGCAGAGTTGATTTTACTACAAAGTCTTTTGTAAAAGAAGAATTGGTATTTTTAGCCTTTATAACCATGTTTGGAATTATTAAGCAATGGATTTACGAATCTATGCGTACGACTATAGAGTATTTAATCTAAAGCTACTTGTTGATTTAAGACATTTTGAAAGCTGCCACATGTCTGTTATTTTGAAACAATAAAAATTGGACTTCATGCAAACGGAATAACGTTTAAAATTGTGTGATAGAATTGTGGTGGGAGTTCGAATTACGAAATGGTAAGACGCAAGCGCGCAAAAAGCGCAGTGTTGCCGTGTACAAAACAAACGTTTTCCCCACGAAATAAGATTTTTAATGAAACTTTGATCAGTAAATTTGCCGCCGAATCATGTGTTCTGAAGCACAAAATGCCTTACCTTTTGCTTGACAAAAATGAGGCTACCTGGGTACCTACTATAGGATTCAAATTTTTAACACATAATAAGCATAACATCACGCTTTACGACGATAATCTCAGACTAGGCAGATTAGGAAATAAACAGATTTTTTTTTACATAACAAAAATTTTATTTGAAATTATAAAAAGAACCTGCGTGAGTGCAAAATAGCTCCTTTCTCAGCATAATGCCGCGATATTAAAAAAAATACTGCAGCGCTGGTACTCTGATAGGGCTCCGCTGTGATGCCACGGACTCACTTACAGACATCCTACATCCCACTTAGTGAATTAAAAAAAAAATGTGAACCCAGAAACGCTTGGCGACAGAATGTAGGGTGCTAGTACTTTCCCGGGCTTCACACTTCACAAAGACCTACCACCCTTAATCCTCCCATCTTTCCCCGCGCTGGCAACCCTGCTCCACTGACCAACTCAAACACTTCAGTATTGTCCCGCGCGCTCACGAGAGCGGTCGTATCGACGTTCGCTCCGCCACACTCGCGCAGAACCACCTGTTCCTCATCCCTCGATATTTATTTGTTTTTCCATACTTTCTTTTATTTTATTCAAGATTTGTGTAAGGTAAGGTTTGTCTAAGGTTGGTTGGAAGGGTGGGTTTATAAATAGCTGCGAGATATCGATTATAGTTTAGTAGTGTCATTAGTTTATTAATAAGTTTCGAGCGGTTTCTAATAAATAGGTTTTTAAATCGTCAATGAATAAACGTGTCGTTGCCATTAAACGATATTTGATGAGAATTTACTATTTAATTAAATTAAGCACGGTACTATACTCTATTTTCGGAATCCTTAATGAACTAACTATATTTTTACCGACCAATTAATGCCCCTGGCTTCGCCTGCGTGGGCGGTAGCGTGGGTTAAAAAGTATCCTATATCCTAACCTAGGTATTGGTCTTACTTATGTGCCAAATTTCATCTAAATCCGTTTACCTATTTTAGCGTGGAAGCGTAACAAACAAACAAACTCACTTTCGCATTAATAATATTGTTAGAAATACACACAATATGGTAAATGCTGGCTCTATGAGCTGTCGCATACGATATATTATTTTATTATATATTATTTTTTGTCTAAAATTACAATCTCGTTTTAACGTTAAACATAATGTTAAATCAACCATAAGAGGATTTTTTCTTGTGCCAAATAACGTCCTACTAAAAAATTACAAACTTACAAATGAACAAAAGATGGGGTCTCGCTCTGTGTGTGAGAGTGTCAGACTTTTACTGACTAAAACCCATCCAAGTTCCTTCCTTAGCCCTAGGGGCAGCGGTTATCCTTTCAGACAGTCCCGCTGAGTAGAATGCCATTTGTCAGCTTAGAGTCCGCGACAACACATATTTTATACACATTTAAATTTTGCAACAACTTACATCACTGAGAAGTGTGTGTACAATACAATTATCAATTCGTAGAATACCAATGTCCTACATAATGTCTATCAAAATGTATAACAAATTACCTGAAACAATCAAAAAAGAAGATGAAATAAGCATATTTATAAAAAACAAAAACAATTCTTAATAGGTTTAAAGAAACTTTATTCTCAATAAAAACATAACAATGTCACTTACTTGAGAACAATGCTAAAAAAAAAGTAATTTACATAAATTTGTCATCACCAGTTACAGACTAAAGTTACCACAAACAAATTACCAATCCAATGCATTCATTTCCCCACAAGTGATCCATCTGCAACTATATACTGGTTAAGTTGGGATTTGAATGCATTAAAAGAGTGTAGGTGTCTTATACATGACGGTATTTTATTATAAAGTTGTGCTACTTCAAAAGTAAGCATTTAAAAAAAAATAGTATAGATGAATATTTCAATGATAAATATAAAGAATTCTATGTCGGTACAAAGAATCCCTTCTTCTTCTTTTCGTTGTGACGTGGTTGTGTGATGTGGTTAGTGACTAACCTGGTGTCAAAGCTTTTATGGGCCTCTGACTTAGCTTCACATGCTGTTGAGTTAATATCTCTCAGACATGCTGGTTTCCTCACGATGTTTTTCTTCACCGATTTATAAGCAATTGATAACTATACAATAAGCACATGAATCTGTAAAATCAGAGGTTTCGAGCTCGAGACCTATGACTTGGCAGTCCGACGGTCACACCACTAGGCTATCACTGTTGTTAAGAATAAGAATCCCTAATATGGTATTATTAGATTTAATTAGGTTGTAAGTTAATTTAAAGCTTCCTCTCGCCTACTATAGCTTGCTGTGCCCGACAGGGTCCATAATGATCTCAATTATTCACATAAATTTGCCCTTTAAAATTTCCACATTGTGGAATACAAATAAAGATCCTAAGAACAAAGAACAAAAGAAAAATTATATGTAAGTTTAAAAAAAGCTCTGACTTTACAAAATAAGAAATTATTAGAAATTATAACTAAATTAACAGTATTTGAAAATTTAATGAAATTAACGATAAATAATAAAAAATAACAATTTAAACCAGAAATAAAGAACAATTTAAATGAGATATAAAAAGAGTAAAAATAAGTAACATTAGTGGTGAGTGATAGTGCTAGGGATAGCAATGGACTCCAGGTAACGAGTAGTTATTTATTTGGAGTAGACTACGTTTTTATGGTAATTAGATTATATTATAAGAGACAAAGTAAGCGAAACTGGGATTCATTAATATTATTTAACATAGAATTTGGGATATAGGATCATTAGAATTCTGACAAACTATTATTAATAATGAATGATAAGATGAGATGCAATGCAAAAAAAATACGAAAAACAAAATATTACTATTAAATATTATTAATGGTAATGAATGAAGCTCATCATCTGCCTAGCCTTTTCCATGCAGCTAAAATACCAGTATTTTACATGGAGCGACTGCCAATCTAACCTACACAACCCAGTAACTGGGCAATACGATACCCCTTGGTAAGACTGGCTGTCAGATTTTCGGGCTTCTGACGACCCGTAACGACTGTCAAAGATGCACAAATGACAGCCGGGACCAACGGCATAACGTGCTTTCCGAGGCACGGAGGAGTCTCGGTGTGTAAAAATGGTCACCCATCCGCGGCCAACCCCGGCAAGCGTAGCTTAACCTGATGGATCAACCTGTGCGGCTGTTGGTACTTAGCCACGAGATCCTCAGGTAATGAATGAAGCTATGCATTTATAAATATTGTATAACTTTATTATGCAGTTAGAAATATAAAACAAAAGACTACACAGACTGTTAACCTAAAGAGGACACGATTAGACAAAAGAACTTTTACATTACTGACGGGTTAACTAGGAGTACAGTTTTAATATTTTCTTTGAAAGTTTTTCTCAAGCTATAAGAGAATAGCTCGTGCCGTGATGTAGAATCAGATAAGCTATAATAATTTATTTATTTATTTACGTTATAAGGAATAACAGCCACACAGGTCGATCTTTTAAGCTACGCTTGCCGGGGTTGCCCGTGGATGGCTGACCATCTTATGATATCGAGACTCCTCCGTGCCTCGGAAAGCACGTTAAGCCGTTGGACCCGGCTGTCATTCGTGTATTTTTGACAGCCGTTATAGGTAGTCAGAAGCGCGAAAGTCTGACAGCCAGACGCCAGTCGTACCAAGGGGTATGGTATTACCCAGTTGGTGACTGGGTTGTGGAGGTCAGATAGGCAGTAGCTCCATGTAAAATACTAGTATTCAGCTGCATCCAGTTAGACTGGTACGGTAACATGGCGCGCCCCTTGAAATTGCTTTTTTAATGTTGATAGTTACATCCTTACGAAAGAGTTTGTATGTAGTTTTATGTATTCGTCTTCTGCAACATGCGTTGTGAGTCTTGATAGCGCTTTGTAATTACTTTCATAAATACTATCAAACGTTTTGAATTTTGGAGGGGCGGGCCATGTCACCCTTGACAGTCAGACTTTCTGGCTTCTGACTACCCGTAACGACTGTCAAAGATCATTGAACGACAGCTGGGACCAACGACAGTTTCGTGGGGAATAATTCTAGTTCAATCCACAGTATACTATCATTCCGTTTAAAATCGTTACGCTGTCGCATTTCTACGTAATAAAACACGAGATTTTACGAATACCATGAATCTCGGGTTGAAGCTGTGAAAGGCACATCAATATTTTATTTATTCTTGAATTTCTGAAGGGTTGAGCTGTATGCAACATAATATGGTGATACATTGGATTGTTCACGTTGGCATACCCGTAAATTTTTGAAAAATAGAAGAAAATGCTTAGAGATTCAATGGTCTATTTCAGAGTTAAAAACTCTGTTAACTCAAAGCATTTATTTCAAAGTAGCTGCTCTCACGCGGATTCACCCACTGCTCGGCTCCTATTGGTCATAGCGTGATGTTACATCGATAAATTCCTCGATAAATGGACTATCCAACACAAAAAGAATTTTTTGATTCGGACCAGTAGTTCCAGAGATTAGCGCGTTCAAACAAACAATCTCTTCAGCTTTATAATATTAGTATAGATAAACCAATTACAGGCACTTTTGTTTTGTCAAGGGGTCGGTCAGTCAGAAAGATGAAGCTAGTTGCTCATTCGAAAGCAGTAGGTACCTATGGAGAAGAACGGGCAAGAAACTCCATGGACACTCTTTTAAAGAAAATATGGGTACAAAAAATAAAAAACAATTCAATAATTTAAATAGCTTAGAGATGACCAGTCCCGGGTGTCCGATCACGAACTTGATGCGGTCATGCCACGTGCTACTTCCATACTTCTCTATCAGTCGTCATCTCGGTAGTCACTCCCTTTCTAGTCACATCATCTTTCACACAATCCATCCATCATTTCTTTGGTCTCCCTCTACTTGTATAGCTATCCACATTCATACTCACAACTTTCCTGACAACATCATCATCATCATGTTCTTTCCTTATTGAAATAAATATGCTCAAACTCAAATTCTTTATTGCATTCATGTGTACATAATTGTAGGTGTTACAGAAGTAAATTTTAAGTTCCAACATGAAACTCGGTCAGGGCACGGCAACATAAATAAAAAAAAAATAGAAAAAACATGCCTTGAGTTTGGAACAAAAAAATATTACGAAATAAATATATATATATTTTTTTCATTCTTTATTAATCAGCTCCCATTACGTACATACAATTGGAACAATTTCACTGGAATTCTCTCATGAAATGTCAAAGGTTGCATTCACCGGGTCTCAATGCGGACGTGATTTCAATCCAATCCAATATATGAGTGACTATTGAACCTTTTTGCTTTGTGCCTCTTTCATTGACTTCAGTGAGAATGGCGCGTGTGATCGGGCCAAGTTCCAAGAATATTTTTAAAAAAAAAGCTTAAAAATATTTGTTCGAAAAACTTTTTTTTCAAAAAAAAAAAACGAACCGACTTCCAAAAAAACTTTACTTTCGAATGTGTCTTTGGTTTTGTGTTTTTGTTTTTGGCCACCGACTTCCAAAATTAAAGATATTATTCACTTTGTAGTGTTTTTATTTGTTGTTAAGCAGTTTTTTATTTTTCGTTTTTTAATTCTTATACCACTGCTTTTTTTTTGAGGGTGGAAATCATCAATCATCCCGCTCCGGGTGTCCTCTGTACTCACCTCCGCCTAGCCCTCCGGAGTACACAAGTGATGAGTTACTCGTAAGATGTTTACATATTACTAGCTGCTTCCGCGCGATTTCACCCACTGCTCGGCTCCTATTGGTCGTAGCGTAATGTTACATAGCCTATAACCTTCCCTAATAAATGGACTATCCAACACAAAAAGAATTTTTCAATTTGGACCAGTAGTTTCAGAGATTAGCGCGTTCAAACAAACAAACTCTTCAGATTTCTAATATTAATATAGGTAAGAGTAATCTTTCCAAAAACCTATTTCGTGTTTTACTAAAAATTCCCAAAGAAATATTTAAATAATCCTACCCTTGTAAATGAGAATAAATTGGTGCTGACAGTGTGGTGACACTAATCTGTTAGTGTTGTACTGCTTTGGTGTAGATGTATCCCGCCCGCGGCTTCGCCCGCATAATATGTCGACAAATCATACACTTAACCTTCCTCTTAAATCACTCTATCTATTAAAAAAAACTGCATCAAAATTCGTTGCGTAGTTTTAAAGATTTAAGCATACATAAGGATATAGGGACAGAAAAAGCGACTTTGTTTTATACTGTGTAGTGATGTACCTAATGTGTTGTAAATATTTTTGTATGGAACAACAGCTATCACGAGAACTATAACACACGCGCGTGCCCTCCACGCCAAGCTACAAATTTATTTCTTCTTGTTATCATGAATTCCCCAATACCCATGGTGTCCTTTAATTTGTTTCATGTCATTAAATACTCGTACGTACGAGAGCTTAAATTTTTAAGATATCTATATATAAACACATACAAAAGTAATGATTTAATTGTTTATTTCGTGTTATAGTGTTGTTGCCAATGTCACATATTTGTGTTGTTGGCGTACAGGGCATGCGCTTGCTTGTCCCGTTTATTTGACAATGGCGTTCAAAAGGTTAACAAAAACCCTGTCCAATCTGTGACGGCGTTGTTAGGTATCGCTGAGTGCTGAGAGTCAAATTACTTAGGTGGTCATTTCCAGAAAAAAACCAATGTGGTATTTGACTTGTTTATCCACGGTGCGTAGGCGGCTATTGATGTGTAGCGAGGGTTTTAAGTCATAACTTACGACTAAAATTTTTGTTTATAGAAAATAATACGTTGCCCAGCGGGGGTATTGGATCCATGACCCTACGCCAGGCAGTCGCTTACGCCCGTTAGGGCCGAAGCTTGCCGGGTAAGAGGGATTGTCCGAAAGGGATACCGCTACAGAACATAAAGGGCTAAGAAAGGAACATCGATGGGTTTTAGTCATAGGGTCTGACACTCCCTTCTGCTACACCCAGAGCGGAGGAAGTCTTTTGATGATTTCCCACACTCATAAAAAAATGGAATCGCTTACGACCGCTAGTCTAACGAAGCAACAATTCTAACACGTTTTTCCCAATAACAAGTCAGCTCAGCGACCACTATAAACTTCCAAACAATTTTAATAACAAAACTATCGATACAGGCCCCACACTATGACCGCTGGCATTTTTCCTGTAGCTATAAAGTTTCCCGGCACATTTTGAGTGCAATAAAATTAAAATAATGATCGTTGTACCGCTCTGCCCTGCACTGCCAGGGAGATCCGACTGGTTCCAAACTTATTGTAATGGTAGCGTGTTGCTTTTGTTATTTTTATTGAGTGTAGGCAACCTTATGCATTCGAATTTTAAAAAGCTTTTGTTTCTTTTTGCGTACAGCTCTACTTGCAAGCCAGTTCGAATTTTTTTTTAAAACTTTGACATAGATATACTACCTTTTTGGTCTACTGGTACATACGTTAGGTCCTGGGTGAGAATCTCCAAGGAGTTTTTAGTTTTTTGATCAAGAATTTCTCAGTAGTAAGCCGGATTCTTGTGGTGCCCGGCTCATTATCTGCCTAGCCTTTTCCCAACTATGATGGGATCACCAGTATTTTACATGGAGCTACTGCCTTTCTGACCTCCACAACCCAGTAGCCGGGCAATACAATACTCCTTGGTAAGACTGGCTCTCAGATCTTCGGGCTTCTGACGACCCGTAACGACCGTCAAAGATGCTCAAATGACAGCCGGGACCATCGACTTAACATGCTTTCAGTGTCACGGAAGAGTCTAGTTATGTAAAGATGGTCACCCATCCACGGCCAACCCCGGCAAGCGTAGCTTAACCTGATGAATCGACCTGTGCGGCTGTTAGTACTTAGCCGCTAGCTCCTCTGTTTGTCAAACAATAATACGATATTCTAGTCCTGACCCATTAACTAGGCAGGCGGAATGTCAGGCAAATTGATTGATGAATTTATTTGTCTTTGGTTGATCGATCGCTTCAGCTGTCATGTCGGGACATTATTACCAACAATTGACTATTTGAACCGGTCAAAAATAAAATATGAAATCACATAAAAAAGAACTCGTCTTAAAAACATGGATGTTTTCGTAATTTCTGTACGGTGATGGATCCATCACCGTACAGAAATTAAATATTATGCAAAAATATACATTCACAATTTGAAATCATATAGAAAAAAGCTCGTCTTAAAAACTTTCATCGCCGTCCAGAAATAAAATATGATGCGAAGACATAATTGTGAAATTGCATTTAATGCTCATAAGTATTCCATTTGATTCTAAAAATCTGTGACGTCACATTGTTATATTTCACACAAATCACGTACAAATTCCGCGTTTTGACAGTACATAAAAAGTAACTTTATTGACTACCCTGTCAAATACCCTATTCCCGCCATTATTATGACACATCGAACGTTAGAAGGAGACTGACAAACTAGCATGTGTGACAGAAATGGAGCGAGACAGATATATGTTTTTTTCTAAAACATAAAACAGTATTTCTTGCGATTTTTTACGTGTATGTGTCATGTGATAGCCTAGTGGTGTGACCGTCGGACTGCGAAGTCATAGGTCTCGAGTTCGATCCCAAGACCTCTGACTTTTCGGCTTCATGTGCGTATTGTATAATTATCATTTGCTTAATAAACGGTGAAGGAAAACATCGTGAGGAAACCAGCATGTCTGAGAGATGTTTCTCAACAGCATGTGAAGCTGAGTCAGAGGCCCATGGGCAGCAAGTTTTCCCCCCTTTTTTTTTTTTTTTTTTTTTTTTTTTTAAGGCTGGGAAATCATCCAATGACTGCTCCCGCTCTGGGTGGAGCGGAAGGGAGTGTCAGACTCTTACTGACTAAAACCCATCCATGTTCCTTCCGTAGCCCTTTATGTTCCGGTGTAGCGGTAACCCTTTCGGACAATCCCGCTTACCCGGCAGGCTTGGCCCTGAGGGGCCCCTTCATATGCTGACATCTCATTGAGGCGCGCGTGGAACATATACGCGCCGTACGGCACGGGTCTGGTGCTGATCGGACGGTGAGTCACCCATTACTCACCGCCCGCAGGCCCGCGCCTACGGTGGCCGGGAGTCGTCACGTGGCTCCCGACGCCCGGAGCGTCTCCCGCGGCGGCTGGGACGGGAGGACCTTTCTCTCTCCCATCCCGCCACCTCCTTCGCGAGCATGACTTTTTCGCAGAAGGAGGTGACTGCCTCCCACTCCCTCTCGCCCCGGACCATGGCTTGCACCAGGGCTGGGCGCGAGAGGTCGCCGCCGCCGATCGCCTCTACGAGGACACGGCGGTGCTCCGCCCATGCGGGGCAGGTTTGCACCGTGTGCTCTACCGTGTCCTCTGGGCGATCCTCGCAGTAAGTTTTCCCCCCTAAGGGGGATTCTCTCAAGCGGGAATAGTTGAATAAGCCACTCTTACGACCACTAGACCAACGAAACAGTGACTCAATTTACTTTGAAAGACATATTAATATGCATTTTAAACCACGCTCTGCGGTTATTTAAATCCATCTACTATTCCCGACTATGTTGTGGTCAGCTTCCAATCCAACCAGATGCAGCTTTATATTAATACTATCGTCAACTCGCGGCTCCGCCCGCGTCAATGTTGAAAATGTTTCATACAAACTTCCACCTCTAATTTCACTTCTTTACGGGGTAGTTTCCTAAAATCCTTTCTTAACTGACGTATCCTACTCCTAATCCACCTCTGTGCCAAATTTCATCTCCGTAGCTCCAGTAGTTTTTAAGATTTTGTGGTTAATCAGTGAGTGAATGTATGAATGAGTGATCTTTCGCTTTTATCTATAGGTACTAATATTATAAAGAGGTAAAATTTGTAAGTTTGTATGTAGGGGGTAATCTCCGGAACTAATGATCCAATTTCAAAAAAAATTTCACCGATAGAAACTACATTATTCCCGAGTGCTATAATAGGCTATAAATTATATTTATATCATTCATACTAGCTGACCCGACAGACGTTGTCCTGTCTTAATTATGATACCTACCTTACATACCTACCTTACTTACCTACCCTACCCTACATACCTATCTTACCTCCCTACCTACACTACCTACCCTAACTACTCCACCTACCCACCTACCTAACTTTTCTCACCTTTTAAACCTTCCCTGGAATTCCACAAATAACTCAAGACCAAAATTAGCCGAATCGGTTTAGCCGTTCTCGAGTTTTAGCGAGACTAACGAACAGCAATTAATTTTTATTTATATAGATTAGCCGAGCTATCGCAATTTTCGTCTAGCAAGTCGGAAAGAAATACCTCCGAAAATATAATTATTTGCATGTGCTGCCTAAACAGTTGTTGAAAATTAAAAGCAATGTATGGCAACCCGGTTCGCCTTAATTATTTCTACAAAAAAGTCCGCGGTACCATATTCCAATCTTTTGTATTTGAACTTTTATATTTCGTTTTATGTTTAAAAAAAAGTATTTTTTCGACTTACTTCTAATGTTAAAACAAGAAATTTTCCGCGGACGAAGTCGCGGGCAGAAACTAGCGTAAATATAAATTTAGCTTTTCTAAGTATAAAGGAGCAGTTGTAGCTTCAAATACCTCCGATCTAGCTTGACCCTTGCTGTCCTCTCCCAGACGACGCCCCAAGCCGAGGTCCGTACCCCACAGGGGGTGTCCTTAGCGTGTAGTCAATTAGGTTGTAAGTTTATAGAAGCCCTGGCTGGAGGCTACAATTCTTTTGCGGCATCCACAGGCAAGTCCGGTTAAGGTCTACTGCTTAACCGGACTACCGCTAAGGGTAGGTAAGGGTTACCGCTACCCCGGAACACAACGGGTTAAGGAAGGAACATGGATGGGTTTAAGTCAGTAAGAGTCTGACACACCTTTTCGCTCCACCCAGAGCGGGAGGAGTCATTGGATGATTTCCCACCCTCAAAATAAAAAAAAGCATAGATACATTCAAAAATACATGCTGACGAACACAGAACCTCCTCCTTTTTTGGAAGTCGGTTAAAAAACCGTAGTCGCCTTGTACAATTTGTTCAAATGAAGTCTATGTAGTATAAGTTTATCGTTTATTTATAAATCTAACATGGCCGCCTCTCGGTCGGTGGATATTAAATAAAAATCCACTTCGCTACGAATGCATCGAGTCTATAACTTATTTTCATACGGTGCCGCGCTAGGGTTGCCACGCGGGAGAAAAGGATGTTTAACGATTATCATTTGCCTGCCTTTTCTTTTTTTTTTCATTTGAAGAGCTCGTGGCTAAGTAATAACAGCCATATGGGCCGATCTGTCTGGTTAAGCTACGCTTGCCGGGGTTGGCACCCATCCAGGGTGACCATCTTTACATACCGACACTCCTCCGTGCCTCGGAAAGCACGTTAAGCCGTTGGTCCCGGCTGTCATTCGTGGATCTTTGACAGTCGTTACGGGTAGTCAGAAGTCTGACAGTCTGTCTTACCAAGGAGTATCGTATTTCCCAGTTACTGGGTTGTGGAGGTCAGATAGGCAGTCGCTCTATGTAAAATACTGGTATTTAGCTGCATCCGGTTAGACTGGAAGCCGACCCCAACCCCAACATAGTTGGGAAAAGACTAAGAAGAGGATGATGATTTGCCTGCCTTTTCCCAACTATGTAAGGGTCGATTTCCGCTTGCCGAGTCAGCGGGACTCTTCAAAATAGGCTCAAGGAAGGAACATGGATGGGTTTTTGTCAGTACGTGCCTGACACTCCTTTCCGCTCCACTCACAGCAGGCAGGCAGGAGTTAGTATTTGATGATTTCCCATCCTTAAAAAAACAAAAAGGTTTGACTTTCAGTCTACACGGATGCAGCTGAATACCAGTATTTTACATAGAACGATTGCTTATCTGACCTTCACAACCCAGTTATTGGGTAAATACCCCTTGGTAATACTGGTTGCCAGACTCCTCAAAAATATAGAACGCTAATATCTTTGTTAAATATTCTTAAATTGTTCCTTAATGATACATCTTTTAGATTTATTTATGAAAAAAACCGGTTGTTCCCTACATTTCGACGAGTCACGTGACCAAAAATGTATAGAACAGCTGATTTTTTTTGCGATTTCGGAATTGGTTCCATAGTAAAGTAGTTGATCAGTTTGGTGGTCTGTAGCATATGCATATTGTCGTATATACCCTTACGGTTACACCTAGTATAGTCTTATTTATTTCTCAAAAGTTATTGCAAAAAAAAAGGTATTATGGAATTTTAACCTTTAAAAAATTGTGACAACCCTACTCTCCGTTCATCCGCTTACAAACCGCAAAAGAAAAAAGTTTTTAATGTGACAATTTTACCTCGAAACGAAAGATAGAAGATGTATAATAAACAAAGATAAAAGATATTTAAACAAAAAGTTTGACCCTCCCTAAAGATAAGGGTTTTAAATGGAGGATACTTATGTCATTTTGTTTTTAGGTAAGTAATGTTTCATGTTTTTGAGGGTATTTGTAAAAGTTTTGGGCAAAACAAGGTAGTCTAGATAAACTACGATAACATGGCGCGCCCCTTCAAATGACTGTTTCAACGTCTGTAGTCACATCCTTACGAAAGAGTTTGTATGTCGTTGTAAGTATTCGTCTTCAGTAGCAGGCCGGCAGCGACATGCGTTGTGAGTTTATTAAGTACTAGCACTTTGCCCGCGGCTTCGCTCCCGTGGTCTTTCCCGTGGGACCCGTTATTTTTCCCGGGATAAAAAGTAGCCTATGTTACTCCTAGAAAACTAAGCTTTCCAACGGTGAAAGAATTTTTAAAATCGGTCCAGTAGTTTTTGAGCCTATTCATTACAACCAAACAAACAAACAAAGTTTTCCTCTTTATAATATTAGTATAGATTTTGTTTTGTTTTTTTACATAATTACTCTTTTGTTTTGTATTTCCTGTGCGTGTCCCGAATTAAATAATGTTCTCTCTCTCTTTTGTTGTTTTTTTAATTCTGCGTGTTTCCTCAATATCATAAGAGGGGTTATAATATATTAACACATTAAATGTAAGACACATTTACCATAAACATGCTACAATTCTGTTCCAAATCTTGTGAGGAAGGGGCCTATTCCAGGCAACTACAGAAGATAGCCTATCTTCGTTTTGAAATGGGCAACTAGCTTCATCTTTCTTACTGAACGACCTCTTGACAATTCAAAAGTACCTGTAATTAATTGGTTTAATTGAAATAAATTCTATGAGTTTGACTGGGCTGTGGAGGTCAGATAGGTAGTCGCTCCATATAAAGTACTCAGGGCCTAGACAAGTGTCAATCTCTCCGTGTCGATTCAATTTCCAAAATTGTTGTACATACAATTCGTTATCTCAGCGATTCGGATTGTCAAGAACGACACTTGTCAACACATTTGTATGCAGATTATTGATCGAGTTTCGTTAATTTGACATTGTCTTAACGATCGAAAACGATTGATCATGTCATCATTTCGAAAGCTTATGTCAATTCCATACATTTCGGATTTATCTAATTTCGTTATCGGTAGTGAAAATGTGACTTTATCTAGGTCCCATGGTATTGACCTAGATCAAGTTAGACTGGAAGCTGACCCCGACATAGTTGGAAAAAGGCAGATGGATGAAGGCAGAATTCCTGCACTATTTTTTTAGCACAAAATGCATTCGTTATACGATACAAAGCTGCCTGTATTTATTTACTGCAAACATTCTCGTTTCGTTTGTTATTTAATACATAAAATGTGAGTGAAACTGTTGGTCGGACTTGTGAATAAATATGTATGGAGTGCAGTGTAAACTGTATAGGTCCAAATATTATGAATAAGCGCTATACATGGTGTTTTTCGCTGGACTGCCAAGTCATACAGATCTCAAGTTCGAACTCAAGCGTACCTTTTTCACCTCTGCTTTTACGAATTCATCATGTGCGTATTGTATAATTATGAATTGGTTAAAAATTGGTGAAGGGAAACATCGTGAGGAAACCAGCATGTCTGAGAGATATTTCTCAACAGCATGTGAAGCTAAGTCAGAGGCCCATGGGCAGCATAGAAACTCTGACACCAGGTTAGCCACTAACCACACGCAAAAGAAGAAGGTGTTTTTGATATTTCATAACTCTTGCGTTATATTCTTTAATT
The DNA here is from genome assembly GCA_951799385.1 of Hyppa rectilinea. Lineage (NCBI taxonomy): Eukaryota > Metazoa > Arthropoda > Insecta > Lepidoptera > Noctuidae > Hyppa > Hyppa rectilinea. Next base: position 10,094,620 of record OX637330.1, on the reverse strand, counting down.
ACATATAATACATAAAGTCCTAGAATATCATAATTCTCCTGCCCTTATCCCAATTTATTAGTGCTCGGCGCAACATGTCTCTTTCATACACACTTCTTTATTAGTCGTCATCTCGGTAGTCACTCCCTTTCTAGTCCTATCATCTTTCAATAAAGGTGAGGCCAACGAGTGGCTGCCGTTTCGAGCGGCAGTCGAGCTCCACAACTTGAAGAACGAACATTAGAACGAATTGAATCGAAGAATTGGAGTTTTATTTCCTCCCAACAAACATACAGTCCACTTTGAACCACAACATCTTTTCTGGTCTCATCACATGGTATCATCTTTCAATAAATCAATTTCAATCAATCAATCAATCGCTTTTTAGCTTAGGTTTTCCGCTCCTCTAAGGAAATTCACAAACTACCCACATTCACACTTAAAATTGAGAGTTAAAATAATGATCTATGTAAATTAATTTGATAAGCATGTTGACACACTATTTTTTGTTTTTGAGGCTGGGATATCATAAATCAGTCTTCCCGGGATCCTGGGTGGAGCGGAAGGGAGTGTCAGACTCTTGAGTCTCGAAATATATGATGAGTCACGATTATGAAATGAGTCAAAGGTTTGTGGCTGAGTATTAAAATTATTAACAGCCACGATTTACGAGGTTAATCAACACTTGCCGAGGTCAGTTCGTGGATGGGTGATCATTCATTACTTACACACCGAAAATCCTTCGCGCTACGGAAAACAGGTTAAGCTGTCAGCGCCGCCTCTTTTTGAGGACGGGAAATCATCAAATGACTTCTCCCGCTCTGGGTGGAGCGGAAGGGAGTGTCAGACTCTTACTGACTAAAACCCATTCATGTTCCTTTCTTAGCCCTTTGTGTTCCGGGGCAGCGGTAACCCTTTCGGACAATCCCACTGAAGATTGATACATTGCATGAATTTTTCCGAGTTGTAGCTATTTCATACTGTCTAAAAATTTCAGTTTTAAATGGTAGTCAATTCACTCAACAATTTATTTCTCCGACATTACATGCTTTCAATGATTATGCAATGCAACCTAGCCGACGACTTTGTTTCCAAGCTTGCGACTTTCAAAGTCCTCTTGAAGTCGGGTTTCATTATGAATGAAACATGAAGTTCTCCTGTTCATTCCTAACGATGAGATTTCCATAGACAATAGATTCAGACATCACTGTTTGTGGCTGTTCTAAATAATGTTATGGTGAATAGTGAAATATGGAAAAGTGGTAGCGCAGTGGTATGGGTCGTAACTTACGAGTGGTAGTGGGTTCGAACCCCAATAAGCACTACAGTGCAAAACAGTGGTTGAGTTATCACCCTGCAATCGGCAGTTTTCATTCTCGTGCATTTTATGTTATTATTAAAAAATAACTATTTAGATTTGTTATTGTAGTGTTTGTTGACAAGTTTATATTAAGGTTTATATTCGGAATATCAATAAGTTGATTAAGTTGTCAGTTTTTTGTCTGTGGTCCATCCATTGTCCATGTCCGAGATACTAACTGTCAATGGTTTTAATGTTTCTGAATACGAGGGTTTTTAGCTGGATTGTACGGGTGTAGTGTGTAACTTTTTAGTTTATTTTTATAAATGTGCGTTTTGTCTGTGCTGAATAAACATATTTTTCTTTCTTTCACTTTACTTTGCATAAACTATGTCATCACCACTGCTCTCTTGATTTTGAGTTTTTCTTGTTTTCTTAAAAAATATATTGGTATTCGATATAATATAATGAATATATTGATTGATGATTAATTTATGTTTTTTTTGTTGTTTTGTTTGTATGATTTTTTGTTGTTTAATTTTTTTATTGAGTTGAATTGTATTGCTGATTGGTCACAAAGTTATTTTGGTGGTCATTATATTTATCCAACTTTATAAAGAACTGGTGAACTGCACTTGTTTCGCACAATTTCAAAAACTGGACAAAACTTCCGATCTCTCTTTTAACAACAAAACATAACATCACGCCTCGTTTGCCTGAAGAGTTAGGCAGAGAGTCTCATAGTATGTACGGTCTATAGCGCATCAAGTTATACCAAACTGTCAAATTTCTCCAAATGATTTTAAACCTTAAAACGTTGGCCATTAAGTTCAAAATTGATTGAAAAATTTTGACAGTCTGTGGTAACTTGATGTGCTGGCGACTGTACACCCACATTTCGTCAGTTATGTTTAAGTCCCATGTAATAGGCGGCGAGCCTATTGCCATCAACCGGGCACAAATCCAGACACCGAGCAGAAATTGAAAAAATCCTAATAATAAAACCCAATGACCCAAATTATTTTACGGATTCATGTGCGTACCTATTGTATAATTATCACTTGCTTAAAAATCGGTGAAAGAAAACATCGTGAGGAAATAAGAGAGAGAGAGAGAGAGAGAGAGATATAGATATTACTCAACAGCATGTGAAGCTAAGTCAATGCTATTCCTGCTCCACAAGGGTGTATCACCTAATTCATTAGACTTCTTAAAAAACTGTTGGAGCTGCGGAAGATCAACAACAATAAAAACTATATTTGCATTGTATAAATTCAATTTCTTAATATTGTATAATTGCTTAGCACATATGTGAGTACTATGTACCTAATATAAAGTGACCATTTACTGGGTACGTCTTTCATTGACTTGAATGTGCTTTGGCGGCTGAGAGTATGTCATGCTCACTTTAATGTCTCGCTGATGGTGGCGTGTGTGTTGGATCATTTAGCTCCCTTCAAAATGGTTGAGCTGAATGGTGCTAATCCATGCGTCATGTTCGTGAACGGGCGCTGTCAGTAGAGACTGGTCATCTCTTAGCGGCCATGGCTTTTTTTAATTTAATTTTTGAACTTTTTTTTCACATTATTTTATATCGGATGCTTTCACCGTTCTGCATCGTTCTCACATGTATAATAATAATAATATGATCTATATAACCAATAATTTGTAACCATATTTTGTTTAAAAGAGTGTCCATGGAGTTTCTTGCCCGTTCTTCTCCATAGGTACCTACTGCTTTGGAATGGGCAACTAGCTTCATCTCTCTGACTGACCGACACCTTGACAATTCAAAAGTGCCTGTAATTGGTTTATTTGAAATAAATACTTTGAGTTTGAGTTTGAGTCAGAGGCCCAAGGTCAGCATAAAAACTCTGATACCAGGTTAGTCATTGACCACACGAAAAGAAGAAGAAGAAACCCTATAACACTTTGTTAGATAAGACGTATTACTCCATAGAAGAATTTTTAAATGATAAAATTTGACATTGGTAGAACATAGAGCTCGACTCAAATATATACATAAGACCTGTACTGTAATACCTGTGTTCACAAATAAAGATTGATTGATTGATTGACACTTTGCCTGACCTGGGAATCGAACCCGAATCAATGCTCAGTAGTTGCGCTGCCTCTAGACCTACCCCAAAAGAAGTATAGTTTTATGTTCTTCACCTAGAAAACTAACATAAAGTATATGTGACATAGTGAGGAGGCCCGACGCTCGTAACGTGAGGTTGTATAGACAGACGGGCACTGAATTGTTTAAGAGTGCAATATTAGTAATGGCTGCCGAGATAGTGAAATTACCGAGATGTGGTAGGTATGTTTCACTCTTAGTACCTTCAAATCAATACTAATATTATAAACCTGAAGAGTGTGTTTGTTTGAACACGCCAATCTCTGGAACTATTGGTCCGAATTGAAAAATTCTTTTTGTGCTGGATAGTCAATTTATCGAGGAAGGCTATAGGTTATGTAACATCACGCTACGACCAATAGGAGCCGAGCAGCGGGTTAAACCGTGCGGAAGCAGCTAGTTTGTTATAAAACTCAGTATGATTCTCGGAGCAGCTCGTGGCTAAGTACTCACTGCATAGGTCGATCCATCAGGTTAAGCTACGTTTGCCAGGGTTGGCCGTGGATGGGCGACCATCTTTACATATCGAGACTCTTCCGTGCCTCGGAAAGCACGTTAAGCCGTTGGTCACGGCTGGCTTTTGTGGATCTTTGACAGTCGTTACAGGTAGTCAGAAGCCTGAAAGTCTGACAGCCAGTCTTACCAAGGCTGTATTGCCCAGTTACTAGGTTGAGGAGGTCAGATAGGTAGTCGCTCCATGTAAGATACTGGTATTCAGCTGCATACGGTTAGACTGGAAGCCGACCCCAACATAGTTGGGAAAAGGCAGGCAGATGAAGACTCATTATCATTCTCCTACCTGTATCCCAACTTATTAGAGCTCGGCGCAACATGTCTTTTTCTTCCATACTTCTCTATTAGTCGTCATCTCGGTAGTCACTCCTTTTCTAACCATATCATCTTTCACACCATCCATCCATCGCTTCTTAGGTCTTCCTCTACTTGTATAGCTATCCACATTCATACTCGAAATTTTCTTGACAAATTACTCCTCAATTTGATAAATTGCCGCTTAAAATATACATAATTCAAGAAAGACAACCGGCCGGGATAAAAAGTACCCTATGTCTTAATCCAGGTCATAAACTACCTCTGTGCCAAATTTTATCCATATCTGCTCAGCCGTTTGAGCGTGAAGTTCGGACAAAAATACACACTCACACACACACTCACTCCCAAATTCTCGCCTTTTTAATATTAGTGTGATATAGATAGAAGGATCCAATATTAAAAATACATCAAGCTCATCCACTAGGGAACACAAACGTGACAAAATATAATTTTATTAAAAAACAAAACTTGTATATTCTCGACATATTGTTTAACATCAATATTTAATCAAAATAGAGTACGTCACCTCCGCTGAATTATATATACACGACAAATGTAATAACTTCCCTCCTCGGGGCTGTGTTGCCAGGATGAAAAACTGTAACATATTACGTATTAAATATTGAGATGGGATGCTTCTTTGGTCGTCTTCTCTTCGTGTGGTTAGTGACTAACCTGGTGTCAGAGTTTTTATGGTGCCCATGGGCCTCTGAAGAGCTCGTGGCTAAGTAATAACAGGCGCACGGATCGATTCATGAGGTTAAGCTACGCTAGCCGGGGTTGGTTCGTGGATGGGTGACCATCTTTACATATCGAGACTCCTCTGTGCCTCGGAAAGCACGAGCCGTTGGTCCCGGCTGTCATTCGTGGCTCTTTGACAGTCGTTACTGGTAGTCAGAAGCCCGAAAGTCTGACAGCCAGTCTTGGTATCATATTACCCAGTTACTGACTGGGTTGTGGAGGTAAGATAGGCAGTCGCTCCATGTAAAATACTGGTATTCAGCTGCATCTGGTTAGACTAGTAGCCGGCCCCAACGTAGTTGGGAAGGCAGGCAGATTAATTGATTATTGATATGACTACTCCGCTCCTATTAATTATTCAGAGGTTGAACGCGACGCGACGCGACCCGATTTTAAAATAGATAATGAACTATTATAATTATGTATAGCTAAGTTGGGGTCTCAGGCTGGGAAGGCAAGTATTTATCAGAATAATAAAGTCAAAGTCAAATCATTTATTTCAAATAGGCACAAGAAAGGCATTTTTGAACGTCAAAATATTATAAAGGCGAAATTTTGTGAGTGTGTGTCTGTATGTTTGTTCTCCTCTCAATAACTACTGAATGGATCTGGATGAAATTTGGCACAGAGGTAGATCTGGGAGACCTGGGACAACATTACACTTTCTATGGGGTTGGGCATGGATGGGTGATCCTTACACACCGAGACTACTCCGTGCCTTGGAAAGCACGTTAAGCCGTTTGTCCCGGCTGTCAGTTTTGCATCTTTGACAGTCGTTACGGGTCGTCTGAAGCCCGAAAAATATGACAGCCAGTCTTACCAAGGGGTATCGTATTTATTGCCCAGTTACTGGGTTGTGGAGGTCAGATAGGCAGTCGCTCCTGGTAAAATACTGATATTCAGCTGCATCTTGTTAGAGGCAGATGGTGAGTATGATCTGGTGGGATAACTGCGACTTCCACTCGGCCTCGTGATTTTAATGATTACAGTTCTGTAAATACGTACTTGCTTCAATGCGAATCATATTATAATCAACATACAAGCTGACACTGACCTGCGAATTGCAAAAAAAATTAAGAAAATTGGAATTTTGCGGGCTACTTTGGCGCTTATACCTTAAAATCAGTTCTCATTTCTTTTTCTCTACTAAAATGTGTATAAACATAGTGAATCAAGAGGAGTTAGTGGCTAATTAATAACAGCCGCTTAAGCTACGCTTGTCGTGGATGGGAGACCTCACAAACATCTTTACATATCGAGACTCCTCCGTGCCTCGGAAAGCACGGTAAGCCGTTGGTCCCGGCTGTCATTTGTGCATATTTGACAGTCGTTACTGGTCGTCAAAGTATGGGTGGCACCTTAACGTCGTTGCTTAGTTCGGTAATTTCAATTACCTTTACTCCAGCAAGAGCCAAATTGAAATTACCGAACTAAGCAACGACGTTAAGGTGCCACCCATACTAGAAGACGAAGTACATAAGGCAATTAAAACACAGAAGAACGATAAAGCCCCTGGTCCCGACGAGATCAGCAATGAATTGCTAATAAGCTGCAGAAACCATATTGCACCACTACTAACATATATATTCAATGACATACTGGATACTGAAATTATCCCATCACAATGGACTGCATCAACCATCATCCTGCTCCATAAAAAAGGCGACAAGACCGAAATAAATAACTATAGACCGATTAGTCTAATGTCTAATATTTATAAAATTTTTGCCAAAATTATTTTAGCCCGAATAACAAGAACCCTAGACGAAAACCAACCAAGGGAACAGGCTGGATTTAGGGCAGGCTATTCGACGTTAGATCATATCCATACCGTGAGACAAATTATCGAGAAGAACAAGGAGTTTAATGTGCCATTCTATTGCTGTTTTATTGACTACAACAAGGCATTTGACTCGATAGAACACGAAAATATCTGGTACTGCTTAAGGAACCAAGGAGTGGAACAAAAGTACATCAGGATAATAAAAAACGTATACACCAACAGCACAGCTAAAATTAAGTTAGAAAAAGAAGGAAAGGAAATAAAAATAAACAGAGGTGTAAGACAAGGGGACCCGCTATCGCCTAAATTATTCACAGCTGTCTTAGAAGAAATCTTTCGGAAATTAAATTGGGATCATTACGGGCTTAACATAAACGGAGAACGACTATCACAATTACGGTTCGCTGACGACATCGTACTATTCGCTGAAACAAAGGAACACATACAAAACATGCTCATAGACTTGGAAAGAGAAAGCCGCAAGGTAGGCCTAACGATGAACGCCTCCAAAACCAAAGCACTAACGAATGCACCCGAAGATCCCATCATAATAAACGGCGTACCAATTGAATATGTCAAAGAGTACACTTACTTAGGCCAACAAATTTCAACGAATGACATAATGTCAAAAGAAATCGACACTCGAATTGGGAATGCTTGGAAGTCCTACTGGCGGCTAAAAGAAATTATGAAGAACAAGGAAATCAAGATGCATGTCAAATCAAAACTGTACAACACCTGCGTGTTACCAGTTCTGACCTATGGCTGCCAAACTTGGGCTCTCACCAAAGCACAAAGCAAAAAATTAGAAACTTGCCAAACAGCTATAGAAAGAAACATGTTGAATTTAAGAAAATCAGACAGAATACGAAACAAAGTCATCAGAAGCCGCACTAAGATACAAAATGTTGCAACTAGAATACGGAAACTAAAATGGCAATGGACAGGACATATGATAAGAGGCATCGAAAAGTGGAACAAAAGCATAGTGTTTTGGTAACCCAGAAACAGGAAACGGAAACGAGGCAGACAGATTCGGAGGTGGGAAGACGAGATAAAGACGATAGCAGGAAAACTATGGACAAGGAAAGCTTTAAACCGAGCCGATTGGAAAAAAATGGAGGAGGCCTTTGCCAATGTTGGGCAAACAGACGAAGTTGTCGATATGGCGTCAAATTAAGATTGTCAGTGGCAATAATTATTCGTTTATTTTACGTCTGAATAAAGGCTATTATTATTATTATTATACTGGTCGTCAAAATTACCCAGTTACTGGGCAGTCACATAGGCAGTCGCTCCATGTAAAATACTGGTATTCAGCTGCATGAGGGTAGACTGGAAGCCGACCCCAACATAGCTTGTAAAGGCAGGCAGATTAATTGACAAACATAGTGAATCTCTGACTCCTGCGCTAGGTAAGACCACCTGTGTTGCAAGAGAGCCAGATTTGCCAAATAAGCTGTTCTACTAGCTAAAAAACAGAACAAAAGCTTTGTTGGTTTCAGAGCTAAAGTTTGCCATCTAAATTGCTTTAATTACAGCTTAGGCTCGCTTTTTTCAACTAGTTTGTTAGTTTAGCTAGTAGTTCCAATGTTTGAAAAAAATAAAACCGACACTGATGATTTTGTACTACTTAAAGCATTCCGTTTACCTCACATAAAACTACGCCTCGTCTCCGCGAAGGGCTTTTTTTTTGAGAGTGGGAAATCATGATGTGACTCCTGCTGCTCTGGGTGGAGCGGAAGGGAGTGTCAGACTTTTACTGACTAAAACCCATCCATGTTCCTTCGTTAGCCCTTTATGTTCCGGGGTAGCTTTATGTTCCGAGGTAGTCGGCCCTTACGGGCTCTTTCCAGGGAACACCGCGAAGGGCTGTGGGCCTAGACAAGCGTCAATCGGTCCGTGTCGATTCGATTTCGAAAATTGTTGATCGAAAAATTCGATGGATGGATGTGTGTGTGGATGTATGTTTGTTACTCAATCAGGCCCAAACGGCTGAACGGGTCCGAGTGAAATTTGGCACAGAGATAGTATGGAATAGCAATTACAAATTTAAAAAAAAATCTTGGTTGGATGTTCCCTTGGGCTAATTTCTGACATCCACACGGTCTAAGTACCTAGCAGGAGCTAGAAGTAATAAATAAAACGTATGCTGTGTAAATTACAGCTGGCCATCTATTAATAGACTAAACAAACAGATATATACAGATGGGGAAACACACAGGTGGCGCTGTAGGCTATAGCCTGGTTTCCGTGGGCGTTACGCATGTTTAACCTCATGTTTTCCTTTTGTGTTCTTTTAGGATTTTTATAAAAACCCGGCTATAACCTTTTGGCTAGTAATTCTAATATAAAAACTTTTTTACAAAAAATAAAACCGACTTCCAAAACAAACACTACAAAGTGACAAATAATTTTGATTTCGGAAGTCGGTGTCTTCGGTTTTGTATTTTTCATTTTCATTTTTATTTTTCACTTTTTAGTTGTGGTACCTACCTAGACAACCCCCCCTCCCCCCCAAAATTTTAATACCACTACCTGGTATGTAAATTACAGTGACAGGAACTTATTAGAACATCGTCCACATATATTAAGTAGGTTATTTTTGTTGATTTTTCAAAAACCGCTTATTCAATTTCGATAAAATTTTTATGGGACCATTTGGGAAGTATACCCTTTCCAATAAAAAAAGAATTTTTCAAATCGGTTGGCAAGCAACGGAGTTATGCGCGAACAAACATAAAAAAAAAAAATACAAACATCCGAATTGAGAACCTCCTCCTTTTTGAAGTCGGTTAAAAATTGCCTATAATATGGAAAATAAAGAAAACATGTTTATTTGCAGCAAAAAAGACGTAAAGGCACGAATGATATATATTTATTAGCAAGAGTATAGGCAGCTAACATAAGTCCTTAAAGTCAATGGGTTTTAATATATTCGAAATTTTCATTTATTACAAATATTTAGAAAACAGTATTTTTATATAAAGAATGCAGTACACGTTTAGTTATTGGCAACAACATAAAAATATGAATAACTAGCTTCTGCCCGCGGCTTCGCTCGCGTGGAGGTCGGAAATTATCCCACAGGAATGTTCTACCGGGATAAAAAATATCCTATGTGTTAATCCAGGATATAAACCATCTCTGTGTCAAATTTCATCCAAATCTATACAGTAGTTTTTACGTGAAAGAGTAACAAACATCCATACATCCATACTTACAAACTTTCGCCTTTATAATAGTAGTAGGATAACATGAAAGAAAAAGTTGAGAGAAAACATGCGTCACATCCACGCAACACGTTCAGCATAATAATAATAGATACCAAAAAGTTTTATTAGCAACCAAATATGTTATGTTAAACTTATAAAAAGCTCTCTTCCCGAACTAGGTTTAACCTGTATCTCAGAAGGTATAATGCAGTGACCCTTTTTTTTTTAAGGCTGAAATCATTCAATGACTGCGTCCCGCTCTGGGTGGAGCGGAAGGGAGTGTCAGACTCTTACTGACTAAAACCCATCCATGTTCCTTCCGTAGCCCTTTATGTTCCGGGGTAGCGGTAACCCTTTCGGACAATCCCGCTTACCCGGCAGGCTTGGCCCTGAGGGGCCCCTTCATATGCTGACATCTCTTTGAGGCGCGCGTGGAACATATACGTGCCGTCCGGCATGGGCCTGGTGCTGATCGGACGGTGAGTCACCCATTACTCACCGTCCGCAGGCCCGCGCCTACTGTGGCCGGGAGTCGTCACGTGAATGCAGCGACCCTATGCGATGCTTGAGCTAATGGCCGTAGGATTGCCCCATACAGTCCGCGAGGTATAAGCTGAGCTTTGCATTTGTGTGAGTGTACATGGATAGTGTAGGTGTGATAACCGGCCTTAGGCGCGGCGCCATTTTCGCCCGGTGGTTTAAACTGATTTTGGGTAACCGGCCTGAGGCGCGGCGCCATTCTGTCTCGCCGCGCTCCTCTCACTCACATTAATGCAAAGCTCAGCTTATACCTCGCGGACTGTACTACATGAGACTTAAGACTATCAGCGCCAGTGTATCATAATTTTTAAAGGGGAAGCTAATGGGTAGTCCACAAAAAAGTAAGATAATTTCTCCCCCTTTAAAAAAAAGTACAACTCACAGTAGTTGATGTACACATGCGCGTGCGAAAATGATACACTAGCGCTTCTTCTTCTTTTCGTGTGGTTAGTGACTAACACACACACACCACCACCTAGTGCTGTAACTGGGGAGAACAAGTGGTCCAACCAACTATCCAGCATAATGTTACGTTTCGTGGAACTAAACGCCACTATGATTGAAATAGCTCGGACTATTTTAGAAGCTGCATCGATTGCCTCCCTCGGTTACATGTTGTTTTAGCTGTATCAATTTGTGATTAGTTGTCAAGTTTCAACACTGTATGGATCAGAGTGTTGGGCCACAAAAGGAATGAATGAAAGATAATTGCATGCAACTGAGATGATAATACTAAGAGGGATGCGTGGTGTTGACACAGATGGCTATTATTGACTCACGTTTTCCCAGTTATGTTGAATCTTTCAGATAATAGGTAGCGAGCTATTGTCGCACCAAATATTCTTCCAATGGTATGGTTCGTGGAGTCATTGAGCTCCTTAATTGGTTATTTGAAAGCGTAGTCAATAACGTTACTATGTATGAATTGTCAAAACCCGGAATTTGTACGACATGATCGAAATCTGTGACGTTACATTGTTATATTTCATACAATGAAATATAACAATGTAACGTCACAGATTTTAAGAATCAAATGGAATACTTATTAGCATTACATGCAATTTAACAATTGTATCTTCGCATGATATTTAATTTCTGTACGGTGATGGAAGTTATTATAAGACGAGCGGTCTTTTTTCTATATGATTTCATATTTTATTTTTGAGCGTTTTAAATAGTCAATTCCTGAGTTGAGCTACAGGATTACCGACAAATGCTTGTACTACTGGCCCAGTGGTATTGGCTCCTACTTAAGTGTAGACCGTGAGTTCGAACCAGGTAGGCACTTTACTTTGTATATTGAATTTCATCAGTCCTACTGCTCTCAAAACGGTGAAGGAAAACATCGTGAGGGAACCGGAATGTCCTAGAACCAACAATTCTAAGACATGTGACATCTACCAACCCGCACTGGACCGGCTCGGTGGATTTGACCCACTCCCTCTCACAGAACAGGCCTGTGTGCCAGGAGTGGGAACATTAGAGGCTGATTATGCTTGCACTGTCTAGACAAGTCCACTCAAACATGCGCGGTTTGTTCCTAATAATAATAATATCCTTGGACATTTCACACAGCGCCATATCATCCCAAGCTAAGCAACGTAATGCTTGTGTTATGGTAACGAGATGGCTGATATACTACTTATATACATTTTTTTTTGTAAATACATACATATTATAGATAGAAAAACACCCAGACTCGTAACAAATACTTGCAGGTCGTACAAATATTTGTTCCGTGCGGGAATCGAACCCGCGACATAGTGCGCAGCAGTCAATCGCTCAACCACTGCGCCAACCGTGTCCTCAAAAGACCTTATCAGACATGGATCTACATCTTCACATGATCTGACCAAGATTATGTCTGAACATTAAAAGAGACTGTGACCTCTGAGTTTGTTTCGCCTTCCTTCTCAGAGTAGTCAGATAGGAATCGCCGACTCCATCTAGCTCATCATCATCCTCCTGCCCTTATCCCAATTTATTTGGGGTCAGCGCAAAATGTCTTCTTCTTCCATACTTCTCTATTAGTCGTCATCTCGATAGTCACTCCCTTTCTAGCCATATCATCTTTCACACAATCCATCCATCGTTTCTTTGGTCTCCCTCTACTTGTATAGCCATCCACATTCATTCTCACAACTCTCCTGACAACATTTTCCTCATTCCTCCGCATAACATGCCCATACCATGACAGCCGATTTCCACACAACTTTTCAGTCACCGGTGTCACTCTCCATCTAGCTAATTTAAAAAAATATTTATATTTTTTAAAGAATTTCCATTCACTTCATATTGCCATTAATCAGATTCCGAATAGCAACGAAATAAAAATTAAACAAAAAACCCGTAAACATTTTTTAAGGCTGGGAAATCATCGAATGACTTCTCTCAGGTGGAGCGGAAGGGAGTCTCAGACTCTTACTGACTAAAACCCATTCATGTTCCTTCCTTAGCCCTTTATGTTCAGGGGTAGCGGTAACCATGCCTGCCTCGGGAATCGAACTCACGTCCCCAACATAGTGTGACTGTTTGTCACGTACTCCTATTTAATAACAAAATATTATGCTTATTTTAAAACCAACACTTGGTTCGGGACACTTAGAAACGCATGAATTCTCTATTTAATGACAGGCAAACTAGGGATAATGACGGCCGACGGGTCGAAAGCAATAATTCAGCAAATTCTAAAGAAACGAGTATAATATCGGATTTCTAAGCGCCACTTACAATACTTGTATCACATCTGGTTATCATAAGTCGGGCTCAATCGGTACCCAAATGGACCCTTGAAACAATTGTACAAAAACGGTCATAAATAAACCTGTCTTTCGAAAGTGTGGGAACATGGGTTAAGCGTGGTGTTTTGGAGGAATTGAGGAGACTGATGCAATCAGTCAGGACAGTCGGTTTTGAGACGCTACACGATTCGGACGTCCTGGTCCAGAGTAGTTAGGATAGGAAGCTTGGTGTATACCAAGAGGCTACGTCCTAGTGGGCTGTCGCAAGACAGCGAGTATTGATTATTAAGTTTATCTAACTTAATAATCAATACTTACTTGAGTAAAAGCCCAGATTAGACCAATCTAATGCTTAACATAGTATATATATGTGTGTGTGTGTGTGTGCGTGTTGGTGCGACTGGGTGAGTCTTTTACTATAATAATTATCTTAGGCTGATAGGATAGGGTTATATTATCTGCCCATCTCCTAATCCGTACCTTGACAGATAATTGTCAGTTACGTTTGGTTCTAGGGAAACGGGGAAGGCCTTCCCCTATACTTGACACTGAGCGCTACTGCTCCTGACTATTGACTTTAACTAACCCTCCAGACCTGGAAGGCAGAACCGTGTTTATCACCATTACTAGGCTATAAAGCCAATCTGTGGATACATAAATCAATCAAACGTTACTGATGGTGTCTGCTTCCAAAAAGGTCTTGCCACAGAATGTTTTGCGTGAGGCTTGTTGACGCACATTTCCAGGGAGTGGGGGTAGGCTTCACCAAGTACCCCAAACTGAATTGGTAGACACTGTATTAACACTAGGCCACTTGTCTCGTTAAAATAAAACCCGTCCGTTTTGTAGGACTATTACTAAATCGTCACTGTTTAGCGAGACACGTTACTTGGACGCAAAGCCGCTACTAGCCGCACCGCGTCCTCTAAATGGGGAAGATTAAGGAAATGTGAGGTGACGAAATACCGCTTCGGCGCTCAACAAGTACGATCGTAATGCATTTTGCTAGAGGCTGAGTCTACGGTGCGCTTGTGCTAGATTTTGTGCTATAATAGTAAAGAAGGCGGCTAGACCGCCGTAAGGGTAATTTCACAGGGTAGATTCACAGTAGTCTGTATTTAGAACTACTCAATACTTGTCTTCCTCAATGCAGTTGGACTTCGCAGCACTCTGCCTTAGGATTGAGTAAGACATTTAATTTATGCCTAGGGAACGTGTTCTTTTAGAATCGTATTAGGGTCGTTAGAGGTTCTATGCGTCAGGTCTAGCAGAACACGTAGAATGAGACAAACGTTGTAAAACGGTTCCCGATCTCACTGAAGTGGGTACATTGTAATTAAATAAATTAACGTAACTATAAATAATGAATTAAAGCGCAAGCGTAACGATCCCTTTACCTTCTTCACCGACGAGACTGTGTGTTGACCCACAGCTCATTTCATTAATAATGTTTATTCTCGAGACTTGATTCTCTATTATAATAACTAGTAATTCTTGAATATTACTAGATCTTTTATCCCAAGGCTCTACTATAACAATCATTACTGAGTCTTAATTATCTACTCTATTAACTTCACCTTCGCCTCAGATCAATAATATTAGACCTTTAGGAGAGTTTTATCTAAAACTCTATTATAATTATAATGACTCTTGAGCCTAGAATCTCAACTCTTTTATCCAGTAATTCTTGAATATTGTATCTTTAATACCAAGCCAATAATTGAGTCAAAATTGTACGAGCACGCGCCTTGCAGATGTGAGGTATCGTGTGAGTAATGTCTGTCTAAATACCCGTTACACTAGTGTAAGGGCTACTCACAAGTTTCTATAATAATATTATAATATTATACTTTGCATTCCCCTATTATCTTGTTAACTTTCTAAAACCACTTCCAATTTCATTACTATGAATTCCTAAGCCTCATATACCATTCTTTTCAATCCTTTCCTTGCTCTATTATTGAGACAAGGTATTGGACTTCTTCACTTTTGGAATTCATTTAATCTATGTCGGTGGGAGGGTGACCAGTCCGGGACGAGCCCTACAGAGTCGCGCGGAAGGCGGGGCGCGGCTCTTCCCCCTACGGGGGAACCGACCCAAACACTTATGGTACCTTAATGTAGGAAAAAACGAAAATTTTATCAGCCTGGGGTAATTTAGGAACAGTCACAATAGCACTAACACTAACAACGGCAGTGGTGAATAAGTTTTAAGCGGCTTCGAAGGACCTTGGAGCTATTGTTGGGATGTAGATTTAGCGTGGTGAGCTGTTGGCGGTTGAATGCGAAGAACGCACTGACGTTTCTTGTCCAAATCACAGTTGACGGATGCTCGCAGTGGCGGGAAAGTTCCGATTGGTCGATTAGGAATGAATGGGTAGGAAGGAAGAATGATTAGCTCAATTCTGTGTTGTAAGCGAAAAAAAAACTTATAAATAAAAAACTTGCGCGAGCAGGCAGCGTTCGTAAACTTTATTATAATAACTAGCTGACCCGACAGACGTTGTCTTGTCTTAATTATGATACCTACCCTACCCACCTAACTTTGCTGACCTTTTAAACCTTCCCTGGACTACGACAAACATTTCAACACCAAAATCAGCTAAATCGGCCCAGCCGTTCTCGAGTTTTAGCGAGACTAACGAACAGCAATTGATTTTTATTTATATAGATAAGTTGTAATGATTTGGGTAGGTATGCACGAACTTGACTCATAAAAGTTTTAACTGACTTTCAAATCCCACAAAACAGCTCAGTCTCAATCCGTTTCGTCCACGTCCGGCCGGACATCCGTGTCCGGCGTCCGGCGTCCGGTGTCCGCCAGCTGTCCGGAACACGACAACGATACCATTCGAAATGCTATCTCTAATTGATTTCGAGTTATTAGTCCGAATTGATGTTAGAATATTAATTTTGTAATTCTGATTTGGTCTGCTATTTGGAGATAGGATTTAATGAATTATTACGAACTTGTAATATGAGTTGAATGTTGGAAAGTACACGCGAACAAAGATTTAGGTAAATGACTAGATTTGTCCTCACGCGACACGTAATTTCGAACGATTTTTGTATTGAAAATACTCTTTACACAAAAAAATCAATCTGCCTGCCTTTTCCCAACTATGTTTTTGGGTCGACTTCCAGTCTAACCGAATGCAGCTGAATACCAGTATTTTACATGGAGCGACTGCCTATCTGGCCTCCTCAACCCACTAACTGGGTAATACAACAGGTATTTTCGGGCTTCTGACGACCCGTACCGACTGTCAAAGATCAACGAATGGCAGCCGGGACTAACGGCTTAACGTGCTTTCCGAGGCATGAAGAAGTCTCGTTATGTAAAGATCCAAGACCCATCCACTGACCAACCCCGGCAAGCGTAGCTTAACCAAACGGATCGGCTCATATGGCTGTTATTACTTAGCCACGAGCTCCACTTCCCTCCAAAAATAAACATATCACAGTAAAAAAAAACAATATCACTTGAAACTAAAAAGTAAAACAATATTACCATATTCAAAATTGAATAAAAAAAACACTCTTCCAATAGAATAAACATCGTTGCCTAGCGTTTAAAAAAGGAAAACCGTTTAAAAAAATATGGCGGCATAACTGTTGCGAGCACAGGAATGTGTGAAACTACTTGCGTTCGCTATTTTTTTAAACGGTTTCTAAAAAGTATGAGGTATTCAATTCAATGTGCAATTTCTTTCTTGCCAGTATTTTTCTTTTATATACTACCGGTGAATTTCACCGATTGCAAAGAAAGTGAACGTCTAAACCGCGTTCAAGAGGTGTCAGTGCCAACCTAAGAAAAGTAATTTCGACAGAAATATAACAATCGTAGATTACAAGTGTTGTGTTTATGTTAGGTCAACAAGAGTGTACCTAATTTGGACTACTTGCCAATTATATACAGTGATAAAAAATTGACTCTAAGAATTTCGTGGGAGCATTTACTCATCGTTACGAACAACTTTTACTGTGGGATGAACCCTGAAATCGCGAATAAATACTTATGAGCTGTGCCACACATTTTATTGAGTTACGTGTGCATAAAAAAAAGTATGGAACAGCTCATATTTTTTTCACCTCATAATTTGGCATCGGCAAAAATGAACATCCTTACTTTTTTTTTAAATCCCGTCTCTTTTATGGTATGAATTTTTGCAGATCCTCCCCAAGTGGTCTCCTTCGTTATTCAATTTCAAGCTTCTAAGTCTAGAGGGTTGCATGTCTATGAATGAATGAATTTCAGGACGTTTTTCATTTTATTTTTCTGTTTATGTGTGACTAATCAATTGTTTGAAGCATCCCTATACAGTTCCTTTCCCAGTTGCGTACAGTGTGGCCCATATCCTATCGACATTAAATACCAGTGCTATAGCTAAAACAGTGTGCCCAATATAATTCAGAGAAGAAGTTTACTCAACGAGTAGGCGCGCGTCGACGCTGGCCGAACTAATGGGTGAGTGTTTTTTTATTATTTAATTTAATTAATGGTCTATAGACAGGTAGGTTTTGATAGTTTTTCAGTAGAAGAAATGGATGTGCATCGGATATAAAAACTTTAAGGTGAATACTACGAATGCCCGCGAAATTATTTTTTTTGTGCATTGTTGTTTTTTAAGTTGTACCGATGTGTTTAAAGATTTCAAGTTACGGTTACGAATCGCATTTTGATCAACATGGACTGTCCTGCAAATTGCAAAAAACTTAATAAATTTTAAATGTAAATTGAAAATTACGATAAATGAAATAATGTATGTGTGTATATCAAACGTTACATGGTATTTTTGTGTGACTTCAATGTTGAAGGAAAAGTAGAGATAAACTACTATAACACGACCCGCCCCTCCAAAATTCAAAACGTTGATAGTATATATGAAAGTAATTACAAAGCACCACCAAGGTAGTTTTGTAAGTTAGGTTTAGTTTTTATTAAGCCCTGGCTGGAGGCTACAATTCTTTTGTGGCAGCCACAGGCAAGCCCGGTTAAGCAGTAGACAACCCTTTGGTTGAACTGCGACATGCCATTAACAAAAAAAAAAAGCACCACCAAGACTCACAACGCATGTCGCTGCCGGCCTGCTACTGAACACGAATACTTACAACTACATACAAACTCTTTCGTAAGGATGTGACTACAAACATTGAAATAGTCATTTGGAGGGGCGCGCCATGTTATCGTAGTTTATGTCTACATGCGCGGCCTTTGCCCATTTCTTCTTTGAACTTTGGGTTGACGCACTACCACGTTATTTTCAAACAATTGAATATTTGAAACGGTCAAAATAGAAATATGAATTCACATTTAAAAGAACCGCTCGTCTTAAACTTCCATCACCGTACAGATATTAAATATAATGCGAAGATACAATTGTAAATTTGTATTTAATGCTAATAAGTATTCCATTTGATTCTGAAAAATCTGTGACGTCACATTGTTATATTTCATACAAATCACGTACAAATTCTGCGTTTTGAAAATTCATAAATAGTAACGTTATTGACTACCCTGTCAAATACCCAATTGATGAAGAATGACAATAAAATGAAAAGCAAGAAGAAACCTAAAATTATCAACATTAAAGCGGGCTGGCTTTCGGCGTCCACTTCCTTTTGATTAAGAGATACATTATTAATAACAGATGCTAATTAATATGAATACCTTTTGTTTCTTTACGAATGGATCAAGTATGGCGTTAATTAATCTTTTCGGAGAAAGGAACAAAATGGTTATTAATTATCAGACGAGTAAGCTTTTAGCAATGTGGCGACGCTATGGTGAATATTAATATTGAATTAAATAAAAGGCGTATTAATTATTTGTATTACGTATTTACGGCACTCAGTTTTGTTATTTAAAATTAATATTCAATCAATCTGCCTGCCTTTTACCAATTATGTTGTGGTCGGCTTCCAGTCTAACCGGATGCAACAGGATATCAGTATTTTATATGGAGTGACTGCCTATCTGACTTCCAAGTAACTTAGTAAAACGATACCCCTTGGTAAGACTTGGTAAGGCTTTTGGGCTTCTGACCCATAACGACTGACAAAGATCCAAGATTGACAGCCGAGACCAACGGCTTAACGTGCTTTCCGAGACACAGAGGAGTCTCGGTATGTAAAGATGGTCACCCATCCACGTACCAACCCAGGCAAGCGTGACTTAACCTGATGGATCGACCCGTGCGGCTGTTATTAATTAGATAGTTATTGGGTAACACTATTACCTCTTGGTAAGACTGGTTGTTAGACTTTTTTGTTGGGTTCTGACTACCTGTAACGATTTTCAAAGATCTACGAATGACAGCAGCATTCATGAATTTATTTGACCACTTTTTCGGCGTGATTAATGTTTGTATACCCATGCCAAATTATAGCTTTTTAGTACTAAGAGTCTCTGAGCTAAACTGCGTGCCGACAGACGGACGGACATGGTGCAACTATGAGGGTTCATTGTTGACTACGGATCCCTAAAAACTTGGGAAAATACCTGTGTTGATGACGATGAGAAATTTTGTTTCACTTCAAACGTTACTTTTAAACAAAAGAAACTCGAAATTGCGTTTTTGTTTTTCGTTGTTTCCCCTGCACCAACTGTGTCGCGAATTCAGTGAAACTTTTCTTAAAAAGTACAGTTTTTGTGGAGCTTTAAGAATTTTGTTTTTATTTGTTAAAAATAAATGGAGTACAGTCTCTTGCTCAAGTTAGTTTAATTGATACTAAATAATAATATCTTTATTTATTCTGACTAACGATATTAAGTAAAAACAAATCTTAAATACAATATATTATTATACAACCTATAACTAAAAAATATATATCCTGTTGACAGAGATGTGGACGAATTTTTTTATGCTCTTTGATTATTATACATATTATTTCTGTACATATTATTATGAATATTTAGCTTTTAATTGTAAATTAATTCTAATTCTTATAACTACTAAAATAAATAAATGTAACAGCTTTATAAGAATGCAAATTAAAGTTAAAAAATAAATAAATAACAAAACTGCTACTGGAGAAGTGTTATTATGCAATTACTGATTTTTTTTAATGACAAAACTTTCCCTTATTTACAAGTGGTAAAAAAAGGTAAGAGGTCACAGGGCGTCATAAAATGAATCCCCATCGCTGTCAGTGGGAAGTGTGCCCAAAAGGCTGGCACCGTTGCCATGTTGAATGGCAATGCTGATTCTTTGGCCTGAAGTTAGATTAATTAGATTTCCATTTTCATTTAAATTTATTTTTTTAAAGACAGCAGTGGTAACGACTGCGACTCCTAGGTCGTAGGTTCGAATTCAGGCACTTTATTTACTTTGAGTAAATTATTTCATCACCACTGCTCTCAAAACGGCGAAGAAAAACATCGTGAGGACACCGGCATGTCTTAGAACCCAAAATTCGAAAACATGTGACATCTACCACCCCGCGCTGGGCCCGCACTGGGCCCGCACTGGGCTCGCGTGCTCCAGTACTATCTTCTTGTACTGTCTTCCAGTACTTTCTGCTAGTAATATCTTCCTGTACCATCTTCCAGTACTATCTTACACAGCTATCTTCCAGTACTATCTTCATGTACTATCTTCCAGTACTATCATCTACCAGTACCTATCCTCTTGTACTATCTTCCAGTACTATCTTCCAGTACTATCTTCCTGGACTAGCTTCCAGGACTATCTTCCGGTACTATCTACCAGTACTATCTTCCAGTAGGTACTATCTACGGCCCACTGCAGTGGGAACATTTTAGGCTGATTATGCTATATGTATATTTTTAAATGGGAAGGGAACGACTTAGAAGTAGTCATGGTGAACTTATTTGTGATGTTCTTCAGAAAGGTCGGGTGATCAATGCCTTTATTATACTATTCTCCAGTACTTACTATCTTTCAGTACTACATATATTCCAGTACTATCTTCCAGTACTATCTTCCGGTACTATTTTCCTGTACTATCTTTCAGTACTGTATTCCATTACTATATTCCAGTGCTATCTTCCAGTATTATCTTCCAGTACTATCTTAGACAGCTATCTTCCAGTACTATCTTGCAGTGCTATCTTCCAGTACTATCTTCCAGTGCTATCTTTCAGTGCTATCTTCCAGTATTATCTTCCAGGGTTGTCTTCCAGTGTTGTCTTCCAGTGTTTTCTTCCAGTGCTGTCTTCCAGTGCTATCTTTCAGTGCTATCTTCCAGTATTATATTCTAGTACTGTCTTCCAGTTCTGTCTTCCAGTGCCATTTTCCAGTACTATCTTATAGTACTATCTTACAGTAATATCATCTAGTACTGGCCTCTGCATACAAAGTTCTATGAGTTCAATGCTAGTCGAGTGCCAGTCGGGTCGCTGCTGTTAAAATGTTAGTTAGTATTCCCTTTGAGAGAGTGTTTGTGAATAGCTGATGCGGCGTGATCAGGGGTGGGGCAGAGGGGGGGGAGATATTGAGGAGTAGGTTCAAAGGGGCATGGGCAGGTGGTATGGAGGAAAAAATTACATGAAGCATTAGACCATAATAACGTATTTTTATAAGAGGGCTCAAGAAAAAGTCATATTTGCATTATCGATAACGAAATTAGATAAATCCGATATGTATGGAACTGGCATAAGCTTTCGAAATGTCACGTGATCAATCGTTTTCGACCGCTAAGTGCTAGAAAATGTCAAATTGTCGACGAAACTCGATCAATATTCCCATACAAATGCGCTGACAAGTAGCGTTATTGACAATCCGAAACGCTGAGATAACGAATTGTTCGATCAACTATTTTCAAAATCGAATCGACACGGAGTGATTGACACTTGTCTAGGCCCCCAGGCCCCATTGAAATAGATGGACAAACTTTTAGAAATCATTCAGACCACCAAAATAAGGACAATGGTAAATAAAAAATTAAGAAAACAGCACTAAATACTTACAAAGTGTGCATGTACTTTCCTATAATGGATGTGTTTATTCTAGTGTACCGGCAATTTGTTATTTTAGGTCAAAGTAAAATCCTTTCCCTCTAAAAAGTAAAGTAACTTTATTAATTTTATAAGAACGTTATTGTTATTTTCCTCGGGAACAATACTTTTTTCGGTATGAAAGATACCCTTTATCCGTTTCTGTACACCTGACAACGCTTATGCAAAATTTCAGGATGATCGGTTCAGTGACTTAGGCGTGAAAAGGTAACAAACAAACTGACAAACTTACTTTTATTTATAATATTAGCGAGGATTGGGATCTTCTTCTTGTCGTCTGGTTAGTGACTAACCTAGTGTCAAAGTTTTTATGCTACCCATGGGCCTCTGACTTAGCTTCACATGCTGTTGAGAAATATCTCTCAGGCATGTTGGTTTCCTCACGATGTTTACCTACACCGATTATAAACAAGTGATAATTATACAATACGCACATGAATCCGTAAAATCAGAGGTGGGTCCTTGGGTCCGAACTCGAGACCTATGACTTGGCAGTCCGATGGTCACACCACTAGGCTATCAGTGCTAGGATGAGTTGTTATTTACTTAAGTATATTTATTTTAAACTTTGACGAAACACATTCAATATAAAATATTTAGTATTAAATGGCGTAAAGATACGCAACACTAATATATTCCCGAACTAACATCAAAATTGAGCTCCATTTTAAAATAAATGCATTCGTTTGATTGCTGATACCTGTATTTATTTACAGCAAGCATTCCTACTATATTTGTTATTTGAATAAAACCTACGCGAGCGGGAAAAGCGGGCGTTTTTAGCAAATCCAATTACAGTTTGATGGGAATCGAACCTAGTATCACGTTCAGCAGCCAATAAACCTTAAGGCAAGAAAGGGTTACCGCTACCCCGGCACATAAAGGGCTACGGAAGGAACATGGATGGGTTTTAGTCAGTAAGAGTCTGACACACTCCTCCGCTCCACCCAGAGCGGAAGGAGTCATATGATGACTTCCCACCCTCAAAAAAAAAAGGTCACACTAACAATTTGGTCTTTCAAACGAATATGAGCCTTATTCACAAGAATATAATCGTGATATTCATATTTAATAACTTAAAAGCATGGAAATGGACTGTAGACCGTTGTAGGTTGGTGATGTTGATATATCAAAAACAACAATTGACTATTTGACACGATTAAAATCATAATATGAAAACACATAGAAAAAATGCCGCTAGTCTAAAAAATTTCCATCACTGTACAGAAATCAAATATTATGCGAAGATATAATTGTAAAATTACTTTGAAGCTAATAAGTATTCCATTTGATTCTAAAAATCTGTGACGACACATTATATTTCATCCAATTTACGTAAAAATTCAGTGTTTTGACAGTTCATAAAAAGTAACGTACCTACTACCCTGTCAAATACCCAATTATGACAATCATTGACAATTTGATATCTTCCCTAATAAGAAGGTACGCCAAGAGGAGTGGTGGCCGGTAGCAGCCGCGTCTTACAAGTAGATCGTGAGAGAGTTATTCTCACTAAGTAAAACTTGGAATGCCTACGTGGGTGGGCTAGACCTGTGTTGCCAAGTTCTCTTCTATTATGTGAGACCTAAAACGGTTTCTAATAATGACGTTTTTAAGGAGGCAACATAGAGGAGCTCGTGGCTAAGTAATAACAGCCGCTCGGATCGATCCATCAGGTTAAACGACGCTTACAGCGGTTGCTCCGTGGATGGGTGACCATCTTTACATATCGAGACTCCTCCGTACCTCGGAAAGCACGTTAAGACGTTGGCACCGGCTGTCAGAAGCCCGAAAGTCTGACAGCCAGTCTTACCAAGGGGTATTGTATTACCCAGTTACTGACTGGGTTATGGAGGTCAGATAGGCTCCGTGTAAAATACTGATAATCAGTTGCATCCGGTTAGACTGAAAACATAGTTGGAAAAAAGGCTAGGCAGTTTGAACATATAAGTAAAACTAAAAAGTTGCTCAAATGTTAAAAAACTACCATTTGGTAGTTTTAGCGACATTTTTGTTTAAATTATTAATCAACACATTAGTCGATAAAATCGTGTCATTTTATTAATTCGTAGTCGACATTCTTCTGTAGAGTGTTCTAAGGTTTGACCTCAGACAGGCACTTTACTTTGTGTAAATTGCTTCAATACCACTGTTCTCAAAAACGGTGAAGGAAAACATCGTGAGGCAACTGGCATGTCCTAGAACCAACAATTCGAAGACACGTGTCTTCGACGACACGGTTGGCGCAGTGGTTGAGCGATTGACTGCTGCGCACGGAACAAATATTTGTACGCCCTGCAAGTATTTGTTACGAGTCTGGGTGTTTTTCTATCTATAATATGTATGTATTTACAAAAAAAAAATGTATATAAGTAGTATATCAGCCATCTCGTTACCATAACACAAGCATTAGGTTGCTTAGCTTGGGACGATATGGCGCTGTGTGAAATGTTCAAGGATATTATTATTATTATCTACCAACCCGCACTGGGTCCCACGTGGAGGATAATCCACTCATTCTCAGAGCCTGTGTTCCAGCCAGTGGGAGCATGATACGCTGATCATTCCAAGAGGAAGTATTTCAATGAACGAGATTTGTAAGTTTAAATAACTTTCACAAAATAAATGACAGCTGTTTGGGTTCTGTCTCTTGAGGGAAAAAAGTATAAATTGCGGGTAGAAATGAAAACGTTAAAAAGGACGGTAGTATTGTATTATTATTTGAATAAGGAAAAGGGAGTTTCTTTATTCGACTGTCATTTGTTTGTATTTACTTTTTCTGTTTTTTTTTCTGCAGTATTTGAGAGCAATGCTGCGTCTTTGGTCTTATGGTCGCAAGCGTTACTGCTTAGCATGAAGTCTTGGGTTCGATTCCCGATACGGGAGGAGTGTCATTGGGTTTTGCCATCTGGAATTGTTGCCCGGAGCCCGGTGTCTGGATTTGTACTCGGTTGATGACAATAGGCTCACCCCATGGGACTAGGACATTACATGGGACTTAAACATAGCTGGCAAAATGTGTATGTATCATACAACACCAACAAGGCACTTATATCAACATCTGCCAGCCTTTTCCCAACTATGTCGGGTTCGGCTTCCAGTCTAACCGGATGCAACTGAATACCAGTATTTTACATGGAGTGACTGCCTATCTGACCTCCAGAACCCAGTAACTGGGTAACACGTACCCGTTGGTTACCGGTTTCGAAATTGTATCCGGAGTAACTGACAAAGATCTAGAAATGACAGCAGGGACGAACGGCACTGGCCTGTGGATAGTAAGTAATGGGTGACTCACCGTCCGAACAGGACCAGGCCCGTGACGGACGGTGCGTACGTGTAACACACACGCCTCAAAGAGATGTCGGTATGAATAAATGTAAGGGCCGATGCATGCCGGGTCAGCGGGATTGTCTGAAAGGGCTACCACTGCCACGAACTTCAAAGGGGTTCTTGTACATTCGTCACTAAGTAAATTCTTCATATTTTGAAAAATCCATATATTGAAAATAAAATCGTCACACGTATTAAAAATAGCGATTGCAACCAAAACTTTTTATTTAAATCATTCACTTGAAAACTGTGATTTTTATGTAGACGTAAGGTAAATTAGTAAACGTACTGTGATTATGAAAAATATACAACATTTTCATTCTACTTCTCGTATTTTTTGCTATAGGTACGGATTATAACGATGTGACGAATTTACAATAAACAAAATTAATATATTGAGAAGTGTGACGAATTTACACATTTTTTTTTTGTGACGAATTTACTTTGTGACGAATGTACAGCAACCCCTTCAAAGGGCTAAGAAAGGAACATGGATGGGTGTTAGTCAGTAAGAGTCTGACACTCCGTTCCGCTCCACCAAGAGCGGGAGGACGCATTTGATGATTTTCTATACTTAAAAAAAAACAGTATTTTGTATCCATATTTGTTTTAAAAGAGTGTCCATGGAGCTTCTTGTCCGTTCTTCTCCATAGGTACCTAATACGCTTTGGAATGGGCAACTAGCTTCTTTTTTCTGACTGACAATTCAAAAGTGCCTGTAATTGGTTAAGGAGTCTGACACTCCCTTCCGCTCCAGCCATAGCGACAGAATTCAATTTATGATTTCCCATCCTTTAAAAAAAAGGGACCGATGGCTTAACCTGCTTACCAAGGTTAGAAGCAACGAGGTAGACTAGCTAAGTTAATGTAACTAAAGCTATTCTATGCTCTTGTGGCGATAGAGATAAAATATGGCGCGAGGCCACGCCCATATCGTGTATCTAAATGAAACTAACGGAGTAGCAAGAGTGTTGGCGAGGTTCTTGTGCCGTGGAGTATATCATATATCTTAGGAGGATGTTATGCTGATTGTAAGTAAACAAAGTCAAAGTCAATTAATTTACTTTAAATAGGCACATCAAATATACTTTTGAACTTCAAAATGAACAAAAAGAAATTACAAATATTTATTATATTATTTACAAGCTTCCGCCCGCGGCTTCACCTGCATAATATGTCGACATATTATACACATAAACCTTCCTCTTCAATCACTCTATCTATTAAAAAAATCCGCATCAAAATCCGTTGCGTAGTTTTAAAGATTTAAACATACATATGGATATAGGGACAGAAAAACTACTTTATTTTGAACTATGTAGTGATATCTAATTACACAAATGCTCTTCACATGTAAATCTAAATCTATACTAATATTATAAAGAGGTAAAATTTGTAAGTTTGTAAGTTTGTATGTAGGGGGTAATCTCCAGAACTAATAATCCAATTTCAAAATTTTTTTCACTGATAGAAAGCTACATTATTCCTGAGTGCTATAGGCTATAAATTATATTTACGTATATATCATACAAATTAGCCGAGCTATCGCAATTTTCGTCTAGCAAGTCGGAAAGAAATACCTGCGAAAACAGAATTATTTGCATGCGCTGCCTGAACAGTAGTTTATAATTGAAAGCAATGTATGGCAACCCGGTTCGCCTTAATTATTTCTACAAAAACGTCCGCGACACCATGTTCCTATCTTTTTTAACTTTTATACTACTCTGTCAAGAAAGTACCGGGAAAAGATCAATAATACACAAAATGTCTGTTATTCATCCAAATTTATTTTATTACCTTCAAAGTATGCTCCTTTAGAAACGATACACTTGCGCCAACGAATAATCCATTCATCAAAACATTTTTTAAACGCTGCTTCCGGAATTGAGTTCAGTTCTCGCCGCGAATTCTCCTTTTTCGGTTTCGGTTCAGTTGGAAGGCGCCACTCCGAAGCTTGTTGACTAGTTTGCATGTCAAACTCGTAAACCCACGTCTCGTCACCAGTAACAATGCGTTTCATGAATGTTGGGTCCAAACTGACTCGTTCTAGCATGTCCTCAGCGACTTTCATGCGATTGAGTTTTTGGAGAAAATTCAGATCTTTTGGGACTAGCCGAGCAGCAACATGTTTCATACCCAAATGATTAGTTAAAATGGTACGGATCGACTCGTGAGATACAGAAAGTTCGGCGGCTATCTCTCTCAGAGTTGAATGGGGATTTTCAGTCACTATTTTCTTCACTTTTGCGATGTTAACTTCAGTTGCAGACGTCGACGGCCTACCAGAGCGAGGCAAATCTTCCATCACATCTCGACCGCTTTTGAACGCTTTGAACCACTCATAAGCACGAGTTTTTGATAAAGTCGATTCACCGTAAGCCTTCTGTAAAATTTTCAGTGACTCCGAACACGAAATTCCATTGGCGATGCAAAATTTAAGACAAACTCTTTGTTCGATATTTTTGTCCATTATGAAATTCGCAATACACACTATATATGATATGACTAAAACCAGCACTGTATTTAATATAAATAACAGATGCAACTCAAACTCCGCGCCAAAATGGAAAACAGTTGTGCCAATCTAACAACTACAAAAAAACCAAAAATTTGAATTTGGAACCATAAACAAATCATCCATTCCCGATACTTTTTTGACTGAATGTATTTCGTTTTATGTTTAAAAAAAGTGTTTTTTCGACTAACTTCTGTTTGGATGGTTATTTAAACAACAAAATATCAATTTTATCAAATTAAATTATTTTATGACACAAGGACATCACAGAGATAAGATTTGCCCTCCACAGTATTAGACGCAGACGAAGTCGCGGGCAGAAGCTAGTATAATATATACAACCTAAAACTAAAAAATATAAAATAAATCATCCCATCGCTGTCAGTGAGAAACGTGCCCAAAAGGCTGGCAGCGGTGCCACATTGGATGGCAATGCTGATTCTTTGGCCTAAAAATTGACCAGCCCCTTGGACACGTGTAGAGTCGACCAACCGCTGGGCGATATCCTGAAATACTCGATGAGCACTCGAACCCCACGGCCCTAGTGTTTCAACCCCAAACGGCTCGAACATATAACTTCCAATAAGGTTGTTATACTTGCGCCGTTTGAGGTTTTCCGCTCCTGCAGCAGCCGCCCCAGCACAGCCCGCCGTGCTAGGAAGATGGGATGGCGCACAGGTGTCGATACAAAGCAAAAAGAAATTAGTAGATTCCAGTTGCCCCTTGACAGCAATGATAGCCTACTGGTGTGACCGTCGGACTGCCACGTCATAGGTCTCGAGTTCGAACCCAAGTTGGTTCGAGTGCCAACCTCTGATTTTACGGATTCATGTGCGTATTGTATAATTATGACTTGCTTAAAAATTGGTGAAGGAAAACATCGTGAGGAAACCTGCATGTCTGAGAGATATTTCTCAACAGCATGTGAAGCTAAGTCAGAGGCCCATGGGCAGCATAAAAACTCTGACACCAGGTTAGTACTAACAATACGCAAGGAAGAAGATCTTTCGGAATGCCCGACTCCTTGGACGTTCTAAAGTGTCTGTATACGATTGAATTGCAATATAATTACATTAAGCTTCCAGTTTGAGTTTACTTAAACAGAAATTTCGAGTGATTTTATTCCATTGCTTGGAAACGATACTTCTGCTTCCATTTTGAAACGGCCATTGGTGGATATTGCTGGAATTTACGTCTTTGTCTGTTATGGCAAGCGACAGTATAGTCTGTTCCAAGAGTATGTGATGAAAATATAAACAAGTGGAACAGATAACGTAGGTATCTGGGAGCCTAGACATTTTCATTGACGATAACGAATATAGATAAATCCGAAACGTATGGAATGGCATAAGCTTTAAAAATATCACGTGATCAATCGTTTTCAATCGGTTATTGGTAGACAATGTCAGATGTTGGCATAGCTTTTGAAATGTCACGTGATGACGAAATCGAATCACTCGATCGATATTATCATACTAATGCATAGACAAGTGGCGTTCTTGACAATCCGAATTGCTGAGACAACGAATCGTTCGATCAACAACACAGCGAACAGCGATTTTTAAAATCGAACCGACACGGAGCGATTGATACTTGTCTAGGGCCCCTATGCCGTCAACAGCCGGCCAAGCCGTCAATTTATGTGTGGCACTACAAGTGCCACACATAAATTGACGGCTTTGATTTATCATTCGAATAATATAATATATCAAAGACGTTTTTCTTTTGACAACTAAGGTTGATTTTATAACCTCGATTTTCGACGATTATTGTTAAATTTTCTAACCCTGCCTTGTTTATATATACTTGAAATATGCAAGTTTGCTCACAAACACAAAGACTTTTACACAACACGAGAAGACATACAAACAAGATACACACTACGACACAAAACACGACTCAACATACCAACATCCCGCTTAAAAATACACTCAACAAGCCCTCTAGTTATGTCGATCAAAGTTTACAATATGTTGCCCGAATGTATAAGAGAAGAAAAAAAACTCAATCAATTCACGACCAAATTAAAAAAAATATTAATAAGCAAATGCTACTATAATGTCAACGAGTATTTAAAAGATAAATCTTTAAAACATATAAGTTAAGTTAGATTATAAGTAATGTAATTGATAAGTCCCTTTCTCCACAAATCTTTCTTCTGCTGTGCCCGACAGGGTCCATGATTGCTTCTTTTGGCGAATATTTACCACCTAAGCCTACATTGTGGAATGCAATAAAGAATTGAGAATTGAGAATTAAATTACAATTGAATATGAAGTTATTTAACAATAATTGCAAGAAAATTGATTATTAAGTTAAAACTGCTAAATACATATGAATGGGTTATTAAAATCCTTTAGTGAGTGATTGCTTTTCGTCCTCGCACACGTCTTTGTTTTTTTTTAAGTCGTTTTGCCCTTATTTTTATTTTATATTGGTTTGTTTTTTTAATAAAAAAAATCTGTGTATTTCCTGTGCGTGTCCGGAATAAAATATATTTCTTTCTTTCTTTTATAATGCATAAAAATTGAACGGAATAATGATTGTGTACGCTTTCGTAACATACTTTTGAAATCGACCATAACTACCCGTGTATAGTCTCTGTCAACCAACTCAGCGCAGTTTAAAACACTTTCAGCCACATCGATGCCAAATAAAAGCGTAATAAATAAACGATAATCTCCTATGTACGTTTAAAACAGCGGCCATTTTAAATAATATAGTATTTCCGCTACGTTAGGCGGCGCCTGTCAATTGTCTACTCTGAAATAGGTTATTCCACCCATTTTTGAAAAGTGTGTCAATTAAATTCTATAGCTCGTGGCTTAGTCGCATAGGTTGGTCCGTGGATGAGTGACCATCTTTACATATCGAGACTCCTCCGCGCCTCGGAAAGCACGTTAAGCCGTTGGTCCCGGCTGTCATTTGTGCATCTTTGACAGTTGTTACGGGTCGTCAGAATCCCCAATTTGACAGCCAGTCTTATCAAGGGGTTTCGTATTACCCAGTTACTGGGTTGTGGAGATCAGATAGGCAGTCACTCCATGTAAAATACTGGTATTTAGCTGCATCCGGTTAGACTGGAAGCTGAACCCCAACATAAGGGAAAAGGCTAGGCAGATGATGACTTTGCTCACACCTTTAAGGAATACAATCGTAATGTAACGCCACTTAAACAATACAAACATAAGCTTAATAATGGTATGTTTACACCATTCGTATTTAATAATACATTGGGACCCAAGGACAATCGATCGAAACTAATTTGAAGAACGATTCAAAGTGATATAAATACACACATACCTACATTTAGTAAATCAATCAAGGCTGTCGCTGAAAATCAGCGCTGAGGCTCTGTCTCGCAGTCGTAGCATTATGCTGAGCGATGGCCTTTTTGCGCGGATGTGACGCATATTTTCCCACAACTTGTTTTTTTTTTATTGTTTGTGTTTTTTACTGCGTCATGATAGCCTAGTGCTGTGACCGTCGGACTGCTAAGTCATAGGTCTCGAGTTCGAACCCAATGCACGCACTTCTGATTTTACGGATTCATGTGCGTATTGTATAATTATCACTTGCTTATAACCGGTGAAGGAAAACATCGTGAGGAAACCAGCATATCTGAGAGATATTTCTCAACAGCGTGTGAAGCTAAGTCAGAGGCCCATGGGCAGCATAGAAACTCTGACACCTGGTTAGTCAGTAACCACACGAAAAGAAGACGAACGTATTTCTTTCCTCTTCTCTTTCTTCCAGTCTAGCCAGATGCAGCAGGGTATCATTATTTTACATAGAGCGACTGTCTGACCTCCACAACCCAGTTACTGGGTATCAGAATAACCTTTAGTAAGACTGGTTGTTTGATTATCGGGTTTCTGACTACCCGTTACGACTGTCAAAAATCTACGAATAACATACGCATTTCACAAGAAAATGGAATCCCAATAAAACCATTTCAGATAAAGATGGTTGCCATGACTTACCTACATAACGCTATCACTTTTATAAAGTTATCAGATCTATTGTAGAGTCAAGGTCTTAACTCTGGTCAGCGGGATTGTCCTCAAGGGTTACCGCTACCCCGGAACACAAAGGGCTAAGGAAGGAACAGGATGGGTTTTTTTCAGTAAGAGTCTGACACCCCTTCTGCTCCACCCAGAGCGAGAGGAGTCATTAGTCACCTTTTGTGGTGTAGTATTTTTATTCTGGGTGCATCGTTTTCACATATAATTGTATAATTCATGTATACAAAACATTGTAAAACATTTTAAAAGAGTAACCGTGGAGTTTCTTGCCCGTTCTTCTCCGCACGAAACTACCTTTTGGAAGGGGTGACTAGAATCAATTCTATTTCTTGTTCATTTTGACGTTCAAAAGTGCCTTTCTTGTGCCTATTTGAAATAAATGATTTGACTTTGACTTTGATGATTTCCCACCCTCAAAAAAAAAGTCACTCATTCTAACCAAGTTGAGGTATATTTGTTTTTGTTTTTTGTTACTAAACTAGATTTAAAGAGCTCTCGGCTAAGTAAGAACAGCCGCCGGAAAAATCTATCAGGTTAAGTTACGCTTGCCGGGGTTGGTTCGTGGATGGGTGACCATCTTTACATGTCGGGATTCATCCGTGGCTCGGAAAACACGTTAAGCAGTTGGTCCCGGTTGTCATTCGTGGATCTTTATCTTTGACAGTCTTTACGGGTAGTCAGAAGCCCGAAAGTCAGACAGCCAATCTTACCAAAGGGTATCGTATTATCAGATAGGCAGTCGCTCCATGTAAAATACTAGTATTTCGCTGCATCCGGTTAGACTGGAAGCTGACTCCAAAATAGTTAAGAAAACGCTTAGTAAATTTTTACTAGATATAAAATTAGACTTAAATTAGTTAAACACACATTTCTTTAAAGCCAATTTCCTAAACGAGCTACAGTATAATTCCAACAGAAACTTTATCTACTGGAAAGTTCCAAAACAATTTCATTTATTGAAAAGAAGCCAAAATGTAACGAGTTTTTACAATGAGGTTCTATTGTAGACTTATATTATTGGACGAGAAATTAACTGGCTGACTTCGGAGGACATTTAATATTATTCTGTTCGTCGCTCTAGCCCAGTCTCCTGTCCCTTGTACACTTTCTGCGCTCAACACTCTATTGGATGCTAAGCCTGACTGTGATGTGTTCGCGGATAAATAATAATAATAATAGTTTATTTATCACTCCTGAAATTACAAATTTCTCTTAGTCTATGTACAAAATCATGGCAATGAACACATGTTTATTTAAGAGATTACGTTGACGACTATACTAGTATAAACTGTGTCACAGTCGTCAGCGGCTTCCACACTCATTCGTTAAATCCACAATTCATTGTTTCAAGCACAATATCTGTAATATTAATGAAATGGAACGATTGTAAAATTAAACTAATAAAATACAATAAAATTTACAGGGAAAACAAACTATTCAGGATAAGTACGTTACCACAATGATGAGTGACGAATGTGTGTGTAGTGTGATAAGGAGTGAGGTTGTGTAATGTGTGGGAGGGTGTGAGGGTGTGCATGTAATGTAAGTGTACAGAAGTTGGTGTCTTTCTTTAAACATGCTTAACTTTTAGTAATTTCTTCAGTCTCTGCTCGCGCAAGTTTTTATTTATAAGTTATTTTTCGCTTACAATTTCAAAACGCAGAATTGAGCAAATCGTTCCTTCTTCCTACCCATACATTCCTTATCAAACGGAACGACTGAACGAGATTGGAAGATCATCGCGCACGACCAATCAGAGGCGCGCTTTTTCTGCCGCTGCGAATCAATCGCAGCCCACTTCAGCTATGATTTAAAAATGCTCTAGACAACAGTCTAAGTTCAACAAGACCAGTGTGAATACTGACCCGCATCCGCTCCATACTCATCCCGCTTACAAACCGCTTACTCAAACCGCAATCGCATCAAAAACTGTATAACTATTATAAATAAGTGTTGGCCGACACAAGTGTGACATTTAAACAAGTGAAAGTGAATCATATTAAAAAGGAAGAAAACCAGATAGCACGTGAGACGTCTGCTGAGCTAGCTGTCCTTGAATCCACGTGTTTTGTCCAGAAGGTTCACAAGTAAGTCCATCCATTCCTATTTTTCATAACCTCATATCCCTCAAGCTCAATTCTGTGTGTCGTCCAACAGTTCACCCCGCTAAAATCTACATTCACGCATAAAATTAACTTCCCGCTTAACACGGTCCTTCGAAGCCGCATAGACTTATTCACCAGTCTCATTATAGTTTAATCGTAGGAGCCATTCTCGTATTACATCCTTACATGTACTATTCGGAAGTGCATAAATGGATGAATGGAAGAAGATCTTGTCAGTATGTTTGGAGTACTGTGAGATAAGCGTATGACTGTTGAATTACTGTATACATAGTTACCACATTTATGTAATGTGATTAGACTATTGATTGCCACGCAGCAGACAATGCAAAAACTGTTGGCGTATAACGTGTAACTAATGTAATTGGCCTTGGCCGTTTTATGTCATGAATAAATAATTTTCTCCGAGCAGCAGTGTCCCAGTGGTATCGGCCTGGACTTACGAGTTGTAAGGTCGTGAGTTTGAACCAGGCAGGCGCTTTACTTTGTGAATTTAAATTCATCACCACTGCTCTCAAAACGGTGAAGGAAAACATCGTGAGGGAACCGGTATGTCCTAGAACCAGACATTCGAAGACATGTGACATCTTCCAACCCGCACTGGACCCGCACTGGACCCGCACTGGACCCGCGTGGTGGATTAAGGCCCACTCTCGTCACGGTTGGCGTAGTGGTTGACCGATTGACTGCTGCGCAGCATGTCGCGGGTTCAATTCCCGTACGGATCAAATACTTGTACGACCTACAAGTATTTGTTCCGGATCTGAGTGTTTTTCTATCTATAATTTGTATGTATTTACAAAAAAAAATGTATATAAGTAGTTTATCAGCCATCTCGTTACCATAACACAAGCATTAGGTTGCTTAGCTTGGGACTGTATGGCGTTGTGTGAAATGTCCAAGGATATTCATCATCTGCCTAGCCTTTTCCCAACTATGTTGGGTTCGGCTTCCAGTCTAACCGGATGCAGCTGAATACCAGTATTTTACATGGAGCGACTGCCTATCTGACCTCTACAACCCAGTAACTGGGCATTACGATACCCCTTGGTAAGACTGGCTGTCAGATTTTCGGGCTTCTGACGACCCGTAACGACTGTCAAAGATGCACAAATGACAGCCGGGACCAACGGCTTAACGTGCTTTCCGAGGCACGGAGGAGTCTCGGTATGTAAAGATGGTCACCCATCCACGGCCAACCCCAGTAAGAGGATAATAATAATATAATAATGTCCAAGGATATTATTATATTATTATTACTCTCTCTTTCTCTTAGAGAGGAGGCCACAGTCCCAGCACTGGGAACATTATAGGCTGATTATGTAAGTTACCCTGCCATTTGAAGTGCTCATCGTTACCGGCTATTACATAATAATAGCCGGTTTGTGGATGGGTGACCCCTTCTCACTTAAGCATAACTGCCAAAATTTGAATGTACAGAGACCAACACATCAACCTACCCCAATCTGTCAAATTTCTTTGGTAGATTATTAACTTTATTACAAAGAGATAAGGTTCATGTTTATTTGGGAAAATTGACAGTTTGGGATAGCGTGATGTGCTGGCGTTTGTACAATACAAGGTGGTTCTTTTCATATCCCATATAACTCGGGGTTATGAATGAGACCATATCGAAGAATCAGCTGGCGTATTATTTTTTCTTTTTCATTTTATATTTAAAATAATTCAACTAAGTCACGATCATTAATATTAAACACCCTTACGTTAAATATGATAACGTCGCATTTTCTTAGCTTTCATTATGAATGATTGGCACGAATCAAAATTACTCGAATTTATCAACGATAAATAAATAGATAAAAGATAAATTAATTATGATTGGCGATATCATCGAAACTTTGCATTTTGGACTTTTTGTATTATTTTACTTTTGTAAAGTAATTATACAAATAGTCCTGGAATTTAAAAAGTCCAAAATGCTAAGTTTAATTTTTATTTATCGTTGATAAAATCGAGTAATTTTGATTGTTACCAATCATTCATAATGTTTTTTTTTTTGAATAAATTTAACGCCACCATTTTTTCACCTTAAAAACCACTATCTAGATGAAATTACAAATCGCCACCTAAGCCTCTACACAACGCTCTCAATTTTTTTCTGTGTTTCTTACTGCAGCCCTTTAGGCCTGCAAACTCAAACTCAAACTCAAAATATTTATTTCAAATAAACCAATTACAGGCACTTTTGAATTGTCAAGGGGGTCGGTCAGTCAGAAAGATGAAGCTAGTTGCCCATTCCAAAGCAGTTGGTACCTATGGAGAAGAACGGGCAAGAAACTCCATAGACACTCTTTTAAACAAAATATGGTAACAAAATATTGGTTACATAATTCATATTATTATTATACATGTGAGAACGATGCAGAACGGTGAAAGCATCCGATATACACATACACCCACAAGCATGCATCGCCCACAAGGGGGCGCTATCGCCCACTTTGGGAAAGGTTGCCCTAGAGTTATGGGATGTTAAAAAAACATAGGTAACACTTCTGCCTAACGCTCCGAGAAACAGAGGCGTGATGTTGTGTTCTTAAAAGTTACTAAACGAACTAAAAATTGAGAGTGCGCCAAGACGTAAGGTTGTATCACAATAAGGTTCTATTGTGCAGTATTTATTGTGGAGCTTTTTATTGGACGGCAAATTAACCGCCCGAGAGCCGTGCGGCGACCGGACGGGGTAGCGCGGTGACCATGCGGTGGACGACTGGAAGATTATTTATTTTTGTTGGAGCACCGACTCATTATACAGTGTGATAGGTTAAACGAGGGACCTACTTTCAGGTTGTATAGTACTCATGGAAATCAACAACTTTTTCCATGGGACTAACTCTGAAATATGAAAAAATATATTCAGCTGTTCCATACATTTTGACGAATTATGCAAACATAAATGTACTGAACAGCTGATTTTTTTTTCGTGGTTTCAGGTATAGTTCCATAGTGAAAGTTGTTCATTTTCATGAGTATAGTAACCGCTGAAAGTATGTCCCTCGTTTAACCTAACACACTGTATAGAGACCTGCCTCAAGTAAGTTTTGGCCGAAAGGTGTCCAGTATCGGCGATCCCGCGGTAGGCTACGCGACACCTCGCAGCGCAACATGACGCCGTCACTTCGTGTACAATAGTTTTTATTTTTGTGGTTTTTATAAATATGTATGATAGTCTGTAAGGTATGTATGTTATGGGTCTTTGCTACCTGAAATAAATGATATATATAAACTAATACACAAATTATTATTAGTATTAACTTAACAACAAGAATTTTTATTTGCGTAAGTTGTGGGTATTTGCAATCAGATGGACACGAAGCATTTTTATAGTACCATTTTTACATACCGAGACTCATCCGTGGATCTTTGACAGTTGTTCGTCGTCGTCAGAAGCCCGAAAGTCTGACAGCCAGTCTTATTACGGGGCATCTTACTGGGTTGTGGAGTTCAGATAGGCAATCGCTCCATGTAAAATACTCGTATTCAGCTGCATCCAGTTAGACTGGAATCTGACCTTACCGCAGTTGATAAAAGGAAGGCAGATTGCTTGATTCTTCTTCTTCTTTTCGTGTGGTTAGTGACTAACCTGGTGTCAGAGTGTTTATGCTGCCTATAGGCATCTGTCTTAGCTTCTGAGAAATATCACCTGTTTTCCTTCACCGATTTTTAAGCAAGTGATAATATTATATGTGTTATTAAATCAGAGGTGCGTGCCTTTTTTTTTTAAGGCTGGTAAATCATCCAATGACTGCTCCCGCTCTGGGTGGAGCGGAAGGGAGTGTGTCTGACACTCCCTCTTACTGACTAAAACCCATCCATGTTCCTTCCGTAGCCCTTTATGTTCCGGGGTAGCGGTAACCCTTTCGGACAATCCCGCTTAAGAGGTGCGTGCCTTGGGTTCGAACTCGAGACCTATGACTTGGCAGTCCGACGGTCACACCACTAGGCTATCACTGCTTACTGCGGATTGCTTGATTGATTTACTAAAATTTATCCCAAATTTCAAAAGCACACGGTCACCCTACATTTGGCAAGACGCCTGTCAGAATAGCTTTCTCACAAGCAATAGTAACGTTCAAACGACTTTATTACACGACTTCGACTTCCAGATACAAGAAAGAACCAGACTTTATACGGCATAGAACATTCTGTATGCTTCTTGGGTTTAGAAAAATATGACGCACGGATTATCCATAGAGAATCATTCTTAGCGAATGGTATCGGAATTTATCGATAGGATAGGCAAAAGCGATAGAGAGACAATTTATTAGTGTGTGAATTTCTGATGTTAACAGATGGTAACAACTTATACGTACTTAAATTAAATGACTATCTAACTAACTATCTGTAACTTAAGATGAATCCCTGAATCCCGGGTAGGTAGGGTAGGTATCATTGTTAATACAGGAGAACGTCTGTCGGGTCAGCTAGTATACAAATAAATACAAAAAGAAGCCTGGCAGCGTTGCCTCGTTGAATGGCAATGCTAATTCTTTGGCCAAAGAAAAATCCAGCCCTCGTCGCGTGAAGTGTCGACCAATTGGCGAGAAATTTCCTTAAAAAGGAGTTCCGTACTCGGGCCCCATGACCCTAGAGTTTCAACCCCAAACGGCTGAACTCTGTAGTTACACATCAGCTTACTGTATTTACGCCACTTGAGGGTCTCAGCAGCGGCAGCGGCGCTAGCACAGCCCGCCGTGCTTAGAACATGAGATGGCGCAAGGGTG
Organism: Hyppa rectilinea; assembly: GCA_951799385.1. Classification (NCBI taxonomy): domain Eukaryota; kingdom Metazoa; phylum Arthropoda; class Insecta; order Lepidoptera; family Noctuidae; genus Hyppa; species Hyppa rectilinea. Next base: position 10,055,632 of record OX637330.1, on the reverse strand, counting down.
TCGAAACAGGTTGCGTCCCACACCAGAGGCCTACCCATCTTCCAGGGCAACAACGTCATGCCATCTGGTCGCTTACCATCGTCACGTACCTACTAAGCCGTTTGGTTCTAATACCGCTGGTACGTCGGCGGTGGCTAGGGCTGAAGGTAGCTAAATAATAAGTATATCACGCCTTTTTTTTTCTTTTTTTAAGGCTGGGAAATCATCCAATGACTGCTCCCGCTCTAGGTGGAGCGGAAGGGAGTGTCAGACTCTTACTGACTAAAACCCATCCATGTTCCTTCCGTAGCCCTTTATGTTCCGGGGTAGCGGTAACCCTTTTGGACAATCCCGCTTACCCGGCAGGCTTGGCCTTGAGAGGCCCCTTCAAAGTATGTCACGCCTGGATTCACCGAAGGGAAGGGTTGTGTGTGTGTGTAATGTACCCATTGTAGGTAAAGTCACATTTCGACAGTCATGTCTAAATCCCATGTAATAGGGAGCGAGCCCATTGTCATCAACTACGAACAAACTCACACTTCGAGCAGCTACTGAGAAATTTCTAATAGAAAAACCAAAAATCATTACCCGACCTGGGAATCGAACCCAAGACATTATGCTCAACAGTAGCGCTTGCGACCACTAGACCAACGAGGCAATTAATAGACAGTTAATAAGCTAATAACACTAGTGACCTAGTGTGGTATTTTTGATATATCGATTGGACTTATTAGCGGGCCTTGAGACCAGCGGGGAGAGACGCGGAAGCAAATATAATATATCAACCGTGAGGCACTCAGTACTACAGTAATGTCATCATCTGCCTGCCTTTTCCCAACTATGTTGGGGTCGGCTTCCAGTCTAACCGGATGCAGCTGAATACCAGTATTTTACATGGAGCGACTGCCTATCTGACTTCCACAACCCAGTAACTGGGCAATACAATACCCATTGGTAAGAGTGACTTTACTACAATACTACAGTAATGTGGTACTTATACAGAGTTGATATTCATGACAGAGGGGGATTAAATTACACTACGTATACTATACGTGTTAAGTATAAACTCGGTACGGTAAAAAATAAAAAGCACCATAAATGAGGTTTTTATTTTTTCAAACCAACTAAATAGCTAACAAAACAGAGTAAAACGCAACCAGCCTTTGTAAATAAAAACTGACCTTGTAACGCAGCGGCACCGACGCGTGCGCGCCGGAGCGCTGTTAGGAAAGATACATCGTGTTCAAACGGGGCAAAAACTTAAAAAAAAAAATGTGCGACTACTACTGCTCCTATTTAATTCATTTTTTGTACAGAGCTTGAAAATGGTTCCTAGTATAAGCTGTTTAAAGGAAAGCCCCTCTGTCGTATCAACTCTGTATATCACACGCTGCTGCCAGCGGATTCGCCCGCGTCCGAAATAATACCAAGGGAACGTACTATCGGAATAAAACATATAATATGTGTTAATCCAGGTCATAAACTACCTCTGTGCCAAGTTTCATCCAGATCCGTTCAGCCGTTTGAGCGTGAAGGACGGACAAACGACTCACGGAATTGTCCGATGGCGATAGTTTTTGGGTAAGTACCCAAAAACTATCGCCTTTATAATATTAGTGTGATAATGATGACAGGGTAAAAAAAGAATTGACTGACGGCAGATAATAAAAAAGTACTAGATATACTCTTGATTTAACATATTATCATCATTCTCCTGCTCTTATCTCAATTTATTTGTGCTCGGCGCAACATGTCTCTTTCTTCCATACTTCTCTATTAGTCGTCATCTCGGTAGTCACTCCCTTCCTAGCCATATCATCCCTAACACAATCCATCCATCGTTTCTTTGGTCTCCCTCTACTTGTATAGCCATCCACATTCATACTCACAACTTTCCTGGCAACATTTTCCTCATTCCTCCGCATAACATGCCCATACCATGACAACCGATTTCCACACAACTTTTCAGTCACCGGTGTCACTTTCAGACTTCCTCTTATATACTCATTCCGTATTCTATCTATTCGGGTAACACCACACATCCCATAATTTAACATATTAATCAAAAGTTACTGAGATAAAACGCATTCAAGTTGGGGAGTGGGGGCGCACTACGTCACAACTCAGTATAAAATCTACATAGGAGTGACGTCATGCCACGTTTTGACATAACGTATCGACGTAATCGTTTGTTTACGTGAAAAAAGAAAAATCGGTGTCCAATATTGTTTGTGTGTTTGTCTTGTAGAGTATTCCATTCTATCTAAATATTGTTGATATTATTAGACAATTCTAGATGATGACATTAATAATGTTTAAGGTCAATTTTGTTTTGTTTTGCGTGAATGTCGTGTGCCCTTCACCTGGGTCAAATATAATTGTCTTTATTTCTTTTAATAATTGATATGAAATTGGTATATTTATTATTCATTCAAGGTTATACTGTAGTACGTGAGTGACATGAATTTAGGCAAAGGATCAATCTGCCTGCCTTTTACTACATATGTTGGGGTTGGCTTCCAGTCTAACCGGATGTAGCTGAAAACCAGCATTTTACATAGAGCGACTGCCTATCTGACCTCCACAACCTAGTCACTAACTGGGTAATACCCCTTGGTAAGACTGGCTGTCAGACTTTCAGGGTTCTAACTATCCATAACGACTGTTAAAGATGCCACCCATCCACAAACCAACCCCGGCAAGCGTAGGCGTAGCTTAACCTGAAGGATCGATCCTTGCTTCTGTTGTAAGGATATCTCTGATAACTGTGTTTTTTTTAAAGGTATTTGTTTGATGTGTGGGCGCTGAGGCGACATTTATAATAACTTTTTACTATATATACAGAATTTAGCATAATAAGACGACCAGCTAGAGGAGCTCGTGGCTAAGTAATAACAGCAGCACGGGTCGATCCATCGGGTTAAGCTACGCTTGCCGGGGTTGGCCGTAGATGGGTGACCATCTTTACCTACCGAGACTACTCCATGCCTCGGAAAGCACGTTAAGCCGTTGATCCCGGCTGTCATTGCATCTTCGACAGTCGTTACGGGTCATCAGAAGCCCGAAAATCTGACAGCCAGTCTTACCAGGGGGTATAGTATTATCTAGTTACTGGGTTGTGGAGGTCAGATAGGCAGTCGCTCCATGTAAAATATTGGTATTCAGCTGCTTCCGGTTAGACGGGAAGCCAAATGGATCTTTACCAATGCAACGAGACCACAACCACACCACGGAACACATTTTGCCGTCAAAATGAACTGTGTCGCCAACAACACGCAGCCGCAACGCAACCACACAGCAGTGATAGCCTAGTGGATTGATCGTCAGACTGCCATACTTAGGTCTCGAGAACCCCAGACACGCACCTCTGACATTTCGGGTTCATGTGCGTATTGTATAATTATCACTTGCTTATAAAATCGATGAAGGGAAATATCGTGAGGAAACCGGCATGCCTGAGAGACATTTCTCAACAGCATGTGAAGCTAAGCCGGAAACCCATGGGCAGCTTAGAAACTCTGACACCAGGTTACTCACTCACCAGACGCAAAAGAAAGAAAAATGAAGAACGCCACCACTTCGCAACTACCAGCAACAACGCAACCACAAATCAACTGGAATACGTTGCAGCGAAACTATTCACACCATTCACACGTAACCACTCAAACTCAAACTCAAAGCAATTAATTCAAATAAACCAATTACAGGCACTTTTGAATTGTCATAGGGTCGGTCAGTCAGAAAGATGAAGCTAGTTGCCCATTCCAAAGCAGTAGGTACCTATGGGGAAGAACGGGCAAGAAACTCCATGGACACTCTTTTAAATCAAAATATGTTTACAAAAACTGGGTTACATCATTCATGTTGAAATTACACGTGAGAACGATGCAGAACTTAATAAAAGCGTCCAGAATTACAAGTTTAAAAAAAACAATTCAAAATTATTTTAAATTTTAAAACAGCCATGGCAGCTAAGAGGTTACCAGTCCCTACTGACGGCGCTCGTTCATGAACATGACACATGGATTAGCACCATTCAGCTCAACCATTTTGATGGGAGCTAAATGATCCAACATACGCATCACCATCAGTGAGACATTACAGGGAGCATGACATGCTCTCAGCCGCCAGGGCACATTCACTGATCACACACATTGTGTCACACGTGTGGTGTGCGTCTGTCTATGGTACCCTTAGAACAGTAAATGCCATTTGACGTTAAGACAGACTTAGTCATGGCAAATTGTAAAAAAGGAAAGTTTTGCTTAATAATCTTTGTGGAACCCCTTAGTAACCCTGGAGACCTCGACAATTGATCAAAGTTTTCCTTGTTAGTACTTATTAGCAATTAATTGATTGATTTTACTTCGAGTTACGGCTGTATGGACTAGTACAGTATTGCACGCAAGCGAGCACGGCCTTTTAACTGGAGGCACTTTTTTCTTTAATTTTTTTTTTACTTTTCAGTACAGTCAGTTTTCAACGTTTTAATTGGTATATTGGCGTGTGCTAGCTGATATGTTGGAAATGTTTGATTTTAATGTGATGTGTTTCGTAATGTTAATTACTTCTCATACGATAAATGTGTAGAGTCAAGTTCTTCCAACCAAACAGACAGCTGTGCTGCTGGGGAGTTTGTTGCGCCACTTCTTCTTCCCAGTTAAAGCACTAGGAAGTGGTGAAGGGTGGGCGTTTTTGGGGGACTGCCTTATGTAACTTTGACCTTCAAAAAGTGCTGATTTTCAGCCTAGTTTGAATAAATGAATTTTGATTTTAGTGTGCAAAACTTGGGCGGTTTTGGAAAAAAACATCAATAAAATCTCCCATCATAAAATCGGCCATTTAAACAGTCATAACCAATAAGCTCACCATCAATCCCCCCCCCCCGCTGCCTGCCTGGCCCCACATACCACAACTGGCATAGGAAGTAATCAGCTGATTGCTTCCGCCACACCCCCCCGTCCCCAACCTCTCCCCGCCGACGTCCGTGACAGTATAAGGTGTAATCGTGGGTTCAGTTCAGTGAGACCACACCTTTAGACGTGAGCGCAGGTAAAGTCGTTATGATACCAACTATCTTATTATCTATACAACCTCCCGATTTTCGGGCAATCCCAGTAACATTTATACATCTAACTGTGATTTTAACATTAAATTCGGACAAAGTGTTGAGCCTTATAGTCTGTTCAAAAAGATGTCATGAAAATGTAAACACTCTGTATATGCTTGCTATATCCAGAAAAAAACATGACATAGACTTTTTTTTTTAAGGCTGGGAAATCATCCAATGACTTCTCCCGCTCTGGGTGGAGCGGAAGGGAGTGTCAGACTCTTACTGACTAAAACCCATCCATGTTTCTTAGCCCTTTGTGTTCCGGGGTAGCGGTAACCCTTTCGGACAATCCCGCTTACCCGGCAGGATGACATAGACCTTAAGATTCTTGTGAAGTTTGTGAGGCTAGTATAAAACGTCACGTCCTAAAATCAAAAATTCAAAGACATGTGACATCTACCACACTGGGCTAACGTGCTCGATTACAGCCCACTCCCTCTTGAAGACAGGAGGCCTGTGTACAAAGGGAACATTATAGACCGATTAACCTAGTGTTGTGACCGATCTATGGGTGTTACTGTAAAGACACAGGTCTCGAGTTCAAACCCAAGTCGATCCATCAACCCGAGGTCGATCCATCAGGTTAAGCTAAGCTTGCCGGGGTTGGCCGTAGATGGGTGACCATCTTTACCTACCGAAACTACTCCATGCCTCGAAAAGCACGTTAAGCCGTTGATCCCGGCTGTCATTGCATCTTCGACAGTTGTTACGGGTCATCAGAAGCCCGAAAATCTGACAGCCAGTCTTACCAGAGGTATCGTATTATTCAGTTATTGGTTTATGAAGGTCAGATAGGCAGTCGCTCCATGTAAAATATTGGTATTCAGCTGCTTCCGGTTAGACGGGAAGCCAAATGCATCTTTACCAATGCAACGAAACCACGACCACACCGGGAAACAAATTTTGCCGTCAAAATGAACTGTGTCGCCAACAACACGCAGCCGCAACGTAACCACACAGCAGTGATAGCCTAGTGGATTGATCGTCAGACTGCCATACTTAGGTCTCGAGAACCCCAGACACGCACCTCTGACATTTCGGATTCATGTGCGTATTGTGTAATCATCAAACTTGCCTGAGTGAAACCTGCCTGAGAGATATTTCCCAACAGCATGTGAAGCTAAGTCACATATTTAGCGAGCCAGCCAGGTTAGTCACAAATAGAGAATACAATCCCGAACATGTTCTTCGATCCCGGGATCTCGGGATTATTGATGCGTAATCCTGGGATCCCGGGGCTATCCCGGGCTTAGTCTATGTGCTTTCTAATTGGTCTCAATCTTGAAATACAGGTATTTTTAGTTTTATTGCAAAACACAAATCACAATATAGTAGTACGTATCGTACGCGTATCAAATGGTTGTTTTTAGCGATATGTAATAAATGCTATTAATATAATCTAGGCAAGTTCAAGGCGCAACGGACTACGGAGTGCAAACTAGACCTATTTGTGTCAATCCCGAAAAACTCGAGATTTGCCAAGTACAGAGGCCAGCACATCAAGTTACCACAATCTGTCAAATTTCTTTGATAGTATTTCAACTTTATTGCAAAGTCATAAGGTTCATTTTTAATTGAGAAAATTTGAGAGTTAGGGATAGCTTGATGTGCTGGCGTCTGTACATCTCCCGGAAATTTTCAGGGTCAGAAAACGGCCGGGATCTCTGAATCCCGGGATTGTATTCTCTAGACAAACCACACGAAAGGAAAGAAAGAATTTTAACGTTTACTCTTAGCATTCTAGAAACAGTTTGAAACAGACATTTCTAAAGATAAGATGCCAGGAAACCTTCTCGTATAGTGCGAAGCACTTTGTAGTATCTACATTACATTTAAAATGTCCAACAATTTCGGTTTTAAATGCATTTGTTTTACAGATAAACATCTAAACAGACGTTATCCTTTTTATTTTTGTATTTAGTTGTATAATTGTTTGTTAGATATTCATTTAATTTATGTATGTATAAGTTGCCTTTTGAACGCCATTGTCACATATACGTGACAAGCAAGCGCATGCTCTGTACGCCAACGATGAAAATATGTGACACTGGCAACAACACTATAACACGAAATAAACAATTAAATCATTAGTTTGACTACAATGAATGGTCACCCATCCATGAACTGACCTCGGCAAGTGTTGCTTAACCTCGTAAATCGAGGCTGTTACTTTTAATTCTCAGCCACAAACCTTCGACTCATTTCATAATCGTAACTCATCTCATATTTCTAAACTCATTATATTTTCCTACCCTTATCCCAATTGAGGGTAGGGGCAACATTATACCATTACGCTCCACACTTCTCAGATATCAAAATTAAATTGTAAAACTGCAGTAGACACATATAAGCTTTTTCATGCAAATGTCACAAAGAATAGCTTCTCTTTGAGCTTTGCGTCAGGACGACTTAAAGCGGGTCAGACCCGTCCCGAGGCAGAATGACTAAAAAGTTGAACTACACAGACAATTTACTTAGATTTTTATCTCAGATAAAAGTGATTCATTACTTAGTAAAAGATTTTCTAGGCGTTGTTTTCGAATTGGTACAAACTTTAAGAGAATAAGCCCATCAATCAATCTGCCTGCCTTTTCCCAACTATGTTGGGGTGGGCTTCCAGTCTAACCGAATGCAGCTGAATACAAATATTTTACAAGGAGCGACTGCCTATCTGACCTCCACAACCCAGTCAGTAACTGGGTAATACGTTACCCCTTGGTAAGACTGGTTGTCAGACTTCTGACTACCCGTAACGACTGTCAAAAATCCACAAATGATAGCCAGGAGCAACGGCTTAACGTGCTTTTCAAGTCACGGAGCACGGGCATTCCATACGAAACTCTCTTTTGAAAGAGGTGACTAGAATCAATTCTATTTCTTACTTTAGTTAAATAATAAGTATTGTCTCTGATAAAGTAAAACAAAATTGCTGAAAAGTTTGTCCGCCACGTCAAAATTGCTGAAAACACCAGGGGCCTAGACAAGTGTTAATCGCTCCGTATCGATTCGATTTCTCAAATCGATATCACTTGTGCTAAGTTGATGATCGAACAATTCGTTATCTCAGCGATTCGGATTGTCAAGAACGCTATTTGTCAACGCATTTGTATGGGAATATTGATCGAGTTTCGTTACACAATATGACATTGTCTAGCACTTAGCGATCGACAACGATTGATCACGTGATATTTCGAATGCCAATTCCATACATATCGGATTTATCTAATTTCGTTATCGTTAATGGAAGTCTGACTTTGACTAGGCCCCAATAGTAGGTAGATAATCTAAGTAGCGGGCGTACTGCCTAACTGTCAAAAAGTGCTAATAAACACAACAACCAAAAAAAACCTTTTTGGAAAGCAGTTTTTAACGCGGCTTACGGTTGGAGTGAACTGTCAGAAATCGTCACGCAAAGAAAACGCGTTATGCCCGAAAATGTCAGCTTTGTGTCATTGACACTGGCTTGGTGGCTTGGCCACCATCAGGGATTTTAATTTTATTATGAGTTCAATTAGTAAGGTATAGTCGAAGAGCTAGATCGAAGAATTTTAGTCAACTCTTAGATCTCGCTCTTGGACTATACCCTAGGTACAGACGCCAGCACATCAAGCTATCCCTAACTGTCAAATTTTCTCAATTAAAAATGAACTTTATGTCTTAGCAATAAAGTTGAAATACTATCAAAGAAATTTGACAGATTGTGCTAACTTGATGTGCTGGCCTCTGTACCTTAGTTTTATATGGGCAAGCTGGGAAGACTCTCTCCAGATCGACCACATATAAACCCTTATATCTTTTGAACCAGTGACCTACAAATTCTGATATTTGGTGACAAATTTTGACTACTTGGCTATTTGACACGGTCAAAAATAAAATATGAAATAACACAGATAAAAGGCCGCTCGTCTTAAAAACTTCCATCACCGTACAGAAATTAAATATTATGCGAAGATATAATTGTAAATTTGCATTTAATGCTAATAAGGATTCCTTTTGATTCTAAAAATCTGTGACGTCACATTGTTATATTTCATACAAATTACCTACTAATTCCGCGTTTTGACAGTTCATACAAAGTAACGTTATTGACTACCCTGTCAAATACCCTATTAGCGATATATTTTTAACCGACTTCAAAAAGGAGGAGGTTCTCAATTCGGATGTTTGTATTTTTTTTTTTTTATGTTTGTTCGCGCATAGCTCCGTTGCTTGCCAACCGATTTGAAAAATTCTTTTTTTGTTGGAAAGGATATACTTCCCAAATGGTCCCATAAAATTTTTATCGAAATCGAATAAGCGGTTTTTGAAAAATCAACAAAAATCAAAAAAAAATCCTACTTAATATATGTGGATGATGTTCTAATAAGTTCCTGTCACTGTAATTTACATACTAGGTAGTGGTATTAAGATTGGGGGGGGGGGGGGGGGTTGTGTAGGTAGGTACCACAACAAAAAAGTGAAAAATAAAAACTTTTTTACAAAAAATAAAACCGACTTCCAAAACAAACAAAGTGACAAATAATTTTGATTTCGGAAGTCGGTGGCAAAAAATGAAAATACAAAACCGAAGACACCGACTTCCGAAATCAAAATTATTTGTCACTTTGTAGTGTTTGTTTTGGAAGTCGGTTTTATTTTTTGTAAAAAAGTTTTTTTTGTGATATCATAATTAAAATCCCTGATGGTGGTGTCAATGACACCTCAGCTTCGAGTGTCAAAAGTGTTTGACTCAGGTTTTAATGATTCTCATAGGTACCTACTATTTCTTCTTCTTTCTCGTGTGGTTAGTGACTAACCTGGTATCAGAGTTTTTATGCTGCCCATGGGCCTCTGACCTAGCTTCACATGCTGTTAAGAAATATCTCTCAGACATGCTGGTTTCCTCACGATGTTTTCCTTCACCGATTTTGAAGCAAGTGATAATTTATACAATACGCACATCCGTAAACCCAGAGGCGTGCCTTGGGTTCGAACTCGAAACCTATGACTTGGCAGTCTCACGGTCACACCAGTAGGCTATCACTGCAAAACTGCTCGCTACTAAAACAACACAGCAATGTAGTAGAATATGTTTTAACATAATACTAACATAATATTGTTCTCTGTAACCGTGTTGGTATAGTTTGAGTTTACTGTAAGGATAGCTTAAGGAGGAAACGCCAGGAGCCTACGAAATTCTTTTTTTATGGATTTTTTGAAATTTGCATGTTACAAATATTGTTTGCAATTTGCATTGTCAGGTTGTATGTTAATACCCATACAGGTCGATCCGGATCAGGTTAAGCTACGCTAGCCGGTGTTGGCCATGGATGGGTAATCATCTTTACATACTGAGACTTCTCCGTGCCTCGGGACGCACGTTAAGCCGTTGGTCCCGTCTGTCATTTGTACATGTTTGACAGTTGAAAACCCGAAAATCTGACAGCCAGTCTTACCAAGGGGTATTGTATTGCTCAGTTACTGGGTTGTGGATGGGTGTGGTGGGTCAGATAGGCAGGCGCTCCATGTAAAAACTGGTATTGAGCTGCATCTGGTTAGACTGGATGCCGACGCCAACATAGTTGGGAATAGGCCAGGCAGATGATGACATGTATAATTTCAACATGAATGATGTAACCCAGATTCTGATTTAAAAGAGTATCCGTGGAGTTTCTTGCCTGTTCTTCGCCACATGTACCTACTGCTTTGAAATGGGCACCTAACTTCATCTTTCTGACTGACCGACCCTTTGACAATTCAAAAGTGCCTGTACCTTATTGGTTTTTCTATACATCTATACAAATAAAATTGGAGTGTCTGTTTGTAATATTGAAAGAACCGTTTTTTACTAAATGTATATGAATAAAATACGGTACAGAGGCCAGCACATCAAATTACCACAATCTGTCAAATTTCTTTGATAGTATTTCAACTTTATTGCAAAGACATAAGGTTCATTTTTAATGGAGAAAATTTGACAGTTAGGGATAGCTTGATGTGCATACACCAAAATAACATTTTGTACAATGTTTGTCTGTCTGATTGTTCCAGCTAATGTCTGAAATGGCTGGACCGATTTTGACGGGACTTTTATTGGCAGGTAGCTAATGTAATAAGGAGTAACTTAGGCTACGTTTATTTTAGAAAAATCTTTTATTTTAGAAAAATTACTGTTAGGCGGAACGAAGTTCGCCGGGTCAGCTAGTTTGAAATAAATGCTTTATGTTTGCGTTTAAGTTTGAGTATTTCGTGGGCTATCCTAGCGCTTCCCCCTTAACTGTAAGGGTCTGTAAGGGTATTTATGTTGGTATTTCTCAGTATGTACCATTTAAGACCTATTATTGTGTACCCTGGGGTTATATGTGACCCCTAGTATTCAAATGTGTTCATTTCATTTGAAAAGTTTTGATTATACAATATTGACGCGTAATTTCATGAACGGGCGCCGTCAGTAGGGATGGATCACTTAGCTGCCACGGCTCTTTAAAAATTTAATTTAATATTTTAATTATTTTTTTGAATCTTTCTTTTTGTGCGTCGTTCTCATATGTATTTTTCAACATTAATGATGTAAACCAAATTTCGAAACCATATTTTGATTATAAGAGTGTCCATGGAGTTTCTTGCCCGTTCTTCTCCATAGATACCTACTGCTTGGAATGGGCAACTAGCTTCATCTTTCTGACTGACCGACCCCTAGATAATTCAAAAGTTTCTGTATATGGTTTATTTGAAATAAATGCTTTGAGTTCCAATTTGATGGACACGACACATAGTAAATGTTTTAGAATTAAAGTTGTGGCTTTAATTTGAAAGTTGTTTTTAAATCGACTTAAGAAAAAAGTCGTTAAATTAGACCCACATTGGAGGTCAGCTTATATGTCTGCGATTTCCTCAAAAATGTATGAGTCTTTGATAGATGTTTATTTAATTTAAGAGGGTCTAGCTGCACCCGCGGCTTCAAAAGCGTGGACCTTTATTATTATATGTTATTTAAAATAAAGGAAGCTAATGTCACTGCTCATAATATTAGCTACTAACTTTTGCCATCGGCTTCGCCGTTAGTAGGGAAATATCCCACGGGAACCGTACATTCTTCCAGGATAAATAGCTTATATACTATTCCAGACTATGATCTATCTTTGTGCCAGTTTCATCTAGATCAGTTTAGTAGTTTTTGAGTTTATTCGTTACAAACATGCATACAAATCTTTTTTCTTTATAATATTAGTATAGGTATGCCAGTGAAAGTCTTGTCGAAATCTGTCCACCCGTTTCGGAGATTAGCCGAAACGAACAGACAGACTTGTTATTCTAGTGTTTGTTGTCATGTTTATGTTCTCATGCAATAAGTTAAATAATTGGTCAGTATTTTGTCTCCCTCCCCCCTCTTCCTATTTCTCGTGTGGTTAGTGACTAACCTGGTGTCAGAATTTTTTATGCTACCCATGGGCCTCTGACTTAGCTTCACATGCTGTCCATGGCCGAGATACTAATTGGCAATGGTTTTAATGTTTCTGAATACAATGTTTTTTAGCAGCTTTACACGGGTGTATTAAATGACTTTTTTAGTTTTTTTAGACATGTGGGTTTTGTTTGTGTAGAATAAACATATTTTCTTTCTTTATTTCTTTTCAGACAACAATTTAAAGAAAATATATTTTTATAAGTACCATTTATACTTTCATACATGTATATGCATTAAGTTAACAGCTTTTTGCTTTTATTTTGTTATTACAAACAGACACTTCAATTATATTTATTTGTATGTACCTATATGATACTATATGTATGATACATTAAGCTATCATTCTTATACAAAAATGTAGTCGTATACGCATGAATTACGAAAGTACCTATATTTTGACATTTATACGAGAATTGTGACGTTATTTGCGTGTGATACCATTTATAGCGCGTCTCACGCACGTATCGCTCGTCTGTACTGAACAATAAAATGTCTTATTTACAGCTAAAGAGTTTCAGTTTCAGTATTACGATACTAGTTTGAGACAAGACTGTAGTATTGTTAGTAGACACGCATGTACAAGTGACATACAACGTGGCGCTACAATGGTGACATTAATTTAACACACGGGTAGGGCTAGTGCCCATTAAATATATAAATGTTAATAGCTTAAAATAATACTTGGTCCCGGCTGCCATTTGTGCATCTTTGACAGTCGTTACGGGTCGTGAGAAGCCCGAAAATCTGACAGCTAGTTTTACCTAAGGGTATCGTAATACCCAGTTACTGAATGGACAGATAGGTTGTCGCTCCGTGTAAAAAACTTGGTATTCAGATGCATCCGGTTAGAATGAAAGCCGATCCTAACATGGCTCATACAGAAAGGATGGCATAAAAAAAATCTATACCGTATCATTATTTTGATGTTTAAGGCTTATAAAACATAAAAAACCACGGTGGCTAGATTTAAGGAGCCCAGGAGCGTATTATAAATATTAGCTTAGGCTCACCGCGAGCTGGCAAGACTTCAGGCACACATTACCGTGTGTAAACAGCTTTCAAACACATCACAGAGAATACAGAAGCACCACTCAGGCCCGTGCCGGACGGCGCGTTCGTGTTCCACGCGCGCCTCAAAGAGATGTCAGCACGTGATGGAGACCGTTAGGGCGGCAGCCAGCCGGGTAAGCGGGATTGTCCGAAAGAGTTACCACTACCCAGGAACATAAAGGGCTAACGAAGGAATGGATGGGTTTTAGTCAGTAAGAGTCTGACATTCCCTTCCGCTCCACCCAGAGCGGGAGCTGTCATTTGATGATTTCCCACACTGAATAGATATATGGTTGTTTTATTGGATAATTACATATTTACATTTTAAATCTAAATATTCATAATAATATGTAAAATTCCCACACTCGAAAAAAATAAGGGTCCGTTCTCACAGACCGGCTCGGAGACCATTGGCCGGCGCTCTTCTTTGCACACAGACTGGCGCGAGTTATACGCTAGGAACTGGCTGGAACTAACAGCCGTATCACATTGACCGGCTGGAAAAGCACCGTTTTGCTGAAGAGTGCTGTCGGCGCTTGCAGCTGCAAGTTACAGGAACTGATGGACGCTACTAATGGCACCAAACACGTAGACGAATTTTGGACCGGGTCCATTTAAATTGCCTCCGACACGCTTTTTTATTTTGGGAAATCATCAAATGACTCCTCCCGCTCTGGGTGGAGTGGAAGGGAGTGTCAGATTTTTACTGACTACAACCCATCCATTTTCTTTCCTTAGCCTTTTGTGTTCCGGGGTAGCGGTTACCCTTTCAGACAATTCCGCTGATTCAGACAATCCCACTGCTTCAAGCAATCCCGCTATTTTAGACAACCCCGCGCTGTTTCTAACAATCCCGCTGTTTCGAACAATCCCGCTGTTTCGGCCAATCCCGCTAGCCATCGACACACAAACCAAAGACACGTGTCTATAGCCCTTCTGTACATCCCTACGCTGTTTTCGTAAGTAAATATAATTACACTTTAGGGAAAATGTCGCGTCATTATGTCTGTCATCTCCAGAATACGTTCACGACTCTCTTTTGATCTAAATGGGAGCTTCCTTTTGTGGTTAGGTGTAAGAGGTCGTTTGGCTAGACCTTAAAGACACGGTACTTAGTGGAAACTGCTTTGATGGCAAAGGAGGCAACACTACTGTTGAGCTTGTCGTAGGTTCGATATCCAGGTCGGGTTAAGTGCTATGGCTAAGTAATAACAGCCGCACAGGTCGATCTATCAGGTTAAGCTACGCTTGCTGGGGTTGGGTCGTGGATGGGTGACCATCTTTACATTATCGAGACTCCTCCGTGCCTCGGACAACTTTAAGCTGTTGGTCCCGGCTGTCATTTGTGCATTTTTGACAGTCGTTACGGGTAGTCAGAAGTCGGAAAGTCTGACATTCAATCTTACCAAGGGGAATCGTATTGCATATTAACTGGGTTGTGGATGTCATATAGGCAGTTGCTCCATGTAATATACAGTTAATAAGGATGGTGCCTAAGTAAAAAAAAAAAAATATGAAACATCGACATTATTTTGTAAAAGTAATATGATTGAAAAGAACAGATTGCGATAGAAACTAAATATGGCATAATGATAAAATAAAATATTACGATTTTTCCCAGAAAATGATGACTGTTTATTCAATAAACATTTATTTTCATTAAATCACAGTCGATTGCGCATGGCGACGCGTCGCCACACAGTACACACTACCGCATATAGACTGTATATACACACCATCATATAGCGTGGCGACGCATCGCCACGACATGCGTGGCCACGCCAGAAATTAGTTTTACGTGCGGCTAATAGATGTTTCACATCAAAAATATTTGACACTTATTTCTTGCTTTATCATAATAATAAACAATGGCGTAGATAAAAAAGCATTAAAGGGGAGTAAGTATAAAAACTACATACTTGTGACGTCATGCCAAATTTTACTCAAAGTATAATCTTTGGCTTACGTAAAAAAAGAAAAAATACGTGTCCAATATATTTTAATATTCTAGCTTTTTTTTAAGGCTGTGAAATCATCTTGCAGACTAGTTAAAAAAAAATATGCATCATCCCTATTCAGCTCAAGTTTTGTGTTCAAACTTGAGCTGAATAGGGATGATGCATATTTTTTTTTAATCTAGTAAAACTCTAATCTAGAGAAAGCACGCACCTCCGATTTTTCAGATCATGTGCGTATTGTAGGTATACTTATCACTTGCTTAAAAATCGGTGAAGAAAAACATCGTGAGGAAACCAGCATGTCTGAGAGATATTTCTCAACAGCATGTGAAGCTAAGTCAGAGGCCCATGGGCAGCTTAAAAAAAATCACACCAGGTTAGTCATTAATCACGCGAAAAAAAAAATATTCAACTGCAAAAAATAAAGGTAGATTGAAATTTTAACTTTGCAAGAATCCTCCCCAAAATTGAACATCGCAGCTTCTAGCACAATGGCAGTAGATCTCAATATAATTCTTTGGTTACAAGCAATCCGTAGCGACCGTCGGTGGTGCAGCGCTGAATTATAAGCAGCGCTACCTGTGCAGGGCTGCAGCCGCTGTAGTGGGACCGAGCAAGTTATAAGCGGTAGCGGAGAAATAGTAAAAAGTACTTTTCAATACCATCATCTGCCTAGCCATTTTCCAACTATGTTGGGGTCGGCTTCTAGTCTAACCGGATGCAGCTGAATACCAGTATTTTACATGGAGCGACTGCCTATCTGACCTACACAACGCAGTAATTGGGCAATACGATACCCCTTGGTAAGACTGGCTGTCAGATGTTTTGGCTTCTGACGACCCGTAACGACTGTCAAAGATGCACAAATGACAGCTGGGACCAACGGCTTAACGGCTTATTTTTTAATACCATATTTTTAAATTATGTTTTAACCTACTTTTCCGCTCGAAATTATTATTGCACAGTCGCCAGCAAATCAAGCTATCCCAAACTGTCAAAAATTCCCAATTGAACATAAGCCTTATGTAATAAAGTTGAAATCTAGCTATAAAATTTAAAAACTTAAATTAAAAATATGTAAAAAAATTAAATTGGTTAATCGTTTTAATAAAAACTAAATAAATAACTTACCGTATTTTTTTTAATAAATTAACCTAAAAGCTTACATTTTTAGAGCCCCAAGTATTTGATATTGATTTCAACTTGAAACCTGTACGCGTTCCTGAGATAAAGGTTCGTGACAAACTGATAGACCGACAGACAAAAAAGTGATCTTATAAGGGCTCCGTTTTTTTTCAGTGGGATTGTCCGAAAGGGTTACCGCTACCCCGGTACATAAAGGGCTAAAGAAGGAACATGGATGCGTTTTAGTCAGTAAGCGTCTGTCACTCCCTTCGAGGAGACATTTGATGATATCCCACCCTAAAAAAAGACTCCGTTTTCCCTGTTGAGGTACGGAATCCGAGAATATGAGAAAATATGAGATCCAAGCATTAGACATGTAACAACATACGTTATTTATTTCATATACATCGAAACTTCAACAACCAAACTACTTACACCCTCGCTTCCCGCCCCCGCTACCTCTCACAACTCGCGGTGCGGCCACAATATCCGCGGCCGCCACGTCCGCACACAGTTTAGCGGCGATATTGCCGCGAACACAACTGTCATCAGATTTTAAGGTTCTCTCTTCTCTATGGAACGCTGACTGAGCGTAAAAGATAGAGTATTAGATTGTAAGGCTTTTGACGGGTATTGAACTGTAATAATAATAGAAAAGCCAAGTGCGCGTCAGTTTTTTCCACCCATTATTTCACACTTATTTTCATTTTGTATTTGCCATGTTTATGGGACATAGCGACACCTAAGACTAGAATAGACAAACGGCAGACAGGTGGAAAGATAAACAGACTTGCCTACAAACAGAGAGACAGCATAGGTTTAATAGACATCGTCATCGCTATATGTAAACTGTGCGTCACACTGATGTCACGCCAAATCCTGCATCGCGCAGACAGAGTTTACCGCGCGAGTAGCATTTATACAACTCCCCGACATCCATCGTCGGGCAGTAAACTTTTCTATGAAGAATGAGTGAACTTTTTACACCCTGTTCCTCATTATATGCTTTTCCTTATATCTACATAAAAACTAAGGAAACAAATTTACAGCCAATAAATATTCTAGTAAATCGTAAATCTATCCAGCCGCACTGATCTAATCTTAGTAACCACAAATCCAACAGCGTTGAACATAAAACTCCTTCACACTTCGACCTGCCTCTATCTTCCAACCTTTCACTAGAATGCACCGAAGAAATTATTTAGTTCAAGACATAAGTGGAGGCGAGAGCGGGAACAACAGAAAAATTGAAAAATAGACTAATTATTATTTGGTAAATTTTAGGGACATAGGAAGCTAGTGGCTAAGTAGTAAAAGCGGCACGCATCGATCTATCAAGTTAAGCTACGCTTTCCGGGGTTGGTCCGTGGATGGGTTTCATCTTTACATACCATCTTTACTTACCATCTTTACATATAGAGACTCCTCCATGAAATCACGTTAGTGCCGGCTGTCATTTGTGGATCTTTGTCAGTCGTTACGGGTCGTCAGAAGTCCGAAAGTCTGACAGTCTTACCAAGGGTATCATATTACCCAGTTACTGACTGGGTTGTGGAGGTCAGATAGGCAGTCGTTCCATGTAAAATACTGGTATTCAGCTGCATTCGGGTAGAAAAGAAATACATCCGGGTAAAGGCCCTATCAGACATGACTCTGCATTGTTACTTTAAGAGAGACCGTGAACTCTGAGTTGGAAGACATGTGACATCTGCCAACTCGCACTGGGCCCGCGTGGTGGAATCTGGCCCTCTCCGTCTTAGAGCGGAGGCTGTGTCCCAGCAGTGGGAACATTATAGGCTGATTTTATGTATGTCATGATTTTATGTATGTCATGATTTTATGTATGTCATGATTTTATGTATGTCATGATTTTATGTATGTCATGATTTTATGTATGTCATGATTTTATGTATGTCATGATTTTATGTATGTCATGATTTTATGTATGTCATGATTTTATGTATGTCATGATTTTATGTATGTCATGATTTTATGTATGTCATGATTTTATGTATGTCATGATTTTATGTATGTCATGATTTTATGTATGTCATGATTTTATGTATGTCATGATTTTATGTATGTCATGATTTTATGTATGTCATGATTTTATGTATGTCATGATTTCATGAAATCATAATTTCAATGGTACAGAACGCTATGCACGCGAATCTAAATCGTTCTTGGCAGTAAACCATCCAAATCAATTCTCTAGTCCCCAGCCGCGATGTAAATCCAATAATTCTGAAAGTATTAAATAGATTTATGTGTGAGATTATTCGCACGGGCTTCTTAGCCGAGTTGTCATCGTAAAAGAGAGTTATGAGCGTGTGTGCGCGAGATAGCCGTGAATATTTATATACCTTCAAAGCTAGTCTTCTTCTTTGCGTGTGGTTAGTGACTAACCTGGTGTCAGAGTTTTTATGCTGCCCATGAGCCACTGACTTATAGCTTCACATGCTGTTGAGAAATACCTCTCAGGCATGCTGGTTTCCTCACGATGTTTTCCTTCACCGATTTTTAAGCAAGTGATAATTATACAATACGCACAAAGCTGCTTGAAGTTAGTATGTTCGGGTATAAAAATATCTGTCGTTGGTATTTAAAATACTTCAGCAATAAATAATTACGTTGTCAATATTTTGTCTGTGGTCCGTCCATTGTCCATGGCCGAGATACTAATTGCCAATGGTTTTAATGATTCTGAATAGAAAAGAAAAATAAAGAAAGAAAAATTGTTTATTCAGCACAAACAAGACGCACATTTATAAAAATAAACTAAAAAGTCACCTATTATATCCGTGCAAATCAGCTAAAAACCTCGTATTCAGAAACATCAAAATCATTGACAGTTAGTATCTCGGCCATGGACAATGGATGGACCACAGACAAAAACTGAAAACTTAATCAACTTATTGATATTGCGAATATAAACATGACAACATAACACTACAACAATAAAAAATCTAAATAGTTCTGTTTTAAATACTACAATGTACGAGAAACAAAAATGCCGATTGCAGGGTGATAACTCAACCACTGTTTATTTTTACGACCAACACGTTGATTGAAGCCGTGCGTCGCATCTGTGCATGAATTGGTCGTTGCTCAGCAAAAATGCTGTGACTTCAGACGAACCAATCGTCAACAGCGCTGATTTTAGCTGGGTTTAGGTTTTTTAGCTCCTTGGCACACCCAATATTGACTTTTTTTGCATATCAAATGGAATACTAATTAGCATTAAATGCTACTAAGTATTCCATTTTATACTAAAAATCAGTGACGTCGCATTGTTATATTTCATACTAATAACGTAAAAATTTCACGTTTTGACAGTTCATAAAAAGTAACGTTATTACAACTAGACTACTCTGTCAAATTATCAATTATATTATTACAAGTTGAGTGCAACCCGAATTGATTGTCAAATTTTAAGTTAACGTGAGTGACGTGAGTTACGTACTTAAAATAAAATCGTGTTTCTACTTTCCACGTTATAGAGCATTTCTCTAAAGAGAATACTACAGGTTAAGAAACTTACAAACCCATTGTATCTGCATATTTTGTTTAATTAAATTACACGTTTCGGGCGTGGCTTAGTGCCATATTCAAAATCTACTACCACAAGAACATAGAATATCTGTACTGAAATTGAGTTAGTTTGGCTCGTTGCTCCGCGCCTGAGAAAGCAAAGACCAGCGCAGATCGGCAGACGGCAAGCCAGGGTATTTTAATTATCTACCAACTTGAATTCGTCCGTGTCTAATGGTAACAAGATTTACATTCCAATGCTCAGAGACCGATCATGGAGCATGAAAGGGAATTTCTCTCTGATTGAAGAGCAAGAATGCTGTGGTGGGATGCCATGCGCTTGTAATGGCAGGTTGCAACAGAAGTGAGGATCTCCCAGGTGACACAGAGGATTTTTTTTTTAATCTTAGGAAATCCCAAATGACTCATCCCGCTCTGGGTGAAGCGGAAGGGAGTGTTAGAGTCTTACTGTATAAAACCCACCCATGTCCCTTCCTTAGCCCTTTATGTTCCGGGGTAGCGGTAACCCTTTCGGACAATCCCGCTTACAGCGGAGCATACGGTACTAAACCTCTAGTTTTGCCCCGCTTGGGTGGAGCACCGCCATGTCCTCGTATCGGCTATCGGCGGCGGCGGCGACCCGTCGCGCCCGGCCCAGTTCAATCCATGGTCCAGAGCGAGAGGGAGTAGAAAGCTGTAGCCTCCTTCTGCGAAACAGTTATGCTAGCAAAGGAGATGGTGTTACGTTTGTGGGAGAGAGCCTCATGTCTTAGGGCTCAGGAA
This sequence comes from Hyppa rectilinea, assembly GCA_951799385.1. Lineage (NCBI taxonomy): Eukaryota > Metazoa > Arthropoda > Insecta > Lepidoptera > Noctuidae > Hyppa > Hyppa rectilinea. The sequence continues at coordinate 10,034,646 of OX637330.1, read as the reverse complement.
AGAACACAGATGGATTTTAGTCAGTAAAAGACTAACATTCCCTTCCGCTCCACCCAGAGCGGGAGGAGTCATTTGATGGACAGACAAAATCAAACTGGTTCACGTATCGGAGTCCACTAGCATACTATCGTGGGGGAGAGGCAGAGCACTTCGCATTTCCCCCGTGGACCGCGGGATGCTGCCATTGTCATCCTAGAAGTGCACTATGCTAAATTTCTTGTTGTAATGTACTATCGCTCTGCTGGTCAATCTATGATCCCACTGCTTGGACAGCCTCACTGTGAGAGGAAGTGAGCCGTAACCCAACACGTCGATACAGCGCGGGTTGGTGGGTGTAAAATATCTTCGAATAGGGTATTTGACAGGGTAATCAATAACGTTACTTTTTATGAATTGTCAAAACGCGGAATTGTACATGATTTGTGTGAAATATAACAACATGACGTCACCGAAAAACCGTCAAATGCAATTTTACAATTATAATATTTAATTTCTGTACTGTGATGGCAGTTTTTAAGACGAGCGGTCTTTTTTATTTGTGATTTCATATTTTATTTTTGACCGTTTCAAATAGTCCATTTTTTACTCCTTGGCATTCCGGCTTTGATTATTTACATAAATAATCAAAGCATTCCGGCTTCCTCCACGATGTTTTCGTTCACCGTTTTCAAACCGAAACCGAATTTATTGTCATGTCTTCTTTCTATTTCATGTGGTTAGTGACTAACCTGGTGTCAGAGTTTTCATGCTGCCCATGGGCCTCTGACTTACCTTCACATGCTGTTGAGGGGTATCTCTCAGACGTGCTGGTTTCCTCACGATGTTTTCCTTCGCCGATTTTCAAGCAAGTGATTATTATACAATACGCACATGAGTCCGAGAAGTCAGGCGTGTCTTGGGTTCGAACTCGAGACCTATGACTTGGCAGTCCGACGGTCACACCACTAGGCTCTCACTGCTCCATTGTTATGTAACTAAAGACAGCCACTCATCAGTATGTTAAGAAGACTGTCAAGTACCTTGGACAGAATTGTAGCTAGAGGGATGGGTCTGTAGTTGTTGGCGACGCTTATGTTATCAGCTCAGAATAGTCGGGTCGGCTGGTTCGGTTTTAGGGAAGAAGGTGAACGTAAGTACTGTAGAGGATGGAAGATCCTCTACTGAGGGGGCTCAGTGGTAGAGCGTGTAATGTGTGTATAGGACTTTTATACTATGAAGAGAAATACGGATGGACACACATGTATTATATTTTCACTTTGTTATAACGAATACATCTGTTCAGCTTCGCTGCCGGACGTCAAGTCTAGAATGTATAAAATCCTAATCTATTCTTAAAGCATTTGAAAGGTTCGAATGCCGTCAGATAATTTTCAGCCTTGTACAACATAAGGTTTTACTCTAAGGCTCTACATCAGCTACGCCCCCCTTGAGTAAAAGGGAACACTTAGTTTTAAAATAACTAAGCCCTTTTACTCTTGGCATCCGAATCTATCTAATCTACCCCTACCTAGCCTAACATAAAAATTACCTAACCCCAGGAGAATCTACATGTGAGGTCTGGCCTTTGCAAAGGCAGGCTCAACTCTGGCAAAGCGAATCTTACGACATCACAAGAGTCCATGAATGCATTAATGTGTGCCAATGTGCACACAAACTAACGCTAGGCCAGTTTGAACCTTTGAACCCCACTGCACCAAAACCTGAGGTAAAGGGTGCAGCCAGCCTCCTAAAACAAACAGTGATATGAAAGTTCATATCGACCCTGATGGGGTTGACTGCAAAGAAGACTAAACATCAGTATCCTGTACCCCATCGACCGCTATTGAGTCAGAGGGAGTGTATGATCCAGACGTAAAGGCTTGCGAAAAAACGTTTCATGCCCATACTCCAGATATGAAACCACAATATGGGTACCAAGATATGGGTACCCCATCCTCAGTTAGACCAATTGTGTCAACCTGACACACTTTGCAAGGCTACGCCCCGTTAGCAAAGTAGGCCTCAACTCAGGACGAGTGTCACCCCTTCTCTCAAGATGAACCCGATAAAATGCTCTGGAGCACGATCATGCTAAACTCTAGCACTAGAGAAATATGAAGACGAAGTGTCGCTCCCTCTGACGCTTTGACGCGGCGAGGTGTGTCTCCCACACGCTCATCCGGTAGCGTCTCATTCATTTTTGATCACCATATGCAATAAACACAAAGAGATATGCATCAATAAACTATATCTTAAAACCAAGCTAAAATAATGAGAAAATGTTGTTTACATCTGTTTGACATGACAGACATGTCAACAAGTGGCTAATATATGTCTAAAACTGACAATTAATTATCAACATAAAAAAGAAAAGTCTATAATCTATTTAGCTGCAAAACGTTTTTGTTCGCTACTACTTATCTCAAAAATTATGCAGCGACATGATATGAAAACTATTTGGAGTCGTAATTATATAATTCTAAAAAGTGAAAACTCCCATCTGTCTAAAATGTATCTAAACCTCTTTTTATTTGATTTTGTAAACCCATACTGTAAAAAAGCAAATTTATTTTCAAAAAGTTTACGAGTTTTCCTATGACCTCTTTTGGTCATAATTTTGGAAACAAACTTTTTCCTTTTAATTTTTCTGACATACAAAGTCATATTTTGAAGACGTCTAAATCTGAAATTGTCATTATTTTTATATGTCACAGAGCCGTTCAAGAACATCCTCAGATGTTATGGATGAGCGCCCAACTTCATCAACACGATCAACAGCGATGTTATTTTTATTGAATTCCACATCGTGATCATGGTAAAATTCATTATTATGCTCTGAAACAGAATCATCATTAATAACAGGACTGGACCGACCCGATTCGTCCAGTTCTTCCTCGTGTTCTGACTCGAACACTTCCGTCTCCTCATCAACATCACAGCTGTCTAGGCAGCTTTGCGCGTCAGCGCCAACAACATCATCAACGTCGTCATCAACGCTGCTAACAACATCATCATCATCACTGCTCACAAGGCAGCTTGGCTCCGTATCTAGCACCTTCTCTTCTTTTGCGCTAGAAATTACAACAGCATCAACACACATATTTACAAAAATTTCCTGTCCGCACTCTTCAGACAGCTCTTGTGTTGCGCCAGGTGAGGAAACATCCTCCACAGCAACATTTACTACATTTTCCAACACAAATGGAGCACACATTCTTTTGTGAACTCTGCACGGGAACTCTTTCCTCAGTGCGTCACACATCGCTTCAAAACTGATCTCTTGATCATTATATAAAATTGTCGAATAATAAATGCGGGCTGGACCTTGCATAAATGCGCCCATAATCAGAGCCCAATTGCTCTTAATCCACTTCTTATCAATGGCTAACACTTGAAATTCAGCTAAGAAATCCTCAAAGCATACGCCGTTGTAGGCGGAATAAACAATCATGCTCTCCATGGTAACCATAATAACAACTATAAACCACTTAGCTTTATATATCCAGGCGTTGTTTCATTCGCCTGCTTTAATAAATTCACTTCATAATACGACTAGGGCGTCGTTTTTATTATATCGTAGAATACTCGTTGAAACAGTTTTCCCCATATATTTCGTTTTTAAATTATTATACTTGTTCGTGCAGATATTATCAGGTTCTGCACACACCGAAAAACAAACGAGCGGGATCGTACCGCGTCTTCTAGTGGAGACTCTGGCGTCCTCCACCAAAATGTAGAGGATGGAAGATCCTCTACTGAGGGGGCTCAGTGGTAGAGCGTGTAATGTGTGTATAGGACTTCTATACTATGAAAAGAAACACGGACGGACACACATGTATTATATTTTCACTTTGTTATAACGAATACATCTGTTCAGCTTCGCTGCGGGACGTCAAGTCTAGAATGTATAAAATCCTAATCTATTCTTAAAGCATTTGAAAGGTTCGAATGCCGTCAGATAATTTTCAGCCTTGTACAACATAAGGTTTTACTCTAAGGCTCTACAGTACTGTGAAGACCAGATAGGCCTACACTTAGGGAGCTCTCAGTGGTTGAGATGGTGTAGTGTGTTGTGTTGTAGGGATTTCTATCCTACAAATATAACAGCAGCTGCAGCTATGGAATCAATTACTTTTCAAGAATACATGCGTCCAGCAGCACGACCAGATTAATACTTACTATACTCTTTGAGCACGGCTACTGACAGACTTTTATTCATTTCTTTTTATAAAAACCGGTCAAAATATTCTATCATTTTGAAGGGTCTAACCGGCCAGCTTGTTTCCACATAAGGTTTGACTTAGGCTTTACAGTACTAACCTTTATCGAAATTGTATAAAAACTGAATCTAAATGAATGCCAGTATAATAATATCATCAGTAACTAATGCGAGCCACCTGTGGGCGCTCGGAGCTGTAATGGGGGTTTTAGCTTGTAGATGAGTACTACGTGTAGTAGCGAGTAGACTCTAAATGGCAGCGATAGAAATAATAAAACCATTGTTTACTAAATGATGAGGAGCTCGAGGCTAAATAATAACAGCTGCACGGCTTGATCCATCAGGTTAAGCTACGCTTGCCGGGGTGGGTCTGTGGATGGGTGACCATCTTTAGATATCGAGTCTCCTCCGTGCCTCGGAAAGCACGTTAATCCGTTGGTCCCGGCTGTCATTTGAGCATCTTTGACAGCCGTTACGGGTAGTATAACATTTAAATGATTAATGGGCACTAGCCCTACCCGTGAGTTAAATTAGTGTCACCATTGTAGCGCCACGTTGTATAGTACTGTGACCTCTGTTTCCGCAATTTCATCTCAATTGTTTGACTTACAGCCACTCCGCGCTCTCAACAGCTCCGCGAGCTATATTACGACTGAAATTGAGAAACAAGCGGTTATATCTGCTATATTACCCCTTTGTCAGAAGGGGTAAGCAGGGGTGATTGGAACACCCATCCAGTACTTGTGTAAAGGTGTTCAGTGGATGCCAGTGCAAATAAGCAGTGATAGACTAGTGGTGTGAACGTCGGACTGCCAAGTCATAGGTCTCGAGTCAAAAATCAAAATCAAAAGTCATTTATTCAAACTAGGCTGAAAATCAGCACTTTTTGAAGGTCAAAGTTACTTAAGATAGTCCCCCAAAAACGCCCACCCTTCACCACTTCCTAGTTTGAACATAAGGCACGCACCTCAGATTTTTGGGATTCATGTGCGTATTGTATAATTATCACTTGCTTAAAAATCGGTGAAGGAAAACATCGTGAGGAAACCGGTAAGTTTAGGAGATATATCTCAACAGCATGTGAAGCTAAGTCAGAGGCCCATGGGCAGCATAAAAACTCTGACACCAGGTTAGTCACTAACCACACGAAAAAGAAGAAAGAATAATTTTGAAGTAAAGGTTTACGTCATGGATCGATAGATGGCGTTGGCCCATTTAAATTCGAGAAGTATGACTTGGCAGTCCGACGGTCACACCACTAGGTTAATTATTTTAAAGATCTGATCTTCCAAATACCACCGTTAGCAGCTGTTGATAACAATACTGTATGTAAACTGTTGCAGTTACTGAAAAGTACCAGTTTAACTATAATCAGCTGTAACGAGTTCGCTCATTACAACATTATCAAGTGGTACTTGCGAACGCAAGTATCGTCCGCGTAGTGGTTAGGGGTAGGGCTGCCACGAGATTAAAAGAAGAAAGAAAGGATAGAATGTTTATTCTGCACAATTAAACGCACATTTGTAAAAAGTAAAAAAGTAGTAAAGTTTGTTGCGCAACTTCTTCTTCCCAGCTAAAGCGTTAGAAAGTGGTTGAAGGGTGGGCGGTTTTGGGGAACTGTCTTATGTTTTACTTTGACCTCCAAAAAGTGCTATTTTCAGCCTAGTTTGAATAAATGACTTTTTTTTTCAGTAACTTTAAGCCTCGCGACCTTTTCAAGCGATACTGGTCTTTTAAGTATGTAGATAAAGTTTAAAGCGAGCACTTTCAGTGTGAAATTATTTCGCACTGACTCGGCCCAAAGTAATTAAATACAACCGTGCAAAGCAGCTAAAAAACCTCGTATTCAGACACATCAAAACCATTGACAATTAGTATCTGGGCCATAGACAATGGATGGACGACAGACAAAATAATCAACTTATTTCATAATAAATAAGAACATGAACACGACGAAAAAGACTAAGAAAAAGGATTGTGTGGTTTTATGAAACCACGGTAAAAGTGAAACTTTTTTCACATTAAAGACATTTGACACTATAGGCGCCGCCATATTGGCCTTGGCTGCTCTGACGAGCGCCTTTCACTTTATCTCTACTCCGCGGCCGACCGTCAAGCGACATGCAACACACAGACCCAAAAATTTGAGACGATGTAATAAAAGTTTCACTTTAATAATAAATCTAAATAGTTCGATTGGGATGGTGTTAGAATGAATGACTTGCAATTTTGAATTTACAAAACACAGTTTTTTTTTTGGTTTGTCCGTGTCGTAGATCATCCCACGGGAATGTATTACCGGGATAAAAATGATTCCATGTCGTCGGCAATCGACGATATATTATAGATTTTTAAACGACAACACCAACAAATAAAAATACTATCTTTATACAAATCATTGTACCTGATATATTTAAATAAAATTGTTTGTTCAAATAATGTTATATCAGAAAAAGTGCCAACCCTAGAAATCAACATCAGAGAAAACTTTATCTGTCCATTCTGCTAATACGCTACGGACATTGCTACGGCGTAGCACGTAGCAGCCATCTAGTTGCTACGAGCCTACGCGGCTACGGCGTAGCTAATGTTCTGTCTTTCTTGTTTGATAATTTTGCACAAAATGTTAAAGCCAGTTTACTTAACAAATGAAAACTATTTATTTCTTTATTTCCTAACGACGCCTGTTCTTCACCGACTTAAAAAAAAAGGTTTTCAATTCCCCATTAATTTATTTTATGGAGGCACTCCGTAAAATATTTGGATCAACTTTTGCAATTATCCGTGATTGCAGTCATTATTTGTTTGCATTATAAATAAGCCTATGATGTTCCCACTGCTGGGACACAGGCCTTCTATCGTTTAGAGGGAGGGTGCCGTCCACCACGCGGGCCCATGTCACATGTCTTTGAATTTTTAGTTCTAGGACACACCGGTTTCCTCAAGATGTCTTCCTTCACCGTTTTTGAGAGCAGTGGTGATGAAATAAAATACACACAGTAAAGCCCCTGCCAGGGTTCGAACCTACAACCTTAAGTCACGACCGTTTTTTTTCTATTATTTGTTTTCGGTTATTTGTCCACTCGGAATGGAAAAATAAATTTAAGAAACAGCTTGAACCAATTCCAAAATGAGTCCGTTTTACTGAGAGTTCAGTACAACAATGCCTTCAGGACGTTGATGGGACTGCCTCGCTATTGCAGTGCGTCAGCAATGTTTGCAGAAGCGCTAGTGGAAGGTTACTATGCCATAATTAGAAAAAGAGCCGCATCGCCGATGCGAAGAGTGAGGGACAGTCCCAACAGCTACTTGAGGGTGGTTGCAGAACACCTGAAGAGTCCTATATGGAGGCATTGGATCCGCCTACATACAGGATAATTTTAATGTTATTTTAGTTAGTTTGTTTTATTATTTTGTGTTTTACTAACTTACTTCTTAAGTGCCTGTGTAATACTAACACTCTATGGACTATCTTGGTCTGAAATAAACTATTATTATTATTTACTATTTCATAGAAAACTTTCTCTTTATATCACTCATTGAAAACCTTACTCCTGCGATGGTTAAAAGGTACAAGAAGGGGTGTTTTCTCGTGGCCCTACTACTTTGTCCCTAAGCCTATGTCGAGCCGTGGACATTTTTCTTATAAGGCTAAATAATAAACTAATAACTAATAAACGGCTAACTAATAAATCAATCAATAGAGGGAGCCCTCTATTGATTGATTTATTATTATTCATCTGCCAAGCCTATTCCCAACTATGTTAGGGTCGGCTTCCACTCTAACGGGAAGCAGCTGAATACCAGTATTTTAAATGAAGCGACTGCCTATCTTACAACCACAACCCAGTAACTGGGCAATACGATACTCCTTGGTAAGACTGGCTGTCCGATTTTCGGACTTCTGACTACCCGTAACGACTGTCAAAGATGCACAAATGACAGCCGGGACCAACGGCTGAACGTGCTTTCCGAGGCACGGAGGAGTCTCGGTATGTAAAGATGGTCACCCATCTACGGCCAACCCCGGCAAGCGTAGCTTAACCTGATGGATCGACCTGTGCTGTTGTTAGTACTTAGCCACGAGCAAAACAAAAACTAAACAGGAAAATAAAACGTTTATTTCTTCAGCTACATACACAGACAAACCATAAAGACATTTAAAAACAGATTCCACTACAATCTACGTCTCATTTAAAATCATGACACTTAAACACCACTACGGCCCGCAGGCTGGCTGCACGCGATTTTCTCTCACATTTCTCGACAGCCTAATAACATAAACTACGCGCGCGCCGACTGTAGCCATCCTTATTAATTTGCTCAAAGTGATATACGCTTGTGAAGTACGCCGTTTCGAGTGTGACTAGTGATGTGGGGTTTGAAGTCCCGGGAATTTTAAGTGGGATGTTTTGTTGGGTATTTCCATATTGGAATGTCCGTTACGGGTAAAATGGACACTGCTAAACGCTGTTTTCTAAGTTAACTGCTACATGTATTACGTATAAACGTACTGGGTGTTACCCCTATATAACCCTGAGGGCCTAGACAAAGTCATATTTTCACTAACGACAACGAAATTAGATAAATCCGAATCAAATAAAAATCAGAATAATCTTTATTATAGAGCTCGTTCTGCATCGTTCTCACATGTATAATAATAATATGAACTATGTAACTAATATTTTGTAACCATATTTTGTTTAAAAGAGTTTCTTGCCCGTTCTTCTCCATAGGTACCTACTGCTTTTTTTTGTTTTTTATTTGTTTACCAAAATTCAGACAACAATAAGTCCATTTTGTTAGTAAGATATCTTATAACTAGTGTTAGTAGTTAACAAACCAGGACAATAAAAACAAGCAACAAAGTAGGGTGTCTGAGGCAGGATGTGCGGAGAGCGATAGCGTAAGAAATAAGCTACCCGACCATTCTCCCCACATAGTGCCTCAGAAAAGGCGAGTAAGGACTCTCCACAACGGTTTTTAGGATGCTATTGCCACTGTCCCGTGTTCTACGCATCAGTGATGCGACTTTCTTTCGAATAACCGCATGAAAGCCGTCAGTTCGGTTCTGGGCAAACATCTCCGATGCGCTACAGTAACGGGGCAGTTTCAACAACATCCTAAAAACATTATTGTATTGGACGCGCAAGACATCTAACGATCTTTTAGTGTAGCTGGTCCACAGACCTCCCGCGTACATACTTTGACAAAACGCCTTGAACAAGGTGATTTTGACTTGGTCTGTACAACGCGAGAATCTGCGGACCAACATGTTACCTCGGACCGCCAGTGCCCGACGTTCCCTTTCAATGTCTACATCGTCCTTAAGGTCGTCGGTAAGTATGTGCCCTAAGTATTTAAATTGGTGGACTTTATTTATGCTCATACCATTCAGGAAAAAGCTAGGTTCATGATTAGGGCACTTACCGGCGGCCTTAAAGACCATGTATTCACACTTACGGACATTGTACACAAGGCCGTGCAAGGCAGCATATTTCTCGCAGACCTTCAGCATTTCTCTGATAGATCCCTCAGTCGGGCCCAGCAGCACCATGTCGTCTGCGTAGCTGATGCTGTTTATACTAACACCACCAACCCGGCAGCCGACACGCATACTACTGAGCTCGACCATGAGATCATTAACATAAAGGTTGAAGAGCCGTGGGGACGTCAACCCCCCCTGTCTCACACCGCACTCCAACCCATATGACTCAGATAACGATCCGGCCCACTTTACATAATTGGTTTGGTGCGCATACCAATACTGCATGAGCTTAAGCACAGGTACACTCCTGTCACCCAGTTTTCTCCAGAGCACATCATATGACACCAGGTCGAAGGCTCTGGATAGATCCAGGAAGCAGGCATACACCGGCGTTTTTCGGTCTGTGTAATATTGGACAGTAATCTTCAAACTCAGCACAGCACTCTCGGTTGAAAGTTTAGGTTGAAAACCAAACTGTGCATCATGTAAACACAAATAGTTTTTCAGACACGAATCAAGTATACCGTCCAATATTTTAGCGGCTGTGGTTGCAAGGGAGATTGGACGGTAGTTCCCACTGTCCGAGATATCCCCTGTCCTGTTTTTTACTATAGGCACTACAATAGTTTGCATCAGCTCAGCAGGTAAATGAGAGTGACTGATGCACATTGTGTAAAACAAGGACAGGACCCTCGGCAGGTGAACCCCCGCATATTTGAAATGCTCGATGCTGAGTCCGTCGTGGCCGGGCGATTTACCTCTGCTCATGCCTCGAATTATGGTTCTGACTTGTTTAGCCGAAAAAAGAGTGAGTGGTTCTGCCCCCCCACTGTCAGACTCAGCATCGGCCACATCAACAGACGGGCCCAATGGCGATTGCACTTTAAAATGTTTCATAAACATATTTGCAATCCCCACCAGGTCACTGGCCCCTCCTACGCTCGCCGGTAGACCAGGCCTAGAATCCAATTTACGTGTGGACTTCCAAAATTGACTAAAATTATTTGTGGCTCTTTGCTTAGCCATGTTGTCCATTTTGATCTGCTCTTCGTTTTTTTGGCACCATTTCAGGCGACCCTTGAAAATTTTACGGGTCTCATACATCTCATCAAAAGCTACTCCACTATTTGGTCTCTTTTGTCTAACCCATTCTTCGAATTTAAGCCTGGCCTCACGGCGAGCGCCACGAACATGACTGTTCCATCCACACACCACTTTGCCTCTCCTTGGCCTGCAATGGCTTTGGAATGGGCAACTAGCTTCATCTCTCTGACTGACCGACACCTTGACAATTCAAAAGTGCCTGTAATTGGTTTATTTGAAATAAATACTTTGAGTTTGAGTTTGAGTTTGAGATTGGCATAAGCTTAGGAAATGTCACGTGATGAATCGTTTTCGATCGCTAAATGCTAACTCAGAAGCCCATGGGCAACTCTGACACCAGGTTAGTCACTAACTACACGCAAAAGAAGAGAGAAAGCTAAGTGCTAGACAAATATGTATACGTTACCTATCGATTTATACACAGAAAAAATATGGATACCTCTGAAACCAACTCTCTGTGGCTTACAATAATTTTTGAAATACGGTAATATGATATCTGACAGATCTGTCAAACTATAATGAACCTTATCGCAAATGCTTCAGAGTAATAAATGAGTGGTTATTAACAAAAATGATAGTATAAGTTTAGCAGAGCATTTTTTTTCTTTTGATCACTCGGATGCAAACATATAATATATTTTTAAAAGTAAAATAACACTGCAACTTACAGGTACACACAACATGCAATACATCAAGAGAAATAAGCTAACTTACTAAGTAAGTTACCTTATTTCTAAGTAACATTTAGAAATTGGTAAACTGATTCGAATTTCAAATTGAAAAAAAAACTATTTGACTAGCCTTTTCTCAACTACGTTGCGGTTGGCTTCCAGTCTAACCGGATGCAGCTGAATACCAGTGTTTTACATGAAGCGACTGCCTATCTGACCTCCACAACCCAGTCAGTAACTAAGTAATACGATACCCCTTGGTGCGACTAGCTATCACATTCGACCTTCTGACGACCCGTTACGACTGTCATAGATGCACAAATGACAGCCAGGCTTAACGTTCTTTCCGAGGCTCGGAGGCGTCTCGGTATGTAAATATGGTCACCCATCCACGGACCAACCCCGGCAACCGTAGCTTAACCTTGAATCGACCCGTGCGGCTCCTCAAACAAAAGCCTAACCTAAATATTACAGTTAAAGAGAACAAGAAATACCATTCCTATTTCTCGTACACACTTAATCGCCAGTCGCTCGCATTCTATTCCGAACCATTACATCTTTGTGAAGCTAAAACAAAAGGCTTTCAGCGTCTCCAACAAATTGCCTCCAACGGGTCATTAGCCGTCGATGCAATCCCGGGGTGGGAGCCCGGGGCGGCGTCCCGGGTGGTGAGTGGAACATCCTTAGTGTGTGGTTGTGTTTTATGTCATTTTATTTAAATGCTAATGGAATTATTGTCAGATTGGACAGTGTTGAAATGTTGTTAGAATAATTTAGAACAGATACAATGGTGTAGTTTATTTTGTGGGATGAAACATAACATGACGCCTACGATGGGTAAGGCAGAAATCTTCTTCTTTTCGTGTGGTTAGTGACTAACCTGGTGTTAGTGACTAACCTAATGCTGCCCATGGGCCTCTGTCTTAGCTTCACATGCTGTTGAGAAATATCTCTCGGGCATGCCGGTTTCCTCACGATATTTTCCTTCACCGATTTTTAAGCAAGTGATAATTATACAATACGCACATGAATCCGAAAAATCAGAGCGATGTTAAGTAGGGATTGTCCGATAGGGTTACCGCTACCCCGGAACATAAAGGAAGGAACATGGATGAATTTTAATCAGTAAAAGTTTGATACTCCCTTCCGCTCCACCCAGAGCGGGAGGGGTCATTTGATGATTTCTCACCCTCAAATGAAAAAAAAAGGCAGAGATGTTGCTATTGTACACCCACATTTCGCCAGTTACATCTAAGTATTGCCATCAACCGGGTACAAATCCAGATCCCGGTCTGCTACGGAAAAATCCAGATGGAAAAGATATATAACCCTTTTAACCTTAACCTATAACACTTTTGAACGACCCGGAAATTGAACTCATGCACAAAGAAACATCAGCAATCAAAGATTTGGTTTTTCTATCATTTAATTATAATTATAATATCCTTGGACATTTCACACAACGCCATATCGTCCCAAGCTAAGCAACCTGTATAATGCTTGTGTTATGGTAACGAGATGGCTGATAAACTACTTATATACATTTTTTTTTGTAAATACGTACATATTATAGATAGAAAAACACCCAGACTCGTAACAAATACTTGCAGGTCGTACAAATCACAGGTACAAATATTTGTTCCGTGTGGGAATCGTACCCGCAATATAGTGCGCAGCAGTCAATCGCTCAACCACTGCGCCAACCGTGTCGTCAAAATTTCCTATTTAATTTATCATGTTTGCTAGAGAGATTTGATCCTTATAATTGACCCTAGCGATCGATGCCATAAAAGTACAGGGTGTTGATTTACACCGGTTCGATTCCCGAGAGAGGCAAGCAAATTTTCGAAAATCTTTGAATGCAGATGTGTTTCTTTCTAAAAATAAAGGAATGTTTCCTTTCAGTAAAATTTGCTATCTCCAGAATTTAGAGTACTTTCCCTCCAGGTAATAAATCATAATCAGCCAATAATTTTCCCACTGCTGGGCAACAGGACTCCTCTCTTCGAGAGTGAGTGGGCCGTAATTTACCGCGCGAGTCAGTGCGGGTAGGTGGATACACATGTCTTCGAATTTTTGGTTCTAGGTTTTGGTTCTAGGATATTGAATTATTGACACAAAGTAAAGCGCTTGGCTGGGTTCAAAGTTGCGACATACAACTCGTAAGTCGGGGCAGTTTACCTTTTGAACGCCATTGTCACATATACATACGTGACAAGCGCATGCCTTGTACGCCAACGGCACAAATATGTGACAATGCGGGTACACTATAACATGAAATAAACAATACAATCATTACTTTTGTGTGTGTTTATATAGATACCTTAAAAATTTAAGCTCTCGTACGTATTTAATGACATAAAACAAATTAAAAGACACCATGGATATTGGGAAAATGATAAGAAGAAGAAATAAATTTGTAGTTTGGCGTGGAGGGCACGCGGGTGCGTTTGTGCTCCGGAGCATAACCGCACGCGCATGCCCTCCAAAATGTTAAAATAATAAATAAAATATTTATTTCAAAACTTATCTATCAGGGATCGCCCTCGTTATCGATCTAAGGAACTTCCATTTATATAACAACTAGCTTCCGCCCGCGGCTTCGCCCGCAAAATATGTCGACAAATTATACATATAAACCTTCCTCTTGAATCACTCTATCTATTAAAAAAAACCGCATCAAAATCCGTTGCGTAGTTTTAAAGATTTAAGCATACAGACAAACAGACAAAAATAGCGACTTTGTTTTATACTATGTAGTGATTTTACTTGTGTTAGGAAATTCCGCCCTTCCACTGTCCAGTTGAGGTTACAGTAAGCGGGATTGTCCGAAAGGGTTACCCAACGAGTTACCAAGCGCTACCCAGGAACATAAAAGGCTAAGGAAGGAACATGGATGGGTTTTAGAAAGTAAGAGTCTGACACTCCCTCTCGCTCCACCCAGAGCGGGAGAAGTCATTAGACGACTACCCACCCTCAAAAAAAAAATTGAGCTTACAAAATTCCATCCCGTATAACACAAAAACTCATAAAAATCCGGAGCCATCTAATCCCTAATTCAACCATATTATATTCAACTCACGGAAACGAATCGCAGACAAACATTCATCTTGATCCGCCATCTTTGTTATTGCGCTGACACGTGAACGAATGCATAATGTAATATAATCGCACGCGTTCACTGCGTAAGCAAATGTATGGGATATGTATTGAAATCGGAATGCGTGTTGACTTGAAGATGCGATATGTATGTAGGTATATGGTTTTGAGCAGTGGCCGAGTGGTATCGGCCTCCACTTGCGAGCTGTAGGTCGTGAGTTTGAACCCAAGGAGGTGCTTTACTTTGTGTATTGAATTTCATCACCACAGCTCTCAAAACGGTGAAGAAAAACAGCCTAGAACCAAAATTTCGTAATTTGTACTGGGCTTGCGTGGTGGATTACATTGGCCCTTGGCCTACTCCCTCTCCTAGAATCTGGTGGCCTATGTCCCAGCACTGGGAACATTAGAGGCTTTATTGTCGTGTGGTTAGTGACTAACCTGGTGTCAGAGTTTTTATGCTGCCCCTGACTTAGCTTCTCATGCTTTTTAGATACTCTCAGACATGCTGGTTTCCTCACGATGTTTTCCTTCACCGATTTTAAGCAAGTGATATTATGTGTAACTAGCTTCCGCCCGCGGCTTCGCCCGCACGGTGTTTTGGTAAAAAGTTGTTTACATTCTTCCACAGACTTCAGATCATCCACATCACAAACGGCTCAGTAGATTAACCGTAAAACATACATTCACACAGATAGACAAACGGACAGACAGTTGAAGTTACTTTCGGTTTTTATAATGTCAGGTAAGGATTAGTACGCATACTATTATTATTGAAGAGGATTACTTGCGCGGCAGGCCCAGAAAGAGATGGCGGGATGATTCTTCTTAAAGGATTGGCCTGTAGTCGCTGTACACCGGGAAAAGTGGAAAGTGAGGCCTTTGCCTTGCAGTGAGATAACAGTGGCTTATAATTATAATGATAATTACTTGATATAGCGGTTTCACTTGTCGTATGGTAGCAATAAACAATAAAAACTGAAAGGATTAGACTAAAGTGCGATAGTAGTGATCGATATGTTTTGATGATTCTACTTACTGCAATATTATACTCCTGTAAACTATGTTATATGATTTGATGATTGAGATTCATTTTAGGATGTAAATTAAAGGACTTTTAATAAACACAATTTGGAATCTATTTTACCAAATTGATAATTAAGTGACTGAATTATAGGGAATAAGAGTAAAGTGTGCGCCACCGGATGCTGGAATAAGCACCAGGACACGCTGTACAATCAACAATCACTTAGATCACTCCGGGCTAGCCGGGAGGGTGTTAGTTGCAGATGCTAACAGAAGCAGCCAGTAAAACCACCACACCATTTGATTGCTGTCTCGTAGACAACGATCAAGAGCTTCGATTGCACGTTTGTGTCACATCACATAGGTAGTGCACTCGTCCCACACCTCAGCTTGCACTGTTGGAACAGGATACCACGCTGATTTTACTGATGTTGCACGCAGGGGTTTCTACGCTCGCCAGATTAAGAGGTAATTTAAAGACTGAATGTGCCGTCAGTTCACTATTTATCAATGTTGCAGCGATTCCAGAGGAAGTCACAACTAATGCAACATTACGGACCTTGCGTTTTTAGCTAGAAGCAAACTAAGCAGGAAAGTATGGCCTGTAATAAGCCCGCACCAATCTCAACTCGTTGTAATATTTTGTGATAAATCTCTTTCTGCTCGGGTTGCAGACGTGGCACAGTTTCGCACACGTGAGCTTCTTATACGGTGGTATGCTAGCTTAGCTCTCTTGAGGAGTGGCTAGAGAGGCGCATCGGGTGTCCTCACCGGATGTTTCGGGAGGTTCTTGCACATTCTCAGGCAAGAAGAAACGTTCGGTTGCCACCATCGCGAGGATCGCCCGGAGGACATAGTGAAGCATACAGTGGAGGTCTGCCCTGTTTAGAAGAGCACCGCAAAGTTCTTGTAGCGGCGGTGACCTCTCGCGTCTGGCCCTGGTTCAATCTATGATCCGGAGCGAGAGGGAGGGAGTGGGAGGCAGTCACCGTCTTCTGAGAAGCAGTTATGCTAGTGAAGAAGGTGGCAGGATGGTTGAGGCACAGAGCCTCACGTACGGCAACAACGCGAGATGCTACGCCACCATCCGATCAGGACCAGACCCATGCCGGACGGCGCGTTCTTGTTCCGCGCGCGCCTCAAAGAGATGTCAGCATTAAGGAAGGGGCCCGTTAGGGCCAAAGCCTACCAGGTCAGCGGAATTGTCTGAAAGGGTTACTGCTACCCCGGAATATAATGGGCTAAGGAAGGAACATGGATGGGTTATAGTCAGTAAGAGACTGACGCTCCCGAGGTAAGGACATTTGATGATTTCACACCATCAAAAAAAAAAAAACTCTGGTCAAATCATTGGCCAGCTCTCCTTTACGCCGTGGACTCGGCGATGGCGCGTCATTGCCTGGACACTTTGGAGTCCTCCCTGCGCTCTGCGCACCGGCGACTAATAGTATGCATTTAATGACGCCTCACTCGTATCAATCTTATTGTGATAACTTTTAAACTGTTTTTCCAAATTGCTTAGTGTAAAAGACAAAGTTTATCTTCATTAAATACCAAAAGTGATAAACGTATTCAATTTGATAAGAATTAACTGACTATTCTAAAATGTGCATTGTAAAAAAAGTATCAAGTTCAAATGTATTTATGGCTCAATATTTTGTATATAATGGCTTGCACGTAATAGGTAGACATATGCTGTTGCGGACTTTTATATAGAACTTTTTAAGACAAACAGTCCAACAATACATTACCTTCGTGTAACTCTAACGGTTTAGGCAGCGCACGCCAAGATAGCTCTCAGAGGGCAGGAATTTTGCCGACTTACATGATACTTATCATTATGTTATGGCCAAATCACGCAAAGTCTATGTAAATTGTAGCCTATGTGTTATTCTGATATATAAGCTATATTAAGGGGGAAGTTTCATAAAAATATGTTCAGCCCTTTTTGCCATGTAAAATGTGCATTGTATAAAAGTATCAAATTGAAATGTATTTATGGCTCACTATTTTGTATATAATGGCTTCCACATAATAGGTAGATATATGCTGTCGCGAACTTTTACATAGAACTTTTTAAGATAAACAGACCCACAATACATTACCTTCGTGTAACTCTACCGGTTTAGGCAGCGCACGCCAAGATACCTCTCAGAGGGCAGGAATTTTGCCGACTTACTCGATACTTATAATTATATTATGACCAAATCACGCAAAGACTGTATAAATTGTAGCCTGTGTTATTCTGATGTATAAGCTATATTATTGGGAAGTTTCATCGAAATCTGTTCTGCCGTTTTTGCCCAAAAAAGGAACAAACATCCATCCATCCATCCATCCATCCTCACAAACTTTCACATTTATAATATTAGTAGGATTATCACTTGCTTAAAATACGCACATGAATATATAAAATCAACGCGTGCCTTAGTTTCGAACTCGAGACCTATGACTTGGCAGTCCGCCGGTCACACCACTAGGCTATCACTGCTAGGTATATTATTGGCTGATTATGTATGTATGCGTTGGTTTTTGGAAGGAACATAAAGAAAGAAGGAAAAAACGGTTATTTCCGATTAATTGCGACCCCGATGGAGAAAAAGCGTGAGTATATGTATGTGTTTGTATGTATGTAATTTAGTTTTGTCTATTAGATACATATTTATTAGAAACAACTCGGAGACTAATTATGTGCTCCGTCAATGGCAATTAGGGATGATGACAGGTTATAAAAAATAATATGTCGAAGCGTTGACGCATATCAATCAATCTGGATCAACGCCATCTATCTCTCACTAGAGAAACTATGTAGTTAGATTTGACAGCTTACGTTTCGGAACGTCAAGTAATAACTTGGGGATGGTTAGCGTGGACTAATGGCAACACCGAGCGAATAATCGAGTCAAATGTCGAACCGGAAGTATAATCAGCTATTTGACATTGACAGGTGACGTTGACAGGTAGGTTGGCTAACCTGTAAGTGGGGGGCACAAGTGTGCGGTGACAGTTGAGTAAAGACTTTTGATCGGTCCGTCAGTCTGAGTGGTCGTTCGTTACTCCGCGCTAAACTTCCCGCGTTCCTTAGTTCTTAATCGAGCCATCCGTGATTATTTTGTATTCCGTGTGATTTAGCAAGTAATTAAAAGTGTTAACGAATAATTTGTGAGTGTTATTTCCGATGACGCGGCCCACTGATAACGAATCCCTTCGACAAATATACATATATATTAAGTACGTCAGTCAGATAATACAAAAATATTAGACTTGGGCTCTGTCTCGCTAGGGTCGAATTCTTATGCTGAGCGATGGCCATTTTGCGCGGATGTGACGCATATTTTCCCACAACTTGTTTTATTTTACTGTGTCATGTTTACTGCAAATAAACGTATCTTCTGTTTTTCTTTCGGACACGTATTTTTGTTTTATAATACCTAGTAATAAAAAAAGGATTGTGTGGTTTTATGAAACCACGGTAAAAGTGAAACTTTTTTCACATTAAAGACATTTGACACTATAGGCGCCGCCATATTGGCCTTGGCTGCTCCGACGAGCGCCTTTCACTTTATCCCCACTCCGCGGCCGACCGTCACGCGACATGCAACACACAGACGAAAAAGTTTGAGACGATGTAAAATACTTAGATTAAACGCATTAAAGTTGAGAGTGGGGGCGCGCGACTTCCTGCCACATTCTAACACAATGTATAGACGTTATCTTTTCATAACGTGAAAAAAAAAAATACGTGATCAATATTTTTTAATAATTAGCTGACGGACTAAAAAAATAAATTTAAGTATTTTTTTTCGCCCACTATAACATAGGCCTAAAACATTGATGGTCAAATGAACCTACAGCTTACAACTCTTTCGTGAAGGGTGGGCGTTTTTGGGGGACTGTCTAATGTAACTTTGACCTTCAAAAAGTGCTGATTTTCAGCCTAATTTGAATAAATAATATCCTTGGACATTTCACACAACGCCATATAGTCCCAGGCTAAGCAACCTAATGCTTGTATTATGGTAACGAGATGGCTGATAAACTACTTATATACATTTTTTTTTTGTAAATACATACATATTATAGATAGAAAAACACCCAGACCCGTAACAAATACTTGCAGGTCGTACAAATATTTGTTCCGTGCGGGAATCGAACCCGCGACATGTTGCGCAGCAGACAATCGCTCAACCACTGCGCCAACCTTTTTTCTACCCCTTCAGGGATTACAGTGATAGTTTGTTCAATCAAATGCTTGCCCATTTACCTCCATCTTTACTAATAGCCAACAGAAATAGAAAGCGTCCCACACTATACTAACTCACTTGTCACTAGTTAGTGCACAAAGACTGAAGGCGAGAGTGAAGAGTCGTCAGCCGTCACCCGCGGCGTGTCAGACCTAATGCCGGGTACACACGTGCGCGAACCTTGTACGGTCATGAAGCAAACGTGTTCATTCATTCATTGATTCAGCCTTTTACCAACTATGTTGGGGTCGGCTTCCAATCTAAACGGATGCAGCTGAATACCAGTATTTTACATGGAGCGACTGGCTATCTGACCTCCACAACCCAGTAGTAACTGGGTAATACGATACCTCTTGGTAAGACTGAACAAACGTGTTCAGTAATATACAAATGAATTAATTTACCACGTAGAGGGTGCTTGTCACCTTTCAAATTGTATTTCTCATTTAAAAAGGGAAAAATCCTTTGGACATAATTATTTAATTACGTACGGTCTACGTAGTTCGTACTGTTCGTAGGCTATTTGTGTCTACCTTCATTACTGTAACATTTTTATTTTAAAACTCGACCGGCCTTATTACAAAACAAAGTTTGCCTTCAAAGCCGGGTTTGAACCATAGAATCATTTTTTAATTTCGAACTGCATTTCAACTATGATAAAGTTCTAATTACAAAAAATGTCCGCTGACCCAATTTAAAATTGTCAATTTTTTACCAAGAACTTTAACATGACCGAAATAAATACCTCAAAATACAATATATAAATTAATATAAAGTATAGTTAAACATTACAGGGAGTCCTCATAATACTCGTACATGTAAAGTATTTATTATTTAATATAGATGTATAGATAAATATTGTACGGTGATACCGTACGCGCGCGAGTCCGATTCGCACTTGGCCAGGTTAATTAGACAGTCTCTTGCTATGTTATCACATATCTTTGAAAGGAATATGTTCGTTATGCCAGTCTTACCAAGGGGTATCGTATTGCCCAGTTACTGGGTTGTGGAGGACAGATATGCAGTCGCTCCATGTAAAATACTGGTATTCAGCTGCATCCGGTTAGACTAGAAGCCGACCCCATCACTCACAGTTTCTGTTTATTCAAACTAGGGCGCCATTTTCATCCTTGACTTGCGTCCAAAACCACTCGCTTTGACAAAGAAGTCACTCTCGTCAAAAATGCAGATACATTCACATGTTCGCGACACGAGGTTCGCATGAGTCTGTGTGAGACTTAATATTCAGTCCTCTTTGTACAAGTCTTTGTGAGCTCGCAGTTTCTTTGTTTTGGAGTTGAGAATGATAATTTTGGAGTCCATTGGATACTGAAACTGTAAAAGAAGAAATAAAATGCTCATCAAGCCATATAAAGACAAGGAGTAACTCAATATGTCTGTCTAACCGAATGCAGCTGAATACCAGTATTTTACATGGAGGGACCGCCTATCTGACCTACACAACCTAGTAACTCGGTGACATTTTAGCAAAAAATTTACATAATTGTTTGTTTAGAGTTATGTGAAACAAGGTGTTAAGTTCACTCATCCTCCATAGAAAAGGGAGGATACTCCGACCAGACCAGGGTGTTGTGTCTGGGTTACTGCCGGACGTTGTATAAATTCTAGCCGCGTGGTAAACTTCACTTGCGCGATGCAGAATTTTGCGTGACGTCAGTGTGACGCGTAGTTCGCATGTGGCGATGTCGATGCCGCTACATGTTTATTTTTATTTCTAAAACATGTTCTATCCTTAATACATATTATAAAGAGGAAAGATTTGTATGTATGTTTGTAACGAATAAACTCAAAAACTACTTAACGGATCTGGATGAAACTTAGCAAAAATCTAGATTATAGTCCGGAATAGCATATAAGCTAAAAATGTACTGTTCCCATGGGATAATTTCTTACATACACGCGGGCGAAGCCGCTGGCTAAAGCTAGTCTTATTTAATTAGGTAAACAATATGTCATTTAGGTCCATTATTCCACATCATCGTTCAAGCTAATCACAACGCGACCCTGCGCCTGGCATGGTATGCTTTCGACATTGATAAAGTGTAGTTTTTGGTACGTCACGGCGCGACGGGGTAAAGATTGCCACTCGGTCAGATATAAGGAAAATGTACAGACGCCAGCACATCAAGCTATCCCTAACTGTCAAATTTTCTCAATTAAAAATTAACCTTATGTCTTTGTAATAAAGTTGAAATACTATCAAAGAAATTTGACAGATTGTGGTAACTTGATGTGCTGGCCTCTGTTCATAACAATTATTTATGTCTAAGTTTATTTAAATACTATTTAAGTTATCTTAGTGGGGAAGCGCCAGTGTAGTCAGATTATAGGGTTCCGCACCCAAAGTGTAAAACAGGACCCTATTAGTTATTACTACTAAGACTCCGGCGGTGCGTCTGTCACCAGGCTGTATCTTATGAACCATGATAGTTAGACTATTGAAATTTTCACTTATGATGTATTTCTATTGCCGCTATAACATCAAATACTAACTTCAAGAATACAATAAATATTTAAGGGGGCACCCATACAACAAACGTGATTTTTTTAACCGTTTTATAGATAAATAGCTGCTCCCACGTGGTTTCACCCGCGCCTGTTAGCCGAAGCGTAATGTTACATAGCCTATAGCCGTCCTCGATAAATGGACTATCCAACACAAAAATAATTTTTCAATTCGGACCAGTAGTTCCAGAGATTAGCGTGTTCAAACAAATAAACTCTTCAGCTTTATAATATTAGTATAGATGGCACGTAAATATTGTCGTCAATAACGCCATGTAGTAACTAGTAGCGTATATAGAACCATCCACATGGCAGAGACGTGACGCGGACGTCCTTTTAGCTGTGTCACGTCACGCGAACGAAACACAACGCGACAGTGACACCTTTGTTTCACGTAGTCGTGTTTGTGAGGCTATGTTGGATGTGTTATTAAGGAGCTCAACGATTGGACGAACAATACCAAAGAAAAGACATTTGGGTAGGCCGCATAAAGTACCTACTCAAACTGCCAGATTATCATGAAAAGTAACTGGGAAAGAAGACAAGAAAAATGATCCGTTATCAGTGATAGAATATCATTTTTTCATGCCCTCTTCTGAGGCTGAATATCAGTACTTCACATGGAGCCACGTCCATCTGACAGCGTCCATTCACATGGCTACGAAGCTAGTGATGTCTTTTCAACGCGGCCTTTTGAAACAACTTGACGCGAACAGCGTGACACTTTTGTGTTTCATAGCGACGTGTTGAATGCCTGATCACGGAGCATCACGCTTGTATAGCCTATCTAAAGGGGTAGGCAGGACATTGAACGGACAACGCGACTCTACAATAGCCCTTTAACTGTATAAATGTTGAAAGGTTAAAATAAAACGCAAATTTAAAAAAGCAATTTGTTAACAAACTATCAAGAAAACAATCTGCCTAGCGTTTTCCCAACTATATTGGGGTCGGCTTTCAGTCTAACCGGATGCAGCTAAATACCAGTACTGTACATGGAGCGACTGCTTATCTGACCTCCACAACCCAGTCAGTAAATGGGTAATAACTACAATACCCCTTGGTAATACTGGCTGTCAGACTTTAGGGGTTCTGACTACCCGGACTATCAAACATCCATAAATGACAGCCGGGACCAACGGCTTAACGTACTTTCCGAGGCACGGAGGAGTCTCGATATGTAAAGATGGTCACCCATTCAGAGACCAACCCCGGCAAGCGTAGCTTAACCTGATGGATCGATCCGTGTGACTGTTATTACTTAGCCACGAGCTCCTCAATTCAAACAAACTAAATAATAAATCAATTCGCCTACTTTTTGCAGTTGTTTCATCCTAATAGTATTGCTTATTCGTTTTAATTAAATTAACGTGACCCCGGCAAGTGACCGCTGCGCGACAGTTCTTTAAGTATTGTCGGTCGATTCTGTAAAAATATCACCTTTAAAATGTATATGAAGTGAGCTCACTCCAAAATCGTGAAAAAAAACAGCTGTTCCCTACATTGCGACGAGTCACGTGACAAAAAATGAATAGAACAGCTGATTTTTTTTGCGATTTCGGAGTTGGTCCCAAAAAAAAGTTGTTCAGTTTGGTGGTCTGTAGCATATGCTTTTGTATGTATATACCCTTTCGGTTACACCCAGTAGATCAATAAAAATAATTTGACTGCCGTGTTGCTCTGTTAGTGGTAAGAACATGAAGTCCTTTTTAAGGTTTCCGTACCCAAAGGGTAAAGCGGACGGAACCACAATATTGGACGGAAATATAAAATTGAAAGCGAATATCATCAGGCGTGGGGTGCTAGTTTATAAACGGGATTGTCCGAATGCGTTACCGCTACCCCAGAACATAAAGGGCTAAGGAAGGAACATGGATGGGTGTTAGTCAGTAAGAGTCTAACACTCCCTTCCGCTCCACCCAGAGCGGGAGAAGTCATTGGATGAAAGGTTGATTGTTTAAAATAGACTGTATGGCTAAGCGGCTGGATGTAACATACTGCTACGTCCTGCAGTGCTGACGACGCAGCTGTACGTGTCCCGTTTACACCACTCTACGCAAGCTGAGGACGTCGTAGAGTACATACGGGTGAAGACCAACTGGACCTTGAGGGTGGAGAAGTTGGAGGCGCGCCATAACACTAATTTCAAGTCGTTCGTGGTGCGCATTCCAACTCACCATTTGGTGACCTTTCTCAAGGAAGAGTTTTGGCCGAAAGGTGTGCTGTATCGGCGTTTCCGCGGCCGGCTACGCGACACCTCGCAGCGTAACTCGACGCCGTCACAACGAGTGCAGTAGTTTTTAAGTTATTATGGTATTTTTAAAATTATGTATTAGTATATAGTTAGCATTATTTTTTTTTTATACATGTACTCTATTTTATGGGCCTTCGTTGCCTGAAATAAAGGATAAATAATAATAATAAGCTAAGCTACTAGAACCTCTTTAATTCACCACTATAAAAAAAAACACAGGCACACAAGTTTTTTAGTACAACTTATATAAATTGACAATGTCTCTTTCAATTGCTCCCTTAATTTGGGCAACTAGTTTACGCGGCAGCGTCCACAATCTAACTGACTCGATAATGCATAATGAATTACGTGTATCAGGTAAAAATGCAACATCAGTATTTTATCAATAGAAAATACACAATTAATTAGTATAAGCTGACTTAGGCTCTATTGCCTTGTAATAAGGGTTATAACAGTTCGTTGTCTAGCAACGGCGAGTCCAGGTCCAACTACACGCCGCTTTACGGTTTGAAAATCGCGCGTTTAACAAAGAAATAAATATACGTGATATCTTACTACACCCCCCTTGTGATATTTCATGATTTTTACTAAGCCCCCAACCCTCATTTCGAACCTCACGTGATTATTGATTATACCTCATTAGACTTATAATTCTAAATTCAATTCCAATTAATTAATTATCTCACATTTATAGTGCAAGCACGGCAGCGTGAATTTCCTTTTTAATTTTAATATGGGTTAAAGTTACATAAAATAAATGTTTTTTTTTTGTTTTTAATTGGACGGCCACTATAGGCATGCGGGATTACAAAAAGTTTGAATGATGTGTGTGAATTGGCAAATGCGATGCGCATCAAAGACGACGAAAGTTTGATACCAGAAAACGGGTAGTTGGTAGGAACATGCAGCACTTACCTTCAATCCACCATCTCTGATGACTTGAAGGTCAGCAGACGGCTCGAGTCCTGCTGGACACTGCAAAGCGGCGCACAATGGGATGCACTGACACACACACACACACACACACACACACACACACACACACACGCACTTTTCTTCCAATTTTAACCTTTTGACCGCCAGAGCATAAACGCACGCGCGTGCCCTCCACGCCAAGCTACTTTATCACTTCTTGTTATCATGAATTTCCCAATATCCATGGTGTCTTTTAATTTGCTTCATGTCATTAAATACGTACGAGAGCTTCAATTTTTAAGATATCTATGTTTATAAACACTCACAAAAGTAATGATGATTATTTCGTGTTTTAATGTTGTTGTCACATATTTGTCTCGTACAGGCGTACAGGGCATGTGCTTGCTTGTCACGTTTATGTAACAATGGCGTTCAAAAGGTCAATCGGTTGACCGACACGCTCGAACAGTGTCACAAAAGGCAGTTCGATTTATATCGCGTACGCGTTCGCAACAAAAGTTTGCGTACGAGAGATGCGCTCGCGGCTGTCCAAAACAGAAAAAGAAAAATGCTTCCAATAACGCACTACTTTTAAAATGACAGATACACTTCACACAATCGCAACGTGTCGGTGGTGATAAGGACGGCGATAGTCCAAGTGTGCATGTAGGAAACAGATGGCAGACGGAAAGGATGGAACCATTTGCAAGGCATTTATTTTGCTACCCTCAAAAATCAATCTGCCTAGCTTTTTTATTGGGGTCGGCTTCCAGTCTAACCGGATGCAGCTGAATACCAGTATTTTACATGAAGCGACTGCCTATCTGACCTTCACAATCCAGTAACTGGGTAATACGATACCCCTTGGTAAGACTGGCTGTCAGACTTTCGGGCTTCTGACTACCCGTAACGACATTTATTTTGCTACCCTACAATTACTATTATTAAACAAATACGAAATCTAGAGGTACCCAAGTTTAAATGGTATGTTTTTTGTTTATGTTCAATACAGATCTTCATATTTCTTTCTTTTGACAACACTATTTGTCTATGATTTTTCTAGATTTTAATTGTTTATGGTAAAAAGTATGTTTGAAAATGACCCGCCATTATTTCTTATTTTAAATTTAATTAAAACTTAAGACCATATTTGACTTTATTTGTTTTATTTACATAGCAAAGGTACTATTTTTAATTATTGTCATAGCCTTTATTAGCTTTGGTTCGAGAGTAAAAGATTTTTTAATATTTTTACTTTCGGAATGAATGAAAAACAATTGCACGCAGCTGAGATGAGAAAGCTAAGAGGGATGTGTGGTGTTACGCAAATGGATAGAATACGGAATGAGTATATAAGAGGAAATCTGAAAGTGACACCGGTGACTGAAAAGTTGTGTGGAAATCGGTTGTCATGGTATGGGCATGTTATGCGGAGGAATGAGGAAAATGTTGTCAGGAAAGTTGTGAGTATGAATGTGGATGGCTATACAAGTAGAGGGAGACCAAAGAAACGATGGATGGATTGTGTGAGAGATGATATGGCTAGAAAGGGAGTGACTACCGAGATGACGACTAATAGAGAAGTATGGAAGCAAAAGACATGTTGCGCCGAGCGCTAATAAATTGGGATGAGGGCAGGAGAATGATGATTTTCAAATGGACATGATTATTGACCTGGTTCCATAGATTACATACTCGATTATTTACCTAGATAAGTAAAGTACGGCGCAAGTATAACAACCTTATTGGAAGTTATATATTCGAGCCGTTTGGGGTTGAAACACTAGGGCCATGGGGTCCGAGTACCCACTATGTTTATCGAGACATCGCCAAGCGATTGGTCGACTCTTCACGTGACCAGAGGGCTGGCCTATTTTTCGGTCAAAGAATCAGCATTGCCATACAACGTGGCAATGCTGCCAGCCTTTTGGGAACTTTTCCTGTTGACAGCGATGTGGACGAATTTTTTGATGCCCTTTGATTTATTTTATTTTGTTTCCCTCCTGTTATATACTTGTAAATAGTTATTAGTAATGTTTTAGGTTTATAGTATTGGTTAAAAATGTAAGAGAATTTCATATTACAAATAAATTTCTGATCTACAGAGAGTCCGAAAGTTAATCCTAGATAAGTTGTTCGTCTAAGGACTGATGTTTCAATCTATGCTAATATTATAAAGCTGAAGAGTTTGTTTGTTTGAACGGGCTAATCTCTGGAACTACTGGTCCGAATTGAAAAAGTATTTTTAAGTTGGACAGTCCATTTATCGAGGAAGGCTATAGGCTATGTAACATCACGCTACGACCAATAGGAGCCGAGCAGCGAGTGAAACTGCGCGGCAGCAGCTAGTTGCAAATAAACCTGTGAAAATTTGAATTTCGCGGACTATCCTGGTGGATGAATCCCCTTAATTTAGACCGTTTCTGAGGTAGCTGCACGGTGCGGGGGGAGGAGACAGTCACAAGTTGACGAATCAGCGAGCTCTCGCGATGCGTTACCATACCCCACCAAATTTTAAGCAAGTGATAAATTATACAATACGCACATGAATCCGTAGAAGCAGAGATACTTGCCGTGGGTTCGAACTCGAGACCTATGACTTGCTTAAAAATCGATGAACTAAAACATCGTAAGGAAACCAGCATGCCTGAGAGATATTTCTCAACAGCATGTAAAGCTAAGTCAGAGATCCATCATTCATTCATTCTGCCTAGCCTTTTCCCAACTATATTGGGGTCGGCTTCCAGTCTAACCGGATGCAGCTAACTACCAGTATTTTACATGGAGCGTCTGCCTATCTGACCTCCACAACCCAGTAACTGGGCAATACAATACGATACCCCTTGGTAAGACTGGCTGTCAGATTTTCGGGCTTCTGACTACCCGTAACGACTGCCAAAGATCCACAAATTACAGCTGGGACCAACGGCTTTACATGCTTTCCGAGGCACGGAAGAGTCAGAGGCCCATGGGCAGCATAAAAACTCTGTCACCAGGTTAGTCACTAACCACACGAAAACAAGAAGACCATACTTCTTACGCACAAGTCAGGCATGGACTCCTAAGCGGGATTGTCCGAAAGGGTTACCGCTACCCCGGAACATAAAGGGCTACGGAAGGAACATGGATGGGTTTTAGTCAGTAAGAGTCTGACACTCCCTTCCGCTCCACCAAGAGCGGGAGCAGTCATAGGATGATTTCCCAGCCTTAAAAAAAAAAAAAAAAAGGCATGAACATAAGCGGTCGAGTTTAGACCAACGAATCATTCTGTATCAAACGGTAACTGATACAAAGTGGCCAACGAACCGAAATCGGTATTAAATGACGGCGGTCAGCTGTCCGAGGCAGACATTGTAACGGGAGATGAAATCCTTTCCAGTTAAACTGGACTTAGATTTTGTAGTTGGGTGAACAAATTCCGCAAGTGATGTAGAACATATTTCTATCTATAATATATAGGTATTTACAAAAAAAAATGTATATAAGTAGTTTATCAGCCATCTCGTTACCATAACACAAGCATTAGGTTGCTTAGCTTGGGACTATATGGCGATGTGTGAAATGTCCAAGGATATTATAACAATGAAATTAAATGCAGAAATAAAAGAAAATAAGTAAATACTTAAATTTATTTAACACAGATTAATAAGCAATCTGCCTAGCCTTCTCCCAGCTATGTTGGCGTCGGCTTCCATTCTAACCGGTTGCAGCAGAATACCAGTATTTGACATGGAGCGACCTCCACAACCCAGTCAGTAACTCCGTAATTACTACGATACTCCTTGGTAAGACCGGCTGTCAGACTTTCGGGCTTCTGACTACCAGTACCTAACGACGGTCAAAGATGCACAAATGACAGGGACTAACGGCTTAATGTGCTTTCCGAGCCATGGAGAAGTCTCGATATGTAAAGATGGT
Organism: Hyppa rectilinea; assembly: GCA_951799385.1. NCBI lineage: Eukaryota > Metazoa > Arthropoda > Insecta > Lepidoptera > Noctuidae > Hyppa > Hyppa rectilinea. The sequence continues at coordinate 10,005,200 of OX637330.1, read as the reverse complement.
CACCCATCCATGGACCAACCCCGGCAAGTGCTCTATGTAAAATACTGGTATTCAGCTGCATCCGGTTAGACTGGAAGCTGACATAATTGGGAAAAGGCTAGGCAGATTAATTGTAGTAACAAACGATTCGTTTGAAATATAATGAATTAATGATAATATTTACATAAAGACGGCTCCTAGCTTACTGTTAGTCTGATTTATATTAGCTATTACCTCAAGGCATTTACGGATTACTTATAAATGAGCGGCTTTGGTATTTGGAATAACAATTTACGTTCCTATACAGTATTGCAAACAAATGAGGTTGTTTTGTTTTGAAGGTCCCGTCTCGAAATGTGAAAATAATTGGGTCTTAAGCTTAGAGATGCGCTGTCGATCTGTCAGGGATATATCTTTTTGAAACGGGATTGTCCGAAAGGGTTACCGCTACCCCGGAACATAAAGGGCTAAGGAAGGAACGTGGATGGGTTTTAGTCAGTAATTAAGAGTCTGTCATTGGATGATTTCCCACCCTCAAAAAAAAGGGATATATCTTTACAAAGGTTTTTTTTACTTAATTCGAGCAACCTTTAGCTCTGTCAATGTCAAAGTCAAATCATTTATTTTAAATAGGCATGAGAAATGCACTTTTAAACGTCGAAATGAACAAGAAATAGAATTCATTCCAGTCGCCCCTCCCAAAAGGTAGTTTCGTATGGAGAAGAAACTCCATCGTTACTCTTTTAAAATGTCACGGAAATAAAAATATTTATTGGTTCAGAGGCCAGCACATAATGTTACCCTAATCTGTCAAAATTCTCTGATAATTTTTCAACTTTATTACCTAAAGTTTATGGTGAATTGATTTTATTATTTCTACATATTAACAACTTATTCATACTTTAATTAAATGACTATCTAACTAACTATATACAAATAAATACAAAAACAATAAGGACACTTAGGCGTTGAAGTAATTCATCCGCATTGCTGTCGTCCAAAAACGTGCCCAGAAGCCTGGCAGCATTGCCACGTTGAATGGCAATGCTAATTCTTGGGCCAAAGAACAGTCCAGTCGTCTGGTCACGTGAAGGGTCGACCAATGGGCGAGAAATTTCCTTAAAAAGAATAAGCACTCGGGCCCCATGACCCTAGAGTAGATTTTGAAAGTTTAAGGTTAATTTTCAATTGGAAAATTACAGTTTGGGATAGCTTGAAGTGCTGGCGTCTGTACATTATTTATCTAAAACATATAGACAGTATGTTAATAAACGGTAGGCAATCCCGTTAACGCGCAATAGTTTAGCGTACATACATGTTAACAAAAAAAAATATTACCATCAAAAGATTCTCGAAAAAGTTACGCGAACATAGATGCCGGAGGCAGCTATTTTTTTTATTGTATTATAGGTTTACGTCAATATTGTGAAAGGAAACATACTTATACTGTGGTAAATACTTTTAATTAATAACACTTGTTCTAATGATACTGCCCCAGAAGACTGAATTCGAATCCATTTGTAGACACAAAATGTAGCAAAGCACGCGAATTTTAAAGACGTTAAACTTATATAAAACTTTAACTCTTCGTTAATTAATCGTTAATATTTTGTGTTTCGATTTTAAGTTAATTACTTCGTATTTAATCAAACATAATACTTAAACACAGTATCATCTTTTATCGAATCAAATAACTGTTATCAGTCAAGTTGCTTACTAATAAAATGTAAAATCCACATTGAGATATTTTGATTTATTTCGTAATTGTTTACAATATTGCAACAAATAGGGATCGAACTCACGACCTCTCGCTCGCCAGGCAGCTCTGAACTATTCACCACACCTTATTTTCTTTCTACACGAAGACCTTACAAAATATTACTTAGTTCCATTACTCCTTTTAAACATAAAAGCCTCAAAGGCATGCATTTGTATAAAAAGCACCCATTTACACAAAAAAAACTGGTATATTTTGAGCCGCGACCAAGTAAAGAAGCAAATAACTATATACAAGTGAAGATAAAACTTCAGGAAAGAAAGGGGGTTAATTATTATATTATTAACTATTAGCTGCTGCCCGCGGCTCCGCCCACGTCAATCAATCTGCCTAGCCTTTTCCCAACTATGTTGGGGTCGGCTTCCAGTCTAACCGGATGCAGCTGACTACCAGTATTTTACATGAATCGACTGCCTATTTGTCCTCCCGGCACACGCACGAATGACAGCCGGGACCAACGGCTTAACGTGCTTTCCAAGGCATTTCCGTATGTAAAGATAGTCCCCCATCCACGACCAACCCCGGCAAGCGTAGCTTAACCTGATGGATCGACCTGTGCGGCAGTACTTAGCCAGGAACTCCTCTACGCTGCTTTACAATGTAGGTAAAATACAAATACTTTCCAAACATCAAACCGGTTAGGTTAAACAGAAATGTATGTACAGAGCACATCAAGTTACCACAATCTGTCAAATTTATTTGATAGTATTTCAACTTTATTGCAAAGACATAAGGTTCATTTTTAATTGAAAAAATTTGACAGTTAGGGATAGCTTTATGTGCTGGCGTCTGTACAGCCACAAAGTACCAACTTATGCTGGCCACCTAGTTCTTAAAGAGGCCTTGGGTCTCACAGTACCATTCATTCATTCACAAAGTCTTTCATTCGCTCTCATTCAGTCGGTCTTTCATTCAAGCTTGCTCGTTCAGCGATGTTTATTGTGGCATATTATAGATGGAAGGCTATGTGGTGTAGCTTTGAGCCGTAAGCGCCATTTTAGGATTTTCCTTTATTTTAAGAGTAATTTTTTGTGGACTACCTCGTTTTTGGCTAAGTCTGGTGGAGTTTTTAATTCTGAATCTGAATGATTTTGAAGGCACATATGAAGCAATGGATTAGCATATTGCTAATCCATTGCTTCATATGTTCCAAAGCTGTATCTGCTCAACATCGCATATCACGCAATGTATGTTGTTGGACTGTCAAAATGGACGCCATTGGTACTGTTAGTGTATTACTTACGCATTACCCTGTTGGCTGGACAAAGAGGTTTTGACAATATAATCCCGAAAAAAAATCAGCTGTTCCCTAACAGCAGATTTTTTTTCGCGATTTCAGATTTAAAAAAATATATATATTTAGGTCCTTTTACAAAGAAATACATTTTTTACAAACTTAAAAATACTTAGTAGTAGGTACCAAGTTCTTAACAGATTATCTTAAATACTGGTACGCTGCTACTGACATTATAACTTGTGGCGACCTGCCTGAGCTAGGTTAATAAAAACCTGTGTTTCAGGCCATCCCCATACTAAGCGATCAGCTGATTTAATTATTTGTCCATGGTTAGTTATTTTTAAAATAATACTATACTGTGGGAAGGTATGCGTGTATGTTGTGTAGCTAGCGGCTAGGCAGGCGGGCGGTGATATGAAAACAGCAAGAAGAACGATAGATGGTATTTAATGCGGATAGATAAGTATTACAGACGTTAGAATGAAGGAGAAACGATACAGAGTAGTAGGGTAGAACTGAAGTTAAGTTATACAAGGAAAAGAGTGAATTAACGGACGAGCTTATAAGCGCGGGTGGCTAAGACAGAGCAGTACGTGCGTTCGTTGGGACGATCTGGGCGCACTGGTCGGCGTCGCGCGCGCACTGAATATATCGGTATGTCTGGTGATCTCCGCTCCTGCGCCCCGCGCGGTCCCCCGCTGTACAGGGCCGTACTCAAGGGTCCGGACTCGGGATCATGTAGATGCCACAGTACTCCCCTGCCGAGATCGTGACTACGATCGATAGTAGTCGGGGAATCTCACAGTCCTCCCGCTCTTGGTCTTCTGACTAGTACTCGAAGATAGGCCGTCGGGAACAGGAACTGTAGCTGTAGCGGCGGGAGTAGTCGCCCTAGTCGTGGTTGCTGGTGTCGGCGCTGGTGTTGACATCGGTGCCGGTGTTAGTGTTGGTATTGGTGTTGTTGGTGGTTGTGTGACGTTGTCGTCCGCTGTGTACGCCGGTTTCAGTCTGTGTATGGTAATGGTTTGTACCTTATTCAGTATCATTATATCGAATGTTTTGGAGCCCCGGCGCACGACTTTGTACGGGCCGGCGTATGGAGCTTGGAGTGGTCGTCGGACTGGCCCTTGGCGAAGATAGACGTGCGTCGCGGTACCCAAGTCTCTCGGTACATAGAAGGGACAAGGTGTGTGCCACGAAGTCGGTCTTGGTGCTAGTTTGCTCATGCGTCGGCGAAGTCAGTGACATCAACTTCCTCTTCTAATGCCGTGTTGAAGAACTGCCCTGGCAAACGTAGTGGTTCACCATAGACAAGCTCCGCCGCTGATGATTGGATGTCGTCTTTCCATGCGCTGCGAATACCCAGTAGCACCATCGGAAGAGCTTCGGTCCACTGCGATGACGCGTGACAGGTAATGGCAGCCTTGAGTTGCCGATGCAGACTTTCCACCAAGCCATTGGCGGCCGGGTGGTAAGCAGTAGTCGTAAGGTGGTCGGCGCCGATCAGTGCCGCGATGGCCTTGAAGAGACGCGACTCGAATTGGCGGCCGCGATCGGTGGTGATTCGTGCGGGGCAGCCGAACCGTGCGACCCAGCCGGAGATGAAGGCTGACGCGCAGGTATCGGCCGTGATGTCGGCGAGGGGGTACGCCTCAGGCCAACGTGTGTACCGGTCGGCTATCGTGAGGCAGTACCTGTGAGAAGCAGACAAAGGTAAGGGACCTATAATATCCATATGTATGTGTTGAAAGCGAGCTGACGGTGCTTTGAACTCTGTAAACGGTGCGGTCGTATGCCTTGTGGTTTTACACCGTTGACATTGGTGACATTGTTTAGCCCATTGTCGACAGTCACGCCTTATGCCCGGCCATACAAATCTAGATGTTACTAATTGTACTGTAGCTTTAACGCCGGGATGGCTGAGGTTATGAAGTGATTCAAAAACTTGACGTCGAAAGTCACACGTTACGTACGGTCGAGGATTAGCTGTGGAAGTGTCACAGTACACTTGCGTTGCAGCATCAGGTAGGGAAACCTTGTGCAGTTGTAGACTGGATCCGTCCACGAGCAGCGCTTGCAGCTCTGCGTCTGTCTCCTGGGCTCGGGCTAGGCTGTGGTAATCTAGGGGCGTAGCTATTTCTTCGATGCGTGAAAGTGTGTCGGCTACCACGTTGTCTTTACCTGCGACAAACCTAATGTCAGTTGAAAATTGTGAGATAAAATCCAAGTATCTGAACTGTCGCGGTGAACATTTGTCTCTTCGTGTGGTGAATGCAAACGTTAGTGGCTTGTGATCAGTCAGGATGATAAATGGTCTCGCTTCCACCATGTAGCGGAAGTGGCGTATGGCGTCGTATATCGCCAGCAGCTCGCGGTCATATGGACTGTACTTTTTCTGTGATGAGCTGAGCTTTCTTGAGAAAAATGCCATAGGTTGCCAGTCATTACCTTTCCGCTGCTGTAGGACAGCACCGATGGCTACGTCAGAAGCGTCGGTTTGTATAGCGAGTTCAGCGCTGGGATCAGGATGCACCAGCAGTGTTGCCTTGGAAATACTTGACTTACAGTCCTTGAAGGCTTCCAGTTGTTCTGTCGTGAGCTCGATCGGCTTTGAACCTTTGCTTTGTCCAGCCAGCATTGCATTTAGAGGCGCCTGTTTTGCTGATGCGTCGGGAATAAATCTTCGATAAAAATTTACGGTTCCTAAGAATCTTCTAAGCTCTTTTGTGTTTTTAGGTACCGGGAAGTCAAGTATTGCCTGTGTTTTTGATTTTAAAGGACTTATCCCTTCCGGTGAGACGTTGAAACCTAAGAATTTAACTGTGTTTTGTCCGAAACAGCATTTCGACGTATTTACTATGACGCCGTAATCCTTCAGACGTCCGAACAGTATACGGAGGTGTTCCAGGTGCTGTTCCTCATCAGAAGAGTATAGGAGAATATCGTCAAGAAATCCATATGCAAAATCCAGGCCCCCCAACACTTCGTCCATAAACCGTTGGAATGTTTGTCCCGCATTCCTTAGACCAAAGGTCATGTACGGGAATTCAAACATCCCGAACGGCGTTGTGATGGCAGTCTTCGGTATATCGTCTTCAAAGACCGGCAATTGATTATATGCTCTAACTAAATCTATAGTAGAGAAGATTTTTTTACCTGTAAGGTCGTTTGTGAAGTCATGGATGTGTCGTACAGGATATCGGTCCGGAATCGTTCGGGCGTTCAAGGCTCTGTAATCCCCGCAGGGTCTCCATCCATCGGTTTTTTTCCTAGCTAAATGAAGAGGAGATGACCAGGCGCTCTCTGACCTTCGTGCGGTGCCATTTAGCAGCATTTCGTCGAATTCACGTTTAGCTATTTTCAGTCGTTCTGGATCCAAGCGGCGCGGGCGACTACAAATAGGGGGCCCTGGAGTTGTACGGATATGATGCATGGTGTTGTGTTTATGCGTTTGTGGATTACCAGCTGGCCGGGTGATGTCTGGATATTCTCGTAGCAGCTTGTCGTAGACGGTATCATCTGCTGTGGTACGGATGGATGAAATATCGGATGCATCCCTAGGCTGCGGCGCGTTGATGCCAAGCCTGGTGATCCCATCGATGAGGCGTTGCTGTCTACAATCCACAAGAAGATGGTAAAAACTTAAAAAGTCTACCCCAATTATTGGCTTCGTGACATCAGCCACGGTAAACCTCCAGCTGAATGCTCGTCTTAGTCCCAAGTCCAGGTTCAGGTGTATGTAACCGTATGTAGTAATACGTGTTCCATTTGCGGCAAACAGTTCATACTTAGTCTTTGCTCGAGGCTGTCGTACGGCTGACTTAGGAAATACGCATAGGTCTGAACCCGTGTCGATGAGGTATTGTGCCTTAGACTTCCGGTCAGTAATGAACAAGCGGCCTGAAGATATGGGACAGTCAGCGACCGCTACTAATGACTGCCGTCGGCGTTTCCCGCCATTTTGTAATTGCACGGCTGCTGGCAGTTCCTTGCTTTGACGCCATAATTGAAATGGTACCAACAATGCGGGTGGTCAGCAGGGCGTTCTCGTGACCTTGACCTATGTCTTGAGGTCGAAGGGCTACGGGCCTTCCGCCTGTTGTTGCGAGATCGATTATTAATATTTGAAAAGCCTCGTACCTGCTTTGCCAGTTCGTCGACCCGTTTCACCAACATCTCGATAGCTGACACAGTACCTGGGGCCTCACTTGCTGCACATGCTGCCTGCTGCGTCGGTGTCGAAATATCGTTTATCTTGTCTGCCAACTCGGCCACGGTTTGGAGTGCGCTGTCGGTCTGCGAAGCAATAATCGTTTGAATGTGGGTAGGTAATCTATTAGCCCAGATTTGCCTGATTAGGTGCTCAGGGATCGTCGGTCCAGCTAAATTCTGCAGGTGCCTCATGAACTGGGATGGCTTCCTATCCCCGAGTTCTTCGTGGGTCAATAATTGTTGTAACTTCCGCTCTTGTGAAGCGGACAACCGTTTGATGAGTTCCGCTTTCAATTTATCGTAACGGCCGCTATCCGGCGGATTTAAAATTATGTCTTTCACCTCTGCCGCATATTGCGGCTCCAATTGACCAAGCACGTAGTGATATTTGGTCAGATCGGCAGTAATATTGGAAATTATAAACTGACCTTCAATTTGCGCAAACCAAACGGCCGGTTCCTCGGGCCAAAATGGCGGTACTCGCACGCCCACTCGACACAAACCGGAATTTTCTAGATGATCTTCACCGCGCTTCACCATAACTTCTACGTCGGGGTCACCACTGTGGGAAGGTATGCGTGTATGTTGTGTAGCTAGCGGCTAGGCAGGCGGGCGGTGATATGAAAACAGCAAGAAGAACGATAGATGGTATTTAATGCGGATAGATAAGTATTACAGACGTTAGAATGAAGGAGAAACGATACAGAGTAGTAGGGTAGAACTGAAGTTAAGTTATACAAGGAAAAGAGTGAATTAACGGACGAGCTTATAAGCGCGGGTGGCTAAGACAGAGCAGTACGTGCGTTCGTTGGGACGATCTGGGCGCACTGGTCGGCGTCGCGCGCGCACTGAATATATCGGTATGTCTGGTGATCTCCGCTCCTGCGCCCCGCGCGGTCCCCCGCTGTACAGGGCCGTACTCAAGGGTCCGGACTCGGGATCATGTAGATGCCACAATACTATACCAAAAATAAAAACATTTCAATAACTACTACATTATTGAAGTACTTCTAGAAGTCTTTCTGTGTCTGTGTAATCAAGTTTACCCAAATATTCGCGTGTCTTCAGACTACAATGTTTGTAACTTGCACTGTAAATATTAGGTATTCTATTGAGTTTATTATATAAAGGGTCCTAAATAGACATAGAATCGGTTTACAAAGGCATGTCTAGTTTGAGACTTTATGCAGACCAAATCCTTCCTTCGCTTGTCAGAAGGTACTGGCTTGTAAGCGAGTTCAACGTGCTGCTGTAATATGATGTGCAGTAGGTATAAATAATTGACGTACTGTTAGCACCTCACATGCAATGTAAAGCTGGTGTGTAGGAAATCTGACAGTTGTTCATAATGATGAGTACGATGACCCCTTAAAGTAATGCCCATGAATTCAATTTCACCCTGTAGACTGTTCTAGATGACATAACGCCATGTTTCCCCGAAGGGTTAAGCAGTTGAGTAGACATTGTGGGTACACCGATATTTTTTAACCGACTTCAAAAAGGTGGAGGTTCTCAATTCGGATGTTTGTATTTTTTTTTTATGTTTGTTCGCGCATAACTCCGTTGCTTGCCAACCGATTTGAAAAATTCTTTTTTTGTTGGAAAGGGTATATTTCCCAAATGGTCCCATAAAATTTTTATCGAAATAGGATAAGCGGTTTTTGAAAAATCAACAAAAATCTAAAAAAAATCCTACTTAATATATGTGGACAATGTTCTAATAAGTTCCTGTCACTGTAATTTACATACCAGGTAGTGGTATTAAAATTTAGGGGGGGGGGGTTGTGTAGGTACCACAACTAAAAAGTGAAAAATAAAAACTTTTTTACAAAAAATAAAACCGACTTCCAAAACAAACACTACAAACTGAAAAAGTTTTGTCAGTTATGTTTAAGTCCCATGTAATATGGGGCGAGCCTATTGCCATTAAAGGACACAAATCCAGACTCCAGGGTGCTACTGGAAAACTAAATGAGGAACTGTTCTACAAACAATCATTGGGTATTTGAAAGGGTAGTCAATAACGTTACTTTTTATCAACTGTCAAAATGCGACGTGACGTCACAGATTTTAGAATCAAATGGAATAGTTATTGGCATTAAATGCCATTTTATAATTATATTTTCGCAAAACATTTAATTTCTGTACGGTGATGAAAGTTTTTAAGACGAGCGGTCTTTTATCTATGCGATTTCATTATTTATTTTTGACCGATTCATATAGTCAATTAAACAAATACTTTAAAATATTTTTCTCGTTTTTAGATAGGCGTTATATTTACGGACGTTCTAAGGATAATCACACTAATATTATATCTAAGGCGAAAGTTTGTGAGTGTGTGTTTTTGTTACTTCTTCACGGAAAAACTTCAGAACGGATTTGGATGAAATTTTATTTATTATTATTAAAAAGGTACACCAACGACCAATTCACTAGAAATATTGACATAAAACAAATAATATTATAAGCATTGACTTATGGTGAATTAGTCACAGGCGTACACAGCACTTACATAAAAAATAACTTCTTAAATATATGTTTTAACAAGATTTTTTACTTATAGTGAGAATAGAAAAATTAATTATGAACAAAGAACAAAACATTAGGTAAAAACAAAATCATAATCGATATTAGAATCAAAAATAAAATCAAAATTGGAATTTACATTAGAATCAGAATTAAAATTGAAACAATACGATTAAAATAAAAAAAATAAACAGTAAAATTTATATTCATAATTACGTCGAAAGCGATAACGAGTGCAACAAGAGAGCAATCCAAAATTGGCGTCCTGCCAATTTTGGATTGCTCTCTTGTTGCACATGTGGCAAAAAAACAGGAAAAAAATGAAGCAGTAAACAATAGGAAAAGTTATGAAAAGGTGTGCCAAACACAGAAATAGATTATAAACTTGATATTTTATCCCGTTATTACTCTACGTGGGATAATTTCCAACATCCCACGCCAGCAAAAGCTAGTATTATACAACGTGGCGCTACAATGGTGACACGAATTTAACACAAGGGTAGGGCTAGTGCCCATTAATCATATAAATGTTGATAGGTTAAAATAAATAGTAAATTAAAAAAGAAAAAAGGATTGTGTAGTTTTATGAAACCACGGTAAAAGTGAAACTTTTTTTCACATTAAATACATTTGACACTATAACCCTTCTTCTTTTTAACCTCTATATCACCGGCTCATCGAGCGACTGAGCTGCACACATGTCGGCTGCCACATTGACGGAACGAGTGTCAACAATATAAGCTATGCAGACGACATGGTGCTTCTCAGTCCCTCGATGGGTGGGTTGAAGAAGTTGTTGTCGACCTGCGAGGCTTATGCGGAGGAGCATGGCTTAATATACAACTCGAAGAAGAGTGAGATTCTTGTATTCAAAACACCTAAGCAGCAGCCGCGCAGTGTTCCTCCCATAAGTCTCAACGGTGTCGCACTTAGAATTGTGGATAGTTTTAGGTACCTTGGCCACGTTGTCACGAGCGACCTGAGGGATGACTTAGATATAGAGAGGGAGCGCAGGGCGTTGTCTGTGAGGAGCAATATGATTGCCCGCAGGTTCGCTCGTTGTACTACAGACGTCAAAATAACTCTATTTAAGGCGTTCTGTCAATCTTTTTACACGAGTGGCCTGTGGGTATCATACACGCGCCGAGCCTACAACGTCCTGCGTGTTCAATTTAATAATGCTTTTAGGATGCTGTTGGGACTGCCATGGCGTTGCAGTGCTTCAGGAATGTTTGCGGAGGCTCGCACAGATGGCTTCCATGCCATCATGCGAAAGAAAGCGGCCTCCTTACTGCAGCGCTTGCATGGTAGTAACAACAGCATCCTGAAAATGATAGCTGCCAGACCGGACTGTCCCTTTCAAGGACACTGGGTGGGGACAGTCATTGGTCTGAGTAAATAAATATTTTTGTCAAAACTAACAATACTAACCTAACTACTTATTTAAGCACCATTGTTACTAACAACAAAATACTAACATATTTATGGACCTAGTCTGAAATAAAGTTTTTATTATTATTATTATTATTATAGACGCCGCCATATTGGCCTTGGCTGCTCTGACGAGCGCCTTGTACTTTATCCCTACTCGTCACGCGACATGCAACACACAGACGAAAAAGTTTGAGACGATGTAGTAAAAGTTTCACTTTAACAAACTAAATAATAAAATCAATTCGCCTACTTTTTGCAGTTGTTTCATCCTAATAGCATTGCTTATTCGTTTTAATTAAATTGATGCGAATGTTATGATCCGTGCCCCCGGCAAATGGCCGCTGCGCGACAGTTCTTTAAGTACAGGTTGCCCTAAGATACTATTTTCGAACATTTTAAATAAATCCGTAAATAATCACGTTTAATAGACTATCGAATCGTAACGAAAATGTGTAATCGAATAATTATGTGTGTTAAATTAATGTCACCATTGTAGCGCCACGTTGTATTGTATATTTTGTTGAAAAAATACTACCCTTGAGGCGAAAAACCTTTTAAAGGTCATTCATTCATTTAGCAGTGGGAATGGGAGCGAACCAAGTACTGGATGACTAATGTACTACAGCGTGCCCATAGAGTACAGAGTAGGCTTGTGATTAATGATAGTGGGGTAGGCAGAGTAATGAGCCGCACTTGTGTTAGAATTCAAATGAAACAGTAGGTAATCGCTGGTTGTCCTATGCGTCCAATATAATAATGTTTTCGGGATGCTTTTGCGATTGCCTCGATTTTGCAGTGCTTCAGAAACGCGGTAACCCATACCAATAATCAATATCAACTCAGTCTATCGCAGCCCACTGCTGGACACCTTCTTAAGGTCATCGGTCCCTCAAGCTGGAAGGCGTCCCACGGATATGACAGAGAGGGGCATTCAATTACACTACGTATACTATAAGTGTTTAGTATTAACTCGGTACGGTATAAAAATAAAAAGAACCTAAAATGAGGTAAAGCCCCTCTGTCGTATAGTAATAATATCCTTGGACATTTCACACAACGCCAAGTCCCAAGCTAAGCAACCTAATGCTTGTGTTATGGTAACGAGATGGCTGATAAACTACTTATTTACATTTTTTTTTGTAAATACATACAAATATCGAAGCGTCGACGCATATCAACGCCATCTATCTCTCACTGGAGGAACTATAATTAATTAATTAATTAATTAATTAACGTTTATTTCAGACAAAGAATATACAGTCCATAGCACAAAAAAGAACAAAACTATACAGGAGGCACACAAAAAAACAATACAACACGGAACAGAAAATTACATACATAAGCGGGGGGGAACAGTCCGCCGCTCAGAGCGCTGTATGCAAGTGCATCCAGTGACGTAGCAGCGGAGAGTCCCACCTGTCCGCGAACACGCCTAGAATGCTGTTGCGGCTAGACCTCACACGATTCAGCAGCGACGCACACTGTTTCCTTATCAGGGCATGAAAACCAGTAGTGCGCGCTTCTGCAAACATCCCTGAAGCACTGCAAAATCGTGGTAGTCGCAGCAGCACCCTTAACGCGTTGTTATATTGAACACGTAAGGCGTTGTATGTCCCCAGTGTGTAGTTAACCCACAGGCTGCAAGTGTATAGTGATTGGCAGTAAGACTTAAAAAGTGTAACTTTCACTTGATTACTGCTACGCGCAAACCTGCGAGCCAACATACTACACCGGACAGCCAACGCCCTACGCGCTCTTTCAACATCTACGTTATCTTTGAGGTCTTCGGAAACCCAATGGCTCAGATACTTAAACTGTGCTCTGTTTAAGGTGGTACCAGCTAAGGTGACTGAAGGTACAGTCACGTAGGTATGTAGTTAGATTTGACAGCTAACCTGTAAGTGGGGAGGCACAAGTGTGCGGTGACAATTGAGTGAGGACACTTGGAATCGGTCCGTCAGTCGGAGTAGACGTTCGTTACTCCGCGCTAAACTTCCCGCGTTCCTGAGTTCTTAATCGAGCCATATCTTAGGTATCCTTGATTATTTTGTATTCAGTGCGAGTTAGAAGTAATTAAAAGTGTTAACGAAGGTTTTGTGAGTGTTATTTCCGATGTTGCGACCCACTGATAACGAATCCCCGTTATATTTACATATTATAGATAGAAAAACACCCAGACCCGAAACAAATACTTATTTACTTAATATAATAATCCCAAGTTATTCTCTTTGTCTCCAGAGGAAGAATGCGAAGAATCAATCTTCCCGACCGGCGTGGTGCGCCACCGGCCGGAGCCGCCCGGCACTCTGGCGCAGTCCACGCGGTTCACAGCGCACGAGATCAAGCTCATGTACCGCGGGTTTAAGCAGGTACACACTGCTGTAGAAGCAGCCGGTCGTTCATATAACCTTTTGAATGCCATTGTCACATATAAGGTCCCATATTTCTTCTAACATATAGGTCTCTTGTGTAGGGATTTACAGGTTACAAGGTATATAATCATATTTATATTTAAAAGCTAAATATTCATAATAATATGTACAGAAATAATATGTATAATAATCAAAGAGCATCAAAAAATTCGTCCGCATCGCTGTCAACAGGAAAAGTTCCCAAAAGGCTGGCAGCATTGCCGCGTTGTGTGGCAATGCTGATTCTATGACCAAAAAATAGGCCAGCCCTCTGGTCAGGTGAAGAGTCGATCAATCGCTTAGCGATGTCTCGAAAAACATAGTGGGCACTCGGACCCCATGGCCCTAGTGTTTCAACCCCAAACGGCTCGAACATGTAAGTCCTAATAAGGTTGGAGTATTTACGCCGTTTGAGGTTTTCTGCACCAGCAGCGGCAGCTCCAGTACAGCCCGTCGTACTAGGACAAGGGTGTCGACCAACGTTGCATCCCACACCAATGGCCTACCTACCTTCCAAGGATTAGTGTCATTCCATCTGGTCTCTTCCCATCGTCGCGTGCCCTTAGGTTCTAAAACAGCTGGCACCTCACAAGAGCACGACGGATGATGTCATTGGTGCTGGCGTGCCGTCCTAACCGGCCAGCACTCTTACTGCAGGATAAACCAAGGTCCCATTGAAATAGGTGGACAAATTTTTAGAAGCCATTCAGCCCACCAAAATAAGGACAATGGTTAAAAAAAAAAAAAACGTATTAGATACTCACAAGTGTGCAAGTACCTAGGTACTCATTTTTTTTTTTTTTTTTTTTTTTTTTTAAGGCTGGGAAATCATCCAATGACTGCTCCCGCTCTGGGTGGAGCGGAAGGGAGTGTCAGACTCTTACTGACTAAAACCCATCCATGTTCCTTCCGTAGCCCTTTATGTACCGGGGTAGCGGTAACCCTTTCGGACAATCCCGCTTACCCGGCAGGCTTTGCCCTGAGGGGCCCCTTCATATGCTGACATCTCTTTGAGGCGCGCGTGGAACATATACGCGCCGTACGGCACGGGTCTGGTGCTGATCGGACGGTGAGTCACCCATTACTCACCGTCCGCAGGCCCGCGCCTACGGTGGCCGGGAGTCGTCACGTGGCTCCCGACGCCCGGAGCGTCTCCCGCGGCGGCTGGGACGGGAGGACCTTTCTCTCTCCCATCCCGCCACCTCCTTTGCGAGCATAACTTTTTCGCAGAAGGAGGTGACTGCCTCCCACTCCCTCTCGCCCCGGACCATGGCTTGCACCAGGGCCGGGCGCGAGAGGTCGCCGCCGCCGATCGCCTCTACGAGGACACGGCGGTGCTCCGCCCAAGCGGGGCAGGTTTGCACCGTGTGCTCTACCGTGTCCTCTGGGCGGCCTAGGTACTCATAATGAATGTTTATCCTAGTGTGCCGGCAATTTATTATTTGAGGTTAAATTAAAATCACTTTAATCAGTGTTTTTTTTTTGCTTGGTTTTATCTTTGGTTAGACGTACTGAACGCTGTGTTAAATTTTGTCCATCTATTTTAATGGGACCTTATACAAGGTTATTTGTAAAACACCAAAAACCTCTTAAGAGGTCATTGTACCCATCATTATGAACAACTTTTACTATGGGACCAAACCTGAAATCGCGAAAAAAAAATCAGCTGTTCCTTACATTTTGACGAGTTATACGAACATAAATGTAGGGAACAGCTGATATTTTTTTCGCGATTTCAGGTTTGGTCCAATAATAAAAGTTGTTCATAATGATGAGTACAATGACCTCTTAAGAGGTTTCTGGTGTTTTACAAATAACCCTGTATATGTGACAAGCTGCATGCGCTTGCATGCCCAGTACGCCAACGACACAAATATGTGACAATGCAGTACACTATCAACACGAAATAAACAATTAGATCATTACTTTTATGTGTGTATAAACACGCATAAAAGTAATGATCTAATTGTTTATTTATGTAATAGATATCGTAAAAATTGAAGATCTCACACGTATTAAATGACATGAAACAAATTAAAAGACACCATGGATATTGGGAAATTCATGATAACAAGAAGAATAGTTATTTGTTATGCAAGGCTGGAAAGTTGATTTTTGGCGCGAGTACTTCTATTGAAACCTGAGTAAGCGAAGGATTCTAGGGTTGAACCATGAGCGAAGCGAGTGGTTCAAATATAGAATCCTGAGCGTAACTAAGGTTTCAAAGGTACGAGACGCAGAAAAGCTTTGCTGCCGAGCGCAACACACAATTTTTCACCTCACTACAGCGAGGAAACTGCTAGGTGCAAGAAAACAGGTGTTGTTGAGTTTTATTTTGTTCGAGCGTCTCAGATACTTTGACTCATGTGAAGAAAATAACAGATACTTGGCAATGTATCTTATGAGTTACATAGAATATCTCCAAAATTAAATACCCTGTATTTTGTTCTATATCCTACTTGTCCTCTAAGGAGAATGAAAGAATAAAACGAATTTAATACAAATAACTAACTAATTTAATTTAATACATACTTATTTATTTTTGCCAAGCAAAGGATTAAATAACATATTATATTAGTATTTATTTTATTTAAAAAATTAAACTTAAATTACTACACAATTGGGTATTTGACAGGGTAGTATTTTTATGGCATATTCAAATGTGACGTCACAGATTTTTTTAATCAAAGGGAACACTTATTAACATTCATTCCAATTTTACAATTATATCCTCGCAACATATTTAATTTCTGTACTGTGATAGAAGTTTTTAAGGTGAGCGGTATTATTTAATATTTTATTTTAGACCGTGTCATGCATTTACTGTTTCAATGTTTGTAGTCACATCCTTACGAAAGAGTTTGTATGTAGTTGTAAGTATTCGTGTTCAGTAGCAGGCCGGCAGCGACATGCGTTGTGAGTCTTGGTGGCGCGCGGTGATTACTGTCACAAATACTTTCAAACGTTTTGAATTTTGAAGGGGCGGGCCGCGTTATCGTAGTTTATATCTCCACTGAAGCTAATAGCTCTGTTTGTTTCAGGAGTGTCCTTCAGGTGTGGTGGACGAAGAAGCTTTCAAGAATATCTTCTGTCAATTCTTCCCACTCGGAGGTACGCGTTTCATTTACATATTAATTATCAAAATCACTAGGCTGGTTTTTAAGGAGGTATTTTCGAGCCTCTTGGGGTCTGAATGCTCATGGTTTGTTCAACGAGATATCCAAATGGTTGGTTTACTGTTGACCGGCACTTTCCATGACCCAAGGGCTAACTTTTACCTCGGCCAGAGGCTAAGCATTGCCATACAACGTGGCAATGCCGCCTCTTGGGTACATACCCAGTCGACAGAGACTTTATATACTTGTACATTATAATATATATATTTTTAGTTTAAGGTTGTATTAGCTACTGCCCGCGGCGTCGCCCGCGTGGTCCCTAAATTTTTTTTTGTTCTAAAATAAAAGTAGCCTAAGCTACTCCTTAGAACATCAGATATCAGTCACTGAAAGTGTTGTCAAAATCGGTCCAGCCGTTTGGAAGATGAGACGGAACAAACAGACAGAAAACTTTTTTTTTTTAGTTTGCTGTTATACTTACATACTGTTATTTAGTCAACACAAACAGATATTTCAGTTCTAGATATGTTTCTATAGATGTATAGATATTGAATTTGCAAAGGCAAATAAAGGGAAAACTTCGTTAATAATGAATTAATACTTTGCTTCAGACGCCACGCAGTACGCGCACTACGTGTTCAAGACCATCAAGCACAAACAGAGCGGGAAAGTCAACTTCGAAGTAAGTACAGCTACAGTACAACACCTCCACATCATACCAGCTCTTTTTTGGGCGTGTAAAATCTTCGAATGACTCTTCCCGCCCTGGGTGGAGCGGAAGGGAGTGTCAGACTCTTACTGACTAAAACTAAAAGCGACAGCTAATTTGTGTGACCGTCGGACTGCCAAGTCATAGGTCTCGAGTTCGAACCCAAGGCACGCACCTCTGATTTTACGGATTCATGTGCGTATTGTATAATTATCACTTGCTTAAAAAACATGTGAAGGAAAACATCGTGAGGAAACTAGCACGTCTGAGAGATATTTCTCAACAGTATGTGATGCTAAGTCAGAGGCCCACGGGCAGCTTAAAAACTCTGACACCAGGTTAGTCACTAACCATACGAAAAGATGAAGATCACCAGCCAACAGGAAAGCTGCAAACAAAAGTGGTATTATAACATTAATTCTTTGTAGATATTATCTTTCCGCCTTTTCCCAATGCTGGGGTTTGCTTGCAGTCTATTCGGATGCAACTGAATACCAGTATTTTACATGGAGCGAGTGCCTATCTGACCTCCACAACCCAGTAACTGGCCCTGGCCATTATTCCAAAAACTAAAAATACTATCCTTGCCATGTCTGTATATTTTCGAAATGTGCATTTTTGTAAAAAAAAAATATCATTTATTTGAAAAAAACAGTTACAAAATAAATAGTAGAACAAGACACAAAGACAAATTGAAATTACCCAAAATAAATTAAATGTTATTCAAAAGAAATACGTACTGCATGGCAAATATTATATAATTATAACCATTTACCAAATAATACTCAAGATTTGCCACTGCCAGTGTTTAAAAGGGTATCATTCAAAATATTGTTAGAAAAAAATTACTACAATGTTCATGAATAATATATTTAGAAGATAAATCGTTACTAATATAAGACCAGAATTTTATTAATGTTACTAATTACAATTCCTATTTAGTCAATATTTTGAAATTTATATTTTTAATCTCAAATCCGTAATAATCTATTGATCATAAGTTAGTAATGTAATCTTAGCTTCTCTTTCGTTAATATAAATATTTTTACGCCATATGATGGCAGGATGTGCTGGAACCAGTATTTGTAACATCTTTTGTATCATATTCTGACAAATAAACATATTTGATTTGATTTGGGTAATACGATGAAGTCAAGTTAAAGTCAAATCATTTATTTCAAATAGGCACAAGAAAGGTACTTTTGAACGTCACATATTATGAACAAGAAATTCATTTGATTCTAGTCGCCCTTTCCAAAAGGTAGTTTCGTATGGAGAAGAATGGCCAAGAAACTCCACCACCACTCCACATTTTTAAATTGTTTTGTATACATGAATTTTAAAATTATATGTGAAGACGATGAACCCAGAATAAAAATACGACACCACAAAAGGTGAAAAGAAAAACAAATATTTGTACGACCTGCAAGTATTTGTTACGAGTTTGGGTGTTTTTCTATCTATAATATGTATGTATTTACAAAAAAAAATGTATATAAGTAGTTTATCAGCCATCTCGTTACCATAACACAAGCATTAGGTTGCTTAGCTTGGGACTATATGGCGTTGTGTGAAATGTCCAAGGATATTATATTATATTATATTAATGGCAGGTAAAATTAATTATGTCATAAATATATGGTGTTCACATATTTACAATAATACCCCTTGGTAAGACTGGTTGTAAGACTTTCAGGCTACTGACGACCCGTAACGACTGTCAAAGATGCACAAATGACAGCCGGGACCAACGGCTTAACGTGCTTTCCGAGGCACGGAGGATTCTCGGTATGTAAAGATGGTCACCCATGCACGGACGAACTGCTACAAGCGTAGCTTAACCTGATCGATCGACCCGTGCGGCTGTTATTACTTAGCCATAAACCCCTCAACTCTCGGATGGCGACAATTAGGGTGCCGATTTAACTGGTTCGTATAAAAAGCAGTTGAATTTATAAATTTTTAACTTTACCTTCGAAACTTTAAGAAGTACTTTTGAACTGAAAGTTTAAAACAAGTTGGATTCAACTAAATTACATAAACTTGGAAAATTTGTTCGGCCTCGTTGTTGGTCGGGAGCGTGACCGTTGAGTTTGGGGTCCAACACACAGACACTACCTAGCAATGACTTCCATTTTGACAAACTCAAACTCAAAGCATTCATTTCAAACTAGCTGACCCGGCAAACTTCGTTCCGCCTAACAGTTATTTTTCTAAAGTAAAAGATTTTTCTCGTAGCCTAAGTTACTTACGTTACGTTAGTACTGCTTATTACATCAGCTACCTGCCAATAAAAGTCGCGTCAAAATCGATCCAGCCATTTCAGAGATTAGCCGGAACAAACAGACGGACAGACTTGTAAAAATGTTATTTTGATGTATGTACCGTATTATATTCATATACATGTACCTAGTAAAAAACAGTTATTTCAATATTACATACAGACACTCCAATTTTATATATGTATAATTTGAAGACACGGTTGCCGCAGTGGTTGAGCGATTGACTGCTGCGCAGCATGTCGCGAGTTCGATTCCCTCACGGAACAAATATTTGTACGACCTGCAAGTATTTGTTCCGGGACTGGGTGATTTTCTATCTATAATATGTATGTATTTACGGGAAAAAAATGTGTTAAAGTATTTATCAGCCATCTCGTTACCCTAACACAAGCATTAGGTTGCTTAGCTTGGGACTATATGGCGTTGTGTGAAATGGCCAAGGATATTATTATTATTTATATGGCACTTTTGAATTGTCAAGGGGTCGGTCAGTCAGAAAGATGAAGCTAGTTGCCCATTCTACAGCAGTAGGTACAGTTCAACAGCATTCTTTCTTCCTTTCCATGTCGTGTGGTTAGTGACTAACCTGGTGTCAGAGTTTTTATGCTGCCCATGGGCCTCTGACTTAGCTTCACATGAACAGAATTCATTGCGTTACGTAGTTGAACGTACTTGCCGGGACATATGACGCAGTGGATTATAAACCTTTTTTTTTTTGAGGATAGAAAATCATCCAATGACTCCTCCCGCTCTGGGTGGAGCGGAAGGGAGTGTCAGACTCTTACTGACTAAAACCCATCCATTATCCTTCCTTAGCCCTTTATGTTTCAGGGTAGCGGTAACCCTTTCGGGCAATCCCGCTGACCTGGACCTAAATTACCTAACCTGAAGCCTGAAATACCTAGTAATAGGTACTTCAGGGTGATTCTATAAGATTATTATCGCCAAATGGCAATTTTAGTAAAATCTTTGACTCAACTAATCTATTAAACGAGTAACTTGGTCCATACAATAGAAATATGGAGTAACTTGAACAAAAGCCAAATCATGTTCATTTAAAACAAAGATGGCGGCTCTCGGGCGAAAGAGGGACACACTTATACATGTAATAAGGTGCAAGAAAGGGTGGGAGATAAACGAATGGAACAATTGAAGGCAAATAATGATCGCTTTGTTTGCAATTGAAATTAATTATTAAAAGTAATTTAACATAACTTCGTATTGGTTATTGGAGTCGGATAAAGAAATGATGGTTAACGCCAGAAAATCTGACAGCCAGTCTTACCAAGAGGTATAGTATTGCCCAGTTACTGGGTTGTAGAGGTCAGATAGGCAGTCGCTCCATGTAAAATACTGGTATTCAGCTGCATCCGGTTAGACTGGAAGCCGACACCAAAATAGTTGGGAAAAGGCAGGCAGATGATGATGGTTGATGTCTTCGGTAACCTGGACCCACTCGCTGCTGGACCCGCGGGTCTACTTAACCAGTAGATACAATCGAGCGCAAAATTGGTTAGTCAAAAATAATAAAACGCAATTTAATTTGTTTTAAACGTTTACTCTCATTCAAAATCTAACATCTTAAAAATAAAACTAAAAGATTCAGATTATTTCGTGACGTACTAGTAATGAAATTGGGCAGTGGTTAGCAGGACGTCAAACTATTCAAAATGTGATTAGGTGAGTGATCCCGCGGGTCCATTTCGAGTGGGTCCAGTTGACCTTAAGACTCGGAATTGGTAAGTCAATATGGTCAACCTATCCATTTCAAATGGGTCTACTGACAAATAAAAAGACATGCTGCGCCGATAAACCCAATAACACTGCCCGATCTGAGAACCGTACCCTGAACTCCACACGAAACAAAAGCTCTTTCCACCACGAGACACAAGGCTTGTTTTTCATTAATTTCGCCAAAAAAAATATTGAAATAGTCCGTTTCTTGGTAACATTTTGTTTCATAATAAATATTTAAATATATGCACGAGTTGTTCAAACAGAGGTCAGCCATTTTTCCTCAATATTTGTCTTCATGCATATTTTATAAGTTTATACATATTCACTGACAGACTTCAATCTCGTTCTTTCGCGCCAATACCTCATTTTTTTTTTATTGAGGCACGGGACATTGTTTCTATTCAGTCAAACGTAAGGAAAATTCTTGTAATTTTTTTTATACAATGGTCATCTTGGAGTATGCAAAAAAGAGGATTTGTTACTTTATTTTTCGGGGAAATTGTTGAAAAGATTTCATGCTTTACGTTGGACTTTTATTTTCAAAATGGTGGGGGCTGTTTCTTTTTTCATATAAATTCGAAATGGTAGATAAAGGTATATACAGGGCGAAATTTAATTGATGGGCATTATTTTAAGGAGTCTTACTACTCATTATTATGAACAACTTTCTCTATTAAGCAAAACAGCTGATTTTTATAAGCGATTTCAGCGAAAAAAAAAATCAGCATTTACATACTTAGTGCATAATGCTCGCATAAGTCATCAAAATTTATGAAACAGCAGATATTTTTTCGCGATCGCGATTTGTTCCCATAGACAAAGACAAAATGTCAAATTTGTGTTTTGTTTTATTTTAACTTATAATTATGGACCATTTTTGACGTTCTGCATCGTTCTGACATGTATATTCCAACATGAATGATGTAGCCCAGATTTTGTAACCATATTCTGACTTAAAAGAGTGTCCATGGAGTTTCTTGCCCGTTCTTCTCCATAGGTACTGCTTTGGAATGGGCATCTAGCTTCATCTTTCTGACTGACCGAACGCTTGACAGTTTAAAATTGCCTGTAATTGGTTTATTTAAAATAAATGCTTTGAGTTTGAGTTAGACAAGTAGTAGTATTTGTGTTACACAAATTGAAAATTAGATATTTTCAACTGGCCGCCGCGTGTCTAGATTGTACGAAGCAAAATAAATAATGTGACATTAGAACGTGACGCGAAATCTCGATACGATTTGTACCGAGCTCAGATTACAGATAGGACACAACTTGGAGATAGTCGTAAATTTCTCTTTGACAACCAAAGTTCGTTAATAACTGGATTGTGGAGGTAAGATAGGCTGCCGCTCCATGTTAAGTATTTAGCTGCCACCGGTTAACACTGATGTCACGCAAATCCTACATCGTGTAAGTAGAGTTTACCGCGCGACTAGCATATACTGGGTGTAACCGAAATGGTACGAGTATATATCTACCACAGAACAGATAAGGAGAACCTCTTTATCTGTTCTGTGGTATATACATACAAAAGGATATGCTACAGACCACCAAACTGAACAACTTTTACTATGGGACCAACTCCGAAATCCTAAAAAAATCTGCTGTTCTATACATTTTTGGTCACGTGACACGTCGAAATGTAGGGATCAGCTGATTTTTTAGGGAAAGTTGTTCAGTTTGGTGATCTGTAGCATATCCTTTTCTATGTATGTATATACCCTGTGGGTTACACCCTGTATACAAAGTCCCGACATCGTCGGGCAGTAGCCCAGCAGACAAAACACCAATCAGATCGGAGGATCTTCCCATTTCTATGGAGGTTGAGTGAACTTTACACCCTGTTCCTCTGAGGGCACTGACTTGTTGAAAGCAATCCTTGTTCACAACCCCAAGCAATTATTCCAAAGATCTTTATGCTAACAAATTTTGCTCTTTAAGCACATATATAAATCGCCAAGTCCTCGCTCTGGGAATCGTTTTTATACATTTATATTCTCTGCAGTCTGTACGTAGTCAGTACGTATACATAAACCACGTAAATCACTGTCGACACGACGAAATATAGCTCGAGTTATTTGGAAACAAGGAAGATCGAAAATTCAAAATGGCGTGCATTCGAGATTCAAATTTGAAATCCCAATATTTACGGTTTTTATGTTGTGAACTCTTTTATGGAATTCTGCGAAGTTGCTCGTTACTGTCAGAGATTTAAGATACTATACAGGATGTTTGGCGCATGGACCGCCATTTTTATTTTATTTTGGATTGAATAATTAATTTTTAATTCGACGTTTTTCTTAGATTAATACATTTTTGTTTGAAAGCTCGTCAAGTATGTTTTTGATGTATTATGCTAAGAATTTATGTTTTTAGGGTTCCGTACCTCAAAAGGAAAAAACGGAACCCTTATAGGATCACTTTGTTGTCCGTCCGTCCGTCTGTCAAGGCCGTTTTTCTCAGGCACGCGTGGAGGTATCAAACTGAATTTATATCTAATACTCAGGTCTACTGTCCCATGGAGCTGTGAAAAAATCAAACTTCTAAGCCAAAGCAATCAAAAGATACAGCTGTTTATGCCGCAAAGAATCATGCCCACTTTCCATACATATAAAAGCCTGATTATGAAAATGTATGTATAGATATAAGGTATAGCAGAAAGACTACCTGTAAGTTTAGAAAATAATGTCGTAAAGTAATTTTTACGATATGAACGCTACGAAGTCCAGAAAATATTAATTTTACTTTTATTGGCATAATGGCCGGCATCGCCTTTGCTTGCCTTAGTAAGAAATAAGTAATTTTAAGTAAAAGAACTGTCTAGTTAGGATTTGACATTTACCAAATATAAAATAAACACGACAACAAAAGTTCGACGGCCTGCGGCCTGGTATCCGTCTCAATGTGACACTGGCAGAATAGTCGAAACCGGCTCAATTGCCTTATAAACAAAACAAAAAAAATGTGCTAGAACCTATCATTAACACTCGAAGTTTAGATAGGAATACTTACTTAGCTATGGTCTAAAACGTCATTTTTACTTCGTGACAACAACGAAGGACTGCGCCGATGCCAATCGCAGTACTGTCAAATGTCAAAAAAATCCATTTCACTTGTGCGCACTTAATGTCATGACATACTGCATGATTGATGTATTTTTTTTTAATTAATTTGTTCATAAAAAGACTTATAAGAATAGAAATACCTACTGATTAAATAAAACGTAAAATAATGTATAAAACTCAGAAACAGAGTTGAATAAAGTCAAATAGCAGTATATAAAATGGAACGTCCTAGAAAACGGTTAGTTGAGATCACAGACTACATAGAGATACTGTTGAGATGCGTTCAAAATATGTTAAATACCTACCTTTGACGAAGAGAAATATTAAAATATTTTTTTTGCCTGCGTTTCTTTTATCATTGTGCTAAGCGTAATTAATTTACAATTCAATAAGCTGAATTTTAAGATTTATTTCATTTCTATACATTAGTCAGGTGAAAAATGGGCATTCTTCTTTGCGAAACTGGCACGGGCATCAAAACCTACAGGGTACTTCCCGTGAACTTAGAATCTTGAAATTTGGTACAAAGTAACGTCTTACAGTGCAGATAAAGGAAAAATTGCGAAAACCGTAAATTTTCAGTTACATCATATAATAAAAAAAAAAAAGTTTTTTTTTTCAAAATATAAAAATACCATAACTATGACTCGATTCTCGTGATGGGTGAACTTTTACTTATATACCTACAGGTTTGTACGGAACCCTCGGTGTGCGAGTCCGACTCGCACTTGGCCGGTTTTTTTAGAATAATCCGCCGCCGCGCCGGCCGTTGAACGCCAACGCGGTCACCGTGTGTCCGACAAACAATAGTTTTTCTATTGTGTCTGCTGCGTGGCAGTCAATGCCTTAATTAGAGAATGCACTAAAGTTATTGGAGCAAATACAACAACAAACGTTTTAAAGTCGATGATTCAGGTAATTTTAAAAGATAGCACACGACCCGGCCAATACCCCAAAAAATGTTGTCGGTCCATGCGCCAAACACCCTGTATAGACGTTATCGGAAAAATAAACCCGATTCAGGTTTGAAAAGCTCGTCAGCTCATCAATTGAAACAATGCAATGTACAGACGCCAGCACATCAAGCTATCCCTAACTGTCAAATTTTCTTAATTAAAAATGAACCTTATGTCTTTGCAATAAAGTTGAAATACTATCAAAAACTTGATGTGCTG
This sequence comes from Hyppa rectilinea, assembly GCA_951799385.1. NCBI lineage: Eukaryota > Metazoa > Arthropoda > Insecta > Lepidoptera > Noctuidae > Hyppa > Hyppa rectilinea. The sequence goes on along the minus strand of OX637330.1, from coordinate 9,979,540 downwards.
GCCTCTGTACGTGGCTGAACTGTCGATTTGTGTGTGTTATGCTATTACCCAGCAGGGTTCGTCTCTTGAAGAAACACATTACCTATTCGAGTGAGACTTGTGATTGAACGATTTTTTTTTAAACTGCCGACATATACATCAATATTTAACGGGTACGTATTTGAATATCGAAGATTAAAATACCTACTGTTAAAATATCGATGTTCAAAACATCGATAATGGAAATATCGAACGACTATAAAACCGAAAATTAAAATGACAAAAGTTTATATTATCTAAGTACAAACTATCGAACGTTATAAATGTCGATGGGTACATATTGGAACGAAGTTCCTTATCGCGCGTTGTGAAAGGGGGCTAGACGGAAAAAATTCTTACGAAAAAGTTGTCACGACACTTTTTGCTACAGTAAGCTATTGTAAGCTGTGCGGCGTCGCATGTTTCTCTGTCTGTCTCTCTCTCTCTTATAGAAAGCAAGCCAGATATTTTGTGTTCAGAGTTTTGGTGACGTAGGTTTTGGTGACGTAGGTTTTGGTGACGTAGGTTTTGGTGACGTAGGTTTTGGTGACGAAGGTTTCGGTGACGTAGGTTTCGGTGACGTAGGTTTCGGTGACGTAGGTTTCGGTGACGTAGGTTTCGGTGACGTAGGTTTCGGTGACGTAGGTTTCGGTGACGTAGGTTTCGGTGACGTAGGTTTCGGTGACGTAGGTTTCGGTGACGTAGGTTTCGGTGACGTAGGTTTCGGTGACGTAGGTTTCGGTGACGTAGGTTTCGGTGACGTAGGTTTCGGTGACGTAGGTTTTGGTGACGTAGGTTTTGGTGACGTAGGTTTTGGTGACGTATGATTTGGTGACGTAGGTTTTGGTGACGTATGATTTGGTGACGTAGGTTTTAGTGACGTAGGTTTTGGTGACGTAGGTTGTGGTGACGTAGGTTTTGTTGACGTAGGTTTCGTTGACGTTGGTTTCGGTGACGTAGGTTTCGGTGACGTAGGTTTTGGTGACGTAGGTTTCGGTGACGTAGGTTTCGGTGACTTAAGTTTCGGTGACGTAGGTTTCGGTGACGTAGGTTTCGGTGACGTAGGTTTTGGTGACGTAGATTTTGGTGACGTAGGTTTTAGTGACGTAGGTTTTGGTGACGTAGGTTTTGATGACGTAGGTTTTGATGACGTAGGTTTTGGTGACGTAGGTTTCGGTGACGTAGGTTTCGGTGACGTAGGTTTCGGTGACGTAGGTTTCGGTGACGTAAGTTTCGGTGACGTAGGTTTTGTTGACGTAGGTTTCGGTGACGTTGGTTTTTTTTAGCAAGTACGCACTATAACCTCTCTTCTACTTAATCGAAAGGAACTTCGTTCCATCCGGGTGTCCCTTGACACCTCTCAAGTTTTATTATTTGAACATCAAAAATTAATATACATACGTCTAAAAATGGGTTAATTTTCAACATTAAATACATTCATTAATTCACCCTGAAAATACGTACCAGTTAAAATATCGAACAAAAATATAAGTAGTATGAGTGGAAAAAGGTTGCTTCTGCAACGTCTCCGGTGCTACGGGAAGTGCAACTCCCTCACCCTTGCGTAACAAAGGATAGGCACCCATAGAGGGGGTTGCCCTCCCTTCGCGCCTCCGGATTTTATATAAACTCTAGGGGTAACAGCCAAAAGACCACGTAAATTCGGGATGCCCTAATTCGGTTTTGGAACAATTTCGACCTATTTTATCCATGAAAACAACACAACAACAGTGTCCAGTGTACAAGCATAGGTCAATCGTGACGGTTTTATTTAGGTCTTTAAATTAAAATATTTTCTTGAAAGTCAATATGTTGTGCTACTAAAGTTAGTGACAGAAACGTATCGATGCAAAACCGACTCCACGTAGTCTTGTCTGCCCTACCGCTAGACTGTAATTTAGAATCGCGTAGGCGCGGAGGGGCAAGGCAGCTTGCGTGGGACTGCCGGAGGCCTGCCAGCAGTATTTTAACTAGTAGGTATTTTTAACGTAGATATTATGAACGTATTAAATGTTGATCACTTGAAGTTAGGCATAATGTCATTCGATATTTTGAATCATTCGAAATTTTAATCACTCGGCATTTAAAACTTCGACGTTTTAAGCGTAGGTATAACAATTTTCGACATTTTGATATAATCGATATTTAAATTTTCGATGTTATGAACATTGGTATTTTAAGCGTAGGTATTTTAATCTTCGATATTCAAATACGTACCCATATTTCACGAGTTTTAGTTAAGGCTTCGGATAAATAATCATTTATTTACTTTAAATATAGAAAGAAAGAAGGAAGTAAATACATTTATTTAGCACAGATTAAAAACGCACACAACATATAAATTAAAACTTAAAGAAAGGATAAGAACAACATATCTTAGTTCAGCTAGTAGGATGTAGGTTAGGAAGCTAACACACTTCCTTGCTAACTGGCAAGGAAGTATTCCTCATGGCGCCTAATGGGACCGGTTCAGCAATAATGTCAGACACTGGGTGCCTAACGCTGCCGCTGGTTTTCAACTGGACCCTGAAGTGTGACGTGACAGATGTAAACGTGGCGTTACAATGGTGACATTAATTTAACAAACATATACGTTTTCAAATTTTCGTTTCATGAAGACATTGTATTTCCATTAAACGTTATTATTTACGGATTTATTTAAAATGCTAGAAAATTGCATCTTAGAGCAACCGGGGTCATATGCTGGTCACGGACATAGCATTCGCGACGATGAAATTAAAACGAATAAGCAAAACTATTAGGATGAAACAACTGCAAAAAGTAGGCGAATTGATTTATTATTTACTTTGTAATGTAATATTACTAGATCTGACCAAGATTATGTCAGGACTTGAAAAGAGGCCTTTCTTCTCTGAGTAGTCAGTTAGGAAATGCCGACCTCATCCAGTTTTCAAAATATTATTGACGTGTAAAAGCGTTTGTGAAAACCTATTCACAAAAATAAAATCATTTATCAGTATTTTACGCCCTAACCCAACTAATAATTGTGCCATTTCATCAATTCCAGGAGTTCCTAGACATCCTATCCCGCGTGGCTCGCGGCTCCGTCCAGGAGAAGCTGTCCTGGGTGTTCACGCTGTATGACGTGGACGGCGATGGGCGGATCTCCCGGTCGGAGATGCTGGCCGTCGTGCAGGCTATCTACGAGCTGCTGGGACGGGCTGCAGCCCCGCCCGTGCACAGCACAGCCGCTAAGGACCATGTGGACCGAATATTTCATGTGAGTTTTCATTTTTCGAGTGCGAATGGGAAAAGTCCCAACAGGCTGACAGCGTTGCCTCGTTGGACGGCAATGCTGATTCTTTGACCCTAAAAATTGACCAGCCCGTTGGTCACATGTAGAGTTGATCAATAGCTGGTCATATTATAAATGCATTGTGATCCTGCTCTCAATCGTGACCAATATCTCTCTAACATCCCTCGCCACGCAAAACGTAATACGAGTACCTACTACTTACGTTGGTTGAGTCTATTCTTGTAAAGCAGGGCACAAATATTTTTGATCTCGCTCTTGCTATGTTCTTTTTTTTTCACTTTTAGCTATGGTGTGGGGTAGGTTACCCCGGAAAATTCGTATAAATATTATGCTATGTGGCAAGAAGTTATTATAACATCATCCACATTGAACAATACGTATAATTGAAGCTATGGCTTGGCTGAGAGTATGCCATGCTCACTTTAATGTTGGATCATTTAGCTCCCTTCAAAATGGTTGAGCTGAATGGTGCTAATCCATGCGTCATGTTCGTGAACGGGCGCTGTCAGTAGGGACTGGTCATCTCTTAGCGGTTATGGCTGGTTTTAATTAAATATTTGAATTGTTTTGACATATTTTATATCGGATGCTTTTAACGTTTTGCATCGTTCTCACATGTATAATAATAATATGATTGATGTAACCAAATTTTTGTAACCATATTTTGTTTAAAAGAGTGTCCGTGAAGTTTCTTGCCCATTCTTCTCCATAGATACCTACTGCTTTGGAATGAGCATCAAGCTTCATTTTTCTGACTGACCGACACTATGACAATTCAAAAGTGCCTGTAATTGGTTTATTTGAAACTAGCTTCTGTCCGCGACTTCGTCCGCGGAAAATTGCGATATACTGTAACTGTTTAGGCAGCGCATGCAAATAATTCTGTTTTCGGAGGTATTTCTTTCCGACTTGCTAGACAAAAATTGCGATAGCTCAGCTATGTATGATATAAATATAATGTATAGCCTATAGCACTCAGGAATAATGTAGCTTTCAATCAGTGAAAAATATTTAAACACATATGAAATTGAATCATTAGTTCCGGAGATTACCCCCTTATAATATTATTTTACCTCTTTATAATATTAGTATAGATACTACTACTACTCCTACTTAGGTACTTCTACTTAGGTACTTTGAGCTTGAATTTGACGTTGGACGGCAATGTTGATTCCTTGACCCTAAAAATTGACCAGCCCTCTGGTCACATGTAGAGTTGACCTGGGGTTGGGAGCCTAGACAAGTGTCAATCGCTCCGTGTCGATTCGATTACGAAAATTGTTGATCGAACAATTCGTGATCTCAGCGATTGATCACGTGAAATTTCGAAAGCTTGTGCCAATTCGATACATTTCGGATTTATCTAATTTCGTTAGCGATAATTAAATTTGACTTTGTCAAGGCCCCTCAGGTAATAATATAATAAATGAATTATGATCCTGATCTCAATCACCCTTGACTAATATCTCTCTAACATCCCTCGCCACCTTAGACTTTTTGCTACTTACGTTGGTTGAGTCTATCCTTTTAAAGCAGGGCACAATCATTTTCGACCTCGCTCTCACTCGCTCTTGCTTTGTTCTTTTTTTTTCACTTTTAGTTGTGGTGTGGGGTAGGTTACTTAATTTATTACTATTGCTATGTAAATAACAGTGACAAGTTATTAAAACATCATCACACATTGAGTAAATGGGAACAATACGTATAATTGAAGCTATTAACAAATCCTTTAAGAAACCATCGCGCAAGCTCTATCAAATGAAAAATCTCTTTTAAAAATCGGTTCACAATTGACAAACATACTGATGAACATAACATAAAAAGATATAAAGACGAATTCTTTCTCTTTCCAGCTCATGGACACGAACTGCGACGGGGTAGTGACTCCCGACGAGCTGGCGCGCTGGTGCAGCCGCGATCCTGCGCTGCTGAGCTCGCTGGACACCATGGACACGGTCTTGTGATCCACGGGCCGCAGCGCCGAGCACAGGTATGACACATGCGCTACCTCCTTACCTACCCACCCTACCTACCTCCTCTTCTTACTCACCCTACCTACCTATCCTACCTACCTGCCCTTCCTATCTACCCTGCCTACTTCTTCTTCTTCTTCTTCGTGTGGTTAGTCACTAACCTGGTGTCAGAATTTTCATGCTGCCCATGGGCTCTTATGCCTACTTACCCTACCCTACCTACCTGTCCGGACCCACAATGATTTCATTTAAATATATCCATGAGCTATCGTTGTCTATGAGCTCAACTGTGACTAATAAGACACAATTTTTTTTGCCTACGCTGTCCCACTCCTAGGCAGAGTCCTCCCTCCAATCCTTCCATCTTTCGCGACAATTATTAAGACACAATCTTCTTCTTCTTAGCGTGTCGATGGCAATCTATATCTCCTCGGCCCAGAATTCAGCTACGTGTTTAGCGCCATCACTAGCGTCCATCAGTTCCTGTAACGTGCATACGGCAGGACACACAGGACACGAAATTAAGTGTCCCATCGTTTGTGGAACGGCACCACATTTACACTCCAAGGCGGAGCGGTCTATGAATCCCCATCTGAGCAGGTTTTCCTTGCTTCGGCCAACCTGGGTCCGGAGTCTGTTTAAAGCCTTCCAAGTTGACCAAGGCAAGTCGCTCCCAGGAGGGAGACGTTCAGCAAGTGGAACGAATGGAGTGGGTAAGGAAGCACTGTCTCGCCACAGCTTCAGTCTTTCTTTATTTGGTTCGACAGTGAGTGGAACGACACACTTTAAAAAGCTGTTTCGGCTTTTCAGCCTTTGTGGCACAAGGATGTGGTCGTGCATTGGGTGTCGTCTGTCGGAGGCCAGTTTAGCTCTTTCGCTGGAGCTTGCTACCATTCTACGGACTTTTGGTGGCGCTATGCCTGCTAGAGGATACAGCATTTGTACGGGGGTCGGTTTTAGACAGCCAGTGATGATCCGACACGTTTCGTTCAAAGCTGTATCCACTAACTTTGCATGGGCAGAACGACTCCACACGGGGCACGCGAATTCTCCCGCAGAGAAAGACAGCGCCAGCCCAGTAGTCCGCACGACATCAGGCGAAGCGCCCCATCTCGAAGAGACCAGCCGCTGAAGAAGACTGTTGCGAGTGTGCACCTTCTGCTTGATGTTCTTGCAGTTTTTGGTGAATGTTAAGGATCTGTCCAGAGTAACACCAAGATATTTCGGGAAGTTGCTGTGCTCGATGGATACCCCGCCCCAAACGATGTTTAATTTGCGGCCCGCCTCTCTATTCCGGAGATGAAATATGCACGACTGAGTCTTGCTCGGATTGGGCTTCAGTGAGTTAGCGAAGTAGTACTTGGCTAAGTCACCAAGAGCGTCTGACAGGTGGACCTCTGCCTCCTCAAAGGTGGTGGCTTGGGAGGTGAGGGCAAGGTCGTCTGCATAAAGGAAGCGGGACGTGCACGGGCTAGATGGTTGGTCGTTGGTGTAGATGTTGAAAAGGAGCGGTGCCAGGACGCTACCTTGGGGAAGGCCATTTTTTTGTGCTCTCCAACGACTTTTTTCCGAGAGGAGATGGACCTGAAAACGACGGTTGTGGAGAAGTTCTCGGAGTATCCGGATGAAATTCTGGTCGCTGACCAGTGACTCCACCTTCCACAGCAACCGTCTGAGGTTGACTGTTACTTATTCTATTGTTTTCACATTTGATATCTCAACAGTTGAGCGGATACGGTCGTGGGTTTGAAGTTCGAAAGGGTTTTGCTGTATTTTCCCTACCACTGCTTGCAATTGGTGAAAAAAAGCATCTTGAGAGAACCACAGTGCTCTGGAACTAAAAATCAAAAGCAAGTTCCAACTTACACTGGGCCCGTGGGGTGGACTACGGCCGACTCCCTCTTACATAGATAAAACAAGTGTCCCAACAGCGAGAGCGTTATGAAGCTCAAGTTTGAATTTAACTCCTCAACTTTCAGGTCGGACTCGGCGCGAGCATCCTGTTCCACGGCCGCAGACAACTGTTCCCCATCTCCTTCTGGCTTACCGACCACTCACTCTACCACCTTCACCCCGCACACCCAACAGATAGACAAGGACAGGACTAGTATTGAGAGCTACGCCCCCCAACTGCAACAGCACAAGGACAAAAGTATGACTGAAAGCTTCGCCTCAGTTGAAACTCATGTTGATAGAAGTATTGTGGAAAGTGAATGCGAGAGTGGGATAGATAGCGGTGCCGCTAGTTCGTCTACCAGTGGAGTGAAGAGTGTAGTTAGTAGTGGGATTGGAAGGAGTGATGAGGATAAAGTTGTGGTGGAGAGGAAAGTTGAAGAGAAGAAGAAGCAACCACCTCCAGTACCAGCTAGAGTTACTGCTTGTGTGAGTATATATATATAGTAAGATATAAGGTGACTGGTAATAGTGGTAATTAGTGACCGATATTTAAACACGTGATTGTACTCATGATTACAATCAACTTTCCCAAAGAAACTTTTTTTGTATACTCAATAGCTGCTAACAGCTGATCGGCGCGAAAGTCATTGAACTTTGCGCGCGCCAGTTGTATTGTAATTGTGATAAAAATAAAAAAAAGTTTATTTGGGAAAGTTGATTGTAATCATGAGTACAATCACGTGTTTAAATATCGGTCCCTAATTACCAGTCATCTTATATGTATATCTGTTGCTTTGTAATGAATAATCATGTTAGAAATTAAGAGATATGCAGGGTAACCAACATAGCCTAAAGAATTGCCGTAATTTAGCGACCGTGATGCCAACCAATGGGGCTGAAAATATCTGAAGAGGGTATGAATACCCAAACTGGCAACTTGGATAGGCCTTCTATAAAATACCGATGACCTGAATATCATTACAATTCGCGTTTTGTAGGAGACAGGAGACTAGCTGTTATTAATCAAGTAATAAGAATAAAGATAATTGGCGTAATCCCCCATACTTAGAAATAGGAATCGTTTTTGCAGAATATTCTTTTTTTTTCGTGAAATGAAACTAGTGTCTTTATTATTTACAAAGTAGTGATAGTTTAGTAAAGTAAAGACGCCAGCACATCAATCAATCCCAAACTGTCAAATTCTCCCAATTGAAATTGAACCTTATGCTATTATAATAAAGTTGAAAAACTGTCAAATAAATAAATATTTTTGACAAATTCACTGTGGTAATGTTTTCCAGATAACGGAAGAAACGGTCCAACGGAAAGTCAAGCGCAGGCCACGAAGATCAAGCTCACCGCAGCTGCCACGGTGAACCACACCTTAACGCATTGAAATAAGGTTTATTATTCTTCGAACGCTGTGCTTATGATACTATGCATTCCAATATGTACCTTACGCTACTTTTAAGTCAGACGATATTATTAGATTTAAGAAAATATTCGAGAAGTAGAGGAAACGATTAAAAATTAATCGATTTGGAATCTCGCAGAAGCCAAAATTTTAATTACATTTATGTAATTGAAATTTTGAACTCTGCAGGCTAAGCAAGTTAGTGGAAAATGAATTCTTCATAGAATATCTTAAATTCACATTTAAAATCATTTATTCGCAAATACGGGTAAACAATTCGCAGATATTTTACAAATTAAATCCATTTGTTTTTGGGCAACTATATAAAAATGTTTTACGAGCAATTTATTTATAATTTCATAACTAAATATGTAGTACAATTATATTAACAAAATTGGACTTATCATTAAATTAATTTATTTAAATTGCCTTGAAAATGACTATAACATCGTCAACATACATAAAAAAATATGTATTTAGATTTAATTATTAAGAATTATGTATTTATATCTTTCTATTATTCTCTAAGATAACTTAATATTTTCAAAACAAACTTATGACATTATTGAAACTAAGTATTATTAATTAATTATAGTAAGATTACTACGATGATGAATGTATGAATACTTGATAGTATCCTTTGTGTAAATCCAAAGTTTATTTACCTAATCTATCCGTAGAATACTATTCATATTTTTGGCTTTTAAATCTAAAATTAATCTGGATTACTGATTATAATAAAACTCAAGTAAAATACAATTTATTATTTTCTTAATACAATATCTAATCGGCTTTTAATTTCTTTGAAGGACTAGAAATGCTGATTAATGTTTAAGATAACATGTTTGCAATAATCAGTAAACCAGAGTAAATTACTATTCTATTAAAATGAAACGAAGAGCAATATTCAGTATTATAGCTGTATTCTATTATATTAGAGATACTATTTACTTAATATATCAAATGTTCAAACTCGATTAAACTACGGTTTTTGAAAGGCTATACAAGAACATACTATATTATATATCCTTGGTTGATATCCCAACCAATCGTACTAAACGCGTCTTCTCCACATTTATTATGCACATAGCCACAGTGTGTTACTCTCTGCCCGGAGCTAACATGAAATTTAATAGCTTAAATTTACTTTCTCTCTCTCTCTCTCTCTGTCTATCGCTCTCTCTCTCTCTCTCTCTCTCTCTGTCTGTCTGTGTTTCCATCCATATACGGTCCAGAATACGACTTCGTGTTTATCGCCATCACTAGCGTCCATCAGTTCGTGTAACGTGCAGACGACAGGACACGCAGAACACGATATTAAGTGTTTCATCTGTTATAGAACAGCACCACATTTACACTCAAAGGCGGAGTTATTAATCCATTCCAATCTAATCTATTGGTGATTTGAGTTGGCAGTACGTTACTTTGAGTAGCGTCGTGCACGACAGGCCTTAGGCTTTCAGAAACCGAGTTTTAAAAGAGTGATATAACCTTGTCACCCTAATATTAGATTCTTATACTTACTTTATAATAAATTATTGGACCTCAAATAGTTAGTAAAAAATTATGTCTACACCAATGTTGATAGGTATCTAAAATTAAACCGTGATTTCTACGTTCTGGAATTGGATGGGGTACTGAAGCCCATTTAAAATTTTGCCGTAGAGGCATTAATTAAGGCACAAATCCGAAGACGACGGCAGACAGCAGACTGCTGTAGCAGTGCCGACTTGCCAGAATGAACCACCGCAACGACACTACTGGTTTCTTCGTCCATCAAATGATTTTCGAGAAACTAAAGAAGAAAAGTACTGCTAATGTAGTAGATTTGACGTAGACGTAGATGGTCGATCCAAGTCGTAACAGCCAGGACTTACGAGTTATAGATTGTTGATTCGAAGCAAGACAGGCGTTTTACTTTGTGTCAATTGTATCATCACCACTGTTCTCAAAAACGGTGAAGGAAAACAACGTGAGGAATCTGGCATGTCCTAGAAAAAAAATTCGAAGACTTGTGACATCTACCAACCTGCACTAGGACCGCGGGGTGGGTAACACCCCCCTCCTCACTGAGAAGAAGTCTGTGTCCTAGTAGTGGAACCATTATAGGAAGATGATGTTCGCAATCAAAACTGCAGTGGAACTATCGCATGCGTTTAGGTAACGCTGCTGTCGTCTCCGGTCTATCACCGTCTTCGGAATTGTGCCTTTAGTGATGACTACATTGAGTCTAGAGGTCCAAGCCGTGACCATGTTGACTGTGACAGGGTTCCATGTTAGTAAGTGCATGCGCTTTAGCCTTTATCTCTTATTACTGACAAATTAGCAGAATTTTCAATATAGGTATTTTAAAGGTTTAAAGAATTCTAAATAATTTGCACAGCACAACCCGAAATAATCTATCGACTTAACTCGACACTTAAAGTAGTTTAAAGAAACTGAACAGTTTGTTAAGTAAATTTTATATTGATCTGGTGATAGAAATATTTGAAGAGTATTCATAAATTAAACTGCATAATATATCTAATGCTGTCCCCAGCATACGAAAATTGAAACAAATATACCCAAAAGTTTAGTCACAATAGCTAGTCAAAGATTGGCCAAACTCATAGTCGGCCCGTCACTTTTATTTAGTTTGTTTGAAAAAATCACTTTTTAATTTATTGTGTTAGGCTTTATTTGAAAATTTCAAAATACTCCTATTATCCAGTATTGTCAGTGTTTTCATTTATGGTCGTATTGTTTTCTCCACATTTTATGACAGGCGACGCGGCGTGCCACATGGCAGCGTTGCCACGTTGGATGGCAATGCTGACATTTTAATCGATATCACCCAGCGGTTGGTCGACTTTAGTAGCGACAGGGCTGGTCAGTTTTTAAATCAAAGAATCAGCTTCCATCCAACGCGGCAACGCTGCCAGCGTTTTAGGCACATTTTCCACTGACAGCGATGAGGATGAACTTTTTGTTGCCAAATCAGTTCTTTCCATTTTCATCTTTAAAGATTAAAATAATGTAACCATATAAAGCATAAGACATTTTGTTTATGTGTCTAAAATCGGCAACACATCTTTCATAAGTGTTCGAGTTGGCAGGTGATACCACATCCCATAATCATATCATCATATATCACCAGATCTTTCGACAATCATAAAAAATGACGTAATATCTATACTACAAAATTCTCACAATGCTAAAATATATTTACAATCGCTAGTATAAAAAATTACTCTTCCAAATATAGTGCATTACATTAGCCGTAACGTCGGTAGCTTTTAGCTAGATTTACTTCTTGATCTATTGTTATCTCTCTCGCACTCGCAGATTCTTCTATTTATAGCTGAAGTGCGTAAGAGTCCTCTATATGGTGTGCGTGACCAATTATATTGTAAGGTGGAATGACTTTTTTGACTTTTTATTTTTTTATTTGACTTCTTGGAAAATTTTCATTATTACCTTCTTAGCCTTTTCCAAAAAAAGGTTAGTGTCAGCTTCCAGTCTAACCGTATGCAGCCGATTTACAATCCAGTTACTGGGTAACACGATACCCCTTTGGACTGGATATCATACTTTCAACCGAGGGGTTGTCTACTGCTTAACCGGGCTTATTTTTTTTTTGGTAATGGTATCTCGCAGTGCAACCATCGAGTGGTCTACTGCTTTACCGGACATTTAACTGGGCTTAATATTTCCAAAGTCTCGTATAGTTCGCGTGATAACGAAACCATAGCGCGTATTTAAATCGGCCAACGCCATCTATCGAGACATGACGTAAACCTTTACTACAAAATTGTTTTATAATGTCGCTAACAATAATTTTTGGTCATTCCACCCAGAATCTTGTGGAACACATATAGGCAATATTTGATAGTTAAAAGTAGTTTAAAAATATTCTACGCTCGTTGACTCTAAAGTTATATATTTTCTCTCTTGTTAATAATAATGACCATTTTCATGAGCCTTACCTAACTAATAATTGTAGTAGTTTTAAGATGTTGTGTTCCACTGAATTGTACAGAGGGCAGCACATCAAACCTCCCCAGTCTGACAAATTTCTTTGATAGATTTTCAACTTTATCACAAAGGTTTAAGGTACATGTTCAATTGGGAATGTTTGACAGTTAGGGATAGCTAGATGTGTTTGTGTCTGTACATTTTGGAAGCCTGATCAAGTCTCAGATGAGTGAGATGCTGTCAAATCTCATGTTAACTAGCTGTTGTGATAAGCGGGGACAATATTTTACTTAGTATAAAGAAAGAAAGAAAAATGTTTATTCTGCAAAAACAAAACGTACACACAAGAAAAACAAAGACATAAATCACTTAAAAAACCCCTGTAACGCAGCTAAAAAGCCAAGTATACAAATATGGAAACAAAAATATTGACAATTTATTTTTAATAACACTCCCTCTCGCTCCTGATCATGACTTGCACCTGGGCCGGGCGCGAGAGGTCGCCGCCAATCGCCTCTACGAGGACACGGCGGTGCTCCACCCAAACGGGGCAGGTTTCCACCGTGTCCTGTAGGATGTAAGCTAACATGGGATTTGACAAAAGGCTTTCAAAAACAAGTGAATGTCTCGGTAGCCCGTCACGAGTGGTGAACTGTCTTTCACGATATATTTATGAAGTGGAGCAACTTATTATAATATATATACATATTTTAACGTTTGGATACAAGCATCATGTAGGCATTGGTTATGACGACACAAATGGGCAATTTGCAAAGAGCAAAGCTTTGGTTTCCTTCGTGAAAATCTGTCATCGTTTGTCATTTTTTGACACAAGCTGTCAAACAGTCTATGTGGACTACCGTTGTTGTATGACCGCTCACCGTTTAAGACAGAACAGTGTTAAGACTGTCGGACTGCCAAGTTATAGGTCTCGAGTTCGAACTCAAGGTTCACCTCTGATTTTTCGGATTCATATGCGTATTGTATAATTATCACTTGCTTAAAAATTGGTGAAGGTAAACATCGTGAGGTAACCAACATGGCTGAGAGATATTTCTCAACAGCATGTGAAGCTAAGTCAGAGGCCCATGGGCAGCATAAATACTCTGACACCAGGTTAGTTACTAACCACTCGAAGATGATGATGACTGCTTAAGAAATCAAAGTTTTACTGGTCGACTTGATTTATAAGCAACAAATGATCTGCCTCCATAAAAAATATACAAGTGGACTTCAGACAGGGAACCCTCAACTAGAGAGCATACAAGACCAGATTTAAGAGGGGGGCACGTGCCTCCCGGTATTTTTGTGTACAGTGGAAATTCCATCACAGACACAAAAAGTACACGTCACAGTACAGGAAGGAAATCCATTTATCAGAGTTGTTAAAATGAATGAAATGACAAAAAGAACACACAATTTATTCTCGTCTATATCTGGCTGGCATTGCGCATTTTGCTCGTTGTATCTTTAGTGGCGAATGGAGGAACAGGGTGGTCAACAACAAGGCCCTCCATTGAAAAGGGAGGATCCTCCAACCAGACAGGTGTTGCGTCTGGCGGGCTACGGCCCGACAACTCTTAGTCGGGGCTGAGTATAAATGTCAGATCGCGCGGTAAACTCTGCTTGCGCGATGTAGGATTTGTGTGACGTATACTATCGTCTCATGTCAGCTTTTGACACTTCGCTCGCTATCGGTGTAGTTCCTTTGTGGCTGGATAGATGTCGCCACACATCCCTTTCAAACTGGAAGTATGATACTTCAAGTTTATTTCTAACAGTTATTGTTGTCCATCCACGCCTTTTGCCCCTCCCAGAAAAAAATCTGCCCTTGAGAGCATAGACATAATTATCTATGGTCAGAGATAGGCCCAAACCTAGGTTAAATGCTCTAAGGCCCAAACCAGCCAGTTGCATGTATCCAAACTAAGTTGTAATTGTAAGAGTTTAAATCTTCGACCAAGCACTTCTTGTGTATGTTCGTGTGTGTGTGTGACTCTGTCTATGGACCTGTGCTGGTTATTCTTATAGTACTATAGCCTCGCTTAAGTGAGACCGGTGCTGAGGAAGCTGGAGTGCGGGATTGTGAGCTGTCACAAGTTGACGAAGCAGTGAGCTCTCGCGTCACGGCACCACATCGCAGTGATAGCCTAGTGGTGTGACCGTCAGACTGCCAAATCTTAAGTCTCGAGTTCGAACCCCAGACACGCACCTCTGACTTTTCGGATTCATGTGCGTATTGCATAATTATCACTTGCTTATAAAACGGTAAAGGAAAACATCGTGAGGAAACCAGCATGTCTGAGAGATATTTCTCAACAGCATGTGAAGCTAAGTCAGAGATGGGCCTCTGACTTAGCTTCACATGCTGTGCTGGTCAGCTTATAAACTCTGACACCAGGTTAGTCATTTACCACACCTCTCCCGCACCGCGCTTCTACCTCAGGAAAGGTCTAAACAAGCGATCTGGCTTTATGTTGTTGATATTCTTTTATTTTTAATTACAGTACCATTGATGATAATTTTCTTGTAGTGTTTTCTCCGGTCTGTCACTCATACCTGGGGCCCAATTCTGTAAAATAACCAACATGTCTATTGTGTAAAATTTAATTTAATTTTTAAATTGTTTTTGATAACTTTTTTTGAAATCTTTTATTACGGAAGCTTTTTACGTTCTGCATCTTTCTGACATGTATAATTTCAACATGAATCATGTAACCCATATTTTGTAACCATGTCTTAAAAAGAGTGTCCATGGAGTTCTTCTCCACAGATACCTACTGCTTTGGAATGGGCAACTAGCTTCATCTTTCTGACTGACCGACACCTTGACAATTCAAAAGTGCATGTAATTGGTTTTATTAGTTTGTAGAAATTTAATGTTTTGTTTTTTGAAATGAAACTTCTTTATCGGGGTTGGAAATAAATTTAGTGTAACATTTTTTCGTTACGCGTCACATTTTTCCGTTATGCGCCATCTTCTTCTTATTCCTACCACGCGTGATTCGAAGTATACTTTCTCCAGCGGAGTAGGGATTGATATTACAATAACAACAACAAACAACAACAACAACAACAACAACAACAAAAATAACAACTACAACAACAACTACAACAACTACAACTACAACAACAACTACAACAACAACTACAACAACAACTTTATCTAATTTAACTTTATTTAACCAATTTCTGTAAAGTTGCATATAGTAAATTATTTTTTGAAAAATAACGTCATAAAGAAGTTTTTCTTCTAATTTAATATCCAAAAATTGTTTATATAATTGGTTTATTTGAAATAACTGCTTAGACTTTGAATTGAGTTTGAGTTTGAGTTCGAGTCGGTACTTCGGTAGTGTGTAAAAAGTGTCTACAAATTATTTATGGTCATTGACTTACTACTGTATTGCCATTGAAACGCCATAATAAGATTATTGTAATAATTGGTAGTTTGCTCCACTATAATGTGTCAATGTCATCATGACGGCCAAAGTAAGGTAGTCTGTAAATATTTTAACACTGAAAACTATTGTACTGCCACACTATCGACACTACTGAGCCACCACTGAAAGACCATTGAAGTTTTTAAAGAACATCAAACCAACAGTCGCAACATAATGTTTGTAGTGTGTCGATAGTGTCAATGTCGTGTTGTTTAACTCTAAGTTACAGAATTGGGTCCCTGTATGTCTTCCTAAACACGATGTGTCTTTATTTACGCTCGAGTACTGTAACTATCTTTCTTAAAATATAGAGGGTGAAACCGAAAAGCTATGCGCAAAAAAAAATCAGCGGTTCTCTCGTCGAAATGTATGGAACAGCTGATTTTTTTTCACGATTTTGGAGTTGGTTCCATAGTAAAAGTTGTTCAGTTTGGTGGTCTGTAGCATATGATTTTGTAGGTATATAGCCTTTCGGTTATACCCAGTAGTTATAAGTTTATTAAAAAAAATCAGCGGTTCTCTCGTCGAAATGTATGGAACAGCTGATTTTTTTTTTCACGATTTTGGAGTTGGTTCCATAGTAAAAGTTGTTCAGTTTGGTGGTCTGTAGCATATGATTTTGTAGGTATATAGCCTTTCGGTTATACCCAGTAGTTATAAGTTTATTTAAAAAAAACTATTTTCTTACCATGTTATAGTTCAAAAATGTGATGTTTGTAATTTATCTTGATAATAATTTAACCAGCAATACATTTCACGACAGAATTAACGTCGTTTTATTTGCATTCTAAGAACCTTTTTTTTGAGGGTGGGAAATCATCAAATGACTGCTGCCGCTCTGCGTGGATTGGAAGGGAGTGTCAGACTCTTGCTGACTAAAACCCATCCATGTTCTTTCCTTAGCCCTTTATGTTCCGGGGTATTCGTAACCCTTTCGGACAATTCCGCTTACCCGGCAAGCTCGGCCGTAACGGGCCCCTTCACATGCTGACATCTCTTTGAGGCGCGCGTAGAACACATACGAACCGAGCGGCACAGGCCTGGTCCTGATTAGACGGTGAGCTACCTAGATTACTCACCGTCCGCAGGCCCGGCGCCTACGGTGGCCGGGAGTCGTAAACTAAACCTTTAATACAAAAGGATACGGTTTATTTTCAATTGGAAAAATTTGACAGTTTGAGATAGCTTGATGTGCTGCCGTCCGCACTATACAGACAAGCAAAGCAGCAGAATAGAACTTGTTCATATTTAAGCGTAACAAACCGTAGCTAATAGAATTAAAATAATTAAAGTTTACCGTAAATCTCAGATTTTATATCAAGAAAAAATATTGTCATTGCTTTGCGACTGTCGTTGTAGAGTGCTACATTGAAATCAAGGAAGATACCGTGATTGGAGCATTTTAAAATTATATGAACTATGCAACATGGGTGCCTGAGGATGGACGGCGCCGTCGAAGGAAGAGGTGGCGACACGATCTAGTCGCATACCGCAAAGGACGGATGGAAGTGGCTCAAGAGAAAGATGTCTGGAAGGATTTGGGGGAGGTCTTTGCTCAGCAGTGGGACAGTGCTGGCTAAGTAAAAAAAAACGATAATCAGTAAGTTCGTTTTGACGGCTTTTTAATTGCCTAGTTTAATTGGGTATCTCCTGCAGTCTTACGTGACGAATCACAGGAAATCCTACCATAGACAAAATCATTATTTAAATGTCTTTGTACATACATACATTACTTTCAATAATTTCGTATTGTCACCACAAAAAAGAAAACCTCAAACGGCCTCAAGCCTCAAACCCTATTAGGACTTACATGTTCGAGCCGTTTGGGGTTGAAACACTAGGGCCATGGGGTCCGAGTGCCCACTTTATTGTTCGAGACATCGCCAAGCGGTTGATCGACTCTTCACGTGACCAGAGGGCTGGCCTCTTTTTTGGGCAAAGAATTTGGTCCCGGCTGTCATTGTGGATCTTTGACAGTCGTTACGGGTAGTCGGAAGCCGCGGTAGTTGGCGGGTAGTTGTATGGCAATGCTGACATTGCCATACAACGCGGCAATATTACCAGCGTTTTGGGAACATTGCCTGTTGACAGCGATGTGGACGAATTTTTTGATGCTCTTTGATTCAACCTGCCAAGCCTTTCCCAACTATGTTGGGGTCAGCTTCCAGTCTATCCGGATGCAGCTGAGTACCAGAGTTATACATGGAGCGACCGCCTATCTGACATCCACAACCCAGCCAGTAACTGGGTAATACGATACCCCTTGACGAGTGGCGGTCAGACTTTCGGGATTCCGAAGACCCGTAACGACTGTCAAAGATGCACATATGACAGCCGGGACCAACGGCTTAACGTGCTTTTCGAGGCACGGAGGAGTCTCGGTGTGTAAAGATCACCCATCCACGAATCAACCCTGGCAAGCGTAGCTTAACAGATCGACCTGTGCGGCTGTTATAAGAGCCACGAGCTCCTCCATATTGATTAAAAGAATAATAACATAAATGTTTATTTGAGCAGTTCGCTCCACTTCTTATGTGAAGCGAAAACCGTGAACTTGTCAAACGAATTATTTATTTTATATAATAAATAGGTACGGTCATAGTATACTCGTATAGTCTAAACAGTTTGTATGTCCGTATCAGTTTGTACTACTTTACTAAATTACTTCGAGGCCGGCCCAGGAAGCCCCGGCGGCCGGCCCGGCCCTAGACGCATACGCAAGGGATGGATCGAGGTGGCTCAAGAGAAAGATGTCTGGAAGGATTTGGGGAGGCCTTTGCTCAGCAGTGGCGTGTATGTTGGATCACTTAGCTCCCTTCAAAATGGTTGAGCTGAATGGTGCTAAAATATGCGTCATGTGCGTGAACGGGCGCTGTCAGTAGGTCTCTTAGCGGCTATGGCTTGTTTTAATTTAAATTTTGAATTGTTTTTACACATTTTATAACGGATGCTTTTAATGTTCTCACATGTATAATAATAATATGAATGATTTAACCAATTTTTTGTAACCATGTTTTGTTTAAAAGAGTGTCCATGGAGTTTCTTGCCCGTTCTTCTTCATTTCAGCGTCATCTTTCTGACTGACCGACCCCTTGACAATTCAAAAGTGCCTATAATTGGTTTAAATGAAATAAAAACTTTGAGTTTGAGTTTGAGCTGTGTTGCATATTTCCGAAGGACAATATCAAATTACTTACAGGTTTACTTACCGAAACAAAAATCGAATAACACTCTTACACATCGTCTTGTGGGAAAGCACAGATTACTATGTTTTAATCAATTAATATGTGCACATACAAGTTATTAAAATAGGTAAAAATCACATTAAAAAAAATCAGTAATAACCGAGTGGTGGGACCGTTGGACTGCCAAGTCATAGGTGTCGAGTTCGAACCCAACATCTGACTTTTCAGATTCATATGCGTGCTGTATTGCTTAAAAACCGGTGAAGGAAAACATTGCGAGGAAACCAGCATGTCTGAGAGATATTTCCTAACAGCATGTGAAGCTAAGTCGGAGGCCAATGGGCAGCATAAAAACGCTGGCACCAGGTTAGTCGTACCTATTGGAGGGTGGGACCAGAGTTCATACAAATAGTAGGGGTATTGTATTACCCAGTTACAGGGTTGTGCAGGTCAGATAGGCAGTCGCTCCATGTAACATGTCATGTTCGTGAACGGGCGCTGTCAGTAGGGACTGGTCATCTCTTAGCGGCTATGGCTTGTTTTAATTTTAATAGTATTTACAGATTTATCGGATGCTTTTAACGTTCTGCATCGTTCTCGTATGAAATTTATATGAAATATGTTACCAATATTTTGTAACCATATTTTGTTTGTGTCCATGGAGTTTCCTGCCCGTTCTTCTCCATAGGTACACTACTGCTTTGGAATGGGCAACTAGCTCCATCTCTCTGACTGACCGACCCCTTGACAGTTCAAAAGCGCCTTTAATTGGTTTATTTGAAATACATAAATACTTTGAGTTTGAATTTGAGTAAAATATTGGTATTCAGGTTCATCCGGTTATACTGGAAGCCGACCCAAACATAGTTGGGAAAATGCTCTGCAGATTGATTGATAGATTTAGCCGTACGACGCGGCATGTCACGGTAAAGCATTAACATCAGTTGGGTCGAAACAGAACAGAAGAAAGAAAATACATTTATTTGCGGCAAACATGACGCAGTAACTAAACAATAAGTTGAGGGAATATGCGTCACATCCGCGCAAAACGGCCATCGCTCAGCATAATGCTTCGACCCCATGCGAGACAGAGCCACAGCGCTTTTCAGCGTTGATGTGATGACGTCAACCCGTGCAGCAGGTTATAAAAATAAAACAAAAATAAGAAATAAAATAAATACCCTAGAATTAAACTTTATAAGATGGAAACCTTTCGTTGTATGATTAAAAAGATCTAAATTGAAAGAATAAGGTTCAAAATCATTTACGCTGACAAAAATCCATTGCCATGCCGTGCTTATCAGGCTCAGCATTTGAACGGGCCCGTTAGGAACGAAGCCTGCCGGGTAAACGGGATTGTCCGAAATGGTTACCGCTACCCCGGAACATAAAGGGCTAAGGAAGGAGCATGGATGGGTTTTAGTCAGTAAGAGTCTGACACTCCCTTCCGCTCCACCCAGAGAGGGAGGAGTCATTTGATGATAACCACCCTCAAAAAAAAAAGCTGCTTCTTAGCAATACCAGTTGGCATAACCCAAGACTTCATGCTAAGCAGTAACTCCTGCGACCATAAGACCAAAGACGCAGCATTGGTCACAAATACTGCAGAAGTAAAACAGAAAGAGAAAATACAAACAAATGACAGTCAAATAAAGAAACTCCCTTTTCAGTGTTCAAATAATAATACAATACTACCGTCGAGTTGGGAGTCACGATGACTTCCCGCCCTTAAAAAAAAATTGCCATGCTGGTGATTCTTTGTGATTCCTCCTTCATAAATAATCTTCAAGTGAAGTCTGTATTCAAAGTTAGCCTCCCACCCACTCGTCTGATTAGAAATGATTAGTAGTAATCGTGTTATATACGGCAGGTGTTGATTAATTAAAGCTAATCCGACATGCGCAGTTACACACACATGCACACACTCTATTGTTTAGGGACAGGCAGAAACTATAAAACTATGCATATATGTGATAAAATATGCACAAATGATTGACTAAAAAACAAAACTATACGCAATGAGCAAATAAATCATTTTAACATTTTGACCGCCAGAGCACAAACGCACGCGCGTGCCCTCCACGCCAAGCTACAAATTTATTTCTTGTTATCATGAATTTCCCAATATCCTTGGTGTCTTTTAATTTGTTTCATGTCATTAAATACGTACGAGAGCTTCAATTTTTAAGATATCTATATAAACACTCACAAAAGTAATGATTTAATTATTTATATCGTGTTTTAGACGGGTGACCATCTTTACATACCGAGACTCCTCCGTGCCTCGGAAAGCACGTTAAGCCGTTGGTCCCGGCTGTCATTTGTGCATCTTTGACAGTCGTTACGGGTTGTCAGAAGCCCGAAATCTGACAGCCAGTCTTTCCAAGGCGTATCGTATTGCCCAGTTACTGGGTTACTCTGTGTAAAATACTGGTATTCAACTGCATCCGGTTAGACTGGAAGCCGACACCAACATAGTTGGAAAAGGCTAGGCAGATGGAAAGGATTTGCCAACGACTTCGCCCGCGTGTATGCAGGAAATTATCTCACGGGAACTGTACATTTCGCAGGGATATTAGATGTAGCCTGTGTGCTTTTCCAGGCTAAAATCTATCTCTGTGCCTAAGAAAAACACTCAGGCTCCAAACAGTAACAAACATCCATTCATTAAAACATCCTCACAAACATTCACGTATATAATGCAAGCTTTTGCCCGGGACTACGTACGTGTGGAGTCCGGTTGTATCGCAATGTCGGGAGATATTTTTGAGACAAAAAGTAGCGTATGTCCTTTCCCGGGATGCAATCTATCTCTCCGCTGAATTTTATCGACATCCGTTTAGTGGTTTAGGCATAAAATGACATACAGACAGATAGACAGAGTTACTTTTGAACTTAGAATTTTAGAATGAATTATTAGTATAAATCAGAGAATAAGCACTTTTAAAACATCAAGAGTTACGTCAGATAGCCCACAATACGAGGCCTAAAGTAGACCCTTCAACACATATTTGACTTCAGTAAGCTGACGATAATATCTTCTATCTTGAGGTTTTGGTTTCCGCACTCAGTCCTTGGCGAAGCATTGTGCGTGGGCCATGACGGCCTTTGGTGGTTATTCCAGCCAGCCCACCTACCTCCAGAAGTTGATCACGTCTCCTGGTCTGTGTAGTACATCTGTGAAAGATCTGGGTGTTCCGAGGGTCTAAGTCCTGATCTGTGTGACGTCTGTGCATTCAGTGAGCACGTGCACGTTTCCTCAGCCTCCATGCAGGCCCTGCACAGAGGACTGCCCGCTGTTGATAATAACAATATAATCACTACATAGTATAAAACAAAGTCGCTATTTTTGTCTGTTTGTTTGTCTGTATGCTTAAATCTTTAAAACTGCGCAACGGATTTTGATGCGGTTTTTTTTAATAGATAGTGTGATTCAAGAGGAAGGTTTATATGTATAATTTGCGGGCGAAGCCGCGGGCGGAAGCTAGTGCTTTATAAGTCAACTAGCTTGTGCCCGCGGCTTCGCATCCGTTAAATTCGTAGTTAAACAATTCCCCTTTCCCTATATTGTGAAGTTTTCCTGCATATATTGCATATACTACATTTTTACTTATTGATTTTTTGCATTTTTACTTATTTTCTGTGTATTTACGACTTCGCATTAGAATTCTTGAAATTATCAGAGGTTCTCTAATATATTAAGCATGTTATTATACATATAAACCTTCCTGTTGAATCACTATATGTTTAAAAAAAAACTGCATCAAAATCCGTTGCGTAGTTTTAAAGATCTAAGCATACATACAGATATTAGGACATACGCGGGAAGCGACTTTGCTTTATACTATGTAGTGATGGTAGACGGTTCCCTATTTAAATCAGAGCTCCAATAAATCATAGGTTCACAAAATTCGCATCTATCCGGCACGTTATTTCACGCACTCACACATCGTTATGTACTCTGTATAAATAGATGCGCAGACGCACATACAGCGCGCACTCGCCTAGCACAGATGTACCTAATCGTTGGTAAGTAATCTTTAAATATTACGTGTAAGAGTTCTTTAGATAGAATTGGTTCTAGTATACAGAGTTAAGCGGGATTGTAAGAAAGGGTTACCGCTACCCCGGAACATAAAGGTCTAAGGGAGGAACATGGATGAGTCAGTAAAAGTCTGACACTCCCTTTTCACTCCACCCAGAGCGGGAGGAGTGATTTGATGATATCCCACCCTCAAAATAAAATAAAAACAATAAATAGTGCAAAAAAATCCATTAAAAAGCCGAGAGTAATCTATTCATACTGTAATTCCAATGATTTCAATATGGGACCAACCCAGGAACCTATCAAAATAATTTTACCACGGTTTCGCGCGTCTTAATTTAGAATTTGGCAATCAATAAAATTCATGTTGTACTCCGTTTGTAACGATATAATTCGAAAGACACGTGGCGCCATCTATTATCATAAGAACGTTATTGTTGTTTTCCTCGGGGATAGTACTTTTTTTTGGGATAAATGGTCTATGTCCGTTTCTGTACACCTGACAACGTATATGCAACATTTCAGGATGATCGGTGCAGTGGTTTAAGCGTGTAAGGTAACAAACAACTTTCGCATTTATAATACTAGTTGGTATTATATATACCAAACCTTTGGCTAAGTCTACCTTATGGAAGACATTAATCGTTAAAAAATAATTTGATTGGTGTCTTTTCAAAATGTTCAAGTCATAAACTCAAACTCAAAGCATTTATTTCAATAGGACCAATTACAGGCACTTTTGAATTGTCAAGCAGTCGGTCAGTTAGTTAGAAACACGGAACGCACCTAAAGCCAAAATACGAGGCTCCATTGCTTCATAGGTCTGAAGAATTCATCTACTCAACAACGTCCATAACGCAATGAACGTAGCCGAACTGTCAAAATGAAAGGCATTTCAATCGATTGCCATTATGTGTGTTTAAAATTCCCCCACAGGACTAACGACCCCCTTTTGTTCCAGCCTTGTGTCTTTTGTGTAGTTGGGTGGCGCCACACGCGTGTCGCTCCGTCGACGTCCGCGACAACCCCTCCGAAGACCTAGAGCCCTTCGTAGCCCATCATCACCATGAGGGCAACATCGCCGAGCTGCTCATTCCACTTCTCGAGCGAAGCCTGGCACAGAGCGAAGCACGCTCCAACGAAAGACAGCACAGAAGGAGCAAGGCGGGCAAAAAAGTCATCCAGGTCCTACCTTACAGGGGCTCTGAAGAGCATAAACGTAAGGGCTGGAGGAAATTGAACTCCCATAAGAAGCAGGTAGTAGAAATTACTCCTCTACATGGTAAGAATCGAGCTAAACCTCTCGCGTATATCCTCTCCGCTGCTAAGCCAAGCCATGCAGAACATGCAGAAACACATGATGATATCAGTTCTGCCAACACCTCAGAATTGGAACATGATAAGTCCACCAGTGAAGAACAGCAATCTTCTGAGGGCAGGGACAATAGTGAAAATGTTAATACACTAAGAGCAGGCGATGATGACTCTCCCAGCGCTTCAAGCAATGTACAATCCAGCGAAGATGTTAATACTAAAGAGTCTAAAGATTTAAGCGCAAGTGATAAGGAAAGCGATGACGTTACTGCTGAAAGCGATGTAACTGCTGAACAGTCTGAAGAAAAGAGAGTTGTAGTTGTTGAGGAAAGTGATGAGGATGAGCTGGTTGCTGGTAAATCTGGGAAACATACGCATCACGACCAACATCACAGAAGAAAAGCTACTGTTGAAGCTGTCACCCTCGAGGAAGACGTTACTGCAGAGGACGCCGAAGTTACAGCCGAAGATATAGGGGTAACAGCTGAAGATGTGACAGCTACCGCAGAAGACAGGGACGTAACTGGAGAAGACGTTACCGCTACCTTAGAGGATAGAACTGCTACAATTGAAGCCGCAGACGTTACGGTAGAAAGGGCAGATGTTACGTCAGAAAATAAAGCTGTTACAGGAGAAGATTTAAGAGCCACAGCAGAGGATGTTGGAGTTACGGCTGAGGATAGAGCAGTTACTGCGGAGGACGTTGAAGTAACAATAGAGGATAGAGCGGTTACCGCAGAAGACGTTGAGGTGACAGCGGAGGACAAAGCAGTTACAGCCGAAGAAGTACCAGTTACCGCAGAAGAGAATGTAACTTCAGAAGATAGGGCAGTTACTGCTGAAAACGATGCAGTGACATTAGAAGATCAACTAGCAGTTGAAGACGAAGACGACGTAACTGCCGAAAGAACTGTTACAGCGGAATTAGATGCTACTGGCGAAGACGCAGATGTAACCGCCGAGAATGACGTCACAGTAGAAAGAGCAGTGACCACAGAAGATACTGAGACGCACTTAAAACAAGCACATGTACACGCTCACCCAAATCACTTAGCCCACGATGTCTCAGAAATAAATCATTTACTTGATACCATCGGTCGGGAAGCGACGACTGAAAACGGAGACTCTGCTGAACCCGGACAGGGTGGGTATATAGAGAATGATATAGTCATTTCTAGAGGACATCACGGATCTGATTCGGCTGAGAAGAGTATCAGTAAACTGTTCAACGCCAGAGCGCGAGATATCATTGAGTTGATCCAGTCTTCTGTAGAAGCTAGCACAGCGGCTCAAAGAGACTGCTTGGGGCCTGCAGAGAAGCATCATGACCATAAGTCGTACAGACTGTCGTTCTTGTTTAACAAGTAAATTGATTGATAGCAATATGAAGGTGGACACTGAAGGTGATATCAATAAGGAATGGTTCATAATTAACAAAGTATTGGTAAGCGGTTCTTTAACGGTATCTCGGTCTTGTATAAGCACGAACTATATGAACAGTTTGTGCCGGAACCAGGAACGTGGTGGTCGTTTCGGAAGATGCCAAATTCTCGAACAATTTGAATTGCCGTCGACACGCTGAGAAGAAAATTGAAATGTCAAAATATTGGCTAGTCTCTATGGTGTCAGCGTGGACATCTAACTCCTTGGATGTCATGGTATGAGACTTGTGGTATGTGGGACTCCGAATATTCTTTTAGATATCCCTTCTAGGAATGGGATATTGATGACGTCATATTCCTTATTTTTGTCATTTAATGTTAACCTTTCACTATAGACTTGGGCAAGCATAAAGTTATTCGAGTATTCTTAACTTATAAAGCTGTATTTTTATTACAATTAGATAGTAAGTGAGCATCACAAAATGTAAAAAAAATGTCTTCACACCGAAAAGCAGTGATTTTACGAAATAGTTAGAATTACAAAAATATTAGATCTTGTTTTTACAAAATATAATATAGTCTATGCCTAGTTGCAGAGGATGCAGAGAAATTCACACACAGAAATTAACACTCGCCCTTGGCTGATCTCTATTTAGCTCAAAATATTTCAATGGCATGGTTATCACATGAGCAGATTTTCATTCAGCCTTTATCAAGCTTTTATCATTGTACCTAATGAAATGTGTAACTTAAATTGCTAGAAATAAATCTTCTAACTTGTATGTATAATGGATTAATATTTAGTTCGACATTTGACGATCTCACACTGTTTGGCAATATTCGTCTGTATGGTTTCATAATAAACTTATTTAACATGTTTTCTTTTGTTATTGCTCTTACTACCTGTCCATTTCTTTTCTTTTTCAGCAAACAGCTCCAGTTGCATAATAATAATGTTACTACATAGTTTTTAACAAAATAAAATACTCATCCGTAATTTTTGGGTTTCCAAAAATTGGCCTAGTAAGAAAGAATAGGATTATTATTCAGTCAGTCAGATTAACCGGATCATGGAAGATATCCTCATTCGCCAGTTCACCGTTCTTCAATTCAAAACAACATAACGCCGGGAAAATATATGATAGCCAACTAATATTGATCATCCAACAACAGTTTGCTCACCTACTTTTGCCAGGCGCTTTTAAATGTTGACTCAATTCTCAATTCTTTATTGCGTACCATAATGTATAAAGGTGGAAGGAAAGTAAATTTAGTCACAATTATGGACCCTGTCGGGCACAGCATAGATAAGGTAGGAGAGAGGAGGAAGACTACTGGCTGTTTATGTTTATGCCACTCTGCGCCAGCACTGATATAGGTTCCTATGAATCATAAATCCAGAAGAAGTGTGCTTTTGTGAATGATCTTTAGAAATGATCCGTGTTCCCTTTATACTTCAAACCTGACTTAGGATAGGCCAAACTATTAGATTTTTGGGCGAATAACACATTATTTTGATGTAGATAGGTCATACAAAATAAATATGAAAACAATCATTCAAGACTAAGTCAATATGCACAATAGAATTTAGGCGTAGATAAAATGGACTCACGCTGACGGTGCAATCAGAAAGTTGGCAACGTCGCAAATAGCTGCCGGATATTTCGCTGTTATGATTAACATGACATCTCTCCTTGTTTCCCCGAAGGATTACCCATTGTAGGTACAGCCACACATAGCTAGAAAAGAGCCTATTTGATTTAGATTTGTGCGCGGTTGATGGCATCAACCGGGCACAAATCTGTAAAATTACTAATGGAAGACCAATAACACTTTTCCCATCTGGAATCGAACCCAGGACCTCATACTCAGCAGTAGCACTTACAACCACTAGGATAAGGGTGCCAGAGATGTGCTATGCAGCTATGCTGCGAGGATGTGAAAGTTAAGCTACGAAACTGACCGTTTCCACTGATGCTAAGCTATGTAGCGGGCTGGTGAGATGCGCTATGAAGATGAGCACCGCGAGGTAGCTGTGCGAGGGAGATGTGCATGTCATGTTTACTGTGGATGACAAACGCGCGCTTACTGTACTTGCTCTGCTCTGCACATAGCTACACCACTCGCGACCATGCATAGCACGCTAGGTACCAGAGCATGCATCCAAAAAAATGTGCCTAGGCTTTTCGCAACTATGTTGGGGTCGGCTTTCAGTGTAACCGGATGCAGCTGAATACCAGTATTTTACATGGAGCGACGGCCTATCTGACCTCCACAACCCAGTCACTTTCAGGCTTCTGACTACCCGTAACGACTGTCAAAGATCCAAAAATGACAGCCGGGACCAACCGCTTAATGTGCTTTCCGAGGCACGGAGGAGTCGCGATATCGTCTCCTCATCATGCATCCATCTATACAAAAATCTTAGCTTAGTAGAACCCGATTCCACCAGTGCTATGCTATGATCAATGAATATGATTGGTGGATATCAAACGCATCCATAGCAACGTAGCATAGCATATCTCTGATGGAAAGGGACCCTAACGAGGCTCTTCTGATTACTGAAATTATGAATTTCTGTAAATGACGAAATTAAGGTTAGTTAAATCTACCTGCAATCCATGATATAACTCAAAAAAACAACAATTTTCATATATTTTCACATAATTTATTTAAAAATATAACTAAAAATTCACAATTTGTTTTGTTATATGCTACAGAATTATACATTATATATTAGTTTATTATAATTTCGAGTTTATGGCCTAAAGTTTATTTCCTGTGTATTAAAAAGTACCATTTTAGCACTATTTTGGCTTTTCATGGCACTAAATCAGACAGGCATAGAAATCTATTGAAGTCAATACATTTATCCTTAATACTAATATTTACAAATCTTATAATTATTGCTAATAAGCGTAATTGGAATCATGAAGACTTTAGTATTAATATTTCGTTCAGAGAAAAATATGGAGGCATAGATATTGGTTCTTTAGCTAAAATCTCTTTTTAGAAAAAGGTTTGTCATAGACAAAATTTCGTTTTTATAAGCAAAAGCAGTTTTATAACAGGAAAGAGATACAAAACGATTAATACTAAAGTTCTTGTATTTTTATTTAAATAATTAAGTTTAAATACTTATTTAGTTACTGTTCTTAAAGTCGGTATCAATTAAATGAACTATTTAAGCCCGATTTCTGAAGGATTTTCATTTTTTTAACTGAATTTATAAATTCGAGTGCTATATCTTGATATATTAAGTTTCTGAAAGTACAATAACTTTAACTAAGTATTAAAACATAATTATTTATCCATCTTAATAATAACCGAAACGTATTTTAAATAAAATAAATCTAAAAACATAATCAAAGCGTAAAATATTGCAAATTAGTATTCTTTGAAAAATCGAAAAACAGAAATAAAAATTTTGAAAAGTTCGTTTATATGAAGTTTTTTTCTTGAAATTGTTACAAATTTTGTAAAACTAGTGATGTCACAAAATTTTTACTAAATTTGTAACAATTTAGTGACAAATTAAACTAAATTAACTATACAAGGAACTTAAAATTAGTTTTTCGGGGCACTAAATATAAATTTAAAGCTTAAAACTTATATTTTAGACATAATATAATATAAGATACATAACAAATCAACATTGCATGCCCTTGGATAACACAGTAATTATTTTATTATAAGGGACTTGAAAATATTGGTTTTCTTCACTGCAAAAAGGAAGTGTGTACAGTATTGTATTGATGAGTTTAATTTTAATTCTATAGATGTGATAATGATCAACATACATTTTGAAACTGACCTGCTAATTGTAGAAGGTCGGTGAAGGAAAACATCGTGAGGAAACCAGCATTTCTGAGAGATATTTCTCAACAGCGTGTGAAGCTAAGTCAGAGGCCCATGGGCAGTATAAAACTCTGACACCAGGTTAGTAATTGCAGAAAACCGTAAGAAAACTTGAATTTCACAGGCCCTTAATGTTAAAATGTTATATACCCAATACTTCTAATGAAACGAACGAAAAGCTATCCGAAATAATCTAGTAGAGAAAAGTCCACGAAAATCTCGAAAAATACGGATATATAATTATATAATTTCGTCTAAATTACTTTCAATAATATATGTATTGCAAATGTCAAACGCACTTATAACTAATGAAACTAAACTAAATAAGAGGTGGGAGATAATTTTTCTTATTAAAAACTAAATTTATATGATGGGATTTAGTGTAAAAGTGACTTATTAAGCTAAATAGGTGTGTCGACCACAAACAAGATAGAAGTGAAAGCCGACAGGAGCCGAGTGTACACGATTCAGCGTCACTGACCCGAGCGTGACGGTTCAGTTTGTGCACTGTTCAGAAAGAGCACAAAGTGGGCTTAAGTTTTCACTACAGAATATTGTATTTGAAAATCATCATTGCTATATTGTAGTCGGCTTCTAGTCTAACCATAGCTGTTAATCACAGTTTTTCCATCATAACTGAGTTGTGAAGGTCAGAGAGGCAGTCGCTCCATGTAAGATACTGGTATTCAACCCGGGTAGACTGGAAGCTGACCCCAATATAGCTGGGAAAGGCAGGCAGATGATGACGGATACACACTACAATAATTCTCCATTTTATAAAGTCACTTTTACTCAATACAATCATATGTTTGTACTAATAACTTAACATTTATTAAAGGATAATATGGCATCTTTTATGTACATAACTTAAATATACTTTGCATTTTATACTTCGAAACTAATAAAATAAAAACAAAAATTTTGAAAAACATTTTATAGAGGCATAATCTTTTCGGATATTTCTCGCGGATATTATACTTTTCATAGTGAAAGAAATTTATCGCCACCTTGCTTACAGATCTAGATTGACAAAAGTTTATGTTGAAGGATTTGGTTATTAAATTATTAAAACAATTTTTAACCGGTTAAGGGGGATCCACTTGGCTAGTCCGAGAAATTCCAATTTTCATAGGTTTTAAGCAATTTTCAGGTGAGTGTCAGGTTGTATGTGTGTAAATACGTATTTACAAAATTATAATAATTAGAATCATCAACACAACTAAGTTACATTTGCCCTCAAATGTCATGATTTCTTGAAATAGTATTTTTTTTGGGTTTTAGGGACTTAAGGATTGTATCGGTGATTTTAATGATTACAGTTCTACTGGGTGTAACCGAAAGGGTATATACATACAAAGGATATGCTACAGACCACCAAACTGAACAACTTTGACTATGGGACCAACTTCGAAATCGCAAAAAAAAATTAGCTGTTCCCTACATTTCGACGAGTCACGTGACCAAAAATGTATAGAACAGCTGATTTTTTTTGCAATTTCGGAGTTGGTCCCATAGTAAAAGTTGTTTAGTTTGGTGGTCTGTAGCATATCTTTTTGTACATATATAAGGTGACTAGTAATTAGTGACCGATATTTAAACACGTGATTGTACTCAAGATTACAATCAACTTTCTCAAAGAAACTTTTTTTGTATTCTTATTAGCTGCTAACAGCTGATCGGCGCGGAGGTCATTGAACTTTGTGCGCGCCAGTTGTATTGTTATTGTGATAAAAATAAAACTATTTCGTATACAAAAAAATAATTATGAGTACAATCACGTGTTTAAATATCGGTCACTAATTTCCAGTCATCTTATACATATACGCTTTTGGTTACACCTGTATAAATACGTACTGGCTACGGCCGCGAATCATATTTTAATCAACATTCAACTTGACACTGACCTGCAGATTGCAAAAAAAACGATGAAAACTTGAATTTGGCGGACTCCTGAGCCATTAATAGGACACATCAATGTTGAACATGATCTCGCTCGGCAGACAGTCGCGTCACGTGTGGTCCCTGTGGCGGCGGTACAGCTGGGCGTGGCGCGGGTCGCGCATGCGCGTGTAGCCGCGCGGCGCGCAGTGCGCGGGCGCGCGCGCGTGGAAGGCGCGGTACCCGCCGCGCAGCACGTAGCACTCGGGGAACTGCAGCGCCGGGTAGCGCTCCGCGTGCCGCGCGCGGTCGGCACAGCGCAGGTGGCGGCAGCTGGCAGGACAATATACACAGTCAGAGAGAGTACACTGCCGAGACTAGCGAGGGTTTCTAAAGTAGAATCCCGAGAGTAATGAAGGTTTCTAAAGTAGAATCGCGAAAGTAGCGAGGGTTTCTAAAGTAGAATCGCGAAAATAGCGAGGGTTTCTAAAGTAGAATCCCGAGAGTAGCGAGGGTTTCTAAAGTAGAATCCCGAGAGTGGCGAGGGTTTCTTAAGTAGAATCGCGAAAGTAGCGAGGGTTTCTAAAGTAGAATCCCGAAAATAATGAGGGTTTCTTAAGTAGAATCCTGAGAGTAGCGAGGGTTTTAAAGAGAACGAGGGATTTAAAGTACGTCACTCGAGCTTAAATTAGTGTTGCTCCTGAAGTGGACACTCTACTTTTATCGCCTTTTACGAGAAAACAATTCAATGCAACTTATATACAATGTTCTCTGAAGTTAGATAACATTGAAACCAGTAACTATAGACACTCACAGCTTAGGCCCCCTCTCGAGCGAGAACTCGCAGTGGAACACGAGAACGGTGCGCCCCTCGGTGTCGGCTCGACTCGGCTTGCTGACGAGCTCGTCGATCTGTGAGGTGGTGTAGTAGTTGACTGCGTTCTCTATGTGGCCGCCTTCGAACTCATAGGGGTAGCGGCAGTCGATTACCTGACGAGGGAAGAGGGGGAGCAGATTAGAAAAAGCAATTATGGGACATACATGGGACTTAATTATAACTGACAAAATGAGGGTGTACTGTAAGTGCACTTCTGATGAAATATAGAAATTTCATCATCATCGTCCTGCCCTTATCCCAATTTATTAGCGCTCGGCGCAACATGTCTTTTTCTTCCATACTTCTCTATTAGTCGTCATCTCGGTAGTCACTCCCTTCCTAGCCATATCATCTCTCACACAATCCATCCATCGTTTCTTTGGTCTCCCTCTACTTGTATAGCCATCCACATTCATACTCATGACATCAACTCATACCTCCAAATAACATGTCCATACCATTTCCACACAACTTTTCAGTCACCGGTATCACTTTCAGACTTCCTCAGTAATTTTTAAAGAGTATTCTAATCAATTAAGTATCTCACCATAAAATTGCTAATAACGTGTTGATACTCCCCGCTGATGAGCGCCACCAGGGTGTCACACGAGATGCTCTTCAAGTCCGAGTGGTCGCCATTAGTCAGCGGCAAGGCATAGGGCACGGAGAAGTCGCCTATTAGATCTGGCTCTACGATCGCTGGAAGAGAGGGAGAAATATATGTTAGAAAAGGCTACAATATACAGTGTGTTAGGTTCAACGAGGGACATACTTTCAGGGGTTACTATACTCATGAAACAACTGAATGTTAAAAATGAATCACTGAATGTGTTGCTTAGCGCAAATTTCGAGAGCAGCTGAACCGATTTCCCTAATTCTTTTTTAATGTCGGGAGAAGATTCTTACATTAAAAAAAGTACGTAGGTAGGGTGGGTAAGTAGGTAGGTAGGGTGGTAGGTAGGATAGGTAAGAAGGGAAGGTAGGGTGGGTAGGTAGGTAGGGTAGGTAGGTTGGGTAGGTAGGGTGGGTAGGTAGGTAGGGTAGGTAGGTTGGGTAGGTAGGGTGGGTAGGTAGGTAGGTAGGGTGGTAGGCAGGATAGGTAGGAAGGGTAGGTAGGTTGCGTAGGTAGGGTAGGTAGGTTGGGTAGGTAGGTAGGGTAGGTAGGAACGGTAGGTAGGGTGGGTAGGTAGGGTGGGTAGGTAGGGTGGGTAGGTAGGGTGGGTAGGTAGGTAGGGTAGGTAGGTTGGGTAGGTAGGGTGGGTAGGTAGGTAGGTAGGGTGGTAGGCAGGATAGGTAGGAAGGGTAGGTAGGTTGCGTAGGTAGGGTAGGTAGGTTGGGTAGGTAGGTAGGGTAGGTAGGAACGGTAGGTAGGGTAGGTAGGGTGGGTAGGTAGGGTGGGTAGGTAGGGTGGGTAGGTAGGGTGGGTAGGTAGGTAGGTAGGGTGGGTAGGTAGGTAGGTAGGGTGGTAGATAGGATAGGTAGGTAGGCTGGTAGGTAGGAAGGGTAGGTAGGGTAGGAAGGTAGGGTAGGAAGGTAGGGTAGGTAGGTAGGGTAGGTAGGTAGGGTAGGTAGGGTAGGTAGGGTAGGGTAGGTAGGGTAGGTAAGGTAGGTAGGTATCATAGTTAAGACAGGACATCTGTCGGGTATAGTTAGTAATTATAAGACTATAAGGGAATATGATCTTATAACTAATCAAGAAAACATAAAAATACTTACATCGTGCCATAGCGGACATAATCAACGCATTATTCTCAGAGAAAGCCCTCTGCAACACTGGTCGCTGTAATCTCTCCACTTCAGGACTCTCACAATTGGATCTCCTTCTTTTATTCGCTACTTCATTCTCACTTCGTTCCACTCTTTTCTTATTTCTCTGAGCAGGATTCTCTAGAATTGAGAACAGAGAGACTCTCGCTCTGCTCTCAGGGTTAAAACTTAGACTCCGGTTCAACGGTCTCCTTAGAAAACTCTTTTCAGATATAACATTGGATTTTATTTGACCGGAGAGTAAGTCACTGAAATTAGCAACTTTAGGAGAGTTAGACTCTTCAATTTCTAAGAATGGTTCTTCCAATTCTGAAATGAAACCGCTTTCCATAGATGTGGTGGATTCTGTGGTGTACAGACCAGTTTTTGGCAACGGTGACTGACTCATTGACCCAATACTGGAGTCTGATTTCTCGTGCCTCAATTTAGTTGGTGTCTCTGAGAATTTCAGGGACTTCTTAGCCGCTTGCTTTTTGACCGCTGGAGATGGAAACTCAAAATCCTCATCATCGAAGTTTAACATTCGTGTAGCGGTGACCGTAGGCTTGTTGAAACTTGTTGAAGCTTCATCGTCAGCCAACGGTGCCCCAAAGACAAAATTCCTCGAAGTGACTTTTCTAGCAGATGCTGTGCGTCCTCTGGAGATAATGTCAGGACTGTCCGTAGAGATTATTTCATACTTAGTGCATTCATCAAAGTTGTCAGCTTCGAATTCTGGTTCCAAATCGTGGAGGGTTTCAAAATCGTCTTGGTCTTGGGTAATTTCTTTTTCGGGGACGTAAAGTTCTTGTTTTGGTGATTTTTGGAGTGCATGGGTGAAGTCCAGCTGAAATTAAGGAGAGAATTTGGTTAAAAAGATATTGTAAAGATCTTGACCCAATAGTGGGTCAATAGTAAGGTAAAACCATCCAAGAGCGAGTCGAACTGGGACACGAAGGATTCCATACCACAGTACAAAATTTAACATTACTTTTTTTTTAAACACTTCACTTTAAATAGCGTGTTTCTTGCATAAGACCTTTAACTTATAAATTTATTTTATTTTTATTATTTGTAGTTACTCGTTCATGAGATACAGCTTGCTGAATAACACTTAGCCCGACCTGGGTATTGAACCCAGCACCTTACATTCTGCAGTTATGCTGGCGATTACTAGACCAATCTATTTTGTGTTTTTTTATAGATACACATAAAAAACTTCATAATAAACAACAACTCACCTTAGTTGTCGACCAGTTAGTAACCTTTTTCCTCGTAGCCTCAAATCGGTCCCCAAACAAAAAGTCCCTCGCTTCCTCCTCCACATCCAACTTAACAAACGTCTCACTTATGAACCCTTCATTCTCTTTATTAGACATCTTAAACCTATTCCGTTCCTCCACAACTTTAGATATCCGTGCCCGTTTCACCCTCGTTGATAAGGGTGATTTTCTGTTCAACGGAGAGTTTTGGTTTAAGAATGGAGAAGTTCTATTTAGTATGGGAGAATTGATGCTTTGTAACGGTGATTTGAACGGCTGTGGTGAGTTAGTTAGCGGTGATTTCAGTCTCTCTAAGGGCGATTTTGGAAGCTGTATCTCTCCTAGTATCCTTCGCTTGGTTGGTGTGTATATTGGGGACAGCGGTGACTTTGTGAAGTCTATAGCGTGCGGGTTCATCTTTGTTTTGTAATTGTTTGTTAATGAGTCTTCTTGTTTCCGTTTCGTTCCATTGTTGCCGGAGTTAATTTTGAAATTTTCGGTTATTAAGCTGGAAAGAGAGAAAAGATTTATGTTAGTTTAAATTCATTTTATTTTAGTGAACATATAAATGAGGAGCTCATTGAACAAGTCAAAATTTATTTTTATTGCTATAATGCTTATAGGCATATGCATTTTGCATAAAGTGACTGCCTATCTGACCTCCACAACCCGGTAACTGGGCAATACAATACCCTTTGGTAGGACTGGCTGTCAGATTTAGAAAGGGTATATAAGGAAATATATGTTATGTCCAAAATATGATGTAACAAAACTGTTAACACTTTCACTGCCAAGCACCCGGCTCCCGGGTTCAACGATAATTTGTTTCCGTGCCCACAACGCGGCCCCTGCATCCTACATATAAATTGATGTATGTATGTGGCTTGTGACCATGCCCAGCACCCGCCTACCGGGTGCAAATCAAAACGTGCAGTTAGGGTTGCCAGAAATAAGTTGAAAATAGTTTGAACTGGGCAGTGTTAATTACTACTATTCTATTAACAGAATACTCAAAGAATAGGGCACTTATTAATAAGAAGGTTATTGAAATTAGGGTAGCTATTTGAACATATGACAATAAATATTATATCCTGTCAAAAGTGGACATAATAACTAATATGTGATGGTATAAAATGAAAAAATTTCATCAAATAACTAGCTATAACATACACTCATTGTTTAAAATGTGAGGTTATTGTTTTATTAGTGTGTAGGCACCTAAAATTATAATTATTCTTTGAATTACCCAAGAAGTGCAAATTTCTAACATAGTGCTCTCAACAGCTGATCCAAAAAACATTATACTTAAAGACTACACTACCAAAGGGTGTAAATTATCCAATCAATCAACTTTTTCAAGAATCATGTTCCCAAAACTAGTTAGTTAACTTATAAAATGTAATCTAAGTTATTTTCTCAGGGTTTTGAACTAAATTTTACCCTTATCACTAACCTATAGGTCATGTGAACATACCTTACACCATAGCTTACACCTTACTTTATTCCCTAGTATTCAATAAAAACTTTTTGTAAAAGATTTCTGTCGAAAATGTTAACAAAGGCGCATTGACATACCCCTGTACCCCTTTGGCTTTTTTTTAATATAACCTATCTATAGTCGTAAATAAATCGAATTAACTGGTTTTACGTACCGGCAAACCCTTCCTTAGGACCTTGGGGCGTTATTGTACACATAATTCGACGTAAAAAAAAGCACCAAAGAGTTTTACGAAAGTTTATTTTAACCTCCGTGGTCACAGTTTCAACAATAAATTCTCATGCGAAACTTATAGAACACGTTTCGATGACACTTGCACACGATTACTTTTTGGTTATCGACTAGTTTTTATTGAAAATAATTAATATAAAGGGTAGTTTTTGATGTTTTGTGATTCATCGCTTTCGGCGATTCGCGCGCTTAGGTTAGGTTTTGTTTTAAATGTCAAATGTTGCGAGGTTGAGGTATTAGCGATTCTGCCAATGGATTTTTTTTTTACTGTTCTTGCTCGTTATCTGTAGGTATTATTTAAAAAGTAAGTTTATTTAGTTATTTAGAATTAATAAATATAATAAATAATCCTAATCGTTTTAAATACACAACGATACAGAATAAATCGCATCTTAAAATATTCTAATCCCTTAAAAGTTATCATATATTTACATTTATCGGTTGCTTATATTGTTAAAAATAGATAAAGGGGGAAGCGAAGAACACTTCGATGCTTTAAGATGCTTATTACACACATTCATATTGTAATCGATTAAATAAATTACTCGATCAATATTTATACAGTAGGGATGGGGTCATTCCATCACTTACATAAATGAATAATAACGGATTTTTGTAATAATTTATTTTCGGAACCTACTTATCGAATTTTGAAAGGGAACCCATATTTCACATGTTGCGTAACATAAAATATAAGTTAAATGTGGTATAATAGAATAAAATTCTAAATAAGAAAAACCTATATTGTTATTTTTTACACAAAACTGTAGTTAAAATGTCTTTTTATAAGTAATCTGTGTGAAGTGTATACTGACACACATCCCAATTTTACAAGCAATTTTTTTTTCTTGTACTAAAAATATTGTTCAAAATATGGACGTAGTTACGTTACTACTCAACCTAATTTATTCGAGTATCAGAACATAATAATATACAGATGTATGTACGGTCGCGCAGCGAATCAAGTTATACCAAACTCTCAAATTTCTCCAAATGATTTTAAACTTTAAAACGTTGACCGTTAAGTTCATAATCGATTGAAGGAATTTGACAGTTTGTGGTATGCAGCGACTGAACTTGTTTTTCAGATGCCGATAAGGCAGGAAATACATAATAATAGCATAATATTATTGTACTTCTAGGATATTGTTGTTTTAATTCGTTTTCCTGCTTAATAGACGATAGAATATATTGCAAAAATAGAATAATAGGTCAGGTGGCCTTGTATTAATGGATATATTGTATGTAAATATGTTATTACTGCCCAAGATTGTGTCATCATCATAGATTTACCGACTTCTGCATAAAAAAAATATATCATAACGACTTTTATTAACAGTTTCTATTATCAAAATGAACATCAGTTATTAAACGTTGCGATAACGTATAACGGTTTTCGTTATCGTTATTTTGTGTTATTTCTTTTATCTTTTATTTTTGTTATTATTCGCCAATAGTGCAAGGTTAGTTACAGATAAGCAAATAAAACATAATTATTTGTGAAAAAAAAACTGTCTGCATGTTTCTAATAATAATGAATGGATGTTTTTTATTACATGCGTAAATATATGAATGGCAGAATGACATCATTAACGGATTTCGTTTTTTTTTTACAGATTTTTTTGTTATTGTAATTCTGGCAGTGAATCTTCTGTAGGGTTTTAGTCATTTTATTTTAATCTTAGGATACAAAAATGTCTTGAAATTAAGTAAGAATTTAATAAATGAAAAAAAACATAGATTCAGCGTTTCTGATGATTGTCAAGAATTAACATGAAATTCTGTTCTGTTACAATAATCAACGCCCGATTATTGATTTTTGGTAAGTAATATTATGTCGTGTTTATGATATTAATTATAATAATGCGAGGAAAATATAGAACCATACACTTCCGCGACTGAGTCACGTTCAAAAATAACATTAGACATTTACCTGTAATTTTTATGGTGTACAGTCAAGCGCATTATATAGTTATACCAAACTGTTAAATTCCTCCAAATGATTTGGAACCTTAAGACATTGATAGTTAAGTTTGTGTTAACTTAATGTGCTGTCCACAACTAAGAGGAATTTGAGTTTTTTTTTTCTCTTTTTTCTTAACCAGCTAGGATTACCATCCTGCCCTTATCCCAAAGTATGACTGGTCGGCGCATCGTGACAGCTTCTTCCACACATCTCTATTAGTCATCTTAGGAGTCACCCCCCCTCCCCCCTTCAATGGTCTTCCTCGCGGCAATCACGACAAAGTTCCATAGAGATTACCAGCAAATAGGTTGCTCATTTCATTCCAGCTAACTTATACTTTAGAGAA
The DNA here is from genome assembly GCA_951799385.1 of Hyppa rectilinea. NCBI lineage: Eukaryota > Metazoa > Arthropoda > Insecta > Lepidoptera > Noctuidae > Hyppa > Hyppa rectilinea. The sequence goes on along the minus strand of OX637330.1, from coordinate 9,939,977 downwards.
TTTATACTGAAATGTGAGACTGGCATGTCGTAGATAAAACAAATGAGGATCGTATTCACATGTTTTCTCAGGGCATTGGCTGTGTAACGTCTCAGCTGTTAGCTCATACATAACATCACGCTTATGTTTCCAGAAGGGGTAAGCAGAGTTGTATCAACAGAATAGCATTAGTTGCGTTAATAGAGGGCGAGCCAGTTGCGATCAATGGGGCACAAATCGTCGAACCCCTAGAACTCACTCGCGACCTCTAAACAAACGAGGCAGTCAGCTATTGACCAATAAATAAAAAGTATTAAGACGTTTTTAGGACATACTTAGTCTATTTAACAAAATACAATTCGATCATTATCCTTTTAACCACACGTGCCCAAATATCGATAAGCAGCTGATATGATAATAATATTTATAATAATAATAATCCTTTGACCTAATTTTACAACGAGTAACGTTATTTTGTAAAAGAAATCACTGTTGAAGATCTCAATCATAGTACTTCACTAAAGTGAACGAGCGAACTCATTTGTTTTTAAAAGTGATCCCGGATTCAAAACGAGACAAGTGTTCGAAAATTCGAAGATTCGATAGAAATGACACTGCATAGGTATTTCGGTGCTGTTGGTAAACAGTTTGTTCGAAATATATTTGAAAAAAAAACAAAATGGCGGCGTTAAAATGTTATCCGCGCGCCAAAACTTCCTTGTTCTATTTATCGTTTTTTTTTTCATTATGGTTTTTAGCCACGGCTACAAACAGCCAGTATTTTAACAGATAAAACCTCTTTTATCTAATTGCGCAGAAACAAAAGCGCATTCATTATATTTTAAAACTAGCAGACATTTGGCCTAGTTAGATTATAGTGGTGATGTCAGAGCTCAGGAGGCAGTTAGAGTTATTCCAGTAATTAAGCGTTGTGGCTTATGACCTTACGAGATGTAAGGACTGAGGAGTTTGTGAGTCGAAATCCGAGTGACATATTTATGGCATAGATAAAAGCAAAAGGACTAAGTATCTAAGGATGGCAGGTGGCGTTCTATAGTTTCTGCTTAACCTATGGGAAGGTGTAGTGTAAGAAGATGGGATGAATAAGTTTAATGGAAGCTAATGCTGCTAAGGCTAGGAGTTCGTGGCTAAGTAATAACAAACAGCCGCACAGGTCGATCCGTCAGGTTAAGCTACGCTTGCCAGAGTTGGCCGTCGATCTTTACATACCGAGACTCCTCCGTGCCTCGTAAAGCACGTTAAGCCGTTGGTCCCGGCTGTCATTTGTGTATCTTTAACAGTCGATATGGGTCGTCAGAAGCCCGAAAATCTGACAGCGTAGGATAATGTGGCAATTATTATGTGTTAACAGGATATGCACTTAACTAATATTATTATCGCAATAAACCACATCACATGCGGAACGTGGCACTTTATCAGTAGATGATAATTCAATATTGTGCCCAAATAACAAAATATTATGTTACAATAATTGTCATATCAGGCAGCTTATGAAACATATGTAAGTATGTTTAGCGTTATTTCGTATAATATAAATAATTGAAAAAAAAATAGTATTGAATCTAAATAACTCCACGAAAAATACAGCAAAAAAACGTTTAAATATTCTGCCATTTTAAATTTCGACCACACAACCAAAATCTGCAGCTGATGTTTTTTTTTCAACACGACATTTCACACACAAAAACTAATAAATACTGCAAGGTCTCGTAATTTTTTCGCCCCTAAGGTCACGACCTTTCCGTTGGAAGACGTTACCGTTACAGAAAAAAAAACTTCCCTTTAAAAATGCATCCATTGTTAAACAAGGGTAGATACTGCGCTATTTAAGGAGTTTATATGTCTGCTGGAGAGTATATATGTATAACGATGTATATAGAATCAAGAATAAAATGTCTGGTATTACACCCTTGGTTGGTATATAATGATATTATATAACTGTCAGTCACTTTTGACGGGGGCAAATGTGGTGCTTGATTTGTTGCAAGAATACTGGCACAAAATACGCAAAATATGAGAATCTAGAAGGTGGAGACGAAATACGACGTTTCCAGTCAGCATACGAAAATTCAATGTGAAGACTATACATTCGCTTAGTCACTATAGATAGTTGAATCGGGGATTTTATGATTACAGTTCTTGAAATACGTACAAAGGCCAGCACATCAAGTTACCATAATCTGTCAAAATTTCTTTGATAGTATTTCAACTTTATTGCAAAGACATAAGGTTCATTTTTAATTGAGAAAATTTGACAGTTAGGGATAGCTTGATGTGCTGGCGTCTGTACTTGCTACGGCCGCGAATAATTATTAGAATAGCATTTTTTTTAAAAAAACACGAAAATTTTAATATTAGCGGTATTAAGTTTGATCAAATCCAAAATATTTAAGTACTCCTGGCGGTTTCTTTGTAATGTGTAGAGGCCAGCATATCAAGCTATCCCAATCTTTCAAGTTTCATTGATAGATTTTTAACTGTATTACAAAAACGTAAAGTTCATGTTCAATTGGGAATATTTGACAGTTTCGGATAGCTTGATGAGAACCCGAAGAATGTCTGCTAAATTCTATAATTCATATTCATTAAATTGCTTAGCTACAATTCTAACTAACTAGAATTAAATAAAAAAAAGAAAAGGACATACAAATTTTAATTCGTTCTATTTTTAGTTTTTTGTATAAATAACGTTACCCCCACTTTCCCAACACAACACAAAAATCTTCACTCATTCATTCAAAAATCTGTCACAAAACCAATAACCTATCGATAACGGCTAATTTCGAACTAAAAAAATAACCGCTACCCAAAAATAACCGTTATCCGTTTCTCATAAGGTTTGATTTTGAAGTTAAGGGCGTAAGAAATAAATATTTATTCAAATCAGTGCTGGCTTGTATAGTTATGGTGCATAATGCATTCGGGGAGGGGTGTAGCTGGTTTTTATAACCGTTTCTTCTTTTTTTTTGGGATTGACAAGACACTTGTCCTGTTGTCTATGGATTCAAGAATGCATGTCGTTAAGGATGTTCGTATGAGCCGTTAAAAATGGTTGCCACGAGCTGACGTGAACGAAACCGTCTTTTAGAGATTTTTCGAGTATTTTTAGAAAGGGTTGCTGGGAAGCCTAATTGAATATTATAATCAAAATAAAAGTGTAGAAGTACACACAGAAAAGTTAGGCAAGGGAATTTCAGTATCACCCAGGTAAATTTGAAATATGTAAAAGTTGTTTCTTCTTCTTTTCGTGTGGTTAGTGACTAACCTGGTGTCAGAGTTTCTATGCTGCCCATGGGCCTCTGACTTAGCTTCACATGCTGTTGAGAAATATCTCTCAGACATGCTGGTTTCCTCACATTGTTTTCCTTCACCGGTTTTTAACCGGAACAAAAATGTAATGATAAAACTACCGTCGAATCTGTGCACTTAAAAAAAACATAGTCTATGACGTAATTTTTGAGTGTACGAATTCGTAAACAAAACTACCTATGTATAACATACTGTATACCCCCCCAGCATATTGTATACCTAATCCATAAAAACCGTTACATTTTGCACAACAACAGCATTACACAAATAGACAATATTATCTATGTAAACATTACAGGAAAACCATGCAACATGTAAATTAATTACCTATTGTAATTATCACTAGTATAAAGCAAAGTCGATCCCTCTGTATGTCTCTCTGTATGCTTAGGTCTTTAAAACACAACGGATTTTAATGCGGTTTTCATCTGTGTATAGGCAGACTGATTATTTTATACAGTGTGTTAGATTAAACGAGGGACATACTTACAGGTTGTATAGTACTCAACTACTCATAGAAATCGACAACTTTGTCCACGGGACATACTCTAAAATATAAAAAAATATCAGCTGGTCCATACATTTTGACGAAATATGCGAACATAAATGTACTGAACAGCAGATATTTTTTTTTTTTCATGATTTTAAGTATAGTCCATAGTCAAAGTTGTTCATTTTCATGAGTATAGTAACCCATGAACGTAGATTTCACCGGTGGCCCGCGTGATAGTATTGCACCCATGGGAAACCAGGGCAAGTCGCTACTAGACAAACAGTTTTTTTTTTTGTTAAGTTATAATTTTTTTTAATCTGTTATTTTGACATTACAAACAGACAGTACATCAATTTTATATATTTTTACAGAAGAAAAATCTATTATTTATATAATTAGGTTTGCACACGTAAACCAAGTCGCGAACAGAAGTTGTATAGGCAAAACAGTAACGCTTTTTATGGCATAATTGTTTACAAGGAAGTTTTAAAATCAGTTGGTTTTGCAAACAGGATGTACGGTGTACCAGATATCCTTCCCTTAACCTTCATACCACATGTGGTACCACACATTGGCCACACTATTGGCTTATTGGACAAAAAAAAATGTCACGTAGCTGCCAAAATCGGTAGATGTCAAATTTGACAGGAAATGAGAGCATCGCTAAAGGAATTTCGATTCGTGGAGAAATGGCTTTTGGCACAAATTGTGCTTTTGGTTTCAGTAGAGCGTGACTTTTGAAATATCTTGGGGCTATGGATGTTGAAGATATATGCCAAGAATGTCTTTTGAAACTATAAGCGGAAACCTGGTGCTGGATTTGCGAAGTAAAAAAAAAAACCATTTAAATTTCTTTTTTTTTAAGGGATACTTAATGGGTTTTTTAGAATTGAAATGAAATGTGCATAAAGTAATGTATGCCTAATTACCTATTAAAAAAAAAACAAAAACTTTTTAGTCATTATGTTAGCATGCTGTGAGGCTTTTGGGCGTCTGACTAGCCTTAACGACTGTCAAAGTACTACAAATGACAGCCGGGACCAACGGCTTAACGTGCTTTCCGAGACACGTAAGGAACTCGATATGTAATGAATGGTCACCCATCCACGAACCGAACGCGATTAAGTTATTAACCGTCGACAGACCCGTGCGGCTGTTATAATAAATACCAACCGATAAAAAGTACCTAATGAAATGTTTCCCTATAATCAAAGCACGGCTTGTTTTCCCTATTAATTAAAATCTGTACAAAAAGCGACAGATGGTGTGATATCAAATGGTGAATCATCAAACGATTGCTACCCCTTACTTGAAATAATCGATAAAACCGTTATATCGCGGCAACGGCAGTACAACACTAGAGGGTTACTCAACCCTCTGGTTAGCGTGCTCTAGTGTTCTACCGCGATTAGGCGATTTTTGGTCACTAGAAAAAAAAATTTACATACATTTTTACTAGCTTCTTCATCATGTTATAGCTTTTACAGTATGTACACCTACCGTCTACTCGCAGTCTATTTCACACCTTATATTTCCCAAAATAAAGTTTATTTCGCCATAAAGTTAGTAAAGTACACGTACGGTATACTCACGCATTCAATTTCACACCTTATTGTTCCAGTTATATAGTTCATTTTCCCTTAAAGTCAGTAAAACCGTTAGCACGTGCCGTGGGGGAGTATTGCTATTGTAGTTCGAAATTCAATTGATTAAAAAAAAAAGATATTTAAAGTGAAATCTTGGCGCGTGCTATGAAACAGCTGATGGTTTCAACGACCTTTGTGCTCATACCTTCTTAGGGGTGCATCCAGGTGTCCGGTCAAGAAACTACGATTGTATTGAAGAATTATGACTAACATGACATTTATAAAGGATATGCAATATTGGCAAAGGTATTACTGACATTTAGTCGCATCTGTCAAGCTAGAGTGACCAGACTGTGATACACATTTTCTGATAATTAATGGCAATGATAATTATCAATTCAGCCTTCCATCACATATAAAAAAAGTCGATTAATAGTTTCACATAAAACAAAAAATGCTCTAATGGTCATTCTAATCAAGGGAGCTTATACCCAAATGTTTTTTTACGCTAAATAAGCGTCAAGTAACACCCTCCATGCAATATGAACTACAATGTGCCAGCATCGATCGGTAACGGTTCTCTTCTGGCTGTATGCGTGTGTCCTGTGCCCCGCGTGGCATATGGAAAAATACGTTTGCGCGGGAGGGTTTGTGGGTGTTCCATTTTTGACATTTTAGATTGTACTGTAATTATTTTAATTTTCTTTACAGGATCATAGACATTCATGTTCAATTATCTCGAAGAATAGAGGAGTCCTGTGTCTTAGCAGTGGGAACATTATAGGCTGATTATGTTGCCTCGACAAAATATATTAAAATTCGTGATTTTCAGTGTTGTTGCCTTAGTCAAAGATTTTGTTTACGAATTCAATCACCCGATTCGAGTTTACCAACACCACCACACACACCACACCTTGTATAAATACTAATTTTACTTTGATCAAATTGTATTTAAATGCATAATTATATCAAATAAATACGGTGTCCTGCCTTTTCGCAGAAAATTGTTTGCCAAATTTTCACTTGCCAACCAACGCTTCGCCGATGTTTCACTTTGACAACTAACGATTAGCAAATTTTTGTATGACAACGTTTCATTTGGTAGAATTATTGTTAAGCCGATTATTATAATGACACAAAACGTTTGGGACATTTATCATTTGTCAACCATTTCACTAGGCCACACAACTATTACAATAGAAGTCTAAGGTTGTTAGGTTAGGTTAGGTTAGAGTATGACAAACAACGCACGAGCCGAGCGAGCGAAGCGAGCGTGCCGCGGCAGCGGCCGGCGATGTGCCAGAAGCGAATCGCTTTTGTAAAAAGAAACAGTTAAGTTAGGTTAGGTTAGAGTATGACAAACAACGCACGAGCCGAGCGAGCGAAGCGAGCGTGCCGCGGCAGCGGCCGGCGATGTGCCAGAAGCGAATCGCTTTTGTAAAAGGAAACAGTTAAGTTAGGTTAGGTTAGAGTATGACAAACAACGCACGAGCCGAGCGAGCGAAGCGAGCGTGCCGCGGCAGCGGCCGGCGATGTGCCAGAAGCGAATCGCTTTTGTAAAAGGAAACAGTTAGGTTAGGGCATATTAAAGATAAAGTAAAAAAAATTATAATTACAATAACTAATTGCAAAAAAATCTGCTAAATGAAAGTTGGCATTTTAAAAAGTGTCATTATGAAAAGCAGACCAAACGTACAGTTGGTAACTGTGAGGTTGGGAAATAAAACAAAATTATATGATAAGTTGGCAAATGATTATTTTCGGCGGAATAAAATTCTGCGAAACGTTGGTTGGCAAGTGAAAATTTGGCAAACAATTTTCGGCGAACAGGCAGAGAACCAATAAATACGGTAATTTGTGTGAAGTAGGGTCTATTGATAAATTACTATAGTATGGATAACAAACCCGATAATGATTATGCTTACAAGTGTGCTAATGTAGGTTAAATGCTCTAAGGCCAATGGGGTAAACTTTCAATTGTCAAAACACATGTTCACTACATTCATTACTTCATTGAATGAAAGTGAATGGGATGCGTTGAATGATCTTTGTATGGCGCGCACGTGCGTTTCCGTTTCCGGATGTAACAGGCTGAATCCTTGACTTTTTGTGTCTGTGATAAAAAAACAGCTGTTTTTTTTTATCGATTACACCTACATTATTTACTTAAACTTGGCGATGGTATCGTCTACAATGAATCAATTAGGTTTCCATTAATTGTATTGGCATTTTTATCAACATTAAAAAACAGTTACGATTCAGAATAAAAAGAAAACAAAAAAAAATATCAGTAAGCCAATCGAGAATAACAATAAAATTAATTTCCAATCGAATTGCTAAATCGATTTTTGAATTGCAGCCACAAATCAATTTGTAATCTTATCGCGAATACCATCTGCCGACTTCTCTGTATTAAAAAAAAATGAACTCAGCTTATGCGAGATAGAATTCATGTTTTAACATAATCTATTTCCTTGGAACCGAGTGTTTTCGATGATAAGTAAGGCAATAGAAGGACCTTTGTATTTTTATTAGATGGCCCCGTTTTGAAATTCAATGTTACATATTTAAATCAACAGAAAAATAAGCCTCGATTGCCATTCTCATAATTTAAATTTTTCTTTATTTAATCTGTAAAATAATAAAATTATGTAAAGTTAAAAAGGCGTGAGAGAATGTTAAAGTTACGAAAAAAAAATGGCAAACGTCAACCAACGAATTTTCATTTCCCGCGCGCAACAGATACACAATACCATAAATACAGATAATGCCCGTTACGCACACATTCCCAAGACGGCGCGTGCTATACATCTGCTGATGCAAGTGCAGGCAGCTGCATTCTACAATAGACAAATAAATTGCCTTTCTATACTTCCTTAGCTTCCCTTTACTTCCTTGTATCTTCCCCTCGATATAGTTTTTTTTGTAGCAAATCCTATTTTGATTTGATGCTGTGCTGTGATCCAACGGGATGGGTGATTGTTTTTTTTTTTGATGGCTTGAGCAGATGACCATGAAGGAACCGTTACTTGGTGTGGCTTAGTGATTTCTTCACCATTTTTTTTATACTAGTTTGAGAAATAAATTGGGATTAACACCTTGAGATATCAAGAAAACAATACGCATCCAAAAGTTAAGATAATTATGGAAATCCGACACACCCTTGGCAATTAGCCAGCCAGCCGAATTGACTGATCAATCATAGTAAAAAAAAAAGTGTAATGACAATGACAGCTGTCAAAACAAAGTGACGTAAAATCCTGCAAAAGTTAAAAACAAAAGAAAACCGGAATATGTGTACAAAAATGAGATACCGGGCAAGCAAGTAGACTTGTAATTCCCGAGATTGCGACGTTTGTATCCGCCGTAACTCAATATTTAGGGTAGTGCGTACCGAAGCTTGAATCCTGCTGACCACACGTCTTCCTGTGGTTAATGATATGGTATATGGTGCTTCCATTGAGACCACAGGATGTACTGAATGCACTGGTTTTCTTAAGTGTTGCGTAAAGTTCGTTGTCTCTAAAGATCTTTAAAGTAGCAAGTGTTCATCCTTTTACGCAATAGCGCTTCTTCTTTCTTTTTCGTAGACTAACCTGGTGTCGGACATTTTATGCTGCCCATGGGACTCTGACTTAGCTTCACATGTTGTTGAAAATTTTCTCTCAGACATGCTGGTTTCCTCACGATGTGTTTCTGCTGTGACCCACTTAAAGTACCACGACGAATTTTAATGTATATCAAGCAATGGATTATGCATTTAGTTCAAAACCTATCCTAAAGTAACTAAAGACATTCAGCTGCAATGAACAGCTCAAGTCAGAAGGAAGCGGTTAATAATTAACAAGTATCAAGATTATTAACAACTTCAACGATGATGGTATAAACTGTGACCTAAACACTGTGTTTAAAACAATTCAAGTGGTCTATTAGTAAATTAGTGCCATCTGCCGACTGCCCACCATTGCCAACTCCATATAGCATGTAAAACAATATTTGATTGGGCCCAGTCACGCAAATTTCATAATTCGTTGCGCGCGCCATGTGTTGGGCTTACGACGCGGGAGGGAACCCGGGGAGGTCTCGCCATCTTTGATTTTAAAAACATACATTCAAAAAGAGAATGTTTAAGTTCGTTATGGTCTATTCCTGGTTGGAAAGAAACGTTTATGTTTGAAAAAGGTTGAAATACACAGTGTAACCAGAATATTATATTTTTCGTAAAGATTTGCATGTTGCATCGTTCGGATCTGGTAATCATTAAAATTACCGTTAAATTGTTTCTCAAAAAGCATCAGCTGCCATCCTCAGTTTGTCGGGAGCCGGTAGGTCCTTCCCTTTAGGAGTGAAGGATGAGCATCGAAGCGATGGAGGCTGAGGTGCGAGCAAAAAATAAAGCATTAAGACTTAGTTAACATTTCACAGATGTTATATCCCATTGGAACTCTCAGAACGACAGTTAACTGCAATTTCGTCCAAAAACTACAACTTTGTAATCTCACCCAAACATAACTTAACCAACGGAAAAAGCCATTAAAACCTTTAAAAAGAAAACGAACGTGTCTCGAAAGCCATTAAAGAAGATGGCGGCTCATTTGACAGTGACAGCAAAAAACGCGGCAAAAAGTGAGAGATTACTCGTGATTTATGAGAAAGTGCGAAGTGAAGATCATATGGCGTACCGAGCGTAAGGTGGAGAAAAGATTAATGAGGATTAGAGAGTTTAAAACTTAATTACTCTTGGAATATGGTAGTAAAATCAGGTAAGGCGAATATATTTCAATGCTACGAGGGGTCTACTAGTTGAATTCGGCAAACTGCCGCTGTATGAACCACTGGAAGCTCAAGTCGAACGTCTGTTCCATTGATCTAGATCAAAGACAGCTTAGGAGCAGTGGTGACCCAGTAGTATCAGTCCCGACATACGAGTTGTACTTTAATTTGTGTATTTAAGTTCATCACCACTGCTCTCAAAACGGTGAAGGAAAATATCATGAGGAAACGGCATGTCCTAGAACCAAAAAATTCGAAGACATGGCACATCTACCAACCCGCACTGGGCCCACATGGTGGATTACGAAGCCTGTGTTCCAGCAGTGAGAACATTTAAGGCTGATTATAAAGATTATGAAACCTTAGCTTGAACAAAAGGGAACTTTATCTAAAATACTCTCTTGAAATGAATGTCTGGCTTTAACGAACTCATGAAAACTTAAATTAAAGACATTGAAAACATTACAGTCAACATTAAATCAGCTGATAATTTTCAAAAACTAACCGTTAACGACCACATTCGTTAATCAAATAGTCCTTGAACGAATTGTGACCTATTTGGGAATCAAAGTAGGTTATGACTCCGACTCAAAGACAAGTCATATTTTTTAATCACGTTACGTCGTTGTGTTAGATAAACTATGACTTTGGGACTTAAAACGATAAGGTTAATTGATAAATGGGGGTGTAGAATCCTGTTGGTTCTGTATTTATGTTGATATATCACTCAATGGCTTACTAACACACTAAGCCGCTCATGCAGGGATTCACTTTCAATCTTTTCCCGCCATTCTTGTTGATGACATTTGTGACAGCAGCTACCTATATGAGCAAATAAGGAAAGAGTTTATATATCTGTTAAGTCTGGTAACATATACCTACACTATATGAGGATTTACCGTATGTTACTGTTAATTTAAAGGCTGTTTTTGAAAAATCTCTTCTATTACTTACTAAGACGTCTAATGGCATGATCATGATTTCTGAAAATCGTTCTTCAGCTCAAAATTTAGGTCATATTTCCAGTACATTTCAGTAGTTTCCAAAATAGTCAAACTGCAAATATATTATTAACCAAATATGGCATCCTATTACAATAACGAATTAGCTTACAAGTTTAGTATTCTATTTTTAAACAGCGCTCCCACACGTTCCATATTCAAACGACTGTTCCGAATTCAAATAAACCAGTACTGTTCGTTTCAGCGGATGACGTCATTAACGGTTTTGCACATTTTTATGTTGGCAGTAGTAGTACCTATTTATGGGATGCAGTTATTATTGTTTATGTCTAGTCTCTAGGGTTACAAGCGAAGGATAGCACAGTACTGACATTCTGCCATACTATACACATCTCAAGGTGAATTTGGGGCTCAAGATAACTTCTTTTTTCATATTTGATTAACTAGAAAAATGTCGCAATTTATTAATGTCCAATTGAAATTGTGGTAAAACCAGATATTTTACTAAATTACGTCATATTTTACCATAGCAATTATTTTGGTAGGTATGTACGTAATTTTGTCCTGTAACCAGGGACTGGTTTGCATTAATAGATGGTTGCAAAAGACAATTGTCCCGAAACAATTCGCAAATATTATGCTAATAGGAAAAATATTTGCATAGATTTGCGAATCGTTACCACATTCAGTCAAAAAACACAAAAGAAAGACCACTTACTGGTTTCTAAAAGATACTAATTTAAATAGTTTATAATGCAAAAACTATGTCGAACCAAGAATTTAATTTGTTTTTTCTCACGGGCGATGTCAAATACTTATACATTATGTGTGTGTGTGAGTGTGAATAATATGTAGACTGAGTCATGTCTCATGTCACAATATTATATGACATAAGACTCATACATTCAAATATGGGGCAGCATCTGGTCTCGGGCTTGTTGCCCAAAGTTCTGGAAAAAATCGCTTACTTAGGTATATCTCTTCTAAGCGTTTTGCACGTGATCTAAAATCAGGGCTATCCCAAAATATGTGAGCCTGCTCTCAACCCCTGGAGATTTAGTCATCATTGTCATCATTCTCCTGCCCGTACGAAAATATTATATTAGTGCTCGGTGCAACATGTCTTTTTCTCCCATACTTCTCTATTTGTCGTCATCTCGGTAGTCACTCCCTTTCTAGCCTTATCATCTTTCACACAATCCATCCAACGTTTCTTTGGTGTTCCTCTATTTGTATAGCCCAAGTTATTCAGCTAAAATCTCTAATAGAAACGTGAAAATAATGATTGACACGAAGCTTTAGAAACATCACTATCATTCCCAAATATTTTTGTGACATAATCTATTGTTCAAGCCAAGGGGAATGAATAAAATCAATATCGATAACTTCGATTTCTTGCCCCATTTATTATAGACGGACCAGCTGACGGTCAGGGATGACCAAAGATCTGTACCATGGGAATATCTTAAGCTAAACCGAACCCCTTATTTTAAACTTTTAAATTCGGAACTACAGAGCAACAATAGACAATCAGACATTTCGCACGGGAACTACCTATTGTCACTTTTGGCGCGAAAGACGGGGCGAGGTATGTCAAACAAAAAAAAATGGCGGCGCAATGAGAAGTTTTGGCGAATATAGAGCACCTGTAAAGATAGGGTGTGAAACGGGATCGTCGTGGGTTCCTTCCGGGTTTCCCAAGCCTGTCATAAGGATGATAATGTGCTGTATAATTTGTTACATAAGAGATTCTGCAGGCCCCTCTGCGAAACAAAAGGCGATCTTCTTTTGTTATAACTATTTTTCCTTGGTCAAGATAAAATTATTCCGTTTTTGAAATGCCATGTGTGTGAGAGCCATTACGAATATTTAAAAGCATGGAGTTTGGAGTATTCCGAACTTAAAACGTTGATCGTCTATTGTTACTTTTTCTTTATTAGTTTATTATGACAGACGTCAATGTGTAAGTCTTAATTTTTCACCAAGGCCGCGTTGGAAGGCAAAGGTCTTAAACCATACAGGCTTCAGTTAACCTATTTTAACGAGATTTTCTGTTCACAGATTTTTGTGAAGTGTGTCGGTTCCTCCTGTATTTGGGAAAAGGCTAGGCTGATTGAAGAGTTAATGAATTTTTCAATGTAACTTCTAACTTCTTAGTTAGCGGTACGTATACACTAACAACTCAAGCCGTTAGACTCGTGTTATTAAACTTTATCAACAATTCAACAGGATGTTGTAATAAGCGCCCTAACCTTGTACAGGCTCGCCGATAAGTGTTATGCGACAAGCTTGGAGTGTGGGCGGCTTAATGAATAATATTAGGAACGGCGACGAAAAGTTATTATTTATAATAATGACGTAGAGAACAATAGTTGTATTTGTATAGACGCCAGGACATCAAGCTATCACAAACTGTAATTTTTTTCCAATTTAAATTGAACCATAAATAAAGTTGTTACATAGAGCGACTGTCTATCTGACCTCCACAACCCAGTAACTGCGTAATACGATAACCTTAACCCTTGGTAAGACTGGCTGTCAGATTTTCGGGCTTCTGACGACCCGTAACGACTGTCACGGATGCACAAATGACAGCCGGGACCAAAGGCTTAACGTGCTTTCTGAGGCACGGAGGAGTGTCAGTATTTAAAGATGGTCACCCATCCACGGGCCAACCCCGGCAAGCGAAGCTTAACCTGATGGATCGGACCCTGCAGTTGTTATTACTTAGCCACGAGCTCCATATAGAGCAATATACCTATTCTTAAATAGTAATAGAGTGTCTAAAGCCTCAAATTCTAAATTCCTAACTCATTGATCACGAACCTCTTGAAGTTCCCACGTTAAAACAAAAAAAAAACCTTAATTACAGTTTATTTTCTTTCTTTCACGTTTAACTATAAAATTAACGCCTTACTGCGCAACTGTACATGCCTGTCTACCAAACAAAGAGTTTTATCTTTTAATAGTTAGCTAAAGACACAGTTAAGCCGGCACCATAGCGTGTGGTAAACATGCTCTACGCTTTTGGTTTTATCGTTGAAAAGCATTTTGAACTGTCAGAATGTCTTGTCGCGTCCCGCGCAGCTACCCCAATCTGTCAAATTTCTGTGATAGATTTTCAACTTTATTCCAAAAGTATAAAGTTCATTTTCAATTGGGAAATTTTGACAGTTTGTGGTGACTGTACCTAAGCGAGTAAAAATAACTATATAGTGGAGTGGATGATTCTTTACACATTACGCAGTTTTATGATGTAGATTTCGGGATCCCTCCGTGCTTGGGAACGCACGTTAAGGCATAGAGATGTTCACAAATTTAATTTTTCTTGTCGTTATTTGCAATTTGCTGCTCAGTGTCAGATTGTACAGGCTAGCACATCAAGCTACCCCAATCTGTCAATTTTAAATATATTTTCCACTTTATTACAAAAGCGTTAAGGTTCATGTTCAGTTGGGAATATTTCACAGTTTGGGATAGCTCTGATACAACAACTGATAATTTTCTTTTGTTTTCCGATAACTGAAAATTACTGGAATCAGAGCTACTAGAATGATCACTCAAGTCGTATAGGAAGAGACCTTTGCCGAACACTGATGTCCGTATTACAGAACCTCACTCAATACTAAAGCATTGCTTGAGTCTCTATTAAATCCATTTGATTGGTTAAAACTAGTTTTAAACTATGCTTGGGTCTTGAGTGAGGTTCTGTAATACGGGCCTGAGACAGCTAGGGCAGAAAAACATGTAAATGAACACATGGCTACCAAAAATCAAAATGAGGGAATCTACCCGCGTGGTAAAACCAGCTGTGTATTCCAAAGATAATAAATAAATACGCAAAGGTCAAAACTTAAGATTCCAAAGCGTAAGAGACGATAAACGCAGCTTTTTTCGCGATGACGTCATTTCCTATTACATCATAGACAAAGGATGTATCTATTTAAAATGGCGACTTCGTGTTTTGAATAGAGAATTGAGTGAGAGTAACGGTTTTCTTATGAGAAAAGTTATGTTATAATAGCATTAAGGGAAAGCTCTAAGTGGGGTTGTCCAAAAGGGTTACCGCGATCCCGAAACATAAAGACCTCAGGAAGAAACATGGATGGGTTTTAGTCAGTAAGAGTCTGACACTCCCTTCCGCTTCACCCAGAGCGGGAGAAGACATTGGGTGATTTCCCACCCTCAAAAAAAAAAGGGAAAGCTCTATAATATTATGTTGGGAATAGAATACTTCAGTTTTACGGGAGCTGAAAACTATTCGTAAAAGTTAACAATTAGGCTGCGTCTCCAGCAGAGATGTAAGTACGAGAAAATAATTCTTTTTAATCCATGGCTTTTTTTTTGAGGTTGGGAAATCCTCAAATAACCCCTGCTGATGGCATCAAAAGAACAGCTAATCTGAAGTGTTTGACACTACAACTCTAAAAGGCATGACAAGCTCTTGTTTGCGTACCACTGCTTCGATAAACAAACATTGTGAAATATTACAAAAGTACCGTCAGTCCCACCACACTTGCAGTACCAAAACCGCCCTTCGTGCCCACGACATAAAGGCGCTGTCTAACTGTCAACGTCAAACTTGCCATGCCCGTGATGTTGTATGTACCGGAGCTTTCTATTGACAAAAGTGCTAACTCCCGTTCCCGTTGGGAAAAGCGTCAAAAATGTCAATGAACTTTAACTCTGATGATATTGCACCATAGAGTTTATTCAGGTTTTTTTTGTATGAAAAAATTATTTGATGCAAAATCTTGTGGTGAGTTTTGTTGATCGAAATAATAATTACCAATCGTATATGTTGAGAGATTTGACAACAGCAATGGAAGGGAGTGTCAGTCTTACTGATTAGAACCCAGCCATGTTCCTTCCTTAGCCCTTTATGTTCCGGGGTTGCGGTAACCCTTTCGGACAAACCCGCTGAAAATGAAATATACTTGAACCGCTCTGATAAATTTTTACAGGATTTGTCAGTTTTCATCAAATAAACGACGATTTTTTACAACCATTATTTATGAAATATCCATTTTAAAATATTAATCTTCCGATTTATGGTCCAAATGTAATTTATTATTTCAGTACTATTTAGAGTCTACGTATTGCAAATTAATTATTAAAATATCTGCAAATACATCGCTCTACAAGACTACGACAAGTGCCAACTGTCATTTAAAAGTACCACATATATTCAGATTGCGACATTGCAGGATATGAATGTATGTCAGTCTCGTTGAGACAATAATGTATATGGTCTAATAGAGCAGTTTATCCCGTTGACACTTGCAACAGGCAGAGAACTACATGTCAGGAGCAATGAGAGTTGTCAGACGCAATGTGTTACTTCCTTATCATTAGAATTTGTATTTCGATTTTGCTTTTTTGAATTATTCTGCGAATTTATGTGGATGTGTGTGGTAGGGGCTTTACATTCGATTTTTTTAAGTAAGAACGAAATTGTGTCAATTGCTCTTTCAGTCAAAGTTGTTTTTTTTTAAATAAAGCTTTTTTCTTAAATCTGATAGAAATTTGTTTAGTTTAATTCTTATATTCCAGATAAAAGCAGTTATTTTAATTAAATCTTGTTCCAATTAAGTATGTCTGGATTAGCCCAACGGTCGGAAGTATTAAATAGAATGAAAAAAAGTTTTAAATCGTCCCACAAACCTCATCAAAGCAAACAAAAACAATAACCAGTTAACTTCCATTTCTTTCTACGAATAAATTATTTATCAGTACAAACCCTTGAATTGATTAAGCATAACTCCAGTTTTTTCTCCGCATATGTTTCAACAACGATTCTTTAACGTATTAACGGTGCGTCACGGTGTGCGCTTGCGCTGCCCATAGAAAACGTTATAAAACGTTACGTTTTTTTTATAAGAAAATGATAGTTGCATAGGTTCAGGAAGTTAAAGGGTGATGGAAATGTATTTTCGAAGAATGGAAGGCTGACCACAGCGTAGTTGGGAAAAGCCTGGATTAATGGTTTTTTTTAGCAAAATAGACAGTTGGTTAATTTACTTTCAATGATTTCTAACCTCCCTAACTAATTAACGTCGTATAGTGTCTGTATAGTTATACAACAACTAGCTTCATCTCTCTGACTGTGCGACACCTTGACAATTCAAAAGTGCCTGTAATTGGTTTATTTGAAATAAATACTTTGAGTTTGAGTTTGACGCTTTGTCTTCTTTTAAAAGTCAAATTTCTGAAGACTGAAAGAGAGAAATCGGAGTTTGTAAAAGCAAAGCAAAGTAGACAGTTGATTTATATACTTTCATCGATTTCTTTGAGGATTTTAGAAAACTATGTATATTTAAATTAACGAGTTTATAGTTTACTTGTTGACATTTCAGAAAACAAGGAAATTTGCTGAAGACTGGCTGAAAAGGCAACGGTGAAAGACCCAATCCAAGAAGAGAAGCCTTTTTTCTTCCTGAAGACAGAAATCATCAGAAAATTGGATATTTCTGAGATTAAGTCAATTAACACCAGATGAGCTAAGAAATCCATTACGTTAATCCAAAACTACCAGGATGACATAAGTGTAAGAACATTGAATGTAAGATTAGCGTGCGAGCGAGACGAAAGCGCATGTTAGAAAGGGATAGACAATAACGGTTGAATGAAGCTCGGTTCATGGTTTTGTTTTTTTTCAAAGCAAGGATTTTTTTAAGCTGTGGTTTGGAACAAGTTGTATTTCTTTTTTTTATTATAAGGGTAAGGAAAGAATTTTATAAGTGTGGTCAGTGTTTCTTCTAGGATTATTGCGGAAGAATCCTTAGATTAGAGGATTTTATTTTAATAGCTAAGCTGTGGAATTACGAGCTGATGGTGAAAGCATACAATGTTTATGGTATTATTAAAAAAAAAACATTCTAAAGTACAAAATGGTGCCAAACTTTAACTGAAAACTTATTTTATTTTAACTTTCGTCGAGACCATTTAAAAAAAAAACGTTTTTTTCTGTTAAGTACTTTTTAGTTTTTATTTGTTCCCCTCTCTACAGCTTAAGGCATGATCACACTACACTCACACCAAAAACAAAACAAAGTAACCTAACCCAATCAAAAATTCGTTCTCAAATGAAATAAAAGAACATCGATCTCTGCCTACACTATGAATAGTTAGCTTGATTGTTGAGCAGTCCCTAACCCTCAGTATACACTGAGGGGTTACCGCATCTGGTAAGGTCGATAACCTTAGAGGGTGGATATCGATAGCCATGTGGTAACTAGGAAGTGTGGACCTGGCATTATTATGAACTTAGTTGACATTAAGAAAAAAAACGGAATTGTCTTTGAAAGCGTAATGTTATGTGTGAAATTGGTTTTATTTCATTTGCTTTATCATGAAAAGGGTAGAAATACATGTTATATCATACAAAAATCTTATTTATAGCAATAATCTCATACGTAAAATGGAAGCACTTAAGTTGTAATTATGAAATAACGTATTGCATTGTAATCTTACGAGTAATTTACACAATTCATTTAGCAAATCGCGTGATTTAAAAAAGCTTTGTGTCCATTGTCAACGCATAAAGAAACTTTTTTCACAAATTTAAAAGAATATGGCTCTCACTCCCATTTTAGGCGGCACGTAAACGTCAAAATTACTTTTTTTTTCAATGTTCCGAGTGGCAAAGTAAAATACCATATTATGCCTACAACTTTTATTTCTATAGACAATATTATACTTTTTGGTATTTTTCCTTTTATTTTCATTTAATTAATGATGAAATGATGCTAGCTTGTTGACAATACTTCACTTTATCGCAAAGGGAAGGACATTGACACAATAAAATAGTTTTAGCACGATTACTTTTGGTTTATCGAGCTAAACAATACGTATTATTCGGTTTCGAGGGTCGACACACTAAGGGGTGTGATAGCACCTGCCCGATTCAATAGGGGATGTTGTATTGCGAAAATCGTTCAATGGAAAAGTAACTGTAATTTTAGGAGTACTGAGTTTATTTTTGTATGTGGTGTTATTAAAATAAGTAGGATGTAATGTGGCTTGGTATCGATTTTAGCTAATTCTGTAGCTTTGGCTTGTCGTTTTATTCAAACCAGTGTGTAGAGAATGTTAGAAACTATTCCTTATTTCCAGTTAAATAATTTAAAAAAAAAATCGGTGAAGGGTCTTATCAGCTAATAATTAAAAAAAATAATACTTAATTCGAAAATCGAACAAGTTTTCCCAACTCAGTACATAGGAAGTTTGTCTTCATGTCTAAGTATTGTACAGACACCATAGAATCAATGTTTGAATACTGCCCATTTTCAGTAACACTGAAGTAGTAAATTCACGATGGAAGAAGTTTGCTCAAACTTTCGGCATTCATTCTAATTTATACCTTATTACACCTATGTATGTTCTTATTTTAAGCGCTCATTTCTTTTTGTTTGGGGTTTTGCCTGGATGTGACGCATATATTTTTTTAATACCTATTTTCTTTCTTTTCTTATTTAAACACATCGCCTAATCATGGCGTTGCTGTAACCTAGACGATACACCATATTAGAATGAATGAGGTCAATAGGTAATTTTATAAAATTGACCCTGTTGAACCAGTCCGCCATTACTTATTTGGTATTTCACAACACTACATTAAAATTATGTCAGTTGGGCGTATGTAGGTGGCGTGACGATGTAGATTTGTTGTCAGATTCGAAAATGGAACAAGAAGGAAGTTCGAAAAAAGAACATTAAGATTTTTTTTCTTTTCTGGATTAAAGTTTATTTATAGTTATTCTTTCAAGAGGAAGGTTTATACCTACGTATAGGTTAACTAGCTTTCGTCTGCGAATTCGCCCGCGTGATATCATTGCACTTGCACTTTTGCACACCTGTCTTTCACCATTTTCCGGTGCTGGCAAGAATTGGAGCCAAAAACACTCTAGAAATTTCAGCTGTGCTAGCTGAAATTTCTAATCAACAATAATTTCCAAACACTTCGTTACCGTTCTTCACGCGGTAGTACCAGGCGCACATATCTACGGGACAGTTGTGAACTTATCAGGGTTCTTTGTCTGTTGATATTTCACGCTCTAACGAGTCTGTGGGGGTGATGTCCCTGCATTTATTAGGGCTCCTAGCATATGGCGCGACTGTTTGGAGCTGTTAGTGAGAATTTTTGACGACACGATATAACTTGAGGTTTGATCGGGTCAAAATTGGACATAGACTTCACTAAGCAGCCAGAAAGGTGATAAAATTGTGTTTTAGTTCTGATTTTAGCCGGTAGAGGCGCTGTAATGTACCGTGTGTCAGTTAAAAACTTCAACTGCCAAACATGACGATACCTACATAATTAATTAATTATCACGTCTTTACGATATCAATATTACTGCACAGTGGGAAAGAGATGGAGCTATACGCATGATATAGCTACGCCTTATTTTCACACTAGAGGTAGTACCTATACAACTCCTGGATTTTTTTCGGTTCATAAAAATACACGTACTTACTTACTTATTTCCATACATGTTATAATTATTTGACGTCCCCAATAATATCGTGACGTTAGAAATTCTAAAAGAACACGATAATTATATGCCATACAATGTTCGTAATTTGCGACCAATCTAACATTGATACTAATCTACGGCATTCGTTTTTCAAATCATCAATCTACCAATAATTTCAGCAAATCAATAAATAAACCACAGCGAGCGAAACATTACTTTCTCATTCTCTTTAAAATAAGAAGAAAAGAATCTTATTTCTTTTTAAAATAAGACATAGACTCTATCGTAATTTCCCGAACGGTCGAAGGATACCATTACTGGTCACTTTTTTTTCAAAGCCATAGAGTAACTTTTTTTTTATTTAGAGATATCCTTGGAAGGCAAAGGTATAAAAAGTGGTGCGGCCTACGTGTAATGGCTCTTCGATTTGTGTGTATGTGTTTATACGGATGGATACTAGCGTTTCAACGTGGCTTTGCTCGCATCTATTTATTTTATTTTTAAGGCAGTTTCTGAAATGAGGCTGAGGTGTAAATCTCCATTTAAAACTTCCAGATTTTTACTTTATGCTTTTTTGTTCTTGTTTTGTTATGTCGCACTATTCTTGTTTATGGCATGAAGCGAGTTAAGTACCACATTTCTGGTATGTCTCACTTCCCTCTTTATCTTTGTTCAACGTAAACAAATGTTCAAGTACTGCTCTCCCAGCAGCGTTTACAAAACTTGGGGTTATCCGTTAAAGATCTAAGTTACGATAAGATGCCAGTCAGCGTCGCGTATGAAGAAGACTAAACATATTTCTTTATTTGACCCTTTACAAGTTTACTTTATCGTCAACACCACAGATAATTAATTTATCGCAACTGACCCCAAAATAATTACAATCTGATCATGTATTACCAACTTTGCCTGTCTACTAGAAGCCCGTTTTCTATTTCTATTCAACTGCCCCGCTAGAAAAGTTCCCAACTAAACTAGCCGAAGTTAAAAACCTAAGACGTGCCTTCACGGAGGCGAAGTCAAAAAGCGAAATTATTAAAGGGAAAATACATGAAGAATTAATTACTTACTATACTAATACAACCTAAAACTACAAAATATATCCATTTTGTACAAGTGGTAAAAAAGGGGAAGAGCTCATAGGGCGTCAAATAATTCATCCCCATCGCTGTCAGTGGGAAATATGCCCAAAAGGTCAGCGTCACCACGTTGGATGCCAATGCTGATTCTTTGGCCTAAAAATTTACCAGCCCTCTGGTCACGTGTAGAGTCGACCAACCGCTTAATTATTAAAGAAGGTATTTATAATAACTTATTCATTGCTTATCCTCTCGTTTCCGGGGCTCCAAGGTCGATGTCAGAAGCCAGGAAGTGCTTGTCAGGAGTGTCCTTCACTCATAAATGATTATCGCAAAACCGGTACCTATTAGAAAGACTCCACGGACGGTCCTTGAGGACATCCGGCGGTCTCTGGCCAGCTTTGCTACCATCACCACGGCATAAGATATTTAAAAAATGATCTAAGGAGTTAGTGAGTTCGTTTTGCTTAGATAGTATAAGAAAACTCGGCGCCATTACCAAAAAGGGTAAGGGCAATTTTTATTATTTTTTCTGTCTGTCTGTCTGTTTGTTCTGGCTAATCTCTCAAACGGCTTGATCGATTTTGACGGGACTTTCACTGACTGATACAGCGATAACTGATTGTATTTAAAAATTAGGGACCACGCAGACGAAGTCGCGGGCAGCAGCTAGTTTATTATATTTCTTTGGCTCCACCTCAACTCAAGACACTTGAACTCCCAACTCATTTCCCCGGAATTTTAACAGTCAAAACATTCTCCTGCCCTGACACAAATGTATCAGTGGTCGGCACAGCGTGTCATCTTCCACACATCTCAGTAGTCACCCCCTTTGTAGCCATATCATCTTTAACACAATCCATCCATCGTTTCTAATGCCATCCCCAAGAAAACCCCGCGAGATCCCTTGGAACTCCGTGCACACAAGATTTGTCAATGTGTGTGTAGGTATCCAGTTGAGTATATGGAGTTAATGGAGTTAACATTATATATGGTATGTTATATTTCTTTAGAATAATAGCTGTTACGCACGTATTTGTAGTCACGACCCATCTTCACGCTACTCCAGCGCGGTGGTCGGCAATTTAGATGGTATTATTACTGGTTCTATTTCTATGTAGTAGTTATTTTGCTGTGTTAGAAGATGGCCGACTTTTTCTTTACGTGCGAGAACGTTTAAAAAGGACGGTTTAATTTTTTTTTCTCTTTGGTTTTCTCATAGACTAATTTAAAGAGTAATTGAGCTAGAAAACTCCGTGGTAATCTACCATAGAGTTCTAGGTGTAATGTCCTAGAATAGAGTAACATTGCAAATCTTTGTAACTTTGACAGTTCAAAAAAAGGCGGCTAAAAGGCGTTTCATGAAATGAGGACTTTCATAATCACCATTATTGTCAAAAAATCCGATTATCGCAGCTAGGAGTACCCCAAAATCCCATAGGAAATCTTTTAGAAGAAGATAAGTCTAGTTTTCTTCCCTTTAAATGCTATTTTCGTCTCCAACGGTCACTGGGTCAGTAAGACAGTATAGTACAACTAAAAAGGATTGTTTTTTATGCGCTGCACCGAAAATGGAAGCGTAACAATAGGAGGAAGTTACTCAACGGATGTAACGGTTGGGATGCCACGAAAATAAAAGTTAGTGATTGAAAGCGAGAGGATTTTAGTTTTTACCGTTGGCAAAGAAAGGAGGATTTGAAAATAGATCGTTGGGAAATCTTTATTCGCCGTTAGATTCGATAGTAAAAAAATTATGGGTCCTAACGGCAAGAATACTGAATCGAACAAAAAAACCTTGGAGCAATCGGTATATATAAAAAATATAAAAAGAGTCCTTTCAGTCGGTTAAAAAAAATAGGGCTTCCAGAATTCGGTATACGACCATTATTGTCTTGTGCTACGCTCTAGCAATGGCAATTTTTCAGTGCCATAAATAAATAGGTATGAAGATGATCCTGTAGGTATAACAAAATGGAAAAGTATTTGTTTATTTTTTTAAATTATAGTTGAGTACGTGTTAGTAATCTTATAAGAGGTACTTAAAAGAATGTTCCATTTTTTTTCGTTTCTTTTTATTTTAAAGACCTGTCTTTACCTAGGAGGTGTTTGACCCCATAAAAGTACCAAACGAAGCAGGTTCTCCAACGAATCTTATTCAAAATGCCCGATGCACCGACACATAGAATGTTGATAGTCCAATCCCAAAACTAGTTTCAAATTAGAAATTCAATATGGAGTATGGACTATCTCTTATATAAAACCGGTTTTCAAAAAATCGTCTATGAAGCCTCTTATGTGTGGTACGGGCATTTAAATTATACGTTTTTTTAAGATTAGAGGTGGGATACGGGCACATTGTTGTCTGGCCATAGACAACCGCAGCAGTAAAAATATCTTTGTCTATGATGCTATGTTGTTGTTAATGGATTTTTTGTTTTGTTTTGAATTTTGTATGTGGAGGGATTAGGGGTAGACAAGTAAAATAAATACCTTACAACAAATGATCGTCATATTGTTTAATTAATTCATACATTGCAAGTGCTTTTTATGCTCTAGTTAATTCCGATACACAGACAACACGATTTAAGTACATTTCTTTATCAATATGACCCACTTATCACTAGTGTACTCCTACTTGTTAATTAACGCCAATTGTTTTTAAACGCCGCTTCATTCATGAATTCCGGGTAGCCTATCTTGTTTTGCAATTATGCAGTTTGCGATAATGTCCCTTCCCAACATAAGCTACAAAGGAAAAAAGATTAATCGTGATTTTTTACAGTATTACGAAGGCGGAAAGAAATAAGATGTTTTTCTTATCTTGAACATAAAATAACTGTTTTTTCACCCAATATCCCAATTTCTAATGCAAGATAATTACATCAAAGTTGAAAATCACCCCTTCCGGTAAATTCGACCTGATTGTCCATCTTGTCAATCATCATCAAACTTTACCATTTCCGCGGGCTTTTGTGGGTAATCGCTAGCCAGTTTTCTTGCATGGGACAGATCACTAGTTCACTGGGGCGTAATAAATCACTTGGTTTATAAACATTATGCATAAATAGAGCACAGGAAACAGCTCAAAGATATGCAGCAGCCAATAAAATGATTCAATGGCGAACGGCGAACGATCGTTGACATTCACCGCGTTTCCCGCCAATCGTGATATCGTCATCCCTTTCTTACGCGTTTAACTCAATAAGAGAGAGAGGTCTGACCATACAAACATAAGTTATCGGTTATTGCTAACATCCTATTTGCAGATAAAATGTTTTTGTGATGAACTTTTTTTTTAATGATACAAATGAGATGATTGGTTTACGTGGTTGGTAAATACGAGAATATAAGTTCCGCAGGTTCGTTTTGTTGGCAAAGGTCAAATTTTTTGGGCAGAACAGAATCGAGTTGGTCACGAATTCTTCTAGATTTGTCAATGGAAAAGAGAACTTACAATTACTATGGAACAGCATTTCCGTGCAAGTTACTGTCGCCAACAGCTGACGGTTGCAACGGAATTTCAAATGTAAATTAAATCCTAAGTTTATGACTGAGCTACCTACTGTGCTAGGTAATCGGAAATTACGTCATGCATGATTATGGAACTTACAGGCTTCTTGAATGATAAGTGAGTAAGAAAACTTGATGTTCAACCGGTAAGCCTATTTTTAGGTTATTACAAGACTTTAATGAGCCTACTTACAATACATTATGAATATAACGTAAAACATAACTTTTCGAGGACATTTTCTCGGAAAAACAGCTTGGAAAACTTACAATAATGTAACTTAGTACCTACTTAAAATTTGTTATATATTTCTTATCGTCGTATTTCATCCAAAAACTTATCCGAAAGAAAATAAAATTTCCCTTTCACTGACCACTTTCGCGCCATCCAACAACCATAGAGTCGTGGCTTCAAAAGAGGTCGTTCACCTAGTCTATGCTTCAAGGCTACTGCCAAAATGGATGATGTCATTATTTCAAGTTTTTTTTGCATATTATTATTATGTCGAACATGTGTAGCTAAGTAGGAAGGTATGTTGAGTTTGATAAGCTTAAAGATTGTAAATACAGCCATTAGGTACCTATACTGAAGTTGAGGAAAAATAAAATAGGCTGATAGCGTTGATGCTTGTGTAATAGGATACTTACGTGAAACATGGTTCATTATTGGCCATTGTGTAGACACTGGACCTATTATTTTTGGTTTAAAAAACTTGACTTTAGTCTATAACCTGTCACTGTCATAACCTTCATGAATAAAAGAGACGGCAAGTGTTAAACTAAACCTTTTTTTATTGCGTTGGACTTTATGACTTCTGTTAAAGGTAATGGCTAGATTTTAGATCCATGGCGACGCCTAAGCACGTCAAGTGCATCCTGAACAGTCAGTCTCGCTACCAAACATGTCATTACGGCATAAGCTACCTATTCTCGCATGACTTGAGCTGAAATTTGAATTCCGAACCTCATGTTTCATCCGCTGAACAAATGAGGCTGTTTACTGTCGTTAAGTTAGTCCAAACTGTATTATAAACGTAACTCCTCCCGACGCCATCATTTTAAATAAGGACTTAGAGCTTTCGATCATTAGAGAGAACTTATTCATAATCGATCCATAGAGCAGAGAAGTTCGCTAATTTAAGAATTCGCAAGCTGGCACGAAAGAAAGACGAAGACATTTTGACGAAAGAATTAATTAGAAGCGATCTAACCGATCGATGTAGCGACACTTGGGGAAGGCCCATGTACCAGCATCGACTGAAATGATGATGATGATGAATAAAAATTCTTTACCTGTCATGTTACCGAGATCTCCAACACCAAAGGCAATGCGTTGTCGACGAGGTAAAGGTTTATCTCATGTGTCTGTGCCACCAATCAGTCTGCCTAACCTTGTCCCAACTATGTTGGGGTCGGCTTCCAGTCTAACCGAATGCAGCTGAATACCTATTTAGTACCAGTATTTTACATGGAACGACTGCCTATCTGTCCTCCACAACCCAGTAACTGGGTAATAGGTACGATACCCAGGTAAGACTGGCTATCAGATTTTCGGGCTTTTGACGACCCGTAACGACTGTCATAGATGCACAAATGACAGCCGGGACCAACGGCTTAACATGCTCTCCGAGGCACGGAGGAGTCTCGATATCTGAAGATGATCACCCATCCGCAGAAGCGTTGACGACGAGGTAAAGGTTTACCTCATTTGTCTGTGCCACCATACCCATCAAACTGCTGCTAAGCAGTTAAGGTAGGTATAGATCGGTATGTGGTTTGTGGTATTAGTTTCCTGGACAGAGCAGTTTCAGTAGGTAGCTTACGGCTTATGCAAACGGCGTTTTTTACGCGGCGGCGGCGGGCGTCGCGAGTTTACGCGCTTTGAACGCAAATAGCGCTATTTCTTCATGGCATAAAAATGCCGGCGAACGTTCGTGTACACAGGCCCTTATATGACCCTCTGAGTCGGAGGAACTATCTCTAACCATCGCTGCTGACGATTTTATCTCAGTAATGTTTTGAACTTACAAAATCACACGGTATTATATCGCCGTAGGTACGTTGAGAAATAATCTATACTAATATTATAAAGCTAAAGAGTTTGTTTGAACGCGCTAATCTCTGGAACTACTGGTCTGAATTGAAAACTTCTTTTTGTGTCGGATAGTCCATTTATCAAGGAAGGCTATAGGCTGTGTAACATCACGCTATGACCAATAGGAGCCCAGCAGCGGGTGAAATCGCGCGGGAGCAGCTAGTAACAAATATAGCGTTCACAGTATTGTTAGATGCCTATATTTCACACGATAGGCATCCTTCGTAAGTGATAGTAATGTAAATCTCTATAGTCTATTACCAAAACTCTCTCTCTCACAACTCAGTCGTTACCATAGACTATGAGGATCTATGAAGGCCATGGAAAGAAGTTTTGTTTTTCTAGCCGGCGTTTGTATGACATAGGATGTTAAAGTGGTACCTATCTGCCCCTAAGACGACCCGCTGACCGTCTAAGGCACCATAGATAATAGCAAAACAAAAAACCTTGTTTAGGTTATTTACAAAGTTAAAATCATAGTCATCTGTCGTTAATTCATTGAAAAAAATTGCCGACGGCGAAATAAACAGATAATTATAACTTAAAACACGAATGTTTTGATAAACAACAGATGTTTTCTTCCACATCAAGCGAGAATTAGGTCACATTCAAGCTCTATGATACAATATTTAGTGAAAACAATAGAAACTTACCCAGAACACTGGCAGTTCACTTCACAGTGCTTACTGCTCTCTCCCCACATTTTGGCACAAAATATTAACAGCACAGATTCACAAATAGTACATAATTTGATCAGTCTTAGTAAAAAAGTTTTTTATCACAGTATTTTTGGGAGTACACCTAGGCTCGTGTCCGCTCACGACAGGCGCCAAGCGATGACTGGCGATGACTGACTGGCTGGCATAATGGGGAGAGTTCCCGCGGGCGCGCGAAACGGCCGTTGGTGATACCACCCTCTATGTTTTTTATGGTAGAGTTCCGGGATTTCTACTTTTATGGTAAGTTTTTAATGTTGAGTTTGGGGCCTTGGTTTTTAGATAAATATGATTTGTGAATTCGTAATTTAAATAGCAACCGGCTGCACCATTATAATAACAGTGTTTCGTAGTAAAAAGCTTTTCTCGTGAAATGGCTTAATTGATGGTGAAATCCGCATCAAAATCTATGAAGAAGTTCAGAAATACCAAGCGACAAAGCGAATACTTAGACTTGAAGAACACCTTGTTTTATACTATTCCATCATGATTCACTACAAAGGATTTAATAAATTAAACAAAAACCACTCCTTGTAGTATATTTTCTTTTTGTTAATTTTTATAGTTTTAATTCCTAAGTTAACCTACAAAACTATTCTAGTCATTATTCTTAAAATGTATACCGGCAATGTCTTTGAATGGGTGAGGATATTAAAGTCAATGAATCTGACTAGCCTTTACCCAACTATGTTGGGGTCGGCTTCCAGTCTAACCGGATGCAGCTGAAAACCAGTAGTGAGGATGTTAAAGTAATGTTATAAATATCTTGACAAATAACTGAATATAGCTCCAAAACTATTAATCTAAAGTACTCTACCACTCCATCTTTCACGTTTTTGTGGTAAAATTAAATAATTAAAAGGTTATAGGCATTTGTTTATAACATAAAACATGATATTCAGGCGTTTTTCTAATATTGAATTGATGTAACTTACAAAGAAGAAAAGTCGTAATTTAATTGACCCCTTGGTCATTAGAACTCATATTATAATATCTGCCAAAACATTTATATGGTACTTATGCTACAAAACGGTTACTTGAATTAATAAATAAGTGCAAGAAATTAACTTATAATAAGTAATGTTATTTTTATTTTATTTTTGATCAAGTCTCGCTATGCATACACATTTTTAATTATTATTTTGAAAAAACAAGACAGGCGATTTTTAGATACTACGTTAGATAGTAAAATTTCGTATTCTTCTTCTTAGCGTGTCGATGGCAATTTATATCTCCTCGGCCCAGTATTGAGCTACGTGTTTAGCGCCAGCACTAGCGTCCATCAGTATTAAGAAGATTTATAAGTTATTTCGTATTAAGAAGTTAAAATTATAATTTAAAAAAATCGCCCATAACCTAAAATCAGCTGTTAATTATGAAACCAAAAAGAAATGGTACAATTCTGAATTTTCAAAGTTGGCAACTGGAACGACCAACCCGTCTGAGTACATACGTCCTAACTAGATCGAGGATATTAACATAATTTATTTCAAAATCAACCTTATTGCGATAGAGTTAGAGTATAGTTCAGTTCAGCCTCAGCCTTGAATGGAATGCCATACAAAAATCATATGGGAAACGAATCCTGTTCTTACACATACAAAAAACTGCAAACATATGAAAGTAGACCTTAATCCATTGTGTTAAGGTTTAAAATCAAGAAACTCTTAATGGGAATCCAGTATCTCACACTAACACATTGATAAAATTCAAAGTAACAATCATATGATCGCATTCTGGAATACACAAACGATATAAAACTTACGTTGCCACACAATTAAGTTCAAAATTGACTGACTTTTGTTCCATAACCTTACTTAAAAGCGCGCCAACTTTTATTTGCAATTGGAAAATAAGGGAAGCGGTAGCATTTGTATTAGTTATCAAATTTTCGAACGCAAATATAACTTTGTGTCTCCTGATATCCTTAAATTCTTCAGCAATCATATGGTCAAAGTTATGCTTTTGAAGACGCGACAAAAAAAGGAGGCAGTGTTACTTCTCAAGCCTCAAGTTCGATTCAATATTGATTTGCAAATTAAAATACATTCGAAATCCAAATCGTCAGCTGTTTTTTATTTCTCCATTTTGTTTGTGGATTCCTTTTTTTATGTGTCACTTTTTCTTGTCGATGATTTTTGAATCGAAGACGTTATGCTGTATTGGCAATGTTTTAATGTTGGTACTCAATGGAAGGTTTTTACCGTAACATTAGCCGTTGGCTTGTGGTTTGCCGATTCGCGCCAAAGACGAGAGTAGATTTATGTACAGACGCCAGCACATCAAGCTATCCCTAACTGTCAAATTTTCTCAATTAAAAATTAACCTTATTTCTTTGCAATAAAGTTGAAATACCTACTATCAAAGAAATTTGACAGATTGTGGTAACTTGATGTGCTGGCCTCTGTACAATTTTTATTTCCAGTTTTATTGAATACTACCGTACTCATTTAACTTTATAAGGTCGACTGCTACATACTCAGTGTTCCGTTCAGAAAAAGCCGCGAATTTCCGCTGTCAGGCAGTTGCTCCGTTTAAAACCTGAAACATCGAATGGCGTAACTTGGGGCAACCAGCATACATTCCACTGAATTTTCTGATTTTATAACTTAAGAAATCCACTTGAATCACTCTAAGTATTGATGAAAACCGCATTATAATCCGTGGCGTAGTTTAAAAGATCTAAGCGTACAGATGGACAAACGGCGGGAAGCTACTTTGTTTTACAATAATGCAGAGATGTCTGGAGAAGACTGCTAACGTACTAACTGTATTAATGAATTCGACAGTTTCTTACCTTCGACTGAGGCCGAAGGTAACTCCTCCACAGTTACAGTCAAAGTCAAGGCTTAATAAAATAGAATTGATTCTATTATATTCCCTTTCGAAAAGGTAGATGTGTTGTGACCTCTGCCAAGAATTGCTTCAGCCTCCTGATTTCTATGCTGAACCGCATCTGAAAGCCTCCCTTCTGCGCACCAGCTACCGTGGCCTGCTTGGAAAACCTTAAACAGACTTCGTACCCAAGTAGGTACGTAGTAAGGACAACCTCCACAAGTGGGGGTTCATAGACGATTCAGATCTCCGATGTGTATGCGGCGTCTCCCCACAGACAATGGCTCACCTCCCATCTTGCACCGCAAGTCCCGTCACATGGACACGCGAGGACCTAATGTCAGCGAACGGTATTCGCGTTGGAGAATTTTGGGCCAAACAAATTTAAAAAAAAATGTGTTGGTATTATTTTTCTTAACACGCTTTCCGAGTTCCACGTTTTTTTTACGTAATAGATGGTCAATGGTCATCCATAATGAACCGTCCGCAGCAAGTGACCCTTGCAACTGTTATCATTTAGCCAAGAACCTCTTCCAATAAAAACCATTCAATTCTTATTGGAACACAGACTTTTAACGCGTCTCGCGGTAGGAGTAAACGAGCGTCGTTCATTGACTTTGCAAAACGTGACCGATTGATTAATAATATTTCATATCATTTGCAATTTTAATTGACAGCTAGGCGAGTATTATATAATCTTACACACTAGAAACCAGTAGGTATTTCGTCATAATCAGCCAATATATTCGAACCTTTGATTTTATGGATTCATGTGCGTATTGTATAATTATCACTTGCTTAAAATCGATGAAGGAAAACATCGTGAGGAAACCCGCATGAGCTCGTGGCTAAGTACTAACAACCGCACAGGTCAATCCATCAGGTTAAGCTACGCTTGCCGGGGTTGGCCGTGGATGGGTGACCATCTTTACTTACTGAGACTCCTCCGTGCTTCGGAAAGCACGTTAAGCCGTTTTGGTCCGCTGTGCATCTTTGACAGTCGTTACGGGTCGTCAGAAGCCCGAAAATCTGACAGCCAGTCTTACTAATCAGATAGGCAGGCGCTCCATGTAAAATACTGGTATATGCAGCTGCATCCGGTTAGACTGGAAGCCGACCCCAACATAGTTGGGAAAAGTCTAGGCAGATGCAGATTGTGATTTATTGTAGGTATAGAATGTAAATATGGATAATTTAAATCTGAAATAAATGTTTATTATTATACATTTGTACGTCTTGGCTAAGAAATACCTTTCCTTTTGTAGTCTAAACTTCGCCATTAATCGTGCTACTCCCATCCATATTATCTGTCATTCAATCAAACAAGTTACAAAGTATGATAATGTTTATAGATTACTAACTTTTGCCCGTGGCTTTGCTCGCGTTAATTTAGCATTTAATTTTGACAGTCAATTCGGGTTGTACTCTGTTTGTTGTTTGGCCGTTGCAATCATGGGCTGAGAGTGGAACGTACACGTGGCGCCATCTATTACCATAAAAATGTTAGTTGTTTTCCTCGGTAATAGTAAGTACTTTTTTTCGGGATGAAAGGTACTATGTCCGTTTCTATACACCTGACAACGTATGATCGGTTCAGTGGTTTAGGCGGGAAAAGATAACAAACAAAATGACAAACTTCCTTTCGCAATTTGTAATAGGCACTAGCTAGGATTTAATAGCCATGCAATAATAGAACCTCCATAGGCAGTTAGATAATGATATCTTTTTCTCTCCGACTGAGGCTTGAAAACAGGTACTCGATCTAACAAAAAATTACTAACTCGTAACGTATTCCGATTTAAATCGTCCGTTAGTACAGACGCCAGCATATTAAGCTATTCCGAACTGTCAAATACTCCCAATTGAAAATGAACCTTATCCTTTTGTATTAAAGTTGAAAAACTAACACAGAAATTTGACAGTTGGGGTAACTTGATGTGCTGGCCTCTATACAAGACGAACGTTCGAATGTCCTCCCTTTGTGGAAATAAAGGAGGTAAACGGTTGTCAACTTTAGATAGGTAGAGATGTTAAAAAACTTTTTTCTTTTGAGTGGGTGTCCGCTCTGGGTGGAGCGGAAGGGAGTGTCTGACTCTTACTGATTAAAACCCATTCAAGATACATGAAGAGATAGGGCAGGAAGCCCTATCTCTTCATGTTCCGGGGCAGCGGTAACCCTTCCGGACAATCCCGCTGAGACACTGAAGCCTAGTGATAATAACATATTATCTGTTCCAAATCTACTATCACTCAGAATAAGGAGAATTCAGGTTCCTGACTCAATTTAGACCTTAGTTCTCTAGAAACAAGAAAATATAGTATGAATCAATCAGTACAAAAATGAGATTTACAAAAATGAGATTGTCAAAAATGACAAATTAATTTTTATGTGGTGCTGATTTATAAATTACAAGATCAATTTTAATTATTAGCTAAGCAGATCAGTGGTATCGGAAAGCCGTTGGTCCCGGCACTCCCGGCTGTCATTCGTAGATTTTAGTCAGTCGTTACGGGTCGTCAAAAGCCAAAAAAATCTGACAATAAGTTTTATCTTTTACCGGTTACCCAGTAACTAGGTTATGGAAGTCAGTCAGGCAGTCGCTCCATGTAAAATACTGGTATCCAGCAGCATCCGGTTAGACTGGAAGCCGACCTAACATAGTTGGGAAAAGGCAAGCAGATTGTTTTTTTTGTTCGTGTTTCCTTATACTTAGTTAAAGTTCTGTATCAAAGATATTAAAGCTTCAATCAATACTAAAGTAATAAAAGTTCATAAGCAGTTATAATTTAATCATTCAGCGCACGTTTAATTTTACAGATTCAAGGAACAAACATGGCGGTATCTTCTAGTAACAGCTGACTGACAGAGACAATAAAAATTGTTTATTCATTTTTGTTACCAGCCAGTGTTGGGACCTCTCTGGTTCACAGAGTCAGCGATTCATGGTTTTTTTACTTTGAAAGTTTTATGTACTATCTAGATCTTCGACTTTTGTGCGACGTCCTAGAGAAATACACTTCTTTGCAAAAAAAACGGGCACCTTACAGTAATTGGCTTTTCTATGGATAATATTAATATTTTTAGTATCTTATTAGCATAAATGACTAGAAAGGACCATGCAAAAAGTCGTCCCATACCACCAACAGATTTCAAACTTATTTCAAATAATTCATCTTGGCATCATGATCATTTTTTATTATGACGACATCGCCGTAAGTCATGGGGGTATCGCGCAAAAAAATAATTTTTGTACACACTTTTTGGTACAGTTAATTGTAAAAAATACAATACAAATACAATATCTTCTTCGGAGTTTACTCATGTTAACAAAACAACAAAAATTACCAACGAAAAACAGTGATAACAATATTATGAAATAAAACTCAACAAAACAAATAACAGTAACAAGTTACAATTTTAACAGAATTAGATTTAGATAAACTCGGGGTTTTGGAAAGCGCATAAACGTCAACCTACCCTACCTACCCTACCTACCCTACCTACCCTACCTACCCTACCCTACCTACCTACCCTACCCTACCTACCCGGTAGGGGGTAGGTATACCCTACCTACCCTACCTATCCTACCTACCCTACCTACCTACCTATAATTTTTGTATGTAAGAACCTTCTCCTGACAATAACAAACTCAACAAAAAAAGAATTGGCCAAATTGGTCCAGGCGTTGTTGAGTTATGCGCTTACCGACACATTTTGCGATTCATTTTTATATTATACTAGCTTCCGCCCGCGGCTTCGCCCGCAAAATATGTCGACAAATTATACATAATTATACATACACCTTCCTCTTGAATCACTCTATCTATTAAAAAAACCGCATCAAAATCCGTTGCGAAGTTTTAAAGATTTAAGCATACAGACAAACAGACAAAAATATCGACTTTGTTTTATACTATGTAGTGACTAGCTGACCCGACAGACGTTGTCCTGTCTTAACTATGATACCTACCTTACCTACCCTACCTACCCACCCTACCTACCTACTCTACCTACCAACTTACCTACATACCTTACCTACCCTACCTACCCTACCCTACCTACCATACCTACCTTGCCTGCGACTTCGTCCGCGTGGAATAGTGACTTTTCGTGCAGCATACCTTAAAAAATGTTCGCCGTGATTCTTTAAATAGACATAACTTTTTTATTTATGAAGCGATTGACATGAAATAAACACTAAATGTTAAGTGAAACTTACTACAATATATTAGTGTATATTAGTGAAAACTGCATCTAAATCGAATAAGCCGTTTCTGATATTAGCGTGCACAAACACACAGACAAACAGACAAAAAAAAATTAATTACAATTTCGGGTTCGGCATCGATATAATAACAACCCCTGCTACTTTTTTTATATATTTCCATTGTACAGACACCACTTTTCTACAATTTTATTACTTATATGTATAGAAGATAGATACGTGTTATTCAAACCTAAAGTGTTTAGTTAAACAATTGTCTATGGTAAAATGTCTAAAACAAGGTTATTTAAAAAAAAATACACCCATTTTTGAAAGTAAATTATTTTTTTTTTTAATTACCCCATATATTTACGGACTAAAAATTGTTATTTGTGTTTTTATGAGACTTCATAATAACATTGAAACAAGTGCCATGTCTGTTGGTGGGTTGGGACAGCGCCCATACAATCTTTTTTACTATCGACGGGAACTGGTATTGTGGTGTTCTGGTGGTATTTCAATTCAAAACGGCATTACAAAATAAAAAATTGTAACGAGTATGATCCCCCTTACAGTGATTACGGCAAGTAATCGTCTTGGCATGCTTTCCACCAGGCTTTTGATGGTGTCCTTTGGAATGTGTTCCCTCTCAACCCTGATGTTTTGTGGAAGTGGCTGGACAGATCGTTTTCGCCTTTTTAACCGACTTCAAAAAGGAGGAGGTTCTCAATTCGGATGTTTGTATTTTTTTTTTTTATGTTTGTTCGCGCATAACTCCGTTGCTTGCCAACCGATTTGAAAAATTCTTTTTTTGTTGGAAAGGGGATACTTCCCAAATGGTCCCATAAAATTTTTTTTTATCGAAATCGGATAAGCGGTTTTTGAAAAATCAACAAAAATCTAAAAAAAATCCTACTTAATTTATGTGGACGATGTTCTAATAACTTCCTGTCATTGTAATTTACATACCAGGTAGTGGTATTAAAATTGGGGGGGGGGGGGGATTGTGTAGGTACCACAACTAAAAAGTGAAAAATAAAAACTTTTTTACAAAAAATAAAACCGACTTCCAAAACAAACACTACAAAGTGAAAAATAATTTTGATTTCGGAAGTCGGTGGCAAAAAATGAAAATACAAAACCGAAGACACCGACTTCCGAAATCAAAATTATTTGTCACTTTGTAGTGTTTGTTTTGGAAGTCAGTTTTATTTTTTGTAAAAAAGTTTTTAGGAGGTCCCAGACGTGCTTAGTGGAGTTAGGTTCGGGGCTCCGCGCTAGCAAAACCTAACGACGATTACCGACCTTTTGCATATAAGCATCTACGTCGCCAGAACGGTGGGCCTGAGCATTATTGTCCATGTATTTGGCATCTTCACCAATTACAGTCAGTGCGGGTTGTGCATCTTGACAAAGGATTTCTGTTATGTACCTCTGCGCATTTAGGGAGCCATTTTTAATTAATACTATCTCGGTACGATAGCTGGAAGTAACGCCCGCACAAAAAATAACAGACCCCCCAACATAAGGGGTGATTTAGTCGAAACACACGTCGGCGTAGCGTTCCCTTGGTCTTCATAACACTAGCTGACGTCGGTTCTGACCATTCAGACTAATTCGAGCCTCATCGGAGAAGAGTAAAGTACTCCAGTTACCTAGTATCCAAGATAGACAATTTCTAGCGAATCTCAATCGAGCAATTCGGTGCTCACGGAGTAACTTGGGGGCCCGCGCTGGTCGTGGAGTGCGTTTATCAACCGCTAAAAGCCTCCTAGTCAGTGTCCAAAGGCTAATTTGTGCCCTTCGTACCTCTCAAGGTTTCTTTTGAGGTCTATATAACTGCATTTGCGGTTCCTCGGCGTCTGAGTCAGTAAAGAGCGGTCGTCTCGTGCTTGTGTGCAACGTTTTCTACCAGAACTTTGCCTTCTCTGAACGGAACGTGTCTCTTGGTATCGAGTCCAGGTTCTTTGGCCGGCAGAACGACTCACATTTAACCGCTGTGAAACGTAACATTGACTACACTCCTCTTTCAGCAGCGCTATAATTTTACTAGCTCTTATTACTTTTTCTGCCATTACAATCGACACAAAGATATCTGTTTTAAGTCACAGTAAGACAGTATTATACGACAAACATAAATTATTCTATAAAAATACCAAGAAGTTAGTTTTAGTTGCCTTTAAGTAACTAAAAATTCATGAACTGAAAAAGGGATTATTATTTTTAAAAACAAATGATTCGAATTTGGAATCAACTTTTTTTCATACCCAGACTCTTTATTTAGTGCTAGCAATATAAGTTGGCTATTAAAATCTGTTCAGAACTGAATAATTACCAATAATGTAGAAAAATCAAAACCGCCCGTTTTTTTTGCAAAGTAGTGTATATGTATATAATTCGATAAATCAATGACATGTATTCAATAGAAAACTTTTTGGTCCTTAATATTGTTAGTAATACTAGATACTATGTTAGTCCTTTTTTTTTGAGGGTGGGAAATCATCAAATGACATTTCCCGCTCTGAGTGGAGCAGAAGGGAGTGTCAGACTCTTACTGACTAAAACCCATCAATATTCCTTCCTCAGCCCTTCATGTTCCGGGGTAGCGGTAAGGGTAACCCTTTCGGACAATCCCACTATACCTACCTACTATGTTACACCACTCCCACTCCTTCTCCAGGAGAGGACGCCTGTGTTGTGTCCCAACTGTGGGCCTATTACTATAAGTCTCAACAAAATTATCTATGGTCACTACACGCCAAGCGCCCAAGTGACGTGTGTGGGTGGCATTTGTTTTAATTTCTAAACTTATCTTTGATGATGACCTATTGATGACAGATAACAACTTTACAGTCAATACACCAATATAACTTTAACGACCATATTCTTGGAAGAATTTTAGTTTTTTAGGCTAGCACATCAAGTTACCCAATCTGGCAAACTTTGATAGTTTTTCAACTTTACTACAGGACAATAAGGTTCATTTTCAATGGGGTAAATTTGGCAGTTAGGAATAGCTTGATGTGCTGTGCTGTACCTACTTCCGTTATAAACAATTAATTGGTTATCTTTTAACATTATGATATTGTTTGTCACACGTCAACACGTGTGACGTCGTAAACTCATCTTTATCTATACTATCACTACATAGTATAAAACAAAGTCGCTATTTTTGTCTGTTTGTTTGTCTGTATGCTTAAATCTTTAAAATTACGCAACGGATTTTGATGCGGCTACATAGTATAAAACAAAGTCGCTATTTTTGTCTGTTTGTTTGTCTGTATGCTTAAATCTTTAAAATTACGCAACGGATTTTGATGCGGCTACATAGTATAAAACAAAGTCGCTATTTTTGTCTGTTTGTTTGTCTGTATGCTTAAATCTTTAAAATTACGCAACGGATTTTGATGCGGTTTTTTGTAATAGGTAGAGTGATTCAAGAGGAAGGTTTATGTGTATTATTTGTCGACATATTTTGCGGGCGAAGCCGCGAGCGGAAGCTAGTCTATACTAATATTATAAAGAGGTAAAATTTGTAAGTTTGTAAGTTTGTATGTAGGGGGTAATCTCCGAAACTAAGGATCCAATTTCAAAAATTTTTTCACCGGTAGAAAGCTACATTATTCCCGAGTGCTATAGGCTATAAATTATATTCATATCTTATATATTAGCCGAGCTATCGCAATTTTCGTCTAGCAAGTCGGAAAGAAATACCTCCGAAAACAGAATTATTTGCATGCGCTGCCTAAACAGTTGTTTAAAATTGAAAGCAATGTATGGCAACCCGGTTCGCCTTAATTATTTCTACAAAAAATTCCGCGATACCATATTCCTATCTTTTGTATTTTAACTTTTATATTTCTTTTTATGTTTTAAAAAAGTATTTTTGCGACTTACTTCTAATGTTAAAACAAGAAATTTTCCGCGGACGAAGTCGCGGGCTTAAGCTAGTAATATTATAAAGCTGAAGAGTTTGTTTGTATGAACGCGCTAATCTCTGGAACTACTGGTCCGAATTGAAAAAATCTTTTTGTGTTGGATAGTCCATTTATCGAGGAAGGCTATAGGCTATGTAACATCACGCTACGACCAATAAGTGCCGAGCAGCGAGTAAAACCGCGCGGGAGCACCTAGTGAATATAATAAAACTGAAGACATTCTTGGTTTGGATTTGAAAAAATATCTTATTGCACTTTGATAGACCAATTCTTGAGGAAGTAGCCAAGCAAAACGAATAAAAGTCTGAAACAACGCTAAACGGACAGGAATAATGGCGTGGGCTGACGATGCGATGCGACGCGGTGGGCTCTTCATAATATGAGATAACAAAATCTACCTTTTCCCAAGCCAATCTGACCTCCACAATCCAGTCACTAATTGGGTCACGTGCTTTCCGAGGCACGGAGGAATCTTGATATTTGAAGTTGGTCACCCATCTATAGAAGAACCCCGGCAAGTGTGGCTTAACCTGATGGATCGATCCGTGCAGCTGTTATTACTTGAGATAACAGCATTATAATATTTTTCCATATTACATTAAAATAGAGCTGTTGGAGAACTATATATTCAACTAGCTTCCGCCCGCGGCTTGGCCCGCATAATATGTCGACAAATTATACACATAAACCTTCCTATTGAATCACTCTATTTATTAAAAAAAAACCGCATCAAAATCCGTTGCGTAGTTTTAAAGATTTAAGCATACATAAGGATATAGGGACAGAGAATGCGACTTTATTTTATACTATGTAGTGAAGTGATGTGCGAAATTGGGAATGGAAACAATTGAAAACCGCAGAGTATACTACAAACGAGTTTTTGGCAAGGCCTCTCAAAGTCATTTGCAGAGTATGCGGAGCTCCGACCTTTGTTATGGATGGGAACAGCTGGACGAAGTACCTGAGGATCGAATTGACTATTTGAAACGGTCAAAAACAAAATATGAAATCACATATAAAAAAGAGGAGCCCGTGGTTAAGTAATAACTGCCGCACGGATCGATCCATCAGGTTAAGCTACGCTTGCCGGGATGGGTGATCTTTACATACCGAGACTCCTCCGTGCCTCGGAAAGCACGTTAAGCCGTTGCCCGGCTGTCATTTGTGGATCTTTGATAGTTGTTACGGGTAGTCAGAAGCCTGAAAGTTTGACAGCCAGTCTCACCAAGGGGTATCGTATTACCCAGTTGTGACTGGGTTGTGGAGGTCAGATAGGCAGTCGCTCCATGTAAAATACTGGTATTCAGCTGCATCCGGTTAGACTAGAAGCCGACCCCAACATACTTGGGAAAGGGCAGGCAGAATAGAAAAAAGACCGCTCGTCTTAAAAACTTCCATCACCGTACAGAAATTAAATATAATGCGAAGATATAATTTGTAATATTGCATTCTAAAAATCTCACATTGTTATATTTCATACAAACAAAACAAAATTCCGCGTTTTGACAGTTCATAAAAATTAAAGTAACGTTATTGACTAATCTTTCAAATACCCAATTGGGAGGCGTGTGATTGAAGAGGCTCCTGTTAAACAGTAGAGCAGTTAACCTGGTGTCAGAGTTTTTATGCTGGCCATGGGCCTCTGACTTAACTTCACATGCTGTTGAGAAATATGAAGATGACTGAAAACGAAAGGATTAAGCGGGATTGTCCGAAAGGGTTACCGCTACCCCGGAACATAAAGGGCTACGGAAGGAACATGGATGGGTTTTAGTCAGTAAGAGTCTGACACTCCTTTCCGCTCCACCCAGAGCGGGAGCAGTCATTGGATAATTTCACAGCCTTAAAAAAAAAAAAAAGCTCCAGGATAATCCACGAAATTAATTAAGAATGATGATAGGTTTTTGTTGGTCAGTGTCAGGTTAGCGTGTAGTCGCTTAGTTTGTAAGTTTTTTAAAGCCCTGGCTCTCTAGCTTTTGAAATAAAGTTAAAAAACTATCAACGAAATTTGCCAGATTGGGGTAACTTGATGTGTACATAGTTAAAATTCACCCAAGAATATGGTCGTTAAAGCTATATTGGTGTATTGGCTGTAACGTTGTTATCTGTCATCATCAAAGATAAGTTTAGAAATTAAAACAATGCCCACACACGTCACTT
Organism: Hyppa rectilinea; assembly: GCA_951799385.1. Taxonomy (NCBI): domain Eukaryota; kingdom Metazoa; phylum Arthropoda; class Insecta; order Lepidoptera; family Noctuidae; genus Hyppa; species Hyppa rectilinea. Next base: position 9,898,843 of record OX637330.1, on the reverse strand, counting down.
GGGCACTTGGCATGTTGTGATCATTTTTTAACCTAAGGCACCCACGGCCTCTGGGTTAGTGCGAAACACCTTTGGTGTTTGATGCCACAGTAAATTGTAGCCTCCACAGACAAGCCCGGTAAAGCAGTAGACAACTTCCTATATTGTGCTGCGAGATGCCATACACAAAAAAAGATGAAACCTGTTCAAAGCTGTCAAAAGCTGTTCTCTCTCGTTATATTTTCTCAGTTCCATTAACCAAGGTGTTTCGCACTAACCCAGAGGCCGTGGGTGCCTAAGGTTATCACAAACGGACCGTTACTGATAACTTTCCTGACGTCATCGATAACTCAACGGTCGCTCCGATCATATGGGGGGCTATGGGACTTCCTGGCGAACCAGGTGCTTTGATCTATTAGGCATAGATAATAGATAAAGCTAGATATAACCTTATCGCAGTATCGCTGGTGGATAGTCTATGAGTGTTTTGTCGAGTAGTTTGTGATTTTTAAACGGTTTTATTTACTACCTGCTCCCGCGTGGTTTCATCCGATGCTCGGCTCCTATTGGTCGCAGCGTGATGTTGCATAGCCTAAGGCCTTCCTCGATAAATGGACTATCCAAAACAAAATGAATTTTTCAATTCGGACGAGTAGTTCCAGAGATTAGCGCGTCAAACAAACAAACTCTTTAGCTTTATAATATTAGTATAGACTTCTTGGAGGATTTCCTTATTGAAGAACTAACTTCCGCCCGCGGCTTCGCCCGCATAATATGTCGACAAATTATACACATAAACCTTCCCCTTGAATCACTCTATCTATAAAAAAAACCGCATCAAAATCCGTTGCGTAGTTTTAAAGATTTAAGCATACATAGGGATATAGGAACAGAGAAAGCGACTTTGTTTTATACTATGTAGTGATGGGCCAGCTCTTATACTGACGCCAGATGGAACGCGATGGATTAGGTCTATGATGGAGCGAGCGTGCCCAGAAGATGCCTGTTCACTCTTGCTTTGAAAGCAAACGGGTTATATGTGGAAGAGAACACCGACGCTGGCAAAGAGTTCCACGCTTTGGCTGTGGGCATGATATATGTAGAGGAGAAGCGCTTAGTACGGCTGATTGGGTTATCAACCAAGTGCGGCTGCTACCCAGATTTACCTCATTGGTCTAGCTAGTGGTTTTTACTGTTGAGAGTGGGGTCCTGCATTTGGCAGTATGCACTCTGTTCCATGCCCCGTCTTTTTAGCTAGGTGATGCATGGAAAGAAGTTTACAGCATCAAAAGAGCAGCTGGACGACGAAGGAGGCTCAACGAAAATCGCAATGATGACCTTAGATGTTTTGTGGGATTGTCCGAAAGGGTTACTGCTACCCCGGAACATAAAGGGCTAAGGAAGGAACATGGATGGGTTTTAGTCAGTAGAGTCTGACACTCCCTTCCGCTCCACCCAGAGCGGGAGAAGTCACTGGATGATTTCCCACCCTCAAAAAAAAAAGATGTTTTGAAATAGAAAAAGGACCTTTTCTGAATGATGTCGTAAGAATCATCGCTAGGGTAAGAAGGTATGATACGGTACGGTAGGAAGCTAAGTCAGAGGCCCATGGGCAGCATAAACACTCTGACACCAGGTTAGTCACTAACCACACGAAAAGAAGAAGATAGGATGGGCCACTGGCCAGCGCGGAAACTACGTAACGTACTAACAGTAGCAACGGCTGTCATTTTGACAGTTCAACAAAATTCATTGCGTCATTAACGTTGTTGAGCTGAGGAAATTTCTCAAACATATGAAGCCATGGATTAGAAATATCCTTCAAAATGATTCAGATTTTCATTGAAATTGTTTTGCCCAATTACGGTGCTGTTTGCTAACTTACTAAATTCTAGCTAAGGAATGTGTTTACCGCCCGGCAGATGATTAACTCCTATATATGTAACATACCTAATCCATAACCAATTGTGAAGGTTCAATGCTGATTCATATTGTTGTATGAATGATTACATGTGTAGGCATGTGCTTTACCTACCTATAGTGTCCGTCCGAAGCTCTCGGAATCGTGAGTCAAAAATAAAGTATTCGGAAATCACGAAGTTTCGGGACTGTGCTTCGCATACTGTCATCCTTTAACTGCCTCACAGGAGGGCAAAGGCCTATTCACATACAGCACCCTTAGCCAAACTATTATTTGGTCAGCGGGAGTCTCTGGAACACAAAGGGCTAAGGAAGGAACATGGTTGGGTTTTGATCAGTCTGGCAGTCCTGCTCCACCCAGAACGGGAGGAGTCATTTGATGATTTCCCACCCTAAATTAAAAAAAAAACAAACTGTTATTTAATCTGTGCCTTTGCTACAAACAGGCCGCGACTATCTCGCTATATCGGGAGACAGCCTATGTCCTTCCCCGGGATACAATCTATCGTTCTGCCAAATTTTATCGAAATCCGTTCAGTGTTTTAGCATGAAAAGGTGACAGACAGACAGAGTTACTTTCGAATTTTTTTTTGGTTGCTAAGCAAATGCTGCAGAATCTTAATTCTTCTGTCATATTTTCCCTGTTGACTTTTACCTTAGAAAATTGATAAAATACATATTTTACCAAACTCGAAGCATTTATTTCAAATAAACCAATTACAGGCAATTTTGAATTGTCAAGGGTCGGTCAGTCAGAAAGATGAAGCTAGTTGCCCATTCCAAAGCAGTAGGTACTTGTGGAGAAGAACGAGTAAGCAACTCCATGGACACTCTTTTAAATTAGAATATGGTTACAAAATAACATCTGTATGTAAAGTCCCAAATTCTAGGGCCCAGGCTTTTTTTTTTTAAGGCTGGGAAATCATCCAATGGCTGCTCCCGCTCTGGGTGGAGCGGAAGGGAGTGTCAGACTCTTACTGGCTAAAACCCATCCATGTTCCTTCCATAGCCCTTTATGTTCCGGGGTAGCGGTAACCCTTTCGGACAATCCCGCTTAATTGACATGTGGCATTCTTTTGTCTAAAAGTTTAAATCAGAAAACAGCTGTGAACTGGCGGCGCCGGTGGCAGCTTTTACAACTCTTTACAAAAATGATCCATTTTTCTGTAATTTACTTCAAAGGCACAATAGGTGCGGTTCATTGCTTAAAAAAACCGTTTATGGTCAAACTGGATGGACCAATGGTTCCTTTTTTGAAATACATTGAAGGATGTCTGCGTTCTTTGATGAACATCTTTTAAAGTTAGAAGCAATGTACTTTGTACCGCGGCGGTTTTTCTTGTATTCAGCCTGTACTTACAGTGAAAGTAATTACCGTTTCTTTTGCAAGAAATCTTTTAAAATCTTTGCAATCTGTTTTCTTTTTTTTGTGTTTCGTGTTTTAAAAGACTCCGTAATGTATTGTGTATTGTTACATCGTCATATTTTTTTACATAATGATGTTACAATAAAGTTAATAACTTACGGAACGGAAGAAATGGAGATGTTTTGAGATTTTTTTAAATAGAACTTGCAGAAACAAAAAACAAATGAGGCAAAAAGGTAGGTATAGCTATACTTATTACGGAACTAGGAATATTATTTAAGTAAGTATCAAAAGTTACGTCCATTGTTTAGTGCTTTAGCATTCAATAACTAGGATTCCTAACATTGTGTAGCACAGGAAACAGAGTTATAACATTCTACAGCTGATGTAAAACCTCGCAACAATCAGCTGATTTTCAAGCCTAATAAAAAATAAACAAAACTAAAATCACTTCTCAAGTTTAGAATAAATCCTCCATTTCTAAGAACTCAATAGCTCATTCAGTCTTATCTGTCAAGCGTTCCACTAAATTAAACGTTCGATAAATCAGACAAATTTCAACCATAAGTCAGAACCTTAGAGATTATTCAAACGGTAAGTGTAAAGTATGCAGGATGCAAAAGCGCGCGAAACCAAGCGTCGGTTACTATACCGTTGTTTTAAATCTGGAATTCTCCCGGTCCGTTTACATTTCTATAATTTATTGCTATACGAAATTGAGCTCTTTGTCTATAGAGGCAAAGGTTATAGTTCTGAATAGGAGCGATTTTAGCGGTAATATTTTACCATGGCTGGGTTTTTTTACGTGTCTGAGAGAAATGAGATGAAGTTACGTGTTTTTATTATAATAAAGTATTACCTACTTTTTTGGAATCAGCTGTGGACTTTTACAAGACCTAAAAGCGAGAAATCATGGTTTCACGAGAATAAAGCTCGATAATTACCCAAAAGTATGGACCTCGACCTCCGTAGGAGGTCCTTCAACGGAAGTGCTTACATTAACCGACAATGACAGCACATTTTGAGTTTGACATTTCGAAGTGTTAATTTTTCCAAGTTTTTTTTTTAGTTTCTTCGGATACAATATCCTTGTTGGCATTCGGTAGGTATTCATTTGTTTTTATGAGTTTCAGTACCCAAGCAAGATACTAAAAGATTTGATGCTACAACGAGCGTAGGTTAAAAAGTCAGCTGACTTGCGCATTCTTTATGCTCTGGGCACAAGTATTCTTATTCAACCTTGCATAGATTCTTTTTTTATCTGTCTTTGGACACGCTGTGGGCTATGACGCGCATGCTTTGAATAACAATTTCGCCAAAAAGCCATAATTTGGACAAAGTCAAGAGTAGACTTATTTATGTTCAGCATTTTGGAATAAGTAGGTTTTAATCTTCTAATTCAATAATTGGTCTTGAATTTAAGATTGTTAACTAAAATATACCTGCTTACAGCAATACAGAATGCAATTTTACTTAAATTAGGTATTTCACACTGCAGGTTTCTCAGTTTAAATAAAAGACTTAGTTATATTCAATCACTAGTCTTCACAATTTATTGGTAACGGTCTATTTTCTATTTACTTTACTAGAATTTGGAAATAAACGGTTGTAAACAAAAAGTGCTCTTGTTTCTATGATGACGATTTTCATTCCACCTCTAAGTTGAAGAAGTCTTGGCCTTCGACAACTTCCATTTTCAACGACCACCGTGCAGATAAACCGCCTCATTGCCATAAGAAAAAACTAAATTATGAGAGCTTTATCAACGTAAGTACATTTATTGAGTTATCTTTTATTTGCCTACAACTACCTACAAGGGAATTATGTTATTTGTATTACACCTTTTACCGCCAAAAGTACAGATTCAACCATTTTCGGCATGAATGCACTGAACTACATTAATAAATCAAAAAATGTTATCAATATTACATCACAAGCGTATTATCGTAAGTTAAAATCAACCTTAACATATATCAGTAAAGTCGTTTTTTAATAATCAAACAACAGCCACGATAAAGCATTTTTCCCTCGCTTTTTCAAGAGGTCATTGTCGGTCAGAGAACAGGTATGCCATATAGAGACAACAAAAAACGAACTTTATCCCAAACAAGCAAGGTCTAAATCCAATTGACAAGCAATAATTCTCACGATCGATATTATTATACCACGGCAAAAAGAAATGTCTGCAATTAAAGAAAAATAAACATTACTGCTCGGCGTTAAAGTTTAAATTAGTTTCTTTTCGTCCGTTTCACAGCCCGCGCTTTTCTATATGAAGGTTACGTGTGGTATCTATAATATTTATGACGTTTTGATAACACATGATAAGCTTTTAAGTTCTAGATTTGTCGATATAAAGAAGAAGCTATATTCTGTTGGAAGTTGCATAGAAATACCTACTCCACTTCGGATTTTTTAAACATTGCCTGTCATATTGACATTGACACTTCCGTACCAACCTCATGACTTAAAATTTATTTGCTTCTAATTTCAAATGTGAAGTCTGCCTTGTTTTTGCTGGATGTCATTCACGAAACTTTGACTTTAGCCGACAATAAGTTTTTTTGCAAAGGGCGCAAAATGCGTTGTTTCGGGCCGCGCACGATCCATTTTGTATGACTTGCCTGGCCCCGACATCGTAATATCGATAGAGAGAGCTAATTAACCGATCGGCTGACCGCCGATCCGACCCTTGACAATTCAAAAGTGCCTGTAATTGGTTTATTTGAAATAAATACTTTGAGTTTGAGTTTGAATTCGTTGGTATTGTCTCCCTCTACTCTACCGATGCAGTACCATACAACCCTATCAATTACAATCTGAATCATTTTGTTGGCTACCAATTGCTAATTCATTGCTTCATATGTTCGAAAAATTTGTCTGCACAACAACGTAAATAACGGAATGTATGTTGTTGAACTGTCAAAATGACAGCCGTTGGTACTGTTAGTGTTACGCAATTGAGGTGAACTTTTCTGGATGATAGAGCCAAGGAGGATGAATTCGTCTGCAGGTAAATATTTATCATCAAAGTAATCACTGAAGTGATGTACAGCCGCTAGCACATCAAGTTATTCCAAACTGTCAAAAAGCCCAAATTGAACAGGAACCTTACTTGCGACGATGGTAAGACGCCAGACGGAATGACTATAATGCCTTGGAAGTTGGGTAGGCCTTTGGTGTGGGATGCAACCTGTGTTGACACCCTTGCGCCATCCCATCTTCCTAGTACGGCGGGCTGTGCAGAAGCAGCCGCTGCTTGTGCAGAAAACCTCAAACGGCGCAAATACTCCAACCTTATTGGGTCTTACATGTCCTAGCCGTTTGGGGTTGAAACACTAGGGCCATGGGGTCCGAGTGCCCACTATGTTTTTCGAGATATCGCCAAGCGGTTGATCGACTCTTCACGTGACCAGAGGGCTGACCTATTTTTTGGTCAAAGAATCAGTATTGCCATACAACGCGGCAATGCTGCCAGCCTTTTGGGAACTTTTCCTGTTGACAGCGATGTGGACGAATTTTTTGATGCTCTTTGATTATTATTCAAATTCAAGTAATTTATTGTGGATCATAGGTTCATAGGATGTTAAGTTGGTGACAGATAAATCTGCTATGTCCCGCCGTTTAGGCATACAAAATTCAGCACATTAATCTAATTAAAAAAACCCATAAATATCAAATTGTCATGCAATATAAATTAAATAAGTAAAATAATAGGTACTGTCAAATTATTAATTATACATGCTATAGAATAGTAATAAAAACAATTAGACAATGTCACTTTACAGTTTGTGAGTTTGTTAGTTTTTTATACCTAATAGTTTGTTGTAATAAACCGGTTGTTTTAGTGTTATTGGTATTATACATATTATTTCTGTACATGGAACCTTACTTGTTTAAAATCTATCAAAGAAATTTGACAGATTGGGGTAGCTTGATGTGCTAGCTTATTATAGACGCCAGCACATCAAGCTATCCCTAACTGTCAAATTTTCTCAATTAAAAATGAACCCTAAACCTTTGCAATAAAGTTGAAATACTATCAAAGAAATTTGACAGATTGTGGTAACTTGATGTGCTGGCCTCTGTGCAAAGCATCATTTTAGTGACGACTCTCTTCTTTGTCTTCATAAAATTAAAAAAAAAAAAACTTTCAAAAGAAATCAGTGCTTTTGATTAAAAATATCAATTTCTAATGCAAAAAATGGTACCCATGACCCGGAACCTAGTCAATACCTAAATACCAATAACCTGTACTATCGACCATCGTGTACAGTCATCTACACGTCTATGATAACAATTTGACATTGACAGCTCCTTTAGTTTATGGTATTATGGGTGATTTTCGTACTTCTATTGTGTCTACTGCGTGTGGTTGATCGTACTTACAGACATAGCCAGTATAATCAAATGGCATATTATTATTAAGACGATAATATTATTATGTATGTCCAGCAAAAAACACTTGAAAATCAGCTGTTAGATTCTTGGATCGGATTATGAAATTATATACGTCATTGTGACGTTACTTTTACATAAATTAAAGGATAATATACAGAGGCCAGCACATCAAGTTATCTACCACAATCTGTCAAATTTCTTTGATTGTTTTTCATCTTTATTACAAAAGCAGAAGCTTCATTTTTATTGGGAAAATTTTACAGTTTGGGTTAACTTGATGTGGTTGCGTCTGGTCCTAATATGTATATACTCTGTAAAAAAATGTCCTCGAGGGACTCAGGGATCCAGAGAGCCTCGTAATATTAATAATAATAACAATTAGACGCTTTGTCTAGGTCCTCTAAGAGTCTGGTTTCCTCATCAATCAAGCATAACAACAGTTATCACGATTCAATTATGTATCAGCCTCTTTGGTATCAAAACTTTTGTTTTGTAATGTTGGCTAACTTCAATTTTATTAACTGTCAAAACTAAACAGTGCAAAGACAAACATTCATACAGCCTAGAATAAAATATAAATATGTTTGTGAAAATCGAAATCATCTCGGAATAAGCTAAAGACTTATTCTGTGTAGAGAGGACGCAGTGATCTCCTAAACTTGCAGCCGTTGTGACCTTGAACTCGCACGCAGACTCGGACGTTGTCGTTGCTCGAACAGAGGACAGGACAGTTCGACAGATTTTGGGTATGAAATACTCAAATTGGCGGTGATCAACACTAAATTTGTCCTGTTAATTGAAATCCTTGTACTTTAATATTAAGCGAGTATGTTTATTTGTTTATTGCGCTTTCAGGCTACAACGGTAGAAGTGATTTTGATGAAATTTGCCATATAGGTAGTTAATATTTTCCGACATCAACGCGGGCGAAACTGCGGGCAAAAAGTAGTAATGAGATTTACTTGAAAAGTGAAGTAAGTAAGTGCTTAATTCAATTGTTTTTGAACTTTTGAAAGTTACTGCCTTAAAAAAAGGTAAGTTTGAAAATTTGGCGGACATTTCGATAGATTACAATCAAAAGCGTAGCCAACATTGAATTCTAACATGATAAGGTCCCACCCTCACACCCGGAACGCCATATAAACACTTTAAAGAGCCGAAAATTTAACTTTTAACAATACCAATAAGCCCGGAACCATGTACCTGCCACAAATATTTTATATAAAAAAAGTCCTAGCTTTCCGAGAACGTATGCGTAGCGACCCGAACCTGTTAGCGAATTTAAAAAAAAGTCGACAAAAAGTTATGGCCGCCCGTTCCATCAGCTGATTTTGAAATCGGTGAAGCTGTGAGGCGCCCCTGTACTGAGTTAGCGAGAGGATTGGAATGTATCGCTAGGGACTTATTATTATTGATTGATTTCTGTGCTATTTTTCGATGGTATTGGCTGAAAATTAGTGCTGAAACTTTATTGAATTGCGAAATAAGGAATGATTTGACATTGTAGGCTAGTTACTTTAGTTAAATCAGATGGAAAACAATTTTATACATCTTTTCAACTATTTTGAGGTTGGTTTTGGTTGAAACCAGAATTTATGGTATAATTTTCAGCTTAAAGCTCAAATCTTTATACTAATTGGTGAGTTCCTAATATTACGTTGTCTTCGGATATAATTTCTCTTTTAAGAACTAAATAATCAGCCAAAAACCGGCATTTTGTCCCTAAACTGAATCTCCATAACAACACAGACGAATGTCGCAAGGAGTTTCATAGTACAAGGAGGCCGTCCAACCTGTTTTCTCTCTCAGCTGATTCCCGCCAAAACCAGGCGTCACAGTAAAAAAAATTCAACAATAGTAGACAAAATACTTTATTATCATAATTTTAGTGTAAAGGAGAGCTATTGTCATGTCTTCAAGCAATGGGTTAGTGTTTACAAGTTATTTTAAAAGGTTATTGTCGAGTTACATTACCGGTTTGTGTAGAAAGCTCCACACGTCAGCTGGTCGTCCCGCGCAAATTGGCTGTATAGGTTATTGCCTTTGCTTGATTGTGCTAAAACCTTGAACCTGTTAAATTAAATTAGATTAAATTAGGTTAGATTAATAAGAAATGGCTGTAAAAATCGTACTAACATAGCTGTTAAGTGTCACTACTAACCCATATGGACTCCGGTCTGAAATAAAGTTTTATTATTATTATTATTATTATTTAATTTTCAGAATTTTGACATTTCGTTATTTCGTTCTAAGATAGGAATAATGTCAACTAAAAACTTAAAAGGCCACTTAAACTTTTAATTGTGAAACGGTACAATACAACTATGCGCGGGCTGAAATCTAGAGATACCTCTGAACACAAATAATAAAAGACAAAGGTACCTAGACCAACGCTTTTTGAGCATATAAAAATGCTGCTCTTCGTAGCTCATGCCTGAACTATGGTGTCCTCTATAATAAGGTCTTTTGTCCCTCTGCAATCATTTGAAGGTCGACAATCATAAAGTCATTATAAAAGAAACAAAGGAGTATACCACAATCTCTCAATGAATTGTGTATTAAAATTGCCAGTAACTGATAAATAAAAACTTACCTACCGGAAATTATGTCATCTGGCCCGCGTTGCCAACTTTGCAAAACTCAAGTCACTTCTACACGTGGTTCGTAAATTACCTAAATCGATATTGGATTCCGACGGTTTTTTTTATGAACAGTTCTAAGAAAAGATAGTTTTACATCGTCATGCTAGGAAAAGAAATAATAATGAAACTAAATAACTAATGTATTATTTGTTGGTGATAGACTGGACTTTAAATACCTATATATCTATCTAGAAACACTTATGTATGACATACCTCGCTATGCTTTAAAACAGAAAACAAAGTCACATTTCTACCTTTTCAAATTTAGAATTTAGTGAACTTAAACAATTGTGTAATAATTACAAAGCCTTACACAGGTTGTTACAGAGAAACTTTTGCAAATAAACATAATTATTGTCAAGTTTACCTTAACCAATTTATGTTGAACCTCTTTTTAGTATTAGCAGTATGAGAATAGAGGTCATCTACCTTCATACCTCTTTTCCAACATAACCAGACCCCTCTATTCAAACATTATACAAACAAACACAGCTCTATTCACCTAGCCAGACAAAACCCATAAAAAACTACTTTGCATACCGAAAATGTATTTAAAATAATTAAAAACACGTTTAAACAGTTAACAATGACATTTTGTTAGCAAAAATAAATGAAACGAACGATAATTTATTCTCACGTGAACTGTCAGCTGATTTGGCGGGAAAGCCGCCATGTTGAAAACAAAACTCGTTTGGCAAAGAGTGATTTATTTTGTAAGGTCCCTACTAAGGAAGCGCTCGATATTGTGCATTGTTATCTACGCTTTAAAAAGGGTTAAATAGTAAACAGAGGGAGTATGCTTGAATGCGCGAAATTGTTTCCTTATTTCAAGTTTGTCGTATTGCATAAATAATACACGCCTGTTATTACGAAGTGTGAAAGTAACTGTCAGTTATTTGTCAAGCCGTGGGATGTTACTACCTCGAAGAATGGATGCTGTATCCATAAAATAACATCACGCCTTGGTTCATCCAAGGGTTGGGCACAAGATTGCCAGTGTCCACATTTCACCAGTTAGGCGAGCCAATTGCCATGAAAAGAATAGGCGGTTTCTTTTCCTTAATTTTTGATTGTGGGTGTCTAGAAAGGATATAATCGTGTTAAGAGAAAGACGAGTAAGTCTAAAAAGTAATAACCAAGCCCCTCTCGCTAATTCCCCTTCTGGTCAAGGAATGACCTGAGGGGTAATTCCTGTATCTTTAAGAACGTTAATCGTAATATGTCCCTCTAATTTTCCTTCATTTTTGACCAGCGTCAAAGTGTCTCTGAGATGAGATTGCAACTAGGTTTTGAATAAAAATAGCACAAAAAATTTTTTTTTCGAAAACAAACGAAAATATGTACCAGTTGAACGTTTTTAAATACGGAAAGTCTTCTGGGTAAATAGATTTGGTTGATATTTCCAATCAAAATTAGATTAAATACAAGTATGGCAGAGCTAGGAAACAATTTCATTTATAGTTTGCTATCGATCTCTAATAATGGCTAGTAATTTTTCATCAAGAACCTTTATGGTTTGCGAATAAAAGGCCATTTCAATATGTGAATTTTCAAGGACCTACGTGATGGATAATAGCTTCCCACATATTAATAAAAGCCCGCCTCAACACAGGAAGACCCGGGGTGGCCTCTCCGAAACCGGAGACCACATCGAATAATACAAGATCTCCTAAATATCTCTTTTTGATACCGCTTCAAGCCCCCGGGCCATTAAAAAGATAACTATAAGCCAAATACAAAATACTTTTGTATTCCCATGGCTTGCAAAAAGGCGTTTCGGCGAAAAACCATTTTTTTCTGTGCTGATGGGCCCCAAAGGTTAAATTGACCGCTGAAAAAATCTCGTTCCGCTCGTCTATGGCCAATAGGTAAGGTTGAGGGTATTAGCTATTTGTCATGTGAAAGCACACTTGTCATAGACCATCGTCTGAATTTGACAGGTTGAAATTAGGGCCAAGGGAGCCCTTACTAGCTAGCGCTGGCTATTATTAGACATAACGAGGGCAATGACCAACACCATAATTATTGACAATACCATTATTATTGTACCTATGTTAAATAAATGAATAAATTACTTATGACTTAATGACAATTTATAAGTCTAGTCGTATGATCATTGCACTGCCAAGTTATAGCGCTCACTGCCACCTCTGATTTTTCGGATATGTGCGTATTGTATAATTATCACTTGCTTAAAAACCGATAAAGAAAAATATCGCCAGGAAACCGGCCTTGAGAGACATATTTCTCAACAGTATGTGAAGCTAAGTGAGAGACCCATGAGCAGCATAACAACTCTGACACCAGGTTAGTCACTAACCACACGAAAAAGAAAGAAAGACGAGGACAATGCCAGTTATGTCTAGAGGTCTATATGCTGAGACTGCTGAGTGTGTAGTCCTGGTTTCGCTTCCTAGGTAGAACAAAGTGACATTCAGTTTGTTCATCAGAACTTTCTAAGTAATAGACCGAGTCAGTATATGTGTCCGGTTGATGACCTTGACCCTGGGTCCTTAAGATGAAAGCAGGCTACAAGCGAACACATTTCTGCCTACCTACCACTTAGCGGAGTACAGACGTGATGTTATGCCTTAGAGTCCAAGACGAAAATGGCCGACGACGTTCTACCTGGTGCCTAACGGTAAGCAGCTCTGCCAACAATGGTTAATACTTCGCATGTACGTGTCAGGGCGTTGCGCTTTTATTACAGACAGCCAAGTAGAAACTTTTGAGATCCTTTTTAACGGGCGCTGGGTACTTAGGCCTGAAAAAGAAATGCTAGCTGATAGTCGAAGTAGGTATGCATGTTGGTATGTAGACAAACTCTTTAACAAAGATCTTTACAAGCTGAAGTTTTACTACAAACTTGCTGTTTAAATAGGCACACTGATTGACTCATATATGGGAATAAACATAGCTAAATCTCTTTGGGTTCGACTCTGTCTTATGTTCGGTTGTGCCCAGTTGGGTTGATTGCTACAAAAACACATTTGAACTTAGAAACATATCTGAATGTGCTCCCTGTACGTTCAAACGTCATGCAAAAGGAGCTTTCTTAGATATGGCCTCCTACATTTTTCTGTTTTGTGCTATTTCTTAAGTGCATACTAATCTTTTATAACACGATTAATCAGGTATCCCTTATTTTGACTGTTTTGTATCCTGCAATCAGTGAACAACGTTACAGCGTTGGCTATAAACTTTTTGTTTCTTATTTCTGTTTTATATTGTAGCTGATTGTCGTTTGAACAAGTAGCTAATTGTTCAAGAACTTTTGCAGCACTTTTTAAAACAATACAAATCGTACGAAATTATCTCTCGTAATATCAATATTACAAACATAAAGAAAGAACAAAAATATCTCATTAGTTATCCAATTACCATTATAATGACTTTATAATTTCCTTTATAACAATCGACGACATTTTTTTTTTATTTCGAACTCTTCGGCACCATACAATCGTCTTAAAAAAGATTATGAATAAAAAGACTCACCAATTACAAAGGTTTGCTCAATAGAGCTTTAATCTTTACTAATAAGCATAAACCCTTCTTTGTGATCATTTTATGACTGGCTTAACCTTTTTTGACGCACATTGACACAATAGTGAGTAGCGCGATTGACATCTTGTGAGCAGACGAAGCGTTGGAACTTAAACAATAATTTTGGTTCTGACTTTTGGCCACCGTTCTTAGTAAACTATTTTCTATTTGTCAATTTATTTATAGGATGAAGCTACACAAAGGAAGAAGTTTTTGTAACGTTACCGAATTTGGGTTACAAAAATGTTCCTTTTCTTTTATAAGGGTCTGTTTCGGCTTTGATGTGGACAAGTGTGGGTGTCGATGGCGACTCAGGGATTACATCAGGTGGCTAGGTAGCAGTGTTTAGTGGAAATAATCCGGTCAGACAGCAGTCGCCAATGTCCGTCCCGTTTACGCACGAACAGATCCTTATTCGTAGGTTCTTTGGCGATAACTGAGTTCAGTGGCGGGAAACGGTGGGAGTCATTATGAGGAATGTTGGTTGATTTAGTTAGAACAACATTTGTCAAAAGACAATAACTTTCGGATGATAATATTTAGAAAAAAAAAAACAAAAATCGTTCTATTTGAACTGAGACATTATTTTTACTAAAATGTCATGAGTTACTAAAGGGTTAAGCAGATGGTGTTCATAAAGTACGCCCCCATTTGATTAGTATGTTTAATTCCAATTAAATAGGAGCAACTGACATGTAAAACTTAACACACCACCTTTGCCCAACCTCGGATTCGAACCCTAGACATCATGTTCAGCAGTAGCGCTTGCCACTACGAGAACAACGAGGCAGTTCTTATAATAAAACATAAATTATAGGCCATTTTGTGGTTTCCCGTAGAGTTTACTGAATTGCCAATTCACCGTAATTACCGGTTGGTTTACACACTTGTATGGGGAATATAACTTAATACCAAAATGTCTATTAAAGCATCATGTAACAATGAAAAAAACATACTGAAAAACGTAATTGTAGGTGTCAACGCAAGAGTCTCCAAGATTGTATTTTCACTAAGGCAAAGCGAATTAAGGTTTATGATTTCACAAAGCTATGTATGTGTGATCATCTCGGTCCCCCCATAACTCCTAAACTTCTCATCGTTCTTTGACAAACGAGATGCCGTAAGAAATGTCATGCGGTTCCGCGTCGTATATAGTCAGAGCCATACGTAGGTAGATACTAATTAAGTCAAATAATTGAGACATACAACAGAAAGAAGTTACAAAAACCGATTTTATGTTGTTACGTCTTGTTTATTACTGTTTTAGGGGCCTTTTTTGTGGAACTAGCTTTTAGTTTTAATTTTATTGTTTTTATCGATCGCTCGACAAAATATCGAGGGATAGAATAATAGCCTCTTTAACATTGTTCTTTTTTTAATTAGGGGCTCAAATACAAAACTACTTAGCGATGCGATGCGAATTCGAAATTCAAGTATGGCCTATGAACTATTTGTCAAGCGTTCAGCTCGCAGAATTTCACGATGCAAAAACGTTGCATCTCAGTTTTGTGTCGGCCCCTTATGTCACATATATAAAAAACGTAAGCGGGACAGATAGTGTCCTCCGTTTCGTGTCTCGATCTGTTAAAGTTATTAAACCTAACCTGAACGGACACGTGGTTAAATAAAATACATAATTACTAAGAGCGATTTCTCCAGTGAAACTGAACGCGATTTTAAGCGCATTCCGGAGCTGTCAGTGTCAAATAGTGTTATGGAATATTGACAATGTCAGACGCGGTTATGAATGCTGATCTCTTTTAATCCAAGGCAAAGTTTTGACAGCTTCACTACATCCACACTAATATTATAAATGCGAAAGTAACTCTGTCTGTCTGTCTGTTACCTTTTCACGCCTAAACCACCCAACCGATTTTGCTGAAATTTGGTATGTAGATAGTTTGCATTCATGAGAAGGACATAGGCATATTATTTTTTGGAAATTCAACCCTTAAAAGGGTTACAAGGGGTGGCAAAGTTTGTATGAGAAAAAATTTTTTATTGCACATTATAGGTAGGGTAGGTAGGGTAGGTAGGGTAGGTAGGGTAGGTAGGGTAGGTAGGGTAGGTAGGGTAGGTAGGGTAGGTAGGGTAGGTAGGGTAGGTAGGGTAGGTAGGGTAGGTAGGGTAGGTAGGGTAGGTAGGGTAGGTAGGGTAGGTAGGGTAGGTAGGGTAGGTAGGGTAGGTAGGGTAGGTAGGGTAGGTAGGGTAGGTAGGGTAGGTAGGGTAGGTAGGGTAGGTAGGGTAGGTAGGGTAGGTAGGGTAGGTAGGGTAGGTAGGGTAGGTAGGGTAGGTAGGGTAGGTAGGGTAGGTAGGGTAGGTAGGGTAGGTAGGGTAGGTAGGGTAGGTAGGGTAGGTAGGGTAGGTAGGGTAGGTAGGGTAGGTAGGGTAGGTAGGGTAGGTAGGGTAGGTAGGGTAGGTAGGGTAGGTCACTTTCTCTGTCCCTATATCCCTATGTATGCTTAAATCTTTAAAACTACGCAACGGATTTTGATGCAGTTTTTAATAGATAGAGTTATTCAAGAGGAAGGTTTATGTGTATAATTTGTCGACATATTATGCGGGCGAAGCCGCGGGCGGAAGCTAGTAGTCAATAATTTCATGACAAATTCTGACCTTTTATGATTCTGTACCTCAAAAGGAAAAAAACTGAACCCTGATAGGATAACGTCCGTCTGTCTGTCTGTCAAGATCTTTTTTCTCAGAAACGCGTGGAGGTTCAAGTAGAAATTAATATAAAATACGTAGGTCAACGCAATAAAAATACAGGTATTTTGCGACATATTTTGATATTTGCAAATAATTAAGGTACTTCCAGTAACAATAAAATAATGAAAATTGGCAAAATGCTAAGTCTCACAGCAGAGCTAATGGAATAATGTCAAAAATGATAATTAGTACTTTTATCACATAAAAAAAAATACGTCAATAACGTTACTTCTTACGAATTGTCAAAACGCGGCGTTTGTACGTGATTTGTATGAAATATGTATAACAAGTGACGTCACAGATTTTTAGAATCAAATGGAACATTTTTAGCATGTAATGCAATTTTACAATTATATCTTCGCATAATATTTAACTTCTGTACGGTGATGGGATTTTTTAAGACGAGCGGTCTTTTATTTATGTGATTACATAATTTTAATTTTGACCGTTTCAAATAGTCTATACTAATATAAAATAATACTACCTATACATCGATTATATAGCGATGTATGGGATAATGTTCTTCATCTAAGTCTTCATGCTAAGTTTGATTTTGCGGTAAATTCATCCCGACTACAGAACCATTCATTGTGCGTGGTCCAACACGCGATTGGCCGCTTTTTTCTATAATATGTATCTCTATAATGCCGCCTACCTATACCTCCTTGGCACTTAGAAAATCCAGTAATCAAGCCAGGCACCTCACAGGCACCCATTCCAGCTATTCCCAGGGACTGGAAGCAGTTTCTAACGAGATCGGATACAACTTTTTATCGCAAATGACTCTTAAGGGACTGTAACGTCTAATCATAGACAAAAAGTCTGTGATTACAACATGGCGGACGGCATTCAATGCACTAATAGATTATGGGATATATTATGGCTGAGGTGCACGAGACTTTTCAAAGGCAGGATAGCAAACTAGAAGGGGGAGCTCGTGGTTAAGTAATAACAGCCGCACGGGTTAATCCATCAGGTAAAGCTACGCTTGCTGGGGTTGGTCCGTGGATGGGTGACCATCTTTACATACCCGGTTCCCGGTTGTCATTTGTGGATCTTTGACAGTCGTTACGGATCGTCAGAAGCCTGAAAGTCTGATATCCAGTCTTACCAAGGGGTATTACTGGGTTGTGGAGGTCAAAGAAGCAGTAGCTCCATGTAAAAAACTGGTATTCAGCTGCATCCGGTTAGACTGGAAGCCGAACCCAACATAGTTGGGAAAAGGTGGCAGATTGAGGATAGCTGGATAGAACCTTGGGTTGGTCAGCCCCATTAGGCTACTGGGAAAGGCACCCAATTGAGACCGTTCTTAAGGTAGCTAAGGGGTGCGGGAGAGTGACAGCTGTCATAAGTTGACGAATAAGTGAGTTTTCTCGTAGCGTCATTGCGTCTCCATACCCCTCTCGCACCGCGCAGCTACCAAAGTCAAAGTCAAATCATTTATTTCAAATAGGCACAATTAAGGCACTTTTGAACGTCAAATGAACAAGAAATAGAATTAATTCTAGTCGCCCCTTCCAAAAGGTAGTTTCGTGTGGAGAAGAATGGGCAAGAAGCTCCACCGTAACTCTTTTAAAAAATTTTGTATACTTACATGAATTATAACATTACTAGCTCCCGCCCGCGGCTTCGCCCGCAAAATATGTCGACAAATTATACACATAAACCTTCCTCTTGAATCACTCTATCTATTAAAAAAACTGCATCAAAATCCGTTGCGTAGTTTTAAAGATTTAAGCATACATAGGGATATAGGGACAGAGAAAGCGACTTTGTTTTATACTATGTAGTGATATGTGAAGACGACGCAACGTTGTGTACCTCAAGAACGGTCGGGCTATAGTTACTATCTTACTATGATGACTGGAGAAGAAAGCCTTGTGGATCCCGGGCATTTATTGTTGATTGTTTTTTTCAAATCCATTACTGTGAGGAGGACACTCCGATCATTATCCCGCGGGGTAATTGCGTAACACACTGGCAGTAGCTGTCATTTTGACAGTTCAACAACATTCATTGCGTTATTTACGTTGGTGGGCAGACAAATTTTTCGAACATATGAAGCATTGGATTAGCAATATCCTTCAAAATTATTCAATTTTTTTTTGTTGGTCTTTGCCTTTTGCAAAGAAAAAGAAGAAGAATGTAATGGAATCTGAAGTTGAGGGTTAAGGCAGTGGGGGATACAGGGCCAAATAATTATTTATTTGGCCCATCCCCCCTGCCTTAACACACGCAAACACTTACGTAGTAAGGGAATAGACCAGTGTTTCCGAACCTGGGGGTAATTACCCCTGGGGGTACATCAGCGTTTTTGTAGGGGTAACGAAGACCCTATTAATTAAAACCTAACATCTAATAAAATTTTAGATCGCCACGCAGTAAGTACCGCGCTCTTTACCGGCATTTCTTTCTAGTTGCCGTCGTGTCATCGTCATGTTCTCGTAAGAATGATGCCCAATTTGTGACATTTTTGTATTGGTAACATTTTAAGGTCGGGATAAAATCGGCTTTCCTAATAGGATAAAGGGGTAACAATATTAAAAAGAAAAGAAAGTAACAATATTAAGGAACCACTGGAATAGACGTTAAGTCTAAGGTGATGCAAAAAAGGTAAACTGTAAAATCATCGAAAATTATAAATGTCAGAATTGTTGCATTAGCTGCGTGGTCTCGTCACTTTGTGTTGATCAACGATTTGCTCGTCAGCCATTTTCTGCGCATAAGTTTATTGCAGGCATTACATAATTATCACTGGGATTGTTCGAATGGGTAACCGTTACCCCGGAACACATAGGGCTAAAGAAGTCAGTCTTCCGCTCCACCCATAGCACAGAGGGAGGAGTAATTTGATGATTACTCATCCTTAGAAAAGGCGTTACTAACCCATCTCTGCAACTGTCACATAAGAAAATCGCTTATTAAGTTTCGTCACTTTTTCATTGAATAATTCGTCAAATATAAACTATAGACAAATAGACAATTTTACTCGTAGACAAATCCCTTACTTTCCCGCCATTCCTAAATAGACAAAGGAAACAAGGAAACAATGTATTCTGCCTAACGCTACATCCTTCTTAGTAAATTCGACACATTACACGTGGATTTAGAAGTTTCACTTTATAAATGGCACGAAATAAAAACAACAACAATTTGCAAAAAAAACAATCATCGCAGCGACTAATTGCTTTTTTATAAATACGGCGTAAGTGATGTTGATTCAACCCGATCCAGTCTGTCCCTTGCTGTCCGTACCCCACAGAGGGTGCCCTTAGCGAGTAGTTTATTTTAAGCCCTGCCTGGAAGCCTTAATTTTATTAAGGCATCCACAGGCAAGCCCGTTTAAGCAGTAGACCACCTTCCAGGGTGAACAGCGAGATGGCCTTCATAAAAAAAAAATGTGTATTCTTATTGCTTTATGGTTGTTGTCAGAGGTAACATAATTGTTAACGGCCATTACTGATTTTGCATCATTGCCAAATTGCTGTGAACTTTATGAGGTTGTTGGTGGCGAGCTGTCAGAGGTAAAATAATTAAGGTTTGTAGTGGTTAGTGGCACTTCTTACCTTCCTCTTCATAGTGGCAGGTCTAACCAAAACGTCAAATAGTTGCATCCGCCCTGACGAAGTTCAAATACATTTTGCCATTTACACAAAACTCAAGCAAATAATGTTTTCACGCGAAAAGTGAGCATTCCCGGTTAACTATATTTGTCTGTGGTAATGCTGGTAATATTTCCTTTTTTGCGGATAGCAACACTGGCTGGAAACATTTGCTTTACACTGATTTTTGAATGGTAGTGTTCTTTTTGTATGGTGGGAATTTTAAACTGACTTTCAACGGGTTTTTTAACTCATTGCGCGACCGCAAAGACTGGGTAATGTTTTTATAGCTTTTTTAATTAACTATGATCGATATGAAGGTAGTGGTAAGAAAATGTACTTTGTGTGATCTCAATAATAATTTCAGAGTATAGTCTTTATCAGGGGCTCGTGGATAAAGTTAGAAATATAGGTTACAAGTTACCGCGGTTGTATCGTGGATATGATCCATGATAATGTCTAGAGTCTAGACTCCTCCGTGCCTCGGAAAGCATGTTAGGCCGTTAGTCCTGGCTGTCATTTGTAGAATTATGACAGTCCTGTCAAACGGTCAAAAGTTTGACAGCCAGTCTTACCAAGTGTGTAGTGTCGAAGTCAAATCATTTATTTCAAATAGGCACAAGAAAGGTACTTTTGAACGTCAAAATGAAGAAATAGAATTGATTCTATTTCAAACATGAATTATAACATTATATTATGTGAACTGTAACTGGGTTTTGAAGGTCAGATAGGCAGTTGTTCAACTAAATCTGGTTAGACTGGAAGCCGATTTGTATACCAAGCCTTTATCCGATTCAGCGGGATTTTCCGAAAGGGTTACCGCTACCCCGGATCATTAAGGGCTAAGGAAGGAACATGGACGGGTTTTAGTCAGTAAGAGTCTGTCACTCCCTTCGGCTCCACCCAGAGCGGGAGAGGTCATTTGATGATTACCCACCCTCAAAAAAAATGAGTCAATCAATCTGCCTAGCCTTTTCCCAACTTTGTTGGGGTCTGCTTCTAGTGTAACCGGATGCAGCTGAATACAAGTATTTTACATGGAGCGACTGCCTATCTGACCTCCACAACTCAGTAACTGTGTAACACGATACCCCTTGGTAGGTAGGCTTCTGACGACCCGTAACGACTGTCAAAAATCCACGAATGACAGCCGGGAGCAACGGCTTAGCGTGCTTTCCGAGGCACGGAGGGGTCTCGATATCTTAAGATGGTCACCCATCCACAGATCAACCCCGGCAAGCGTAGTTGAACCTAAAGGATCAATACGTGCGGCTGTTATTACTAAGCAAAAAAAAAGAGTCTGTAACAGAAAATCGTACCATATTATAATGTTACCAAGTTTGAAATCAGCTGATACTTATAACTTGCACAATTTATAACGTTTGCGGTTCCCAGGACTGTTATATTGAAAGAAAGACATAATAAAATAACATTCCATATTTACAAGATTTGGCTTACCATAAATCACGACCCGCGCTTTCCATATCCAAAAGTTGCCATTAATAAAAATCAGGTGACTCTTTGTGTTGCTAGCGTAAAAAATGACAATAGAACCTTTAACTGTACCTGTGGGTGTTACAAAATAGTAATGTATTGGTTTTGTGAAAAAATGGGGCAAATAGTTTATCTGTTTTTTTTAGTTTCGGTTTTTACTAACTATGTTGTGGTTAGCTTCCAGTCTAACTAATATATTATGCATGGAGCGACTGCCATTTGTGATCTACGCAACATACTAGACCAATACTGATTATAAAAGATGTAGCTGTCATGGTCATCCTCCAGCCCGTATCCCAATTTATTAGCGCTCGGCGCAACATGTCTTTTTCTTCCATACTTCTCTATTAGTCGTCATCTCGGTAGTCACTCCCTTCCTTGCCATATCAAATGTAGCTGTATTTACCACTTATTACTTACGTATTATCTAGAAGTCATATTAATTTGTTAAACGAAGGTACATTGCGGGTATTGTTTATATACACAAAATTCGTGCTTTTAAAAGTCAAAAGCTACACTCCGTGACATTTTACCTGTAAACTTTGACAATAGTGATGTGGCGATCGAATGAATAAAAAAAATCGGCCAGGTGCGAGTCGGACACGAAGGCTTCCCGCAGTACAATATTTAACACTATACATAATTATATATTTAAAAAAAGGTTTTTCTCTTTAATTTTTACCTCCTTTCATTGCGAGCTGCTGCTAGGTCCCTAATTATTTTTCAAAAATAAAAGTATCCCTTATAACATCAGCTATTGGTTAGTGAAAGTACCGTCAAAATCAGGAGGTAGTCCACTTAGGGCACCCGTCCAAATGGCACCTTCGCTTATGGCACCTAGCCTAGTCCACATATGGCACCTATCAATATTTTTGGCAGGTGCCTTTCGTGGACTCAAATTTATTTTTTAATTTTGTCCACATAGGGCACCTACGGCTCAGAAGCCTAGTGTTGGGATGTATTTGGTTTACAGGGCGTTTAGAAATAAAAGATATCGATAAAATCACAACAATATTTATTAATTAAACTAACTATAATTTGACTACAATCAGTCTCCGCATATCACATTTATTGCAAAATTAGCCTTTAGATATTTACTTATAATAACCGGCGAACTCCAAACAAAACACGATTAAAAGTCGAACTTTAGATTGTTAATGAAGAGTACTTACTTGTATATCGCCCGCGGTTTTTGCACATAGCCGGCGAATAAGCCCTATTTCGTTTGTTATATATGCTGGATTTGATGTTTTTATAATTTGGACAATCGGTTACTAAGTTGAGTCCTTGATAAAGCGGGATTGTCCGAAAGGGTTACCGCTACCCCGGAACATAAAGGGCTACGGAAGGAACATGGATGGGTTTTAGTCACTAAGAGTCTGACACTCCCTTCCGCTCCACCCAGAGCGGGAGCAGTCACTGGATGATTTCCCAGCCTTAAAAAAAAAAAAGTTGAGTCCTTGATCGAGTAATTTATTAATTTTTCTTTTATACAATGTTGGAATAGGACCGTCAGTGACTGCAGCTTCTTGTCGAAGTTCATCTATAGCTTTTTTTACTTCAGCCTGGGCACTGTTCATGGGTTCACAGGTGTGTTCTGTCATTTTTACTATATCTTCATTCCCATCAATTGTCTTTTTTACTGGAAATGTAACTAATAGCTGTGTTCTGATTACTTCGACCGGCAACAGGCTCCATTATTGTAGTTTAGAATAATTACAATACACACACCAACTAATAAATCCACTAGATTTTTTTTTATAATATCAGATATAAACAGAGAATTGTTCCTGTGACGCACGTCACTGTGCACTGTCCAAATATTTGAACGAACGCATATTTGCAATTTTACGTAAACAAGTTTTGGAAGCGTTCGGTTAAATTCGTCATATTTTCGTTTACTCCGGCGCATCGTCGCTAGAGTCGACTTTTTATCGGGTAGTGGACATACAATGCCACCACAATTTGGACTTTATTTCATTGTAATAGAGTTCAAAAGCAATGAAACACTAACTGTGCCCGTTAGTAAGAGGAATACTGTCTGTATTTCCTAACGCAGCAATAAAAGGATGCTACGTTCACTTTAAAAAGGCTTTAATAAAGGGAAGGAAATAGTTAGATCTCAACGATAATATTAGTCATAGAAAATATGTTGCTTTATGTGCTGTGCTACCTTATTTGCCACCAGATGATTTGGATGATGCTTGGCTTTACATCATGAGTGAAAGTCCCCAAGATAAAAACATAGCAACATTTAACGATTATATGGTCACCCAGTGGATTGACCACAAATTGTGGTCAAACAAATGGTGTTGTTATGGCCAGGTGCATAAGACCAATAATTATCCTGAGACTCATTATTCTGTTCTCAATAAAGCAATTCATAAAAATAATAAGAATATTGCTAATTAGTTACACTAACTAATTAGCAATATTCTTATTATCATAAAAAAATATCAACAACATTTATTAACTAACTTATTATTAATAAATATTGATGTGATTTTTATCGATATCTTTTATTTCTAAACGCCCTGTAAACCAAATACATCCCAACACTAGGCTTCTGAGCCGTAGGTGCCCTATGTGGACAAAATTAAAAAATAAATTTGAGTCCACGAAAGGCACCTGCCAAAAATATTGATAGGTGCCATATGTGGACTAGGCTAGGTGCCATTAGCGAAGGTGCCATTTGGACGGGTGCCCTAAGTGGACTACCTCAAAATCAGTCCCGCTGTATGAGAGATAAGCTGGAACAAACAGACATACAGACAAAAAAATTAAAAATAGCTGTATTTTATTAAAAGTACCGTATATTATTTTCTGTGCATTTAGTAAAAAGCTGTTATTTTGTCATTAAAAAGAGTCATTTGAATATTATTCATTTGTATGATATGAATATAATTATGTCCAATATAAAAAAAGAGTATTAGGCCACAAGATATCCCTGTGATTGACGGCCGGATATTCAAAACTCAAACTCAAAGTATTTATTTCAAATAAACCAATTACAGGCACTTTTGAATATTGTCAAGGTGTCGGTCAGACAGAGAGATGAAGCTGGTTGCCCATTCCAAAGCAGTAGGTATCATAGAACCTTTTTATGGGCCCTGTTGGCACCCACAATGGGACCCTAAAAAAATCGGCCATATTGAAAAAAAAAGCCTCAAATTTTAGATTTTAATGTTTTTGTAGGCTTGTGTTAGGTGGGAATCGCATTGTGCAGTGCGGGTTCGATCCCGGTCGATGTAAAGTATTTTATTGACTTTGAGCACGATAATTTATCATTTGGAAAGGATATAAATGCGGTTTTTGGTAAAGTTAATGAAAGTTGATCTTATGTTGTGCGGACGGTTTCCTGTACTTTGTGAAGACATTGTGTTTATCGGGGCAAGCCAAAAATTCGAAGACATGTGACATCTACCACGTGGTAAATTACGGCCCACTCCCTGTCGAAGAGAGGAGACCTATGTCCCAGTAGTGGGATGGGAACATTATAGGCTGATTATATATATTATGTACTGTTCTAAGAAAGTTTTACATGGAGCGACGGCCTGTCTGACCTCCACAACCCAGTTACTGCGTAACACGATACCCCTCGGGACTGTTGTATTGACTGGCAGTGTATAATATGCATAACTTAAAACACTTGATTAACGTAAATTCTTCCTATTGTCCTTATACAATGTGAATAGCAAACTTATCTGTTCACTAAGACGCAACTCATAGCTATTGCATTTACGGCAGGCGCTAACATTTGCGCTGAGATTTTTTTTTTTCTTTGTATGACATTTTAAGGCTTACTTGTGGGTACATATCTGAAATAACTAAAAAATATTTCTTCAAAACGATGATTTATTGTTATCAAATTGTGTGAGTTATTGCAAAAGATGGTGTTGAACTTAGGTATTAATAATTTGAGTGTTAGTGACGAAAATAGATTCATTTACTTATTTAAGGTGCACGGGGATTGAAATGCGGCACTCAGTGTCGTTACCTCAGGCCTGCGGACTGTGAGTAATGGGTCAGCATTTGAAGGGGCCCGTCAGGGCCGAGCCTGCCGGGTAAGCTGACTGTCCGAAAGGGTTACCGCTACCCGGGAACATAAAGGGCTAAGGAAGGAACATGGATGGGTTTTATTCAAAAAGAGTCTGACAATCCCTTTCGTTCCACCCAGAGCGGGAGGAGTAATTTGATAATTTCCCACCCCCAAAAAAAATTGGTCGTTACTTGTAATAAATCTGCTTAACTTGTTGTAAATAATGATTTTTATTTCAAAAACATATTAACGCAATTACACTACAAGCGGCCGCGGCCGTGTCAGTGACAGAACTGACGCCATTTTCTTTCTTATTCAATCCGAAATATTTGCAGAATGTTATCCTTCCCGGAATGTGAGGGCATCAAAAAGTTGGGAAGACAATTCCAAGACTCTTCTATATCTAGGAGTCCGGTTAACTTTCGATTCATCACCATCATTTACCGTATCGTTGATTCTATTTTGTTTTACCTCTTCAGTGTCTTTCAAACTGGCATTACCGACCTTTTCTGCCATTTTGAACGTAGTTTTTGCAAGAATATTGTGGTTAGGATTATCTGCTGTGTTACCAGAATTATTCTTAGCATTTGGAATGTTATTTAAAGATCTACGAACACGATTATTCACTGACTTCCCTGCGTCTTTTCTTGTTGTTTTTTTGGATTTATTTCGTGTAATCTTTTTCTGTGTTTTCAATTTATTGTCATGCCTGTCGTCAGTTAATACAATTTCTATATTACTTTCGAAAATGTGTCCATTAATGCTAGCAGAAGCCGTTGTCTTATCATATCTTTTTGTACCTTTCAATTTATTTTGATTTTTCTCTGTCTGTGCGGGTTCCCTATTTCATTTCGAAAGTTGATAGTTCTATTTTTATTATATCGAACACGTTGTGTCGATAATTCAGTAGTACGATGTTTTATTCGATCGATGCTTTATTAGCGCGATGTAACGTTTGTGCGAAAAATTCTGTTTCGAAAAATTCTACAGCGATTGCTCATTACTTCGGTAATTTATTAGTTCGATATTATATTGGTTCGAAACGCCTACTACTCCGTAACATTTAATTAATAACCACCATAATATTTAATTATTTTCCATTATGGACGTTGAGAAACTACATATTTTCACGTCTATATTCCTAAAATGAGGAAGACAGGTAACAAATACACCACGTTGAGCGGTGGCATGGACAATTAATTAATATTTAATGGTGACTGCTTGTTAGCCAAACTCCTGATACCTTGAAAAGCCAAAACTGTCTTACCTCAGTCATCTATTTTGACATGTACGGGAATAGAAAGCACAGTTATTTAGTCACTAACTTAAATGTTTTATTTAAATTAAAAATCATATAACAAAATAACACAAAAGATAAACCTAAACTTGGACTCAATCAGCATAGAATACGAAATAAACAAAACATTAATCGTAATTTTAAAGACATGACTAAATTATCAATTTTCATGTAACACTTTTATTTAAAACTAGCTTCTGCCCGCGACTTCGTCCGCGGAGAATTGCGATATACTGTAACTGTTTAGGCAGCGCATGCAAATAATTCTGTTTTCGGAGGTATTTCTTTCCGACTTGCTAGACGAAAATTGCGATAGCTCGGCTATCGCAATCGGCTATATGTATGATATAAATATAATTTACTCAGGAATAATGTAGCTTACTATCAGTGAAAAAAAATTTTTGAAATTGGATCATTAGTTCCGGATATTACCCCCTACATACAAACTTACAAACTTAAAAATTTTACCTCTTTATAATATTAGTATAGAAAAACAATGAAAATGCAAAAAAAAACATAGTTAATTACAATTCTATGTGATTAGCAATAGCTCTTAAAAAAGGAAGAAGTTCCATATTATCACGATTTGCACAAATCTTCGCAATACAATCGGATACTATTTTCTTTTTTTTCTTGGGCGGAGTCTTATCAACGCTGGCCTGTGCTTTTTCAAAAACATGGTTTGTGGTTATTTGCTCTTTGATAAGGCTCCGTATGGTCGCATACAAGCCATGTCGGTTATTGTTTTGTAAGAAGTTCCAACGTCTATGCCAAGCCTCCACATTATTCTGGGTCCTTGGCAGACCGAGTTCATTTATTAGATGTATGGACCACAACTGTGGTGGAAATAATGGAGGGGTTAGGGAGATAAATAATTTTGTACCTTTTGTACGCGATATTTTCCTACCATGCACGTAATACGTCTCAAACCAATGCACGATAGTTTCTGCTTCTTCAGGCAAAATCTTTTCTTTCAGAAGTTTAAAGGCGTCCGGTATCTCTTCAGGAGTAAGATATGCCAAAGCTACTATGTGGCGAAGTTCAAGAGAGAATTTGCTGTCATTACCGTATTTAGAAGCTAAACCTGATTTCTGTATTTGCCGCCACAAATTTTGCGCTAAATGAAAAAGACAACCTGAATGATTAGCTTCAGGGAAATATATCTTGACGACATTGATTACAGCTGTTTCAAAATCAGTAAGTATATGCTGAGGGTTCAATTCACATTGCAATTCTTCAGCATATGCCAAAAGTTCTTTGAACATCATCATATAAGTTTCTTCAGTCTTATCTCCCAAAAAGCAATATACTAACGGAACTATTTTTCTGCTATCGATATCATTTCCCACCATCCCATGTATACTATAGATTTGGGTAAATAGTCCAGGACATGTACAAAATGTTCCGTCCATTATCCATACAAACGAATCACGTAAATGTCTGATATTTCGCTGAGTGCAAAATATAAGCAAGCATTTATTATCATTGTATTTTGTTTGCCGTGCCAAAAATGATTCTCCTTCAACTAAATAATCTGCAGGTATATCAATTTCCTCCAAAGTAGAAGGTTCTTTTGGAAATGTTTTCTTTCTTGCTCTGTAGACAATTTGACGTAAAGCATTTTTATTCGGAAGACAACACGCACTTGTGCTTGGTACAGCTTCCAAATTATTTCTGATAATCACTGTAGGTCCATCATTGCTAGTAGTAGCATCCTTCTTCAATTTATTTTTAAAAATTATGGAGTCTTGCAAGCCGGCACTTGGGGCGTGTGAATGTTCACTCATACCTTTGATTAGGGTGTGTTCATTATTTTCTTTAAGTTCTGTTATCATATGACTTTTGCACTGTTTTTTGCGTTTGAACACACAACACCAATAATGTTTTTTATCCACATGTTTATTTAACATAAATTCATATCCATCAATAAGTATTATATCGTTTCCGCATTTCGATTTTTCTGTTTTGATAACACTATCAACCATAGTTGCAATTGGAACTGCAGTGCGATTCTGTTACCATCACACCGTGAAAACTAAGGTAAAGTGAGCGTGGAGTGGACTGTCAGTGTCATCCCACTTGATTTTAGGGATATACCACTTACAATCATAATCGAGATTTTAATGCTATTTTAATGCTTTTTTTGATAAGTAATTATTATATTTCATTTCAAAACTAGCTAGTACTTAGGTACTTACTTACAACATAATTAGTCATAAAATCAATTTCTTTTTTTCTAAGACTAGCCTTTGTATTGTAACTAAAGGCGCGAGCGGGTCACGCATGTATGCCAGCACATCAATTTACCAAAATCTTCTCAGTAAGGACTAGTCTAGGAAAAAATTTAAAAAAAAGAAATTGATTTTATGACTAATTATGTTGTAAGTAAGTACCTAAGTACTAGCTAGTTTTGAAATGAAATATAATAATTACTTATCAAAAAATGCATAAAAAATCGTTAAAATCTCGATTATGATTGTAATGTTAATGCTTGGTCAATCCCTAGCATCAGTTGAATGACACTGACAGCTCACTCCACGCAAGTATTCACGGTGATATTTTTATAGAATCGACCGGCTTAGAACAATAATTCACAAATAAATGGTTGACTAGAGCAAAACATGACACGTTTAGATACACATGTCAGTATTATTTACACCTACCCACATATCACAAAACAATACAATTATGGTAACTCTCAAATGTAATCACAAAGATATGTAGGGAAACTATAGTAAATACCTACCATAGTATTTACTATAGTTTCTCAACGTCCATAATGGAAAATAATTAAATATTATGGTGGTTATTAATTAAATGTTACGGAGTAGTAGGCGTTTCGAACCAATATAATATCGAACTAATAAATTACCGAAGTAATGAGCAATCGCTGTAGAATTTTTCGAAACAGAATTTTTCGCACAAACGTTACATCGCGCTAATAAAGCATCGATCGAATAAAACATCGTACTACTGAATTATCGACACAACGTGTTCGATATAATAAAAATAGAACTATCAACTTTCGAAATGAAATAGGGAACCCGTCTGTGCTCTTGTTTCGTACTCTCTCTCTCTTTTACTGCCATGTTTTGTTTTTTCAATCTTCTTACTTACTTTCTTTTTATCTTTATGGTTCTTATCTTCTGCCACATACTCATCCATAACATTGTTTATTTTATCACCATCCATTAAAACGTTTTTCCTGCTATTTCGATTATATTCGTCAATTTTCTTCAATTGGTTCACTCTATTTCTGAGCTTCCTCATTCTTTTAATGTACAATTTCATCCCATCTCTTAGAGAGACCATTTGGTTAATCTTGTCTTGTGATTTTTGTCTTTCTCTTTCTTCTCTATCAAATACATCCATGGAGAGCTCTTCCTCAGGCAAGGGGGGTGGTATACTTCTTCTAAGGTCTTCGAAATTAATTTCTGAAGATAATGTCTTTCTTAATACCACTGGTTTGGCTTGTGTGTAGTTATCCGATGTTGTACCATCCCTGTAATGATTATTGTTTATTTTCGTTTTATTTATTTATGGACATGAGGTCAGCTTGTGAGTCAGTCAGATAAGTCATCAAGACTGCTTCACTGAACCTTTTGAACGCCAGAGGATAAACGCACGCGCGTGCCCTCCACGTCAAGCTAAAAATTTATTTGTTTTTGCTACTATAAATTTCCCAATATCCATGGTCTTTTAATTTGTTTCATGTCATTAAATACGTACGAGAGCTTCAATTTTTAAAATATCTATATAAACACTCACAAAAGTAATGATTTAATTGTTTAATTTGAGTTCTTGCCATTGTTACATATTTGTGTCGTTGGCGTACAGGGCCTGCGCTTGCTTGTCACGTATATGTGACAAAGGCGTTCAAAAGTTTAAGATTTATAAAAGTCTAGTGACTGTACGGTCACTCGAGGCCCTTGCGCGAGCGCACGACGCAAGCACAACGTAAATTCGAACGATGTGTGAATCGAAAATACCAAGTCTATATTATACTATAGTATTTTGGTTATTTATTTTAAACAAGCACAATTTGCGTCACATCGGAGTAAATATGTGTGGGAAGAGTAATTTCAAGTATTAAGTAACTCAGATTCCGTCTCACATTCGCGATCTGGTGTTTGAGCTGACTCACGAGTTGCCTTGTGCCCGGAGCCTATCCTATCCTACTAATATTATAAATGCGAAAGTTTGTGAGGATGGATGGATGGATGTTTGTTCCTCTTTCACGCAAAAACTATTGAATGGATCTGGATAAAATTTGGCACAGAGATAGATTATAGTCTAGAATAGCACATAGGCTACTTTTTATCCCGGCAAAATAAACGGTTCTCGTGGGATAATTTCCTACAAACATGCGGGCGAAGCCGCTGGCAAAAGCTAGTTATGCTATAAATGATGTAATGATGATGTCAAAGAAAAAGAAAGAAAATACTTTTACTTGCGTCACGCTTGACGCAGTAAAAAAAAAACAAGTTGTGGAAAAATATGCGTCATATCCGCGCAAACCAGCCATCGCTCAGCATAATGCTTCGAACTAAAACTCAAAGTATTTATTACAAATAAACCAATTACAGGCACTTTTGAATTGTCAAGGGGTCGGTCAGTCAGAAAGATGAAGCTAGTTGCCCATTCCAAAGCAGTAGGTACCTGTGGAGAAGAACGGGCAAGAAACTCCATGGACACTCTTTTAAAGAAAATATGGTTACAAGATATTGGTTACATAGTTCATATTATACATGTGAGAACAATGCAGAACGTTAAAAGCATCCGATATAAAATATGTAAAAACAATTCGAAAAATCCGACCCCCTGCGAGACGGAGCCACAGCGCTGATTTGTCATACCTACCTAGTCCCAGGCGTGGTGAGTGGTGATACAGCTGGTAGCTTGTCTGTAGAAGCGTCAAGCAATGTTCTCTGCACTGCCTTGCTTTTCAAATCAGATGGATATATGATTTCTGGTTTCTCCGTACTGTTACCAGATGTATCGTCAGTCTGAGAGCTGGGTTCTTGCTGTGAGTCAGATTCTTGTTGTTTTTCCAGAGACAATTCTATAGAATTTCCTTCTACTGTTTCATATGATGATTCATCTGTACTTAGATATGTTATTTGTAGTAGTTGAGTGCTATTATTTTCTTTAGAAGTTTCTAGTTTTTTTGCTTCTTCTTCATGTTTGTCGTCAGTTGCCTTTAATATACGGATATTGTTATGTTCGGTAGTTGATGTTGGATCTGTTTTGGAATAATCCTCAGTGCTTACATCGTTAATGGCGATATTATATCCCTTGACCTTTACAGTATTCTTTGATTCTCTGGCTGCAGTTTTATATGGATATATATTTGGTTTAGAACTTGACGATGGAGTCTCTTTGATTTTTTTCAGAAATTCTTCTATTTCTTTTTTCAGTTCTCGTCTGGCATTCATGTTAAGATCTGTGTAATGATTTAAAAGAATATCCCGGACGCCATCTCTAATTATACTGACTAATTCATTCTTAGGCTTTTGTGATGTTGAATTGCTATAAGCCTTAAGATCCTTTATGAATTTTCCAAACTTTTCTTTGGCATCCTCTTTGTACAATGAATTGATATAATCCAGCAATTGTTTAACGTTTTTGTCGTATGTTTCATGTTCTATTGCGTCCGCCACTTCATTGATTTCTGCTTTCAATACAGGAACTGATTTCCTTTTCAACAAATGTAATTTCTCGGCTAGTAGACTCCTAAATTCTTCATTCTCAGTCAATTCATGAAATTTGCAGCCTTTGTAATGATATTTTCTGATTTCTTCGTCTAGTATGTCGAAGAAATCTTCGAATGCGGTATCTTCATATGTGTTGAGTATGTTAGCGACTTCTTGAATGAAATCCGTGAAGGTTTCAACTCTTGGCGCTCTGAAGTCTGGTTCTAAGACTCTTTCAACAGTGGTTTCAGAGTAATTTTTGGGATGAAATTCAAAAATAACTGTCAGTGCTAGATTAGTTTGTTTAATATCATCTTTTGGTGCATTGTAAGGGCTTGAGGTTGTGTAAGCTGAAAAAAATAATTTTAGTGTTACAATAAAACAAAACGGAGTTTAAACTTCTAAATTAATAATGAGTCTACTTCGTTTCGTGTCGATGGTACTTTTTTTTAATGTTATTAAATTGAATACGCCCAGTAGGCTGCCACATTTATCGCGGCATCTGTGGCATTCTTTAGGTCATCCGAGGTGTAGGTGAACGGGCACTTAGGATACTCCAGCAGGTGGGGCAAGGTCTGGTCAGAAGCAGCAGAATAATTAGTTAAGTCGTTTGTTTGTTTGTTACGGGCAATCTCCTATAACAAATTCTGATTCACTTCTTTCCGTATGGTTAGTGACTAACCTGGTATCAGAGTTTATATGCTGCCCATGGGCCTCTGACTTAGCTTCACATGCTGTTGAGAAATATCTCTCAGACATGCTGGTTTCCTCACGATGTTTTCCTTCACCGATTTTTAAGCAAGTGATAGTTGTACAATACGCGAATACATGAATACATTAAATCAGAGGTGTGTGTCTTGGGTTCGAACTCGAGACCTATGGCTTGGCAATCCGACGGTCACACCACTAGGCTAGCACTGCTGTCACTATCTTATTCACTGATGGCAAGCTAAACCCTAAAATAGCTGTTTTATAGTATAGTTCACTTCCACGTGGACAGATGTCGCTGGCAGAAGCTACTTAATACGTCAAGTTTATAATCGCTGTTGTATTTGCGACTGTTTGTTATACCTTTATGGAGTATTGAAGTTAACCTTTTGAACGCCAGAGCATACAGGCTCGCGCGTGCCCTCCACGCTAAGCAACAATTTCTTCTTTTTATCGTGAATTCCCCAATATCCGTGGTGTCTTTTAATTTGTTTCATGTCATCAAATACGTACGAGAGCTTCAATTTTTAAGATATCTATATAAACACTCACAAAAGTAATGAATTAATTGTTTATTTCGTGTTGATAGTGTACCGTATTGTTACATATTTGTGTTGTTGGCGTACAGGGCATGCGCCTCTTGTCACGTATATGTGACAATGGCGTTCAAAAGGTTAAATATTTGTTTTTCATATTAAAAGCCCGTTGGATATAATTACATAAACGAATTATTAGTAGCCTGAAGAAGTTGAGATTTTGAATGAACAAAACCTTGACATCGGTTTATAGTCTGTAATTTTAATTCTTTATGTGAACATTCTAGAAATAAAACAAAATAACTACCAAATATCCTGAACAGCAGGAAACAAGTGCACACTTTCATTTTAATATAAAATACTAACATTTTTATGGAATCATAAAACTTGTCATACATGCAACACCAACTATTTTTTATTTCTAATCCAATAAAAATATTACTACAATTTTATTAACAATAAAACTGAAATTGTGACTATTTTAAATAAAGTTACATCTTGACGTTTTTGAAATTTAAACAAACTCTGTTTTTAAATCTTTGGAATACCTAGTTTAAATTAACGGTATTTTTCGCCACAACTTAAAAATACTTCAAGATATTAATTGAAGACTCAGTCGATAAACTCAAGGTTTCTTTCTCCAAAGTCGTGAATTTAATGTCATCAATTAATTTTTTTAGTCATTTAATATAATCAGTGCAGTTAATTCCGATATATCGACTTAAGAGAAAAACCATTGACATGTCGTGGCCATATGTACTTTAATTTTTAAATACAGATTAACTAAGTAAAATATAAATTTACCTAAAGTTTAAAAAATGAAGGAATTTTTAAAACGTGTGGAGACAGTTAATAAAATGTCAGTTAACAGTATAAAAGTCAAATATTTCAACCTAAATTGTAATAATTAACATAAAAGTAACAAAAAGCTATGCTACTGTTTCTGTTATGTTTATATTTAAATAACGACTTATCTTATTGCGGTAAAAATGAAATGAATGGTTCGTATTTTTTTTATTACTGTCCTCATATTTCTACACTACTACAATCATGATGGTACTGAGAGAGCTGGCCAATTTTTTGGGCTTATGAATCAGAGTTGTAATCAAACGTGGCAATGCTGCTAGCTAAAGCAAATTTCCTTTCGACAGCTATTGGTCCTTCCAATGACAGCTTGTGGCTAAGTACTAACAGCCGCACAGGTCGATCCATCAGGTTAAGCTATGCTTGCCGGGGTTGGCAGTGGATGGGTGACCATCTTTACATACCGAGACTCCTCCGTGCCTCGGAAAGCACGTTAAGCCATCGGTCCTGGCTGTCATTTGTGCATCTTTAACAGTCGTTACGGGTCGTCAGAAGCCCGAAAATCTGACAGCCAATTTTAACAAGGGGTATCGTATTGCCCAGTTACTGGGTTGTAGAGGTCAGAAAGGCAGTCGTTCCGTGTAAAATACTGGTATTCAGCTGCATCCAGTTAGACTGGAAGCCGACCCCAACATAGTTGGGAAAAGGCTAGGCAGATGATGATGGTTACATCATTCATGTTGTTACTATACATACTACAATGTAAATAACGTATTGAATTTAGTTAATCTGACAAAATAAAGTCCATTGCTATAATATTAATACATATGTCACGCAATCACCCCGTTGGACACGTAAAGTCGATGAATCTATTCCATCTCAAATTGAACAAAATTTTTACGTTTAACTTCCAGCAAACTTCAACGAATCATTGATTATAGACAAACATCATCAAAACCTTCTCCAGGTTAATGCTTTTCTAAAAGACACACAGCAAAATATACTCGAGAGACCAGTATTAAGAGCAAGTGACGTCGGAAATGAGACAACGAGAGACGAAGAGTTGGTTAACAACAACCTCACAGATTCACCGAGTAGCAAAGCCCCGGAATTGGACCAAACAGACAAGAAACCAAAGACCAATGAAGGATCTACAGCAGATTTTCACCCTTCCTCACAATTCGACCCTTTAAATCTTCGCGAAGGTCTATTTCAAATGCCTCCAGACTTTTCACGTTTCAAACAACTATTACCTCCTTTAATTTTACATCGTCCATCATCTCCATTGCCTTTGCCGTTACTGCCGTTAAAAAACCCTGGACAAAGGCTTCCTAGATATATAGCAAGACCAATCCATTCTCAGTATCCTAGACTACCTCCTAAATTCCTTCCTGACTATAGATATCAAAATATTTATCTAAGGCCACCTGCTTATATGCCAAGGCCGTTGTATAGACCAAAAGTTATAAAACAAAAGGAATTGTCGTTTCTTTATGCGTTCGACCGTTTTCTTAAAGCAAATCCTATTTTACTAAAGCCTTATTCTCCTATTTTTAATATTTCTGTAAGTTCGGGGACCTCTCGACCTGCGACCTCTCGACCTGCAACACCTCGAACTGCGACCCCTCGACCTACTACAATTCATTTTTCATCAGTAAAGACCCCAACAATTCGTTACGACGCAAAGATCTGGCTGGAAAACATCGCCCCGTATACACCGGTCAAAAAAAAAAGAAAGAAGCCGTCGAAGAACCAGACTGCTCCTTATTACAGCGAAACCACAGTGCCTATAAATAACGAAATATCAAAGACAAATGGCTATAGGTTTTCAACTGGAACAGCCAGTACTGGACTGATCTTCAATAAGGATGAGGAGGGATTCTTTTACGTGACTCTTCCAGAGATGGATGGAAAACCAGTGAGTGAATCGGAAGATCCTAATCAGATTTGGATGTCAACTACGGCGGCAGAGCTGCTATATGAAGGTTTGTATCTTATTCTAATACTAGCTGCTCTCGCGCGGTTTCACCGGCTGCACGGCTCCTATTGGTCGTAGCGTGATGTTACATAGCCTATAGCCTTCCTCGATAAATGGACTATCCAACACAAAAATAATTTTTCAATTCGGACCAGTGGTTCCAGAGATTAGCGCGTTCAAACAAACTCTTCAGCTTCATAATATTAGTATACATAGATTGATTAGCAACTAATTTAGAATTTGACAATCAATTCGGTTTGCACTCTGCTTGTTGTTTGGCCGTTGCAATCATGGGCTCAGAACGTACACGTGGCGCCATCTATTATCGTAAGAACGTTATTGTTGTTTACCTCGGGAACAGTACTTTTTTCGAGATGAAAGGTATATTCAAAATTTTAAAATGTTCACTTCACTGGTTTAGGCGTGAATAGGTAAAAAAAACTGACAAACTTAATTACGCATTTATAATATTAATTAGGATTATATCTCATCATAGATCGATTTGTGGTTGCTATCCCACAGATCGCTGTCTTCGTAATTGAACCGAATGCAAATTGAATTGTATTGTTTACTTTAGTCTTTCAGTCGCCATCTTTTTATCGAGTTGATATGTATGAACACAAAAAATTAATCAAAAGTGAAGATTAACTTTTTAGGTACTGACTTGGATGCGGAGGACAAGGTATTGTGGCGACTCACCCTGGGACTCTGGGAGAGTGTTATGTCCAGCAGTGGACTGCGATAGGCTTAGTTGAATGAAACATACACTCCAGTGAAGTATCTGATATGAGATCCAACAATTTAATTGCAGAAATCACGATACAGAACACAACACCCTTCCAGAACCAACGTTACCTCGACCTGATGAAGCAACTGGACGAAGGCTACATGATGGTGTTCATAGTGGAGCTCTGCAGGATGATCGCCGTGAATGACAAGAAGGAGGTTGGAGACGTGCTGTACCATACGGAAGAGGTATACACTAGGTACGTGGCGTTTGTACAAGGTTTTGGAACGAAGTTTCTTATCGCGCGATGCGAAAGGGGGCTAGACGGAAAAAATTAGGACCAAAACTTCTAACGACACTTTTTTTGGAGGTAAATATGATGTCTTTTTAATCAATATTATTTTATTGATTAGTATAACTTAAAAGAAATAAAATTTTATTACAATTCCTTCACTAATTAATCGAAAGGAACTTCGTTCCATCCGGGTGTCCCGTGACAACACCTCTCAAGTTTTTTTTAAATTTATTGTCAGCCAGGATCAATCCGTTCGTGAGGAGCTCGTGGCTAAGTAATAACAGTCGCACGGATAGATCTATGAGGTTAAGCTACGCTTGCCGGGGTTGGTCTGTGGATGGGTGACCGTCTTCAGATATCGAGACACCTGTGTCTCGGACAGCACGTTAAGCCGTTGGTCCCCCCTGTCGGGTCAGCGGGATTGTCCGAAAGGGTTACCGCTACCCCGAAACATAAGAAAGGAACAGGGATGGGTTTTAGTCAGTAAGTGTATCTAAACTCCCTTCCACTTCACCCAGAGCGGGCGAAATCATTGGATGATTACCCAGCCTCAAAAAAAAGGTCCATGTAGGTGGATCCATGTAAAATACCAGACCTACCGACTGCTTATCTGACCTCCGCAACCCAGAAACTGGGTAATACGATACCCCTTGGTAACTGGACTGGCTGTCAGATTTTCGGGCTTCTGACGACCCGTCACTTCTGTCAAAGTTGCACGAATGACAGCCAGGACCAACGGCTTAACGTGCTTTCCAAGGCACAGAGGAGTCTCGGTATGTAAAGATGGCCACCCATCTGTTTAATCAAATTTTTCTTACAGTTTGTGGAGCACTGGCCACCTCCCTTGGATCACTGACCCATTAGAAACTGTCATTTGGAAGCTGTCAAGAATGATGACAAGAGAAGATATAGATCTCGTTCGGAGTAAGTTTACCATCATCATTCAGGCGACTGATGTCCACTGCTGGACACAGGCTTGTCTCAAGCATCCCCACAAAGACCATCGGTCGTCGATGTAGCCTTTCTTTTTAAGAAACGATTTGTTGATTTAATTGCAGGAAAGCACGTTAAGCCGTTGGTCCCTTCTGTCATTCGTGGATCTTTAACAGTCGTTACGGTTTGTCAATCAGTTGAAGGGGTTTTAATTAACCACCATTAAAAAAAAAGGTAGGATAGCAAGCTAGAAGGGGGAGCTGGTGGCTAAGTAATAATAACAGCCGCACAGGTCGATCCATCAGGTTAAGCTACGCTTGGTGGTGTCCGCTTGGTCCGTGGCTGGTTGACCACCCTTACATACCGGTACTCTTCCATGCCTCGGAAAGCACTTTAAGCCGTTGGTCCCGGCTGTCATTCGTGGATCTTTGACAGTCGTTACGGGTAGTCAGTCGAAGGCGTTTTGATTTCCCACCAAGCGCGGGCGGGCGATGCGATGCGACGTGACCGAATCTAGTTTAATATTTCTATGGTTCTCTCTCCAGCCTACGCTTCAATGATGTTCCACATGCTACTAGAGAGGAAGCAGACGCTGTCTGCTGAGGTCAACGCTATCATTGACGAGGCTGACCTGTTCTATAGTGATGACGACGGAGACCGCCTCCTGTACTACTTGAAGCAGTTTGAGGAGTATCCTAAAAGTGAGTGGAACATGGTCATCAAGGATGTACTAAAATCTAACATATTTTTACTTTCATTATTGTAGATGGCAACACTACACTTACGTCAAGGGTTGACGCAAGTTTAGTGTTGTCAATTAATTCAATTGGCCGAATAAAAAAAGCTTTTTTTTTATACTATAGTCTGTTCGTTATAACATTAGACAAAAACGGTAATTCCCCTTTCGTTATTTCTATATAGACGTATATTAAACTCCGTTATTTATAAGTTACATACGATGCAATGTTATCTATTAACCATTTACATTATATTAAAAAAACAACTATTAAGTGCAGTTATGTCAACAATATTACACAATAACTGTCGTCATTTAGCCGTTATTTTTCTAACGTTATAATAAACGGAGTATAGATGATTTAAGATGATTTAAATTCGAAATACGCACATTACTCATTTGAAACTATTTATTTAGAAAATCTGTTTTTATTTGTATTTATAGAAATCAATATTCCCATTAAGGCCTGCCCATGCCCCGGAGTAGCCGCAAAATTCAATTTTAATACAATAATACTATTCGCGGTTCTAATTTCATATTGGCCCAAAGAATGGCATGCCACCTGAAGTAACCAGGAGTGAGAGGATAGGAGAGGTTTAGACCAGGGGTCAGTAAGAGTCTGACACTCCCTCGCGCTCCACCCAGAGCGGGAAGAGTCATTTGATGATTTCTTTGCTCTAGGTGGAGCGGAAGGGAGCGACAGACTCTTACGACTAAAACCCATCCATGTTCGTTCTTTAGCCCTTTATGTTCCGGGGTAGCAGTAACCCTTTCGGACAATCCCGCTTACCCGGCTGGCTTCGGCCCTGACGGACTCCTTCACATGCTGACATCTCTGCACGCGTGGAACACTCTCTAATCGGACGGTGAACTACCCATTACTCACCGTCCGCAGGCCCGCGCCTACGGTAGCCGGGCGTCACCTTGGGGCTCCCGACGCCCGGGGCGTCCGTTCCTTCTTCCATCCCGCCACCTCCTTCGCGAGCATAACTACTTCACTGAAGGAGGTGACCGCCTCCCACTCCCTCTCGCTCCAGACCATGGCTTGCAGCAGGGCCGGGCGCGAGAGGTCGCCGCTTCGACACCAATCGCCTCTACGAGCTCCGCCCAAGCGGGCTAGCCGGACGCTTTCGCCCGAGTATTTAACTTGTATTTTCTGATTACAGCATCTTTAAACAGCTATTGGCTCTGCGACAGCCTCATTGAGAGCTTCCTCGTGCCGTTCCGGCGCCGGACCAGCACGCGGCGCCGGAGCCGACTACTCGACACAATTAACAGAATCTTACAACAACGCTTTCCTCATCTTTTGATAGACGACGATAAGGGAACTCTTGTTTGGACAGGTACGTCGGTCTTTCATCATCTGCTTAGTATAAAATATGATGGGGTTGGCTTCCAGGCCAACCGGAGGCAGCTGAATACCAGTATTCTACACTAGCGTCTGCTCGCGGCTTCGGTCGCGTGGTTGTCGGGTGTTATGCCATGGGAACGTACTAACGAGATGAAAAGAGACAGGATATGTGCCCTGGCGGCTGACAGCATGTCATGCTCACTCACTGTATAAATTCAATCCTCTTAATCTATACTTCTATACTAATATTATAAAGAGGTAAAATTTGTAAGTTTGTAAGTTTGTATGTAGGGGGTAATCTCCGGAACGAATGATCCAATTTCAAAATTTTATTCACTGATAGAAAGCTACATTATTCCTGAGTGCTATATATAGGCTATAAATTATATGTATATCATACATATTAGCCGTGCTATCGCAATTTTCGTGTAGCAAGTCGGAAAGAAATACCTCCGAAAACAGAATTATTTGCATGCGCTGCCTAAACAGTTACAGTACCTATATCGCAATTTTCCGCGGACGAAGTCGCGGGCAGAAGCTAGTATTGTATAATTGTTTAGCACATATGTGAGTACTATGTACCTACTATCTTTCATTGACTTGAATGTGCCCTGGCGGCTAAGAGTATGCCATGCTCACTTTAATGTCTCACTGATGGTGGCGTGTGTGTTGGATCACTTAGCTCCCTTCAAAATAGTTGGGATGAATGGTGCTAATTCAAGCGTCATGTTTTAATCTTTTATTACGGACGCTTTTTACGTTTGCATTGTTTTCACATGTATAATTTCTAGATGAATGATGTAACCCATATTTTGTAACAATAAATCAGAATTTACAAGAGTGTCCGTGGAGTTTATTGCCCGTTCTTTTTCACAGGTACCTACTGCTTTGGAATGGCCAACTAGCTTCATTCTTATGACTGACTGACCCCGTAACAATTCAAAAGTGCCCTTAATTGGTTTATTTGAAATAAATGCTTTGCGTTTGAGTTTAACCTGGATACTTTTTATCCCTGCAGTTCGTTCCCTGTGGATAATTTACGACACCCACGCTTGCAAAACCGCTTGCAGAAGCTAGTCTAAAACACGACTAACAGTCCTCTTTTATTTTGACAGTAACCACAAAAAATGGATCCCAGCCAAGAGAAATAATGAGATTACGACAACTCAATCCATCCAACCAAGAGAGACAAGAATACGGCACGCCAGAATACAACAATCTAAATACAAATGGAAGGCAATTCAGCCAGGACATGGTTTTAAATAAGGAATCCATAACAACAACTGTGACACCAGAGACGGGTAATCAGCCGAGGTTTAGGGCCACAAAAGAGTATAGGCTAACTAGAAATAGACGACCCACTAAAAACCTCATGAACCAACAGCCTCGAACAACGAGAAAAATAAGACAAGGCTACCAAAAAACAACGCCATTTCAAGATATCGAGTCTTTGAACAGGAGAAATGATAAAATCACTAAGGAAACAATTCATCATTTCCGTCGTAGAATGTCCGCAGTTGGATATAGGCCTCACCTGAACATCGCTACGTCAAGCAATCGTGGGATTCTTCCATCCAGGAGATCCCATATATCAGGCCGGATTGAACGAGCTCGGAATGATAAAATACCTTTATAACAAATGAAAGAAATGTTGAAAGAATCTGGGTTCAAGAAGAAGGATAGAAGACTGAAATACAATACGCACATGAATCCGTAAAATCAGAGGTGCCTGCCATGGGGTTGAACTCGAGACCTGTGACTTGGCAGTCCAACACAAACACTTTAAAGCATTTATTTCAAATAAATTACTTTCTTTCAGAATCGACTATTGAATTGACTATTTGTCACGGTCAAAAATAAAATACGAATACCATAGAAAAAAGACCGCTCGTCTTAAAAATTTTCATCACCGTTCATAAATGAAATAGCATGGGAAGATATAATTGTTAAATTGCATTTAATGCTAATGAGTATTCCATTTGATTCCAAAATCCGTGAAGTGATTTAATAATAACCTTGGACATTTCACACAACGCCATATAGTCCCAAGCTAAGCAACTTAATGCTTGTGTTATGGTAACGAGATGGCTGATAAACTTCTTACATACAATTTTTTTTTGTAAATACATACATAATTATTTTAGATAGAAAAACACCCCAGACCCGTAACAAATATTTGTAGGTCGTACAAATATTTGTTCCGTGCGGGAATCGAACCCGCGACATGTTGCGCAGCAGTCAATCGCTCAACCACTGCGCCAACCGTGTCGTCTAACTAATCGTCTAATTTGTATGAAATCTATCAATGTGTCATATTTCATACAAATCACTTACAGATTCTGCGTTTTGACAGTTCATAAAAAGTAATTACGTTATTGACTACCCTGTCAAATACCCAATTATATATTTCTTTGTTATTTAAATATAATTTGACAAAATCACAATTATTAATGTAAAACATATG
This sequence comes from Hyppa rectilinea, assembly GCA_951799385.1. Taxonomy (NCBI): domain Eukaryota; kingdom Metazoa; phylum Arthropoda; class Insecta; order Lepidoptera; family Noctuidae; genus Hyppa; species Hyppa rectilinea. The sequence continues at coordinate 9,855,626 of OX637330.1, read as the reverse complement.
ATAACGTCACATTTTCTTAGCTTTAGGTTGGTCGACTCTTCACGTGACCAGAAGGCTGGCCTATTTTTTGGTCAAAGAATCAACATTGCCATACAACTCGGCAATGCTGTCAGCCTTTTGGGAACTTTTCCTGTTGACAGCGATGTGGACGAAGCCATTTGGTTTTTTCTTTTTCCCTCTCGTTTTATAATACTTGTACATATTTATCATTCAGATTTTATGTCTTTTTAGGTATGTAAATACACACATCAAAAGTGTCTAGGGATCAACATACACACATCAAAAGTGTCTAGGGATCAACATATATTTTTGCAATAACTTTTCTCTTGATTGATATTAATTTAAATTTTCTTTAAGGATTCATCAAATAAAGTGTTTTCGTTTGTCACAGTAACGATAAACCAAGTCACCTTTGCATTAATAAAGAAATTTGCCATTTTCCTAATAAAGGGATTTTTGACATTTGAACCACTAACATTAAAGTTCGAAAAAAAGACTGAAATAACAGTTTTCTTTAAAATTTTATTGGGTAACTTAAACAATTAATAATCCGTGTTTCTACCGCGAACACTAACAACACAAGAACATCGGTTTGGCATACTCAAAATGAGTTCATCCAAATCACGCTGTGGAATGGCCGCCCATGTTCGTTGCAACAACAAAAAAAGGTCTTCTTGCAACTGGATACCCTCCATATTCGGCAGAGCTCTTCTCTGTAGCATATCCCATGCATGCTCAATCGGGTTCAAGTCTGGCGACTGAGCAGGCCAGGGCAGGACATTGATGTTAGCTGCGGCGAGAGTCTGTCTTACAACTCTTGCGGTGTGCGGTCGTGCATTATCATGCATTAACTGAAATAAGGGACCGATTTGCACTTGTAGAGGAACGATGACGTCAGATACAATCGTCTCAGCATAAATTTGAGCGTTGAGGTTGCCTCTGATCCAAATCAACTCAGTTCTTCCGCCGATCCAAATACCCGCCCATACCATGATGGTTCCACCACTATAAGGATGGACTTCCTGGCAGGATTTTAATCGCTGTTGGCGTCCAGGGGTTCTCCAGTGTCGTATACGTCTTGTATCCGGTCTCATACCAAAACGAGACTCATCAGAAAAGCACACGAAACGCCATTGTTCTTCTGCCCAATTTCTGTGTTCAAGAGCCCATTGATATCGAATCCTACGATTGTGCATTGCTATAGGTGGTACCCGTAGCGGTCTTCGGGAATGAAGGTTCACTTCATGCAAGCGGTTTCTGACTGTTTGGTCGCTAATTAAGTTCCCTGAAGAGTGATGAAGCCTCACGGCTAACATCATGGCGGTTATTGTTGGAGCTCTTCGAGTTAAGATTTGAATGTATCGGTCTTGTCTCCGTGTCGCCAGACTTGAACCCGATTGAGCATGCATGGGATATGCTACAGAGAAGAGCTCTGCCGAATATGGAGGGTATCCAGTTGCAAGAAGACCTTTTTTTGTTGTTGCAACGAACATGGGCGGCCATTCCACAGCGTGATTTGGATGAACTCATTTTGAGTATGCCAAACCGATGTTCTTGTGTTGTTAGTGTTCGCGGTAGAAACACGGATTATTAATTGTTTAAGTTACCCAATAAAATTTTAAAGAAAACTGTTATTTCAGTCTTTTTTTCGAACTTTAATGTTAGTGGTTCAAATGTCAAAAATCCCTTTATTAGGAAAATGGCAAATTTCTTTATTAATGCAAAGGTGACTTGGTTTATCGTTACTGTGACAAACGAAAACACTTTATTTGATGAATCCTTAAAGAAAATTTAAATTAATATCAATCAAGAGAAAAGTTATTGCAAAAATATATGTTGATCCCTAGACACTTTTGATGTGTGTATATTTTTGCAATAACTTTTCTCTTGATTGATATTAATTTAAATTTTCTTTAAGGATTCATCAAATAAAGTGTTTTCGTTTGTCACAGTAACGATAAACCAAGTCACCTTTGCATTAATAAAGAAATTTGCCATTTTCCTAATAAAGGGATTTTTGACATTTGAACCACTAACATTAAAGTTCGAAAAAAAGACTGAAATAACAGTTTTCTTTAAAATTTTATTGGGTAACTTAAACAATTAATAATCCGTGTTTCTACCGCGAACACTAACAACACAAGAACATCGGTTTGGCATACTCAAAATGAGTTCATCCAAATCACGCTGTGGAATGGCCGCCCATGTTCGTTGCAACAACAAAAAAAGGTCTTCTTGCAACTGGATACCCTCCATATTCGGCAGAGCTCTTCTCTGTAGCATATCCCATGCATGCTCAATCGGGTTCAAGTCTGGCGACTGAGCAGGCCAGGGCAGGACATTGATGTTAGCTGCGGCGAGAGTCTGTCTTACAACTCTTGCGGTGTGCGGTCGTGCATTATCATGCATTAACTGAAATAAGGGACCGATTTGCACTTGTAGAGGAACGATGACGTCAGATACAATCGTCTCAGCATAAATTTGAGCGTTGAGGTTGCCTCTGATCCAAATCAACTCAGTTCTTCCGCCGATCCAAATACCCGCCCATACCATGATGGTTCCACCACTATAAGGATGGACTTCCTGGCAGGATTTTAATCGCTGTTGGCGTCCAGGGGTTCTCCAGTGTCGTATACGTCTTGTATCCGGTCTCATACCAAAACGAGACTCATCAGAAAAGCACACGAAACGCCATTGTTCTTCTGCCCAATTTCTGTGTTCAAGAGCCCATTGATATCGAATCCTACGATTGTGCATTGCTATAGGTGGTACCCGTAGCGGTCTTCGGGAATGAAGGTTCACTTCATGCAAGCGGTTTCTGACTGTTTGGTCGCTAATTAAGTTCCCTGAAGAGTGATGAAGCCTCACGGCTAACATCATGGCGGTTATTGTTGGAGCTCTTCGAGTTAAGATTTGAATGTATCGGTCTTGTCTCCGTGTGGTGCAGCGATACAGTCCTTCATGGCGCTCAGCCACGGTACCAGTGCTTCGGTAACGTGTCCAAAGTCGACTGATAATACTCTGACTTGTATTCAGAGCTAAAGCCACAGTACGTTGCCGGGAACCAGCTTCTATCATTCCCACGGCTCTGAGCATTTCTTCCCTGCTTAAATGACGTCGCCGCTCCATAATAACGTTGGTTTTAATCAGTAGTAGGGAAACAGTAGCACTAATAATGTCTTCAATGCGTTGTATGTTTTTATAGGGAAAATATTGACAGCTGATTTTCATCTTTTACTCGAATTTGATTGACAGTTCCTGTTTCAAATTATGAAATGCACCAAAAAGGATCCATATAAATTTATAAAATCATAAATTTATTACAAAGCCACATCTCAATCTCAAGAAATCCGCATAAAAATGCTTGATCCCTAGACACTTTTGATGTGTGTATTATGTGAATAAAATAAATGTCATATAATATTGAATGATTGGTTTAACTGAAAATGAATTAGTCTTATTTTATCAATGGAACTTAGATACCTACACACTTAAAATAAATCTTCAACAACGTCATCATTCCTCTTCCAATATACAACTTTTTTTTTGATATCCCATAGTTATATTCTTTAAGTAAAAATAATACGAAAAAGTCCTAAAATATGTGGTCCAAAAGGCAGAGTTTCGAAAAATGATCTATCAATCTGCCTGCCGTTTCCCAACTATGTTCAGGTCGGCTTTTAGTCTACCCGGATGCATCCGAATACCAGTATTTTACATGGAGGGACTACCTATCTGACCTCCACAACCGAGTAACTGGGTAATACGATACCCCTTGGTAAGACTGGCTGTCAGACTTTCAGGCTTCTGACGACCCGTAACGACTGTAAAAGATCCACGAATGACAGCCGGGATCAACGGCTTACGTGCTTTCCGAGGCACGGAGGAGTCTCGTTACGTAAAGATGTTTACCCTACGGACCAAACCCGGCAAGCGTAGCTTAACCAGATGGATCGACCCGTGCGGCTGTTATTACATCAATCATAATTAATTTTACTCGATGTTTAGGTATCTAAGTTTCATTGCAAATGTGTAGAGTCAAGTTCTTCCAACTAAACAGACAGCTGTGCTGCTGGGGAGTTTGTTGCGCCACTTCTTCTTCCCAGCTAAAGCACTAGGAAGTGGTGAAGGGTGGGCGTTTTTGGGGACTGTCTTATGTAACTTTGTCCTTCGAAAAGTGCCGATTTTTAGCCTAATTTGAATAAAGGACTTCTGATTTTGATTTTGATTGCCAAAAAACTAGAAATTCACTTTCATTCAAGCCATGCATACACTAAAGAATGTGCTGTACTCCACACCCTTTTGCACACAAAATACAGTTATCCAAACACTTAAAAATACCTTTTTCAAATAAATAATTGACCAACAATGCAACACCGGATATCTATTCAAGGGTTTAAGTAGCCTCTCAAAGCGCATGCCGGCAAAATTCTTGTAAACATCACAACAAAATGGATTCTTCAAAACGCTGTTACGTATGAATAAATCGCCTCTTTGTAAGGTATCTCAGAAATGGTGAGTATGAATCTATTGTAGGTATAGAGGCCAGCTTAACTGCACATCAAGTTACCACAATCTGTCAGATTTCTTTGATAGTATTTCAACTTTATTGCAAAGACATAAGGTTCATTTTGACATAGCTTGATGTGCTGGCGTCTGTACATTGTAGAGCGGTATAAATAAGCCCATAATATTCCCACTGCTGGGACTCAGACCTTATCTCTGAATGGGATAAACTATTATTAGCGTGGTATGTCGATGAGCTACTGAATGTAATGCTCTATTTACGGCAGTTTTTTTAGGGCTCCGTACGTCCAAATGAGTTGGAATCTTTGTAGTGTGTCACTCGTGTGTCTGTCTGTCCGTGTGTCAGCTATTTACATGTATAGATAAACTACGATAACATGGCGCCCCTCCAAATGACTGTTTCAATGTTTGTAGTCACATCCTTACGAAAGAGTTTGTATGTAGTTGTAAGTATTCGTGTTCAGTAGCAGGCCGTCAGGTTAAGCTACGCTTGCCGGGGTTGGCGATGGATTGGTGACCATCTTTACATACCGAGACTCCTCCTGGCCCGGAAAGCACGTTAAGCCGTTTGTCCCGGCTGACATTTGTGCATCTTTGACAGTCGTAACGGGTAGTCAGAAGCCCAAAAATCTGACAGCCAGTCTTACCAAGAGGTATCGTATTGCCCAGTTACTGGGTTGTTGACGGCAGATAGGCAGTCGCTCCATGTAAAATACTGGTATTCAGCTGCATCCGGTTAGAATGGAAGCCGACCCCAACATAGTTGGGAAAAGGCAGGCAGATGATGGTGATTGTAAATTTAAAGTTATTGTTGTAAATAACACTTTGCCAAACCTGGGAATCGAACCGAACACCTCATGTTACTAGTTTAGATATTGAAAAGTAACTGCATTGATAAAATACACAAATTAATTAGAATTCGTTACAATTACTTAACACAAACACTGCCACTATGTTTTGTGCTATTCTAATCTCAGTGTGTAAGATTTGGATCTAACATGAAGGTTTTATTTACTTTATAAGTTAAATGTTGGTTTAACGACATAATTAGTAAATAGGTATGGAAAAAGGATATAAAACTCAATTATTTGTTACAACACACATTAATTTATTTACAAAGTAACACAAAAGACGTCAAAATAAAAAAGTGACTGTCAACATTATTTTAGTCGAGGTGCAAAATTCTCATTTTCTTGCGTTTTTTTTTGCAATTTGCAGGTCTATGTCAGGTTGTATTTTGATTAACATATGATTTGCGGTCGTAGCAAGTATTTACAGAATTATAATCATTACTAGCTTCCGCCCGCGGCTTCGCCCGCATAATATGTCGACTAATTATACATATAAACCTTCCTCTTCAATCACTCTTATCTATTAAAAAAACCGCATCAAAATCCGTTGCGTGACAACCCATAACGACGGTCAAAGATGCACAAATGACAGCCGGGACCAACGGCTTAACGTGCTTTCTGAGTCACGGCGGAGTCTCGTTATGAAAAGGTGGTCACCTATCCACGACGAACCCCAGCAAGCGTAGCTTAACCTAATAGATCGACCTGTGCGGCTGTTAGTACTTAGCCACGAGCTCCTCGAATGAAAACGCATGCACCAAAATAATTCTGATAGTCATTTTTTTGGTATTTTTTTTTATTCCAATAAATTCAAATTCTCTTAGAATTTTTCTTCTTTATTTTGAACCTAGATTGGACTCTCGGTCTTTGTGTCTTATTGCCTGGATTATGTTTCTGGTGTCTCTGCCTGAACCCTGGTTTGTGTCGGTGTATTTGATGTCGTTTCTTCGCTCTTCTCTTCTTGTGTGATCGTTGAAGTCGCTTCCTACCTTCCTTTCTTTCTCTTGGTGACCGTGATGTGTGCCTGCGAGGTTTAGTTCGAGTGTGTCGCGAAGGTGGGTTTCCTGTGGGAATACATAAGATACTGATAGCCTTGTTACTCTGGTGGTGGTACTGCTGAGCATGAGGGCTTGGATTCCATTCCCGGGTCGGGCAAAGAGCTTTTGGGTTTTTACATCTGGGATTTCTTAGTAGCAGACTGTAGTCTGTGTTTGAGCCTGGTTAATGGCAATAGGCTTGCTCCATGTTAGGGACTTAAACATAAAAGGCGTAATGTACATCCAAAGTTGCGTCTTGATCGGGTGGTGAGCTACCCATTACTCACCGCCCGCAGGCCCGCGCCTACGGTCGAAGCTGTCACGCGGCTCCCAACGCCCGAGGCGTCTCTCGCAGTGGCTAGCACGGGAGGAACTTTCCCTCTCCCATCCCGCCACCTCCTTCGCGAGCATGACTGCTTCACAGAAAGACGTGACTGCCTCCCACTCACTCTCGCTCTGGACCATGGCATGCACCAGGGCGCCTGGCCCTGCGAGAGGTCGCCACCGCCGCCAATCGCCTCTATGAGGATACGGTGGAGCTCCGCCAAGCGGGGCAGATTTCCACCGTGTGTTCCACCTTATGCTCTAGGCGATCCTGTGGTGACACCCGGGTGTTTGCTCCCGCCTGATTATGTGCAGGAACCTCCCGAAACATCCATGTCCGGCGAGGACCTGCGTCAGGCGGTAGATGAGGGCGCCGTGACGCCTCTTTAGGCACTCCTCGAAGAGAGGTCCTACCGCCACTATCGTTGGCTTTTCCACCTGCAATTTCTTTGTAGCAGCCTGGGGTCTGGATTCATGCCTGGTTTTCACATGATCTGACCAAGATTATGTCTGGATATTAAAAGAGACTGCGACCTCTGAGTTTGTTTCGGCCTTTCTTCTCAGAGTAGTCAGTTAGGAAACGCCGACCTCATCTAGTTTAAAAATATTATTGAAGTGTAAAAGTCAATCAAATATTTTTTATTTACCATCGGGTGGACCGTCTGCTGGTCGGACATCACCGCTCCGCAGTGAAGTTCTTGGACGCTTATATGTTTTCAACTGTAAGTTCACGGAGTCTATCAGTTCCTGACGCTGCTCCGTGTCCTTGAGACGTCGATACGGTCTGAGGAAGTTATGGATGAGGCTGTTGCAGAGCCAATAGCCGGTCAGTGAAACTGGAATAGAACAGAATCATCATTCTCATCATCATCATTCTCCTGTCCTTATCCCAATTTATTAGTGCTCGGCGCAACATGTCTTTTTCTTCCATATTTCTCTATTAGTCGTCATCTCGGTAGTCGCTCCCTTTCTAGCCATATCATCTTTCACACAATCCATCCATCGTTGCTTTGGTCTCCCTCTACTTGTATAGCCATTCATACTCACAACTTTCCTGACAACATTTTCCTCATTCCTCCGCATAACATGCCCGTACCATGACAACCGATTTCCACACAACTTTTCAGTCACCGGTAACCATTCGCGTAACATACACATCCCTCTTAGCATTCTCATCTCAGCTGCATGCAATTGTCTTTCATTCATATCTTCTGTGGCCCAACACTCTGATCCATACAGGACGGCAGGTCTATTTCCTTATTCCTCCGCATAACATGCCCATACCATGACAACCGAACAGAATACACCAATTTATTTATTTTAGCTTGAAGGAAATGGGTTTGGGCGTGTCACGTTAGCCGGCAACATAGTGACCGCTGGGCAATAGTCGCTACAAGGTGGGTGCCTGAGGAAGGCCGGCCCAGGAAGAGGTGGCGAGACGACCTAGACGCATACCGCAGGGGATGAATCGAGGTGTCTTTACGATAAGAATTCTGGAAGTATTTTCGGGAGGCCTTTGCTCAGCATTGGGACATTGTAGGTCTATTAGGTAAAAATGACTGGTGGTCTTTCTACGACGTATCGGTTTACGCAGTAACCGGGTTGTGGAGGTCAGATAGGCAAGACTGGCTGTCAGATTTTCGGGCTTCTGACGACCCGTAACGACTGTCAAAGATGCATAAAATTACAGCCGGGACCAACGGCTTAACGTCTTTTCCGTGGCACGGAGGAGTCTCGATATGTAAAGGTCACCCATCTACGGAGCAACCCCGGAAAGCGTAGCTTAACCTGATAGATCGACCCGTGCGGCTATTATTACTTAGACACGAGCTCATGGAGGTAATTTAGATGCCAACCTGTTATTGTTGAATTTCGAAGCTGTTCGAGAAAAAGTTGGTTCCGACATCCATAAAGTTACTCTGCGTATGCGTCCTGTTACCTTTTCAAGCCGCTCCATGTAAAATACTGGTATTCAGCTGCACCCGGTTAGACTGGAAACTGACCAAAACATAGTTGGGAATAGCAGGCAGATGATGACAATGGTCTACATACTATTAGGATACGCCGCGAACTCCTGCAGGGCATCAAACAGCAGTCTTCCCTCGTCGTCCTCATACAACATGTCAGCATACTCCAGGATTGTGTTCACTTCCACCGACAGCTTCTGGTGTCGCTGACTGAGCGTGTGATGCAGATCAGCTGCGTAATCTGATGGAAGAAGACGTATTAAGATGGATGCGCTAATATAGTGACGATCCGTGTATTTAGACGACACGGTTGGCGCAGTGGTTGAGCGATTGACTGCCGCGCAGCATGTCGCGGGTTCGATTCCCGCACGGTACAAATATTTGTACGACCTGCAAGTATTTTTTCCGGGTCTGGGGGTTTTTCTATCTATAAAATGTTTGTAGTTATATACTAAAAAAAAATATTTAAGTAGTTGATCAGCCATCTCGTTACCATAACACAAGCATTAGGTTGCTTAGTTTGGGACTATATGGCGTTGTGTGAAATGTCCCAGGGTATTATTATAATAGTCCAGTTATAGTAGTTCAAATTTTTTTACGGAAATTCTGTAATTTGCAGGTCAGTGTCGAGGTAGTAAGTTGATCAAAATTCGAATCGCGACTATTAAAAATGTGTATTTATAAAATTAAAATCATTAAGTCATCGATACATATAAGAATTGAAGAACAGCAGTCATAGCCTAGTGGTGTGACCGTGGGACTGCCAAGTCATGAGTCTCGAGTTGGAACCACTGATTTTACGGATTCACGTGCGTATAGTATAATTAACACTTGCTTAAAAATCGGTGAAGGAAAACATCATGAGGAAACCAGCATGACTGAGAGATATTTCACAACAGCATGTGAAGCTAAGTCAGAGGCCCATGGGCAACATAAAAACTTTGACACCAGGTTAGTCACTAACCACACGAAGAAGAAAGAGAAGAAGATATGTGGTAGCTTACTCTGTATGACGCCTATCTTCGATACTTTCAGCCACCTAGCGAGCTCACTAGTGACATCTATGAGAGGCGTGCCGAACCATCGCAACTTTCCTTTTTGGTAGAAGCTGTAACAAATTACATGATTTAAGTAGAGTACCATTAAAATAGATGGACTTTTAACACACCGTTCAGTATCTAACCAAAGATAGCCAATAAAATCAACAATGATTAAAGTAAATCACTTTAATCAGTGTTTATTTTCTTAGTTACCTTTAATTTAACCTTTGCCTCGGAGAGCACGTTAAGCCGTTGGTCCCGGCTGGCATTTGTGCATCTTTGACAGTCGTTAGGGGGCATCCATAAATTACGTGAGATATTTTAGGGGGGGAGGGGGTCTCGGCAAATATCACGCAATTTTTTTTTTATTGAAACAAAAAAAAAACTATTTTGGTCCATTTAATCCAGATTGGTACATGCTTAAGATTTAATCTTAAGCGTAATCATAATACGATTAAGATCATTCACAACTTTTTTTTTTTTTCTACAATAACAATCCAACGCCTTTACGTAAGAAACCCACATTTTGAAAAATCTCACGTGAGACTGGGGGACGGGGGAGGACGGGGGAGGGTTGAATAAAATCTCACGACATCTCACCAGGGGGGGAGAGGGGGACAGAAATTTAAAAAAACACCTCACGTAATTTATAGACGCCCCCCTTACGGGTAGTCAGAAGCCCGAAAATCTGACAGCCAGTCTTACCACGGGGTATCGTATTGCCAGTCAGATAGGCAGTCGCTCCATGTATAATACTGGTATTCAGCTGCATCCGGTTAGACTGGAAGCCGACCCCAACATAGTTGGAAAAAGGCTAGGCAGATCTTTAATTTAACCTTAAATAATAAATTGCCGGCACACTAGAATAAACACATCTATTATGGGTAGGTACTTGCACACTTGTAAGTATCTAATGCCTTTTTCTCTATATATTTTTTTAGCATTGTCCTTATTTTGGTGATCTGAATGATTTGTGAAAGTTTGTCCGTCTATTCTATAATGACACCTTATGTAATGTATGTATACATATAAGATTTTTCTTTGGATTTTTGGAGGTGTTAATCTCTGGAACTACAATTCGGATTTGAAAAAAAAAACTTTTTGCATTTGATAGCCCCATTCTTGAGAAAGGCTTTAAGGTATTATCATCAGGCTAGGACCCATAGCCACGGTGCAGAAATAAAAAAAGTCAGCAAGAACGCTAAGCAGAAACGAAGTGATAGCGCGGGCAGGCGATGCGATGCGAGGGAGTAGGTCGGGGTTAACACGCGCACGAAGTCGCGGGCTAAAGCTAGTCATGAATAATTGCTGCTTTGTTTATCCACTTCATCAGCAGTCGCTCACTGTAAAATATTTGTATTCATCTGAAGCTGGTTATGGTTGAAGCGGATACCAACATAAACTCAAATTCAAACCATTTATTTTAAATAAACCAATTACAGGCACTTTTGAATTGTCAAGGGGTCGGTCAGTCAGAAAGATGAAGCAGGTTGCCCATTCCAAAGCAGTAGGTACCTATGGAGAAGAACGGGCAAGAAACTCCATGGACACTCTTTTAAATCAAAATATGTCAACAAAACCTGGGTTACATCATTCATGTTGAAATATACACGTGAGAACGATGCAGAACTTAATAAAAGCGTCCATAAATTACAAAATTTAAAAAACAATTCCAAAATTAAGTTAAATTTTAAAACAGCCGTGGCAGCTAAGAGGTGACCAGTCCCTACTGACGGCGCCCGTTCATGAACATGACGCATGGATTAGCACCATTCAGCTCAACCATTTTGATGGGAGCTAAATGATCCAACTTATTGAACGCCAGAGCATCAACCCACGCGCGTGTTCTCCACGTCAAGCTCCACGGTAAGAAAAAATAAATTTGTATTTATTTCTTACTCTTATCATGAATTTCCCAATATCCACGGTGTCTTTTAATTAGTTCCGTGTCATTAAATACGTACGAGAGCTTCAATTTTTAAGATATCTATATAAACACACAAAAAAGTAATGATTTATTTGTTTATTAATTTTTGTGTTATAGTGTACAATATTGTCACATATTTGTGTCGTTTTCGTATGGGGCATGCGCTTGCTTGCCACGTTTATGTGACAATAGCGTTCAAAAGGTTCATTGAATGACACATACCGGTATATAATCCTGTCTGCATGCTTAACCACATCACGGACTGTTTGCCCCTCCTTCGCGGCTACGAGGCGCGTCAGCTCTATCAGAAACACCATCATATATCCCTCTTTAAGTGTTCCTATCATTTGGAAGTAAGATTGCGCTACTGTAGTCTCTGAAAAAAAAAAACAGAATCAGCATGGCATAAAAAGAGACACGCTCACACTGATCAGTGGCTGGAACATTGCGAGGCTTTTACCCGCTACTGGACAACAGCCTACCGAACTTCTCTGTCTATCTTTTGGGATATCTAGCCACGTGACTTGCAAACATGTCAGTCCCTCGAGACGGATCACAATCCTGCTCGAAGGACGCAACCATATAGATTTAATAAAATTATGATTATTATGTATTTATTATTTCACATATTGACCTGGCTCTCTTTAGTAACATTGTTTTTTAAAGCATCCGGCCACGTGACTTGCAAATATGTTGGGCCCTCGAGCCGGATCACAATACGACTCGAAGGACGCAACCAAATAAAGGTAATAAATATAGTTATTAGTTATTTATTTCTTTAGATATTGTCTTGGTTCTCTATAGTAACATCGTTTCTTAAAGCATCCGGCACGTGACATGCAAACATGTTGGGCCCTCGAGCCGGATCACAATCCGGCTCGAAGGACGCAACCATATAGAGTGAATAAATATGATTATAATTTATTTATTTCTTCAGGCAACATTGTTTTTTGAAGTTTAAGTAATAAAATGACACAGCAAAAATGCATACGTTTAAAAAATTGTCCTGCAGTAGTCACGCTCGACGTTGCCGTCTGGTTCGATTCTACTTCCATCCTGTACGCGTACCACAACTGCTGTGCCAACTCCGGTATTTCACGCATGCTCAAGACCTCTTCAGCACCATCGGAGGTAGTATCTTCAGATCTTACTGCCATGCCATCGGTGAGAAGAAGATTAGGGGACATTTTTTTCCTGGTTCTAGTTGTAAGAGTATGAGAACGTTTTATTCTATGCAATGCAGGTTGTCTAGACCATCTCACAGGGTACTGTGACGCTTTGGCTTTCGACCCTGGGTTTCTTCTCTTAGATATCTCAAGCACTGATATCCCCTGTCGCGGCTGGTGCGTGAACGAGTTGTTCTTCAACTGTTTCTTACTGATCTTTTGTTGCGTTTTCTTCGGATTCTGACTGTTTGCTTCTGGCAATCTTTCAGCTGACGATGAAAGATTTTTAATTAGTATAATTTTTGCGGTGACACTTTTATTTTCAAACAAGAAGTGAGTGAACAGAGAAGAAAGAAGTGTGAATCACGCACAGCGATGGATTCCGTAGTTGGGATGAATTTATACCAAAGACAAATAAATTTTGCACTTAAAAAAATGTTCTACCAAACATCGAATTTAAAGAAATTGAATGAGTTGGCTAAGTAATAACAGCCGCACGGATCCTTTCATCAGGTTAAGCTACGCTTGCCGGGGTTGATCCGTGGATGAGTGACCATCTTTACATGTCGAGACTCCTCTGACTCGGAAAGCTCGTTAAGCCGTTGGTCCCGGCTGTCATTCGTGGATCTTTGACAGTCGTTACGGGTCGTCAGAAGCCCGGAAGTCGACAGCTCGGTAGACAACAAATCTTACCAATGGGTAAGCCTGCCGGGTCAGCGGGATTTTCCGAAAGGGTTACCGCTACTCCGGAACATAGGGCTAAGGATGGAAAATGGATGAGTTTTAGTCAGTAAGAGTCTGACACTCCCTTCCGCTCCACTCAGAGCGGGAGTCGTAATTCCCAACCTAAAAAAAGGGGTATCGTATTACCCAGGTACTGGCTGGGTTGTGGAGGTCAGATAGGCAGTCGCTCCATGTAAAATACTTGCATGCAGCTGCATCCGAAACTGGAAGCTGACCTCAACATAGTTGGGAAAAGGCAAGGCAGATTCATTGACTTACTCAAAGATGGTCCTATGGGCGTTGGCTCTGTAGGACTCTGTAGGTTCGTATCATGGCTGATGGCAGCACGAAGGTTGGAGTCATGAGGAGTCATCCGGTTCGTCTGGTCTACTCCTGGAGTACTGTTCCACATGATATCCATGATGTTACAGTTCAAGAAACTGTGGTTCCTTGCCACTTCATCTTTAATTCTTAGTGGTTCGTTTGAGTTAACTGAAAATGAGGATGTATTAAATGAGTCTTTTCAATTTTTGTTTTTTTTTTTCAGCTTGGTAAATTACTAGCAGTGGGCCAAACAAGTACGGACGGAGTAGGCCAGCATTTCAAGCTACCCCGATCTGTCAAATTTCTTTGATAGATTTTCAAGTTTATTACAAAAGAATAAGGTTCATGTTCAATTGTGAATATTTGACAGTTTTGTATTGTTGGATGTGCTGGCGGCTGGCTACATATTTGTATAATTATCACTTGTTTAAAAAACGGTGGATGTGTTCCTCCACCGTTTTTTGAGGTCCCATGGGCAGCATGAAAACTCTGCAGGTTAGTTACTAACCACACGAAAAGAAGAAGAAGATGTTAGAAACAAAAGGGTTGGTCTATTTCTAACCTTTAAAAAAGGTTCTAAGTATATTCCACTGTATTTTTTTTTGGTAGAAGAAGACAAGTGGAGACTGAAATAATGACATAAACAACGAAATATAATACAAACCTTTCTCAAATTCAACACAGTTCAAAGAATCGTAATCTATACTAATATTATAAAGAGGTAAAATTTGTAAGTTTGTATGTAGGGGGTAATCTCCGGAACTAATGATCCAATTTCAAAAATTTTTTCACTGATAGAAAGCTACATTATTCCTGAGTGCTATAGGCTATAAATTATATTTATATCATACATATTAGCCGAGCTGTCGCAATTTTTGTCTAGCAAGTCGGAAAGAAATACCTCCGAAAACAGAATTATTTGCATGCGCTGCCTAAACAGTTACAGTATATCGTAATTTTCCGCGGACGAAGTCGCGGGCAGAAGCTAGTGAAAAAATAAACTTAAAAAAAATAATAGCATAGTGTTTCGTCACTTTGAATGTGTTCTTATTTCAAACATGTTGGTATTGCAATTTTTTACTTCACTTAAAAGGGGGTAATTTTTTTTTGTGTGTTTGAAATGTGTTTCTCACTTTTGTGGTCGATAATTTGACTAATAAGTTAATATTTTATAATTTCACACAGTGTCAATATTATTTAATTGTTCAAATATTTTAAAAACATTCTCACGATTTTAAATATTATATTCACTTTGTTTACTATTTGAAGTGTACAATTTTATTTATATTTAATTAATAAAATATTTGAAACTATTATTTTTTAAAAGGCCCATTTACAAATTCTCAAAAATTTTAACTTTATTTAAAACTAGTTACTATTTCTGTTTTATTATCAATAAAATTGTAGTCATATTTTTATTTAACTAGAAATAAAAAATATTCCATTTTTATAGTTTTATGATTCCATAAATATGTTAGTATTTTTATATTAAAATTAAAGTGTGTATTTGCTTGTTTACTGCTGTGAGATATTTGGGATTTTTATATGTCGTTGTTTATTCCAAGCCTCATTTTGACTTCAGCGGGATTGTCCGAAAGGGTTACCGCTGCCCCGGAACACAAAGGGCTAAGGAAGGAACATGGATGGGTTTAAGACAGTAAGAGTCTGACACTCCGGTCCACAGCGGGAGGATACATTTGATGATTTCCCACCCTCAAAAAAAAAAGCGATGGTAACCTAACCTAACACGTAACCAGTTTATTAGTTTATATAGGTTTTACTTGCAATGCAACCGAAAATTTAAAGAATTGCGTTAAAAATCCCGCAACTTGTTCTAAAAGTGATCGACAGGAAAACTTAAAAAAACAAAAAATGAGAGAATAATTAAGACTTTCGGTGAACAGTCTCAAGATCTATGCTGCTGGGGAGTTTGTTGAGTCGCTTCCAGAGCCTGCTCTACTTTTTATGTTTATTCTTCTTATGCACTAAGAAATGGTGAGGGTATTTGAGGAACAGTCGTACGTAATTTCACGACGTTTAAAAAGTGCTGACTTTCAACCTAGATACTCGTAGAATAAATGACTTTTGGTTTTGATACCATTATCAATGTAACGCTCGACTCACACATAAGTCATCAAAAAATTTATTGATTATTAACTTCATTGCACTGACCTGTCATTGGAGGAGTGCACTGGACTAAAACCTCTATAAAATGTGTCTTTTAGTAAATTTTCTTGTATAGTAAGTAGTCTTAAATAGATATATGAGAAAACATAACCTAGTCTTTGCTATCACGCAGTCGGGTAATCTACAACGTGGCGCTACAATGGTGACATTAATTTACGGGTAGGGCTAGTGCCCATTAATCATATAAATGTTGATAGATAGAAAAAAAACACATTTTTTTCACACAAACTAAGTAATAAAAACACTTTGCCTACTTTTTGCAGTTGTTTCATCCTTATAGTATTGCTCACTCGTTTTAATTTCATTGATGTGAATGTTATGATCCTTGACCCCGGCAAATGCCCGATGCGCGACCGTTCTTAAAGTATAGGTTGCTCTAAGATGCTATTTTCTAACATCTATACATTGACTTATAATAAAATTGTAGAAAAGTGGAGTCTGTATAATGGAAATATATAAAAAAAGTAGCAGGAGTTGTTATTATATCGATGCCGAACCCGAAATTGTATTTTTTTTTGTCTGTTTGACTGTGTGTTTTTGCACGCTAATATCAGAAACGGATTATTCAATTTAGATGCAGTTTTCAATAATATATTGTAGTAAGATTCATTTAACATTTAGTGTTTATTTCATGTCAATCGGTTCATAAATAAAAAGTTATGTCAATTTAAAGAATCACGGCGAACGTTGTCACCATTCCACGCGGACGAAGCCGCGGGCACAGCTAGTTTTAAATATATCTCTACATAATAACGTTTAATGGAAATTTAATGTCTGCATGAAACAAAAATGTGACAACGTATATGTGTGTTAAATTAATGTCACCATTGTAGCGCCACATTGTATAAATAAATCACTGTTTGCGCCTGTCTAGTTTACGTTAGCAATGAGTAGCGCGTTAGTGAGTAGCTGCGTTCTAGTTTCAATAAGTTAATATGTTTGGACTGAAAAATAGAACAATCCTTTGCATCTCTAGAAAAACTAATTTACCTTGGACTGCTGCCATGCTAAAATTAAATTAATTGAACATATGAGCCACATCACGGACAAACAATGCGACAGGCCCAGACAAAGATGGCAGGATCAGCTTATTTTTTTCATATTTTAACAGCGACTGACCTGACTTATTAAGTTAATTTAACATAGCATAAAATACATCAAGCCTTGAATTCCTCGACGGGTTAGGCAGAGTTGTGCCTTAGCATGTACACCCACATTCTGCCAGTTATAATAATATAATAATAATAATAATATCCTTGGACATTTAACACAACGCCATATCGTCCCAAGCTAAGCAACCTAATGCTTGTGTTATGGTAACGATATGGCTGATAAACTTAAATTAATTGAACATATGAGCCACATGACGGACAAACAATGCGACAGGCCCAGACAAAGATGGCAGGATCAGCTTATTTTTTTCATATTTTAACAGCGACTGACCTGACTTATTAAGTTAATTTAACATAGCATAAAATACATCAAGCCTTGAATTCCTCGACGGGTTAGGCAGAGTTGTGCCTTAGCATGTACACCCACATTCTGCCAGTTATAATAATATAATAATAATAATAATATCCTTGGACATTTCACACAACGCCATATCGTCCCAAGCTAAGCAACCTAATACTTGTGTTATGGTAACGATATGGCTGATAAACTTAAATTAATTGAACATATGAGCTACATGACGGACAAACAATGCGACAGGCCCAGACAAAGATGGCAGGATCAGCTTAACTGATTTTTCATATTTTAACAGCGACTGACCTGACTTATTAAGTTAATTCAACATAACATTAAATACATCAAGCCTTGCATTCCTCGACGGGTTAGGCAGAGTTGTGCCTTAGCATGTACACCCACATTCTGCCAGTTATAATAATATAATAATAATAATAATATCCTTGGACATTTCACACAACGCCATATCGTCCCAAGCTAAGCAACCTAATGCTTGTGTTATGGTAACGATATGGCTGATAAACTACTTATATACATTTTTTTTTGTAAATACCTAAGTATATATTATAGATAGAAAACACCCAGACTCGTAACAAATACTTGCAGGTCGTACAAATATTTGTTCCGTGCGGGAATCGAACCCGCGACATAGTGCGCAGCAGCCAATCGCTCAACCACTGCGCCAACCGTGTCGTCGCAGTTATGTTTCAGTCTCGCGTTAAAGGCGAGGCTTTATCCATCAACCGGGACAATTCAAACACACAATGACACTTTTCACGACCTGGGAATCAAACTTGATGAAATTCGAAATTATATCGTACCTAGGACCTCCCGCTCAGTAGTAACGCAGTCACTGGACTAACGATGCAGAAGAAGGAACGAACGATTCATTCATTTAAATTATAAATATACATTTTAACAAATGAATTCATAAGCACAAATTCAGACTCCGGGCTGCTACTCATAAATTCTAGATGGATAAATCCCGAAACACTTTGTCCGACCCAGGAAATGAACCAAAAGACGTCATTCTCAGCAGTAGCGCTTACAACCACTAGACCAACCAGGCAGTGAATAAGTCTTTTAATTAAATTAATTAATTAAAAACTTATTTTTAATAACGTCATTAATATTAAGGCAGATGGATATACGAGTAGAGGCAGACCAAAGAAACGATGGATGGATTGTGTGAAAGGGAGCGACTACCGAGATAACGACTAATAGAGAAGTATGGAAGAAAAAAACATGTTGCGCCGAGCACTAATAAACTGAATTAGAGAATGATGATGAACGTCATTAATAGGATTTTTTACTTGCATCCTTACTGCTATGGAATATTTTGCACAATTTTTTTAAGACCTATAAACGTGGTCCCCTATGTACACTACAAAATATAGCTTGCCGCAAACTCAATCAAAATGAAACTCAAAACAAACAATAAATATAACTACCAAATATTCTGAACAGAAGAAAACAAGTGTACACTTTCATTTTAATATAAAATTACTAACATTTTTATGGAATCATAAAACTTTTTATATATGCACACTCAACTATTTTTTATTTCTAATTCAATAAATAATATTACTACAATTTTATTGATAATAAAACTGAAATAGTAACTACTTTTAAACAAAGTTTTAGATTTTTGTCGGTTTTAAAATAGCTTTTTTAAAAATTATTCGAAATGTGTTCGTAAATTTTAAATTTAAATTAACGGTCAAGCCTGTGTGGCACCAAAAGAGTTTAATAAAAAAAATACTATCAATCTAACTAGCCTTTTGCCAACTACATATGTTAGGGTCGGTTTCCAGTCTAACCGGATTCATATCATAATTTTTAAAAAAATATGATCTTAAAATATTAAGTAATAGGTTAAAATTGTGCGGAAGTAAACAAATAACCCTTAATAATAAATTGTGAAAAATAAAACAGTGACAAGTAAAACAATGTATTGTGTAGACACGTGCGTGCTTTATAAGTGTAATTTATAATTAATTAGTGGAAAAATTAGTACCAGATAAATTGCAAGTCGGAATTATGAATTCTATACTCTCAAACCCTAACAGTGAAAGAGCTTGTCTTTAGTTTAAATTATTATCATCTTAAGCTAAGCTAGTAATATATTGATTTGGATTAATCAGACTGTCAAGTACACGTAGTATAAAAGTAAAAAAAAAAAGAATTAAAAAAAATCAGCGCATCATCAATCATAGACAAGGGAACATTCAAAAGAAAAATGGCGGCTAACCTACTGCCACGTTTTAAACAGTGACGTTAAAGTGACGTAATACTATGCTTTTGTTATTTTTAAGCATATTTTTTCAGTATTATTTACTTGATTGTGAGGAGAAAGGTTTGTATAATTATCTTCTTTCTTAAATTAATTGGAGAAACGTTTACAAAATGGCGAAAAACCAGACCCTTGTATTTTTGCGCTGTGGCTCTGTCTCACAGGGTCGCAGCATTATGCTGAGCGATGGCCGTTTTGCGCGAATGTGACGCTTCCCTACAACTTGCTTTTTTGTAGTTTTTTTTTTAATACTGCATCATGTCAATCAATCTGCCTGCCTAGCCTTTTCCCAACTATGTTGGGGTCGACTTCCAGTCTCACCGGATGCAGCTGAATACCAGTATTTTAGCAGGACCGACTGCCTATCTGACCTAAACAACCCAGTAACTGGGCAATACGATACCCCTTGGTAAGACTTTCGGACTTCTGACGCCCCGTAACGACTGTCAAGTCAAAGATGGTCAAATGACAGCCGGGACCAACGATTCAACTTGCTTTCCGAGGCACGGCGGAGTCTCGATAATTATGTAAAGATGGTAACCCATCAACGGACCAACCCCGGCAAGCGTAACTTACCCTGTTAGATCGATCTTTGCGGCTGTTATTACTTAGCCTATAGCATGAATCATCGTCATGTCATGTGCCGCAAATAAACGTATTTTCTTTCTGTCTTTTTCTTCGTTCTTCCTTTATTATATTCAGAACCGAGCAGACGTGTTTAAAAATAATTACATCTTAAAATTACATATAGTGATGTTCATTTTAGTAGTATACACGTATCTAAGTATGTATATTCTCGTAGTGTCATGTTTATATTTAAATTAGTGAATAGTTTCTTTATATTTATGTATTATGTTGTCTCTTTTAATCCTACACACGTTGTCTAGATGTCTTTTATCTACTTTTCGATCGCATACCTATGCTGGAAGAGATTTTTTTAGAAATGAGCATCACATTTGTACAGACGCCAGCACATCAAACAATCACTAACTGTAAAATTTTCTCAATTAAAAATTAACCTTATGTCTTTGCAATAAAGTTGAAATACTATAATCAAAGAAATTTGACAGATTGTGGTAAATTGATGTGCTGGCCTCTGTAGGTACGTATTTTCTTTTCCTTTCTTCTGGTCTGTTTTTATTTGTGCACATAAATGGTTAAATAAATAACATCTACAATACACGCTTTCGTGATTATAATGGTTACAATTCTGTTAATACATACGTACCTACTTGCTACGGTCGCGAATCATATTTTGATTAACACAGAACCTCACTGACTTACAAATTAAACAAAAAAAATACATAAGTTTGAAATTCGCGGAGAACCTTAACAATTGACTATTTGAAACGGTCAAAAATTAAATATTATGAAGTCACATAGAAAAAAGACCACTCGTCTTAAAAAACTTCAACCACCGTACAGAAATTAAATAACTATGTGAAGAAATAATTTTAAAATTGCATTAAATGCTAATAAGTATTCCATTTGATTCTAAAAATCTGTGACGTCACATTGTTATATTTCATACAAATCACGTACAAATGCGGCGTTTTGACAGTTCATAAAAAGGAACGTTATTGACTACCCTGTCAAATACCCAATTCATTTGTAACTGTCCGTTGTCAGCCCGCTCAGCTGACAATAAAATAATATATTTTCGTATCAAAAAATTTAAAAGACACATGAACGTTTTCTTTGATCTCGTGGTAATGCCGACCACGCGTAGGCATAGTCGCAACAGCTAGGGTTGTCCCAAGTAAACAATCTAGTTATATCAATGACAAAATCGAATATATTTAGACATAATATTAATAACAGTGAGTTATACTTGCAAAACAAAAACGTAAAAACTCATTCAAGGGCCTCGGGGCTCGAGTTACTACCTATCAAGTATTTTCTTTTTATCAAATAACAATATTTATTTGTTTACCTTTCAACCGTTCGCGGATATTGATGAAATTGTAATTCTTTATTAATGTAAGATGACGACTTGCAATCTTTCACAACACATGTCGTATGCACCATTTCAATTATTATACATAACAATAATAAATTGACTAACGATAGCCCTGAAAGTTATCTCCCGAACTACTAACACGGTAGCGTACGCAGCTCGGGAGCACCCTTCCCCGGTCTCGACCCTCACACCCCGCTCGAGTGCCCTGTCTAGACGTCTTCGTTGGAAGGCATTATGATTTATAGACTGTGCTATTAGGAACTGCAAAAAGTAGGCGAATAGATTTTATTATTTAGTTTGTTTGAATTTATTGTTTTTTTAATTTGCGATTTCTTTTAACCTATCAACATTTACATAATTATTGGGCACTAGCCTACATGTCACACCTGTAGCGCCACGTTGTATTCGTTTCTGCATCCAAAAATCCCTTCAATCTTCTTTCTTAGAAGATGATGGTGATATGAAACATACGATAGGACAATTTAGCATTCTCACGAGAAACTATCGAGTTACCGACATAGCTGAACAGCAAACGCTTGTCGGAGTTGACCAGCGTTTGCAGTGTGGGCCCCAGCAGTGATAGCCTAGTGGTGTGACCGTCGGACTGCCAAGTCATAGGTCTCGAGTTCGAACCCAAGGTACGCACCTCTGATTTTTTGGATTCATGTGCGTATTGTATAATTATCATTTGCTTAAAACCGGTGAAGGAAAACATCGTGAGGAAACCGGCATGCCTGAGAGATATTTCTCAACAGCATGTGAAGCTAAGTCAGAGGCCCATGGGCAGCATTAAAACTCTGACACCAGGTTAGTCACTAACCACACGAAGAAGAAGAAGTGTGGGCCCCTTGGTGCCTACGCCAGTGCTGAACTCATCGGCAGGTGCAAAATGAGGGGCCAGTTCCCGCTGCACTATCTCTAGAAGAGGAGCCCTGCATGCACTGCCCAGATTGGCGACCCGTTCGGTCGGTAGAATCCGACGGGAATGTGGTGAGCGTCAAGGAATACTACCTGAAATCGGGAGGAAAACGAGTTTAATTTCCGATTGATGATTTAATTTGTGTCACTTTAATATAATTCATTCTCTTCCGCCAACAGGACCTTCAAAAAAGTAATAATCAATTAAAATTTCCAGCAGACAGCATAAACGAGTTCCTGGACTACAGCATCACAGATTTCTGGTGGAACGGCACTCCAGGAATCGACCAGACGGACCGGATCACTCCGCAGTACTCCTTCCTAACCACCCCTAAAGGATGGATTCCCAATGCCGACTATCCACATCCAGAGCCCGACAACTCCACGGCAGTCCCTATACTTTATGACCTGCCGCAACCCTGGCATATCCAGTACCCTGGTCTAACGCCTCCTCCGAACTTCCCCTCTGACTATAAATACCCAACTATTTATCCGTACACTGATGTAGATTATACAGGGTATAGTCCGACCCCTACAGGCCCAACACCCAAAGGTCCGTCTTTCACACTGCCTGACGTGATACGACCTCCATTCACGTTCCCATCTCTGCCGGAGTCGACTGAAATCCCGCCAGATTACGTCCCACCATGGGTCACACCAGAACCCAGTCCAAAACCAGAAATAACTGCATACATCTGGGATCCAGTTGGTGAACAAGTGAACAGATGGAAGCATGGTATATCCTCGTATACAGCTGTCGGCAGCAAAGCACCGACTGATGTGGTCCCGACCCTCAGTGAAGTGGTTAATTATGATTACACGTATACAAGTAAGTTTTTTGTATCCATACTAGAATTATAAATTAGAGGAGCTCGTGGCTAAGTTATAACAGCCCCACGGATCGATACCTACATCAGGGTAAGCTACGCTTGCCGGGGTTGGTCACGGGTCGTCAGAAGACCGAAAGTCTGACAGCCAGTCTTACCAAGGGATATCCAGTGGCGTGCACGGAGATTTCAGACAGGGTATGCACAAAAAAATACTTAATAAATAAATAAATCCAATAAAATCCATTTATTTCGGGTTCTCCCATATAAAAAATCACAAATTACGACACACGAGATAAATACAAAACACAATATAAAAATAAATACAATGTCATCAAATTATAAATTATACTATGTCAAAATCAATGTCACTTAAAAATTAAAATTAATCGGGATTTAATAATATAGAATACTTACATTTAAAAATAAATGTTTAGGGCAAATTTTGAATAAAAATAGTACATTAATAAAACAGCAAATATCATGTCCTATATGACTACTGCAACACTTCCCAATGTTTGTAAATCAAATCGACGAACTTTTTCCTCAAAAGATAACATCGTAATCGTAAACGCGGCCGATTTTAATTTATATAAACACACTTCGCCAGCACAGATCTCACAGGTATAATTTTCCATTTTTAAATTAATCTACACGACAATCAAGAAAAACAATATGGCGAAAAAAAGAAAAAACATTGTAATTTATTACGTTACGAAAATACGAACAATTCCGAACTAATACGAACCGATTAGAATGAATTCGGCGGTCATTCGGATAATCCGACTAAAAAAAGTCGACCTCCTGGTGTTTGTATGGTTTCTCAATTTGGACGGTTTACCACGTATAGAAGATAGAAGCAGGGCTTCTAAAAATCCAACACGTGCACATATTTTCACGCACACAGTCACACTTTTGCTGTGTACTACACGAGATGCCTTTTATAAAGTGTAAGACGGTTTAAGCACAATATAAATATGAACAGTATGGAAACTAAGCCTATTTGTTGAAATAATTACCTACGCTCCACTGCAGCACTAGGGTTGTCACTCTTAATGTTTTTGAAACTGAACTATATTTATTAAAATATTTGTGTTCTCAAACAATCAAGTTGGAATTAGTTATTTCAACTCGATTGTTTTTTCGATTGTTTACTAATAACATTTAAATAGGTAATCTCATGGCTTCGGTTAATACCAGTAAAAGAAGATTGTTTATAACACGGAACAGTTTAAAATCAATACACAACAACTTGTGAACTTTATCAATATGGCGTAACCTTTTACAAGTGGCGTGAGCCGCGAAAAGACGAAAACGTTTCGTGCGATCCTTGTCGGAAGGGCGCGCGGCTTGGCACATAATTATGTGGCGCCGATGCCTGATTAACCCGGCGCGGCCGCGCACCGTACTATGCGTTTCAACTAAGGAGAGGATGACCTTGGCACCATATTGTGACAACAATTAAGTTTAACAAAAAAATACTTTATGCAAATTACTTATCTTGTTCATGTAATTTTCGTATTATAATTATTGTTTATCTAATATAGGGCCAAGGTCATCCTATTCTTACTTAAAACGCAATCGCATAGTAGGTACCACGTGTTAACCCGAAATTGCGTGAGCATTAACTAATCGTCTTGACGCGGCACTCACGACTGGCAGCACCGCGACAACCGCTTAGGGGTCTCGTCGATTCGCGTGTTTGTGTGAGTGTGCCGTTTCGAACGTTAGTTCGTAGTTTCCGTACTGTTCATATTTATATTGTGGTTTAAGCAAGGAGTAATTCTGCTTTTACTCACGGGAGCGCTGCCTGCGTGGTTAGTTCCAAAAAAATAAATAAATGGATGGCGCGAAAGCTAAATTACATTTTTTTTTTAAGTTTTTAACTATCATTTAAACTATTTTATTTGCATGTATGAAAAAATTTATGGGACTACAAGGTATGCAATGCTTATATGCATGTATAGCCCGCACGCCACTGGGGATATCATATTACCCAGTTACTGACCTGGGTTATGGAGGTCAGATAGGCAGTCGCTCCATGTGAAATACTGGTATTCAGCTGCAGCCGATTAGACTGGAAGCCGACCCCAACATAGTTGGGAAAAGGCAGGCAGATGATGATTATACCTACTACCTGCTGCCCACGATCAATGTTGAATTTCACCCCTTTACGGGGTGAGTTTCCTAAAATCCTTAGATGACGTCTCCTACTCATAATCTACCTCTGTGGCAAATTTCCCCGTCGTAGGACTCGTAGGTCACGGGACCAACGGCTTAACGTGCTTTCCGAGGCACGGAGAAGTCTCGGTATGTAAAGATGGTACCCTATCCGCGGCCAACCCCGGCATGAGTAGCTTAACCTGATGGGTCGATCTGTGCGGCAGTAGGTATAATAAGCAGTAAGCAGTGATAGCCTAGTGGTGTGACTGCCAAGTCATAGGTCTCGAATTCGAACCCAAGGCACGCACCTCTGATTTTTCGGATTCATGTGCGTATTGTATAATTATCACTTGCTTAAAATCGGTGAAGGAAAACATAGTGAGGAAACCGGCATGCCTGAGAGATATTTCTCAACAGTATGTGATGCTAAGTCAGAGGCCCATGGGCAGCATTTAAACTCTGACACTAGGTTAGTCACTAACTACACGAAGAAGAAGAAGAAGTAGGTATAATATCAATTCAAATTCGCAACCACTAATTAATGATCTTTCCTCATCAGCTGAACCGTATCCAGAACCTATCAGACGGACTCCAAAGACATCAAGAGAAGCAGGCAGCAAGATGAAGAGCAGCGTCTTCAGAGACCTGGCAGGTCACATCCTGCGTGAGGAGATCACAGTGACTGAGAGAAAAGAAGCAAGTGTACCTGAATTGGAAGAGACATCGCTTGATCATGTAGTTATTATTTTTAATCGACAACCATCAATACAAGTCATTTAACAACTTTTTCGTCTTCTTGGTCTCTTTATGTCCTTACTCGAGCGGAGTAAGGACGAAGCCTATTTTGCCCGAGACTTCGTCCGGGATATTTTTAAAACAAAAAGTAGCCTATGTCCTTACCCAGGATGCAAAATTAACAGACAGACAGATTGTATGATAACTAAGACATTGAATTAGGCATTGCCATACAACGCGGCAATGCTGCCAGCCTTTTGGGAACTTTTCCTGTTGACAGCGATGTGAACGAATTTTTTGATGCTCTTTGATTATTATACATATTATTCCTGTACATATTATTATGAGTCATCATTCTCCTGCCCTTATCCCAATTTATTTGGGGTCGGCGCAACATGTGTCTTTCTTCCATACTTCTCTATTAGTCGTCATCTCGGTAGTTACTCCCTTCCTAGCCATATCATCTTTCACACAATCCATCCATCGTTTCTTTGGTCTCCCTCTACTTGCATAGCCATCCACATTCATGCTCACAACTTTCCTGACAACATTTTCCTCATTCCTCCGCATAACATGCAAATACCATGACAACCGATTTCCACACAACTTTTCAGTCACCAGTGTCACTTTCAGACTTCCTCTTATATACTCATTCCGTATTCTATCCATTCGGGTAACACCACACATCCCTCTTAGCATTCTCATCTCAGCTGCATGCAATTGTCTTTCATTCATTCCTTTTGTGGCCCAACACTCTGATCCATACAAGACGGCAGGTCTAACCATGCTTTTATAAATCTTCCCCTTGAGTTTAAGGGGAATACGGGAGTCACAAATTGTTCCCGTGACCTGCCGCCATTTCATCCACCCAGTGTTAATTCTATGCTTAACAGTCCGATCTATTTCGCCATCGCTTTGCACAAGTGAACCGAGATACCAAAAGTCGGAGCAAACTGGGAGAAGTGCGCCATCAAGCGCTATGACCCCAGAATTGGAGAGACCGCCGAAATCGCAGAACATGTACTCCGTTTTGGTTCTACTGATTTTCAGGCCAACAATCTCCAGTTTCTGTTACCATTTCTCCAGTCTGCTCTGGATCTCAGGTCCATCTTCACCGACGAGAGAAAGATGTCGTCGGCAAATAGCATGCACCATGGTGCCTCTTCCTGTATATCCGCCGTAAGAGCATCCATAATCAAAAGGAAGAGGTAAGGGCTTAAAGACCCCTGGGGCAACCCTACCGCCACATTGAACTTGTCGGTGTTGACATATTATTATGAGTATTTAGCTTTTAAATATAAATATGATTAGATTAACCTTTTTCAATAAACTGAGACTTATATTATTTTTCTTTTTCGTTCAACAGGTATAAGCACCCCAATTTTTGCTGCGTCTGGCGATTCTTCCTCATGCTGTGGTGGTTGACTGTCTTCGTGCATCATGCTGAGATCCGTATAAACCACTTCATTAGCGATGTCTTGGAAAAAAACTTGAAAGGTGTCAAGGGACACCCGGATGGAACGAAGTTCCTTTCGATTTATTAGCAAAGGAATTGCAATAAAATTTTATTTCTTTTAAGTTATAATAATAAAAAAATCTGATTTAAAATTAACCTATCAAAAATATGGATTAAAAAAGACATCATATTTTACTCCAAAACAAGTGTCGTTACAACTTTTGTTCTTAATTTCCGTCTAGCCCCCTTTCGCAACGCGCTATAAGGAACTTCGTTCCAAAAAGTTATTATAATATTTTAAACCAACCCGTTTTGGTTGTTGATAGGGTTGCCACGTTTTTGTAGCGTGTCCACCATGCTTGTTTTTTGGCCATCTTGCGCAAGACTTCGCGCCAGCTCAAACACCATTCTTAGAACGTTGGCTGATAGGTGGGACTCTCCGATCTTGGATCTTGATGATTTGGTTTGATTAGCGTGATTCACGCAGCTTAGAAAAGTTACTAATACTAGTTTATAAGTTATCATTGTTACTAAAAAATATTGAAGTGATTCTGAAATAAATGTTTAATATTATTATTAAAAATAGTTTTTTTCTACCCCTTTTTTTGCGATTGGGAAATCATCTAATGACCTCTCCCGCTCTGGGTGCAGTGGACTGGAGTGTCAGATTCTTATTGATTAAAACCCATCCATGTTCCTTCCTTAGCCCTTTATGTACCGGGGTAGCGGTAACCCTTTCAGACAATCCCGCATTTTATTTTTAGAGTGGGAAATCATCAAAATGACCCCTCTCGCTCTGGGCGGAGTGGAATAGAGTGTCAGACTCTTACTGACTAAAACCTATCCATGTTCCTTCCTTAGCCCTTTATGTTGCGGGGTAGCGGTAACCCTTTCGGACAATCCCGCTCACCGATTCTTCTCCCCTTACTGCAACGTTGAAGGCTGTCTGTGATCTTGAAGTTACTGCCTCTTGTGCTCAAATCTTGTGCTTATGTTTTTGCTTATTAAATGGGTGTTTTCTCGTGGTCCTACTATGTTGTCCTACCAGTAGAACCAAGAGGGTATGTTAGTGCTGTTGGTCCTACTGACGTTTGAAACCAAAATAAACCTGTTAAAGAAATTGACCAGGTATCTCAGTTTCAGTCTTCATACTACTTCTTTATAACTGTATTATTTTTAATTAAAATAAAAACTTTTTTTACAAAAAATGAAACCGACTTCCAAAAAAAACACTACAAAGTGAAAAATAATTTTGATTTCAGAAGTCGGTGTCTTCGGTTTTGTATTTTCATTTTTTGCCACCGACTTCCGAAATGTAGTGTTTTTTTTGGAAGTCGGTTTCATTTTTTGAAAAAAAGTTTTTATTTTAATTAAAAATCAGTGTTTTGTCTTCCATCGAGAACGGACGTGTGCAATTCGCGAGCGCGTGCTCTACTTTAGAGTAATTTGCTGGCGTAGCGAAAACGCCGTCATCACGGAAGAGCGAATCGGTTTGTCAAGGCCTCCGCGATGACCTTGTTACTAATTATAGTGTAAACAAGTGCAATTAAGTAATTATATTATAGATGAAGTTTTAACTTACCTTACAATGTGTGCAATAACGGTTAAAATTAAAACTGATGTGGAGAGGCAGTTATATGACTATTATCTCCGAGAAAAATCAGCGAGAGAAAAGCTGGAAGTCCTTGTTAATGACCTAAAGGTTCAGGTACAAAGCCTCCAGCAACAACTTGAAAACTGCGATCAAGAAAATCAATGCTCCAAGTGTCAAGAACGTTGTGAGTCCAAGGACTTGGCTAAGAGCAACATTAAATTTGCTCAATCCGAAAATGATAACGTTGAGTATTGTACTGACGAGGATGAACTCGCCAAAGAAACTGAGTGGATTAGGGCCAAAAGCAGGAAAAAAAGGAAGCTTAACATCTCTCTTTCTCCTCAACAACAACCTGGAACAAGCGCCCAGCAACAAAAACATGCGAAAGAGCCGCCAGTCAAAAAAGTGCCTCCACCGCCGCCAATCATTATAGAGGGAGTCAAGAACTATCAAACGTTCTACGACTTGCTTACTGAAACTCAATAAGCTGAATCATTCACCGCCAAAATGATGAATGGGGATTGCGTGAAAGTCAACGCAAAAACAGAAAACTCTTATAGAGCAATTGCCAAGATTTTATCTGAAAAAAGCTACCACTGGCACTCATATGAGAATAAACAGGCTAGACCAATAAGAGTTGTGGTGAAAAAATTACATTCTTCTTGTCAGCCAGATCGCATTAAAGATGATCTTACAACGCAAGGGCTAAAAATAGAAAAGGTTGACAACAAATTGAGCTGGAAGAGTAAAGAACCACTCAATATGTTCGTATTATCTTTCCATAACGACGAAGATGTCAACAAAATCTATGGCATTAAATACATATTAGGGTGCAAAATTGAAATACACCCACTAAAAAATCCAAAACTTATTCCTCAATGTAAGAGGTGCCAGGCATATGGGCATACCCATAAATACTGTAAAAGGGAGCCAAGGTGTGTGAAATGTACTGGGAAGCACCTCACAGCCGACTGTACCAAATCCCTGCCAGATAAGCCAAAATGCGTCCACTGTGGTCTACCCCACCCTGCAAACTACAGAGGGTGTGAAGTAGCTAAAGAGATGCAACTCATAAAAAACAAAAACATTAAGAAGAAACCTGATGTGACAACGTCGCAACAGTTTTCTGTCCAGTTTCCGCAACAAGCACAGAAAGCAAAGATACAAGCAACTCCAAAACCCACACAAGGAACTAATATTTGTTCTTATGCGCAAGCAGCAAAGCGAGGATCTTCGAACCTGGAGGATAAAATCAACCAGATACTAAAGTGTATCACTACATTTGATAAGAGATTAGAAAAGCTAGAATCCAGCACCAAAACAGCTGTTTCAAATAATCAAAAATGAATAACACTCTTAAAATAATGGCGTGGAACTCCAATGGGCTCCTCAAACATCAGAATGAGTTACAGGCGGTCCTAGATACAGAAAATATAGACGTGTGTTTGATATCCGAAACGCACTTCACTAAACAATCTTATATCAAATTTAGAGGATATATGGTGTATAACTCGCTCCACCCTGACAACTCCGCTAGAGGAGGTAGCGCTATCATAATCAAAGAAAATATTAGTCATTACGAGCAGTGCAAGTATGAAGAGCCAGATATCCAAGCTGTGGTAATATCTGTGAAAACCAAATTTTGTCATGTGTCTATAGCTGCTGTATACTGTCCTCCAAGGCACATGATAAGAAAAGAGCGGTATTTACATTTCTTTGAAATGTTAGGTCAAAGATTCATCCTAGGCGGTGATTTTAATGCCAAGCACACGCAATGGGGATCGAGACTTACAACAACAAAAGGAAGGCAGCTTTTAAGTGCAGTTAAAGAAACCCATTGTGAAGTTATGAGCACAGGGAAACCAACATACTGGCCCTCTGACCTCCAGAAAATACCAGATCTTATAGACTTTTTTATATGCAAAAACATATCCGTTAATTACGTTGCTGTGGAGGAAGGTTTTCATATGAACTCTGACCACTCCTCGATAGTACTAAGACTTAGTCAAAAAATTTTACTTAAAGAAAGCCAGATGTCCCTGGTTAATAAGTCAACAGACTGGGAAAGTTTTAAACTTGATCTAGATAATATTATCGACCTAAGAACTCCGATAAAAACGCAAGATCAGCTTGACTCAGAAGTAAACAAATATGTTATTGATATCCAACAATGTGCGTGGAACAATACACCACAAATAAAACGCAAATATAAGGGTTATATCTATCCTAAGGAAATTGTGGATTTACTATCTGAGAAAAGAAAACAAAGAAAGCAGTGGCAGCAAACAAGGTGTCCACGGGAAAAAACATTATTAAATAATCTGACTAAGCGATTAAAGAGAAAAATAATACAATTCGAGGATGAATCCCTAAACACCAACCTTCTGCAGTTAACCAATGACAAATCAACGGATTACTCTCTTTGGAAAGTGACAAGGAACCTAAAAAGGCCAACTAAACAAATACCGCCTATTAGAAATACTGACGGAAAATGGGCTATAAGTAATGACCAAAAAGCGTTAAGGTTTGCTCAACACTTACAAAATACTTTTCAACCCAATGATAACTGTACAGATATACTTGAGTGTGAAAAGTTAGTGCAAAATCAAGAAATTAAGCTTGTGACTCCTAAAGAAGTTATGAGAGAAATTCAAAATAATATTAGTTCAAAAAAATCGCCGGGCTATGACCTCATAACAGGTGAAATTCTTAAACACCTCCCGCGCAAAGCCATAGTAAAGCTGACCAAAATTATCAATGCTGCGTTTACTCTGAAATATGTACCTGAGCTGTGGAAGGTAGCTGAAGTAATTATGATTGCGAAGCCTGGGAAACTTATTCTAATACAGCCAAATATCTTGGCATAACCCTCGACGCTAAGTTGCGATGGAAAGCTCATGTCAAAAAGAAAAGACAGGAACTCGACATACGCTATAAAAGTATGTATTGGTTACTCGGAAGGAAATCCTGTTTATCAATACATAATAAGATTATACTCTATAAGCATATTCTGATGCCAATTTGGACGTATGGTATCCAACTCTGGGGCTGTACTAAACAGAGCAACCTCAAAAAAATACAATAATTCCAGAATAAAGTACTCAGAGATGCTGTAAAAGCACCTTGGTACATCAGAAATGACGACCTCCACGGTGACCTTAAAATAGAACTCGTCACCACCATCATTCAAAAATTTGCTGAAGCCCACGAACACAGACTTCACCGACATGTGAATGTTGAGGCAATTCAGCTGTTAGACAACACGGACCTAGTGCGTAGACTAAAGAGAACTAAACCTTTTGAGTTAGTGTAGTGTTTAAAGTTAGTGTATAATAGTGATCATTGCTGTGCTATGCATATAACACATGAACAAAGTGTTTTTATCAATACCAGACTCTAAGAAAGTGCTATGGACTTGTATAAAAGTGCTAAAGGACGCTATTCTTAGTTTTAACAAAACCTTTACCGTATAATAATAAGTTAGAGTTAAATTGCTACTTAGTCTTTTAGGCTAGATTGTAATCATTTATTAAGAAATCTTTTCTTAATAATAAGGAAAAAAAAAAAAAAAATTTTCACTTTTTAGTTGTGGTACCTACACAACTGACCCCCCCCCCCAAATTTTAATACCACTACCTGGTATGTAAATTACAGTGACAGGAACTTATTAGAACATCGTCCACATATATTAAGTAGGATTTTTTTTAGATTTTTCAAAAACCGCTTATCCGATTTCGATAATTTTTTTATGGGACCATTTGGGAAGTATACCCTTTCCAACAAAAAAAGAATTTTTCAAATCGGTTGGCAAGCAACGGAGTTATGCGCGAACAAACATAAAAAAAGTATATACAGTCGAATTGAGAACCTCCTCCTTTTTTAGAAGTCGGTTAAAAAAAAACCAAAATAGTTTATTTCATTTATACCAAAAAGGTTAGGTACTATGGCTGAGGTATTAAGCGTAAGTATAATGTTTATAAGAAATGACTTGCTTGTTGTGGTGATGAGGCTAGGTTTTGTATGAACTCTGCTCCACCCTCCAATAGCTACGTGTTGTCCTCCAATAGAGTTATGCTTTAATAAACGGCTAAACTGCACAACTCTATACGGACCAAGATTTGGAACTTGGTGCCTCAATCAATCAGCCTCACCTTTTCTCAACTATAATGGGGCGGCTTCCAGTCCAACCGGATTCAGCTGAATACCAGTATTTTACATGGAGCGACTGCCTATCTGACCTCCACAACTCAGTCACCAACTGGGTAATACGATACCCCTTGGTAAGACTTGTTGTCAGACTTTCGGGCTTCTGACTACCCGTAACGACTGCCAAAGATCCACGAATGACAGCTGTGATCAACGATTTAACATGATTTCCGAGGTACGGAGGAGTCTCTATACTTAAAGATGGTCACCCATCCACAGACCAACCCCGGCAAGCGTAGCTTAACCTGATGGATCGATCCGTGCGGCTGTTATTACTTAGGCACGAGCTCCTCCGTAGCCACGAGCGATCTTAAAATACCTATTCTACCTACGATGTATTATTTGTTGCTTCTAGATGCAGCTAGCTTCATCTTTCTGACTGACCGACCCCTAGACAATTCAAAAGTGCCAGTATTTGGTTTATCTATCTATACATATAATAAAATTGTAGAAAAGTGGTGTCTGTACAATAGAAGTATATAAAAAAAGTAGCAGGGGTTGTTATTATATCGATGCCCAACCCGAAATTGTAATTAATTTTTTTTTTGTCTGTTTGTCGGTTTGTCTGTTTGTCTGTGTGTTTGTGCACGCTAATATTAGAAACGGCTAATTCGATTTAGATGGGGTTTTCACTAATATTAAGTAGTAAGCTTCACTTAACATTTAGAGTTTATTTCATGTCAATCGGTTCACAAATAAAAAAGTTATGTCAATTTAAAGAATCACGGCGAACATTGGTAAGTTATACTATCAGAGGACGTACACGCCTCGCGCTTGCGCGTCTGTGGCTATATAAAGCGCGCTGAGAGCCGCACCGCTGCTTTCCGTCGTTCCGTCCTCGCCGTCGAGGCCCATCGCGAAGAACCTGTTCATCCCCATCCCCCCGACCCTTGCTCGAGCCAGCCCGCGTTGCCGCTGAGCCAGAAGTTTTAAATACCCCCGATCCAGCTGTCCCTTGCTGTCCTCCCCCAGCGACGCCCTAAGCCGAGGTCCGTACCCCACGGGGGGTGCCCTTAGCGTGTAGTCGCTTAGTTTGTAAGTCTTTATAAACTTACAAACTAAGCGACTACACAATCCCTGGCTGGAGGCTACAATTCTTTTGTGGCATACACAGGCAAGTCCGGTTAAGCAGGTAGACAACCCTATGGTTGAACTGCGGGATGCGCGGCTGCCATGGGATTCAGTTATTCGTAGCGAACGCACGCATCCTGGAGAGTATAGGCGAATAGTTGCATTCGATTATTGCGATTCACTTGAATACTGAGTGTTTGCATGTTTCATTTATTTATATTTTAGGGTTCGTAGGTTATTATTAAATTATTATTTTCTTATTTTGCTTGCTTATTGCTGCTTTGCTTGCTTATTGCTTGCTTATTTTCTTTAAAATCTATAAACATATAATAAAACTGTGTCTGTACATTGAATATATGCACAGAAACAGTAAAGGACACGAATCCAAAAAAAAATTGTCTGTTTGTCTGTTTGTTTGCCGCAAAAGACCAGCTAAGCTATAAGAGATACAAAAATGATACCATAGCAAAAATTGTTCCACGTCATGAGCATTTTCTGCTGAAAGAATAAATTTGAAGATTTGGAACACCTGATGTGGAACTGCAAGACCCCAGCTACACTATAGTAAATATTAAAATGACGTTATAGAAAGAGTTGTTCAGCCTGATGAGCACTCTCTGTTGACGTGTAAAAATTGAAGATCTGAAACACCTGTTGTAGAATTCCAAGCGCCCAGCTGCACTATAACATTTGTTGTATGAATGACGTTTTAGCAAAAGTTGTTCGGTCTGATGGGCATTTCCTGTTGACTTATAAAAATCGAAGATCTGGAACACCTGTTGTGGAACTCCAAGAGCCCAGCTACACCATAACACATATAGGAATGACGTCTTAGCAAAATTTGTTCGGTCTGATGGGCATTTCCTGTTGACTTATAAAAATCGAAGATCAGAAACATCTGATGTGGAAATCAAAGCTATCACTAATTTTACTGTACAAGTATAAAATAACATAAATTGCGAGTACCTACACGCCGTGAAGGTGGTGTAACACTTTAGAACTAATTTTCGATGACGATGGTGTATCATTGCAAATTTGACTCTACTGGCTTTTATTTTATCGTATAAATATGCCTTCGGGCTTATCTTCGTGACATGGTAGCCTACCCGGTAACGCAGGGGAGCAGTCATTTTAATTTAGATTTTAATTGATCAGGTATTCTTCACAATCAAACTATAATCATGCCTAGAAAGAGGTCAAATCTTTCCTAATGTTCCAAGAGAGCTAAAAGATTGAGGATCATAAGATCCCAAGAATCTACCGCAGAGCATCAGAAGAGACTTGATGCTGTTCGAGTTCGAGACTCAATGCTGCAACTCGCTCCGTGGAAACCTCTTCGGATCACGAAGCACGCCTGCGCTCTCAGCGTATTCATTAGGTCTCTAGAGACCAGTGAAGAATATGATGCGCGACTGACCGCTGATCGTGAACGTCATGTATTGTCTCGCGAGTCGGAGACGTTCATGGAAAAAGAATTACGCTTAAGTTCCAAGCGTATCTACGCATCGACTTCTAGGTCTCTAGAGACAAGTGGGGAACTGACCGCTAATCGTGAACGCCACGCATTGTCTCGCGAGTTGGAGACGTTCACGGATAGAGAATTGCGCTTGAATTTTTTTTTTAAATAACATAAAAATGGCAACCCCTTTGTCGCTGGCATAAGATAAGATAAGATAAGTCTTTATTTGCCTTAAACATGGTATAAAGTTGTTACAGTCAGATATTAATGTTAAGTCCGCATGTTTAGCTATACAGGATATCGCAAGCAACAGGATTCGCGTACGAAGTCGCGGGTAGAAGCTAGTTGGAAATAAATACTTTGAGTTTGAGTTTTGAGTTTGATGTACCCGAATCTGTCAAACTTTGAGTTTTTCAACTTTATTACAACAAATTTGACAGTTAGTGATAGCTTGATGTGCTGGTATCTATGTACGAGTATCTATTTTGAACAGTGGTGGCCAAGTCGTAACGGCTCCAACCTACCAGTCGTGGTCATGGTATCGAACACAGACGTCGCTTTGTTTTGTGTAAATAATTTCATCACCACTGCTCTCAAAACGGTGTAGGAAAACATCATGAGGGAACCGGCATGTCCTAGACCCAACAATTCGAAGACATGTGACATCTACCAACCCGCAATGGGCCTGTAGTCGCCTATGTCTATCTGTGGACTGTGATAGGCTAAGTGGATTGATAATAAGCTGGTACATTTAGAACTGATAGCTGTTAGAGTAAATCTATACTAATATTATAAAGCTGAAGAGTTTCTTTGTTTGAACGCGGTAATCTCTGGAACTGCTGGTCCGAAGTGAAAA
Source organism: Hyppa rectilinea (assembly GCA_951799385.1). Lineage (NCBI taxonomy): Eukaryota > Metazoa > Arthropoda > Insecta > Lepidoptera > Noctuidae > Hyppa > Hyppa rectilinea. The sequence goes on along the minus strand of OX637330.1, from coordinate 9,818,551 downwards.
ATTCTTTTTGTGTTGGATAGTCCATTTATCGAGGAAGGCTATAGGCTATGTAACATCACGCTACGACCAATAGGAGCCGAGCAGCGGTAGAAACCGCGCGGAAGCAGCTAGTGGAAAATAAAACTCATATGTTACGTCTCGTCAGGTGACATACTTTATTTTTATTTACAACAAAAACAACGCACTATATTTAAATACAACCAAGTATGTCGATACTTATAATTATTCTTCAAAAGTAAAAGCCTAAGTTACTTCTTATAACATTAGCTATCGGCCAGTGAAAGTCCCGTCAAAATCGGTCCAGTCGTTTGGGAGATAAGCCGGAAGAAACGGACATATGATCAGGACTGACCTATTTTGTGCTGCAGCGTCTATTTCTAATATCCTTATTAATAAAGTCTGAGTTAAGATTTCTGAGTCTCTTAGTTAAGTCATTGACTGCCACGCAGCAGACACAATAGAAAAACTATTGTTTGTCGGACACATGGTGACCGCGTTGGCGTTCAACGTGTTAAGTTAGTCATCGGGTCCAACTTCAGTTTGATTGAGATTTGGAGTTTTTTTTTGCTGTTGACCGTGGTGATGATGATAGTGGCGATGACGATGATGATAATGATCATGATGACGGTGATGATGATGATGATGGTGACCATAATGATGATGATGTTGACGATGATGTAGGTGATGATGATGATGATGATGATGAAGGTAGTGACGATAATGTAGGTGGTGATGATGATTATGATGATGGTTGCTCGTATGGAAGTATAACCGGGATCGGCCCCGTTAACTTAGTTTTCTATAGAGCTTCAAACAGCGCCCCAATAGCGTAAAACACTGGACCATGTACTGAAGGATATTGCAGGAAATTCCTGATCCATTGCTTTATAACGTACTAGCTTCCGCCCGCGGCTTCACCCGCATAATATGTCGACAAATTATACACATAAACCTTCCTCTTGAATCACTCTATCTATTAAAAAAAACCGCATCAAAATCCGTTGCGTAGTTTTAAAGATTTAAGCATACATAGGGATATAGGGACAGAGAAAGCGACTTTGTTTTATACTATGTAGTGATGACAAATTCATCTGCAGACAATGTAGATAACGCAATGAATGTTGTTTAATTGCCAAAATAAAAGGCATCGCTGTTTTAGTGTTACGCCACGCCTTTCAGGTTCATTTTCAGCAATCCCTCTTCTTCAATGTAGCTGGAGTCTTCTGACGAACTCGCCTTTCATTCTTAGAGATCTCATACTTGCTAACGACTCCTTGAGATGCCGCGTCACTTGAAGAAAAAAAACCATTTTTATTTGGCACATTTGTCAAAAAAAAGCCGTTCGTCCCGGCTGTCATTTGTGCATCTTTAACAGCCTTTACGGGTCGTCAGAAGCCTGAAAATCTGACAGCCAGTCTTACCAAGGGGTATCGTATTCCCCAGTTACTGGGTTGTGGAGGTCAGATAGGCAGTCGCTCCATGTAAAATACTGGTATTCAGCTGCATCCGGTTAGACTGGAAGCCGACCCAAACATAAATTGGGAAAAGGCAGGCTTAACGTGCTTTCCGAAGCACGGAGGAGTCTCGGTGTGTAAAGATGGTCACCCATCCACGGCCAATGCCGGCAAGCGTAGCTTAACCTGATGGATCGACCTGTGCGGCTGTTAGTACTTATAGCCACGAGCTCTTCCTCTTTTTTTTAAATACTTGTACATTATATTTTTATTGTTGTATTTCATTCTATCTTTCACATCTATGGTATAGAAGTTAAAATGCATCCCGTTTACCTATAGGTGTCGTGCGTCTTTTGTTTTCCGATGTTGTTGTTTGTGGAAAAAACTGTAACATATCATTTTGTGGATGGATTGGACTGCCGCGTCTCCTAGCAACATACGCCTTTGTTGGCCTTTCATTGTTAAAGTACACGTTTGATCTCAACTGCCTCGGAGTAATCACTCTGAATCGTTTCTGGTGTCTCGTTATTGGCAGCATGCTTCTCAACATTGGGTATTCAGCTGCCTTTAAGATCTGCCTTCGGAACGAATTATTGTTGCTACCTTTGTGATGCGTATGATTTATTACACGTCCCTTAGTGCCGATTCTCCGTTTAAGTGAATTGTCTGTTCGGTTTTTCTCTTTTAAGCTTATGGTTGCTGTAAAATAAATAAATTATTTTCATCTAGGTTCTGCCAGCGTCTTCTCAAAGATGAGACTTGACGAGCGACTTTGGTGGGGCACTTACCCAGATCCGTTTCTACCCACAATTTGGAAACCTATTCAGAGATTTTTAGATGCCATTTTAGATTGAAATTCTTAACAATATTATAATATTTAATACAAAATAATAAAGTTTAAGATAAAAAATGTGGTGTGTGAAGTCTCATCTTTCGTGGCGCGTATAGTACCACCGGGATAAAAAGTGTCCTATGTGCTATTCCAGACTATAATCTGTGTGCCAAATTTCATCCAGATCCGTTCAGCCGTTCGGGCGTGATTGAGTAACAAACATACATCCACCCACGCATCTATCCGAACTTTCACATTTATAATTAGTAAGAAAAGTATTGTGATTGGCATTTGTAACCGGTTAATTTTCAATAACGTTTTGGACGACGAGCTTAAATCCTCTTCCAGCCCTCGTCTAGGTCCCATACATCAGGACCCAAGGTTGTTATATAGGGTGTAACCGATAGGGTATATACATACAAAAGCATATGCTACAGACCAGCAAACTGAACAACTTTTACTATGGGACCAACTGCGAAGTCGTGAAAAAGAATCAGCTGTTCCCTACATTTCGACGAGTCACCATAAATGTATAGAAAGAAAAGCTGATTTTTGGCGATTTCGGAGTTGGTCCCATAGTAAAAGTTGTTCAGTTTGGTGGTCTGTAGCATATGCTTTTGTATGTACCCGTTCGGTTACACCCTGTATAATGTTCTATTTTAAGAGTATGGTTTCCGCACTCAGTTCTTAGACGGAGCATTGTACGTGGACCATGGCGGCTTGCGGTGGTTATTTTAGCCAGCCCACCTCCCTCCAGAAGTTGATCACGTCTTCTGGGTTGAGCAGTACATCTGTGAAAGATCTGGGTGTTCCGAAGGTCCGAGGGAAGTCAAACACCTCACTCTCCCCCTCGACCTGACGAGGCCCGTCGTCCAATCGAGGGTTGCGGAAGGATCGCACGTTCCCGCCATCCCTAGCGCAGGTGTAAGATGGAACACCAGGATGGTTTTTAACCAGCAAGACTGACAAACACCTCCGCCTCCCCCTAGGGCACATCCATGAGGGTTTTCCTCACATACCTGAACTGCCCAGCATCAGGAGTTCTCTATCAGCCCTCCTGTCACCGAACCGGTCGCGTAAGAGTTTGTCTATGGCCCTGATTAGGCGCCTACAACGCGCCGTCGATTTCAGACGTCGAAATGGTGTCAGAAAGGCCGTTATGAGGTTTGAGCAAATTTGTCGGCCGGTCAATGGGGGTGACGCTGAAAAAAAAACAAAAAAAAATAGTTGAAATGAGTGATAATTAATATAAAAACTTTTTTTATCAAGTTAGGGTTGATTTTTCAATCGTCAGATCAGTTTTATTGAAGGAATAATATAATGGCAGTTTGACAGCTTTTGCATGGAAAATATGTCATTTTTATTCTATTTTTATTCCTCAGAAAAAAATTATCAGGTTATTGAAAAATCGACCCTTAAAACATTATTCTGGTATATCAATTTTAAGTCATTGACTGCCGCGCAGCAGACACAATAGAAAAACTATTGTTTGTCGGACACACGGTGACCGCGTTGGCGTTCAACGTGTTAATGTGGGAAATCATCAATTGACTCCTCCCGTTCTGGGCGGAGCGGAAGGGACTCAGGACTCATACCCTACCTACCCTACCTACCCTACCTACCCTACCTACCCTACCTACCCTACCTACCCTACCTACCCTACCTACCCTACCTACCCTACCTACCCTACCTACCCTACCTACCCTACCTACCCTACCTACCCTACCTACCCTACCTACCCTACCTACCCTACCTACCCTACCTACCCTACCTACCCTACCTACCCTACCTACCCTACCTACCCTACCTACCCTACCTACCCTACCTACCCTACCTACCCTACCTACCCTACCTACCCTACCTACCCTACCTACCCTACCTACCCTACCTACCCTACCTACCCTACCTACCCTACCTACCCTACCTACCCTACCTACCCTACCTACCCTACCTACCCTACCTACCCTACCTACCCTACCTACCCTACCTACCCTACCTACCCTACCTACCCTACCTACCCTACCTACCCTACCTACCCTACCTACCCTACCTACCCTACCTACCCTACCTACCCTACCTACCCTACCTACCCTACCTACCCTACCTACCCTACCTACCCTACCTACCCTACCTACCCTACCTACCCTACCTACCCTACCTACCCTACCTACCCTACCTACCCTACCTACCCTACCTACCCTACCTACCCTACCTACCCTACCTACCCTACCTACCCTACCTACCCTACCTACCCTACCTACCCTACCTACCCTACCTACCCTACCTACCCTACCTACCCTACCTACCCTACCTACCCTACCTACCCTACCTACCCTACCTACCCTACCTACCCTACCTACCCTACCTACCCTACCTACCCTACCTACCCTACCTACCCTACCTACCCTACCTACCCTACCTACCCTACCTACCCTACCTACCCTACCTACCCTACCTACCCTACCTACCCTACCTACCCTACCTACCCTACCTACCCTACCTACCCTACCTACCCTACCTACCCTACCTACCCTACCTACCCTACCTACCCTACCTACCCTACCTACCCTACCTACCCTACCTACCCTACCTACCCTACCTACCCTACCTACCCTACCTACCCTACCTACCCTACCTACCCTACCTACCCTACCTACCCTACCTACCCTACCTACCCTACCTACCCTACCTACCCTACCTACCCTACCTACCCTACCTACCCTACCTACCCTACCTACCCTACCTACCCTACCTACCCTACCTACCCTACCTACCCTACCTACCCTACCTACCCTACCTACCCTACCTACCCTACCTACCCTACCTACCCTACCTACCCTACCTACCCTACCTACCCTACCTACCCTACCTACCCTACCTACCCTACCTACCCTACCTACCCTACCTACCCTACCTACCCTACCTACCCTACCTACCCTACCTACCCTACCTACCCTACCTACCCTACCTACCCTACCTACCCTACCTACCCTACCTACCCTACCTACCCTACCTACCCTACCTACCCTACCTACCCTACCTACCCTACCTACCCTACCTACCCTACCTACCTACCAATGCAAAAATGTGCAATAAAAATATTTTTCTCATACAAACTTTGCCACCCCTTGTAACCCTTTTAGGGGTTGAATTTCCAAAAAATAATATGCCTATGTCCTTCTCATGAATGCAAACTATCTACATACCAAATTTCAGCAAAATCGGTTGGGTGGTTTAGGCGTGAAAAGGTAACAGACAGACAGACAGAGTCACTTTCGCATTTATAATATTAATATAATATATATATAGTAAATATAGTATATAGTATGGATAACATGCAATTTCCGTCGTCCACGTGGGCGGAGCGGCGGGCAGAAGCTAGTTTGAAATAAATGCTTTGAGTTTGACTGTGAGTTTGACTTACCGTTGGGGTTGGGAAACTCCTCAAAGTCTCTGACTGCAGTAAAGAGCGCATCTCCCTCGCGGTCGTCATACATCAGGTCAGCGTAGTCAATGATTGAGTTCACTTCAAATGACACAGACAATTCGCGTTCCTTCAGCAATTGGTTGAACATACCCGCATAGCCTGTGGAGTGAACCCTTTTGTTTTTAATGTTTTTTTTTTTACTTCATTACAGACTTTCAAAAAAAAAAAAACTATCTAGCCTTTTCCCAACTATGTTGGGGTCGGCTTCCAGTCTAATCAGATGCAGCTGCCGCCAGCAATACCAGTTTTTAACATGGAGCGACTGACTATCTGACCTCTTCAACTCAGTAACTGGGCAATACGATACCCCTTGGTAAGACTGGCTGTCAGATTTTCGGGCTTCTGACGACCCGTAACGACTGTCAAAGAGGCACAAATGACAGCCGGGACTAACGGCTTAACGTGATTTCCGAAGCACAGAGGAGTCTCGGTGTGTAAAGATGGTCACCCATCCACGGCCAACCCCGGCAAGCGTAGCTTAACCTGATGGATCGGCCTGTACGGCTGTTGGTAATTAGCCACTTACTGTGAACGATTTGCATATTATATACATAAGTTTCCGAGCATAGCTGGCCAACTTTAATAGCTACATTCATAATCCTCTCGCCAGCCCAAGCTATATCACCAGAGGCGTAGAACCTGGAACAAAGTCAAAGTCAAAGTCCAATCATTTAGTTCAAATAGGCATAAGAAAGGCACTTCTGAACGTCAAAATGAAAGAGGATTAGTATTGATTTTAGTCGCCCATTTGGAGCGGAAGGTAGTGTCAGAGTCTTACTGACTAAAACCCATCCATGTTCCTTCCGTAGCCCTTTATGTTCCGGGGTAGCGGTAACCCTTTCAGACAATCCCGCTTACCCGGCAGGCTTGGCCCTAACGGGTCCCTCCATATGCTGACATCTCTTTGAGGCGCGCGTAGAAAACGAACACGGCTGTACAACCTAAGGCCCATTCGCGGCACAGCATGGCAATGTATTTTAAAGCGACAAATAAAAATGTAACTTAATCGTGTGGACATAAAGTCAAAATTTCTATGTTTGCTGTTAAAATACCTTACCAAGACGTGCCGCCAGTGGGCGCCAGGCCTTTTTTTTTTGAGGGTGGGAAATCATGTAATGACCCTCCTGCTCTGGGTGGAGCGGAAGGGAGGGTCAGTCTCTTACTGACTTAAACCCATCCATGTTCCTTCCATAGCCATGGCAAGGTATTTTTAGGCGACGAATAAAAATTGAACTTAATAGTATGGACATAAAGTCAAAATTTCAATATTTGCTGTTAAAATACTTTGCCGTGCCGTGCCGCCATCGCCAGTAACGTTAGCTTTGACTGACGTGACGGGAGAATCGTTAGTAACAAATAGCAAATACTCATTCATGATAAATTCAGCGTTGACTAGCACAGTCCTGACGGCTTCGTCTGTCTTCATATAGACCAGTCGGCTGACCTCCAGTAGGAACACTATCATGTACCCTTCATCCAACTGCTCCATCAGATCGTGGTACACCTTGTTGGGGTGGTATTCAGTCTTTGGACGGGTGTAGTTACGAGCTGGAAGCAGAAATCAGAAAGAAAGAATAAAAAACCAGCCAATTGGGCGTCGGACTCGCGAAGGGTTTCATCACATTCTCTATTAAAACGGCAAAAATTTACGTTTGTTGAGTGGGAGCGCCCTTAAATATTTATTTTAATATGTTTGTTTTTGTTTTTTGTTTTTATTGTTATAGCGGCAACAGAAATACATCATCTTATTACTTAGCCACGAGTTCTCAAAATTTTACCACAGGAACAATCGGAAATAATTCAATGGATACCTTTTTTAAGTTTATAGCCTAGTGGTGCGACCATCAGACTACCAAGTCTCCAATCACGCACCTCTGACTTTTCAGATTCACGTGCGTATTGTATACTACGCTTAAAAAACGCTAAAGGAAAACATTGTAAGGAAACCAGCATGCCTGAGAGATATTTCTCAACAGCATGTGAAGCTAAGTCAGAGGCCCATGGGCAGCATGAAAACTCTGACACCAGGTTAGTCATACCGAGCTTAAGTGTAGCTTTATCAGCTTCGTAGCCTCGGAGTGGTGGTTTGAGGACTTGCGTCTTGGAAGCACTGATAATTAACCAAATGTTTCGAAGAAAAGCGACACGAGGCTATTATTGAGAAGCGTCAAATACGCAAAGAGAGACCTAACTGTTGCCCTCCTACAGGTAACATACAACACTGCAGGCCAACTCTATTGCTCTAGTTGTGACCGGGTGTTCAAAACAAAATTCGGTCTAGCGAGCCATCTAAAGGCATACGCAAGGGAGTGATTCGTAGGGAAACTTTTTTTTTATACTCAATAGTTTTATTATCACAATAACAATACAACAGGCGCGCGCAAAGTTCAATGACCTTCACGCCGATCAGCTGTTAGCACCTATTGAGTATATAAAAAAAGTTTCTTTGGGAAAGTTGATTGTAATAATGAGTACAATCACGTGTTTAAATATCGGTCACTAATTACCAGTCACCTTATACAGGGTGGTGACAACAATACGACAATAAATTAGACTGTGTAACTCTAATACCGTCCCCAACCTGCATACCAAAATTCAACCAAATATATCCAATAGTTTAGTCACTATAGCTAGTCAAAGATTAGCAAAACCCATAGTCAAACCGTCACTGGTATTTAGTTTGTTTGAAAAATCACTTTTTTTTATTTCGATGCTAGGATTTGTTTAATAGTTCCAAAATACTCCTATTTAGTAGTGTTGTTAGTGTTTTTATTCATTGTCGCATTGTCATCAGCATATTGTATAGTCATACCTAAAAAAAGCCTTAAATATACAAACCGAAATCCAACAGGTGGCCTGCAAGAGTCGTTGGATAGGTGACGGGCTCCGGCGTGCTATCTGGTACCGAAACATACAAGAAGCCCTTATCATCCTCTTTAAGCAGCGCCCCCGTAAACGCTGTCTCAGATATCAGAAGCTCCGTGGTCCGTAATCCTTCTTTGGTCCCCCCTTTATTGGTGCTATTGTTAATGGTCTTTCCGGCCTGGTGGGGCTTCATCCACTGTCGGTTGCGGACCCAGGCTTGGGCTTTGGAGAGTGTGCGAGCGATCACCCGGGGACGGTAGGCTGTTGGGATCAAAGATATAATGAACACAAAAGCAATAGGGATGATGCCAGAGTAAAAATAAGGATTTTTTGTTAGTCCGTGAATCATATAATGAAAAAAATATTAGACACGTATTTTACACGGAGCGACTGCCTATCCGACCTCCACAACCCAGTCAGTAACTGGGTAATACGATACCCCTTGGTAAGACTGTGTGCCAGACTTTTGGGCTTCTGACGACCCGTAACGACTGTCAAAGATACACAAATGACAGCCGGGATCAACGGCTTAACGTGCTTTGCGAGGCACGGACGAGTCTCGACGTGTAAAGATTGTCACCCATCCACGGACCAACCCCGGCAAGCGTAGCTTAACCTGATGGATGGATACGTGCGACTATTATTACTAAGCCACGAGCTACTCTACCGGGTTTCTGCTACCCCGGAACATAAATGGCTTTTTTTTTTTGAGGGTGGGATATCATCCAATGACTTCTCCCACTCTGGGTGGAGCGGAAGGGAATGTCAGACTTTTACTGACTAAAACCCATCAATGTCCTACCTTAGCCCTTTGTGTTCCGGGGTAGCGATAACCCTTTCGGACATTCCCACTTAACATAAAGGGCTAAGACACGACGACATGATTGGCGCAGTGGTTGAGCGATTGACTGCTGCGCAGCATGTCGCGGGTTCGATTCCCGCACGGAACAAATATTTGTACGACCTGCAAGTATTTGTTACGGGTCTGGGTGTTTCTATCTATAATGTGTATGTATTTACAAAAAAAAAATATATATATAAGTAGTATATCAGCCATCTCATTACCATAACACAAGCATTAGGTTGCTTAGCTTGGGATGATACGGCGTTGTGTGAAATGTCCAAGGATATATATTATATTAAGGAAGGAACATGGATGAGTTTTAGTCAGTAAGAGTCTGGCAGTCTCCCTTTCGCTCCGAGTGGTCAAATGATGATTTCCCAACCTATAAAAAATACGGTGAGTGAAATCTGAAGAGTAGAAAACATGGTGTACTCACGAGTGCTACTCTCCGCTGACGTAGAAGGGCTGGTATGAGGTACAAAAGTCATATATATATCCGAATCGATAGGCACTGTTGGTTGTGTCGGCTCTGAAGGACTCTGCGAGGACATAGATTGGGAAATGGGAAATATAGGACGAGTGAAAGAAGTCGATGAAGCGTTTGTAGGGTATAAAGTTGAATAGTAGGAGTCAAGTGGAGGCAACGTTGGTTCGGGAGGAAAGGTAGGGAAAGTGAAGGGTGTCTGTTCAGTTTTGTGGCCAGGATAACCTGGAAATAGGGTACGGATTGAGACGACAGCAAGAGGAACAGTAGATGCGTTTAGCTTGTCTCCAGCTAAAGAGTTTAGAGTTTCCCAAAGATTCTTCGTCTGTCCGGAAACTTGGGTAGAGTTAGTCTCTCCAAATCCCACTGGAGTCGGGAGGAAAGTTGTCTCCGAATTGTTCTGTGTCTGGGTGACTGTTTCAGAAGGTTCCCCCCACCACATTGGAGTCATACTGTAGTCCAAGAGTCCGCCATCTTTGAAGTTGTCTTGAAAGTCGACAGTTCTTAGCACAGACTTTTGTTTTTGGATTTCTTGTTGGAATTCTTTGAGGATTGAGTCGATCTTGTAGATGGATCTGTGCATGTGGGCTGACAGTTTTGTTTTGATGATATTGGCTGGAATGTTGAGAAGGTATAAGTTGCAGGTGAGTAACCGTGGATTCATGTTCGTATTGTATAATTATCACTTGCTTAATAATCTGTGAAGGAAAACATCGTGCATCGTGAGGAAATCAGCATGTCTGAGAGATATTTCTCAACAGCGTATGAAGCTAAGTCAGAGGCCCATGGGCAGCATAAAACTCTGACACCAGGTAAGTCACTTCCACACAACTTTTCAGTCACCGGTGTCACTTTCAAACTTAAAAATAAACGTAAAAATAAAAATCAAATAAAATTACCTTGTCCGCTTTGATTACAATAAAATAAGTAATAATTTGAAAATAAACTTATTACTCTTAACAATAGTAACATAGTTTTTTGTTAAACACTTTATTAATAATTAGTCTTTTATTTTGTATTTATCAACTAATTTTATAACGGTCTCCATCTTTTATATGATCTATCAATTAAAAAAAAAGCAATAAAAAATAATATTTACAATTTAAAAATAGTTTTTTGTGTACTTTAAGTACACAGATAATATATTAAATTGTCTAAAATGAAGATTATAATATTAAAAACTGCATTATTTTTTTTATAGTATATTCACAATTTAAGTTTTATTTTTAAATAATCTTTAACAATGATCCCATGGGGTGTTTCGTAAAGCGGTATAAACATTTATACATAATAGCAATTTTTGTATTTTATTTTAAAACTTGAATATAAACTTAAAAGTACACAAATATTTATTGAACCGCGTGGTTCGTTTTTTTCCAACCAACCAGTGTTTTATTTATAAAAGACGCATTGAATATTGATATAAATTTGTTCAAAGCAGTTTCTATTTCAGTTTAATCTGTATTAGTATACATAATAAAGCTGAAAAGTTTGTTTGTTTGAACGTGCTAGTCCCTGGAACAAACAGTTTTTTTGACGACACCGTTGGCGCAGTGGCTGAGCGATTGACTGCTGCGCAGCATGTCGCGGGATCGATTCCCGCACGGAACAAATATTTGTACGACCTGCAAGTATTTGTTCCGAGTCTGGATGTTTTTCTATCTATTATATGTATGTTTTACAAAAAAAAATGTATATAAGTAGTTTATCAGCCATCTCGTTACCGTAACACAAGCATTAGGTTGCTTAGCTTGGGACTATATGGCGTTGTGTGAAATGTCCAAGGATATTATTTAATAGCCAAATTCCTGAGGAGAGTAATAGACTATTTAACATCATGCTACAACTCATAGTACCTGAGCAAAATGAAAAGACAAAGAGAAATGGCTGACAGACAGGCGATGCGATGCGACGCAGTGGGTCCCACCGAGGGAGTTTTATAAAAATGTTACCCTTACTTGAGCTAGCCCGCCAAAGATGTAGCTTTATATTTAAAAAAAAGACAGTCATCGCCTGTCTCGTGCTGACCTCCCCCAACGACGACGCCCTCAGCCGAGGTACGTACCCCAGAGGTGCCCTTAGCGTGTAGTCGCTTAGTTTGTAAGTTTTTTAAGCCCTGACTAAAGGGCTTTACTTATTGAGGCATCCACAGGCAAGCCCGGTTGAACGTAGACAACCTCCTATGTTGAAATGCAATACTATAAAAAAAATAGTATATTTTGTCCCTTACGACTTCTATGCAACCGAACAAAGTCGCGGGAAGGAACTAGCTAACAATAAAATTGTAGTCATATTTTTATTGAATATATATTTGTATTTAATAAATAAATGTCGCCTTTGATGTCTGTTTGTATTACCACGTTGTTGGCATATCTGAGAGATATTTCTCAACAGCATGTGAAGCTAAGTCAGAGGCCCATGGGCAGCATAAAAACTCTGACACCAGGTTGGTCACTAACCACACGAAGAAGAAGACGACCGCGTTGTTTTTCTAAACTACGCAACGGATTTTGATGCGGTTTTTTCCAACAGTTAGAGAATTTATTCCTAAAGGACTATGTGTATAATACATTAATATTAAACTTACGTAACATATGGAAATCTTGATGTTTAGTCAACTCGTACAAACTGTTACACCGAGGAGCTTTTCTTCTTTATTTTCTGTGAAACTCATCAAATGACACTACCGCTCTGGGTGGAGCGGAAAGGAGTGTCAGACTCTTACTGACTAAAACCCATACATGTTCCTTCCGTAGCCCTTTATGTTCCGGGGTAGCGGTAACCCTTTCGGACAATCCCGCTGACCCGACAGGCTTCGGCCCTAATAGGTCGAGGAGCTGTTGTGACCCAGACTTACGAGTTTTAGTTTGTGGGTTCGACCCCAAGTAGGCATACAAAGTCAAAGTCAAAGTCAAATCACTTATTTCAAATAGGCCTTGTACGTGGTTTAGGTTTGCACCCAAGTAGGCACTCAAAGTCAAATCATTTATTTCAAACTAGCTTCTGCCCGCGGCTTCGCCCGCATAATATGTCGACAAATTATACACATAAACCTTCCTCTTGAATCACTCTATCTATTAAAAAAACCGCATCAAAATCCGTTGCGTCGTTTTAAAGATTTAAGCATGCATTGGGATATAGGGACAGAGAATGCGACTTTGTTTTATACTATGTAGTGATAGGCACAAGTAAGGCACTTTTGAACGTCAAAAATGAACAAGAAATAGAATTGATTCTAGTCGCCCCTTCCAAAAGGTGGTTTCGTGTGGAGAAGAATGGGCAAGAAACTCCACCGTTACTCTACACTACACTACACACCGTTACACTATAAACATAATCAGCCTATAATGTAACCACTACTGGGTCACAGGGCATCCTCTCTAGTCTAGCAGGTACAGACGCCAGCACATCAAGCTATCCCTAACTGTCAAATTTTCTCAATTAAAAATGAACCTTATGTCTTTGCAATAAAGTGGAAATACTATCAAAGAAATCTGACAGATCGTGGTAACTTGATGTGCAGGCCTCTGTACTTTACTATGTGCAAATAATTTCATCACCACTGCTTTCAAAACGGTGAAGGAAAACATCATGAGGGAACCGGCATGTCCTAGAACCATACATTCGAAGACATGTGACATCTACCAACCCGCGCTGGGCCCGAGTGAGTATACGGCCCACTCCCTCACAGAGTAAAGGCCTTTATTCCAGCAGTGGGAACAGTCAATCGGCCTGCCTTTGCCCAACTATGTTGGGGTCGGCTTCCAGTCTATCCGGATGCAGCTGAATATCACTATATTTAGCCGACTTCTAAAAAAGGAGGAGGTTCTCAATTCGACTGTAATTTTTTTTTTATGTTTGTTCGCGCATAACTCCGTTGCTTGCCAACCGATTAGAAAATTTTTTTTTTGTTGGAAAGGGTATACTTCCCAAATGGTCCCATAAAAATTTTATCGAAATCGGATAAGCGGTTTTTGAGAAATCTACAAAAATCTAAAAAAAAATCCTACTTAATATATGTGGACGATGTTCTAATAAGTTCCTGTCACAGTAATTTACATACCAGGTTGTGGTATTAAAATTTTTTGTGTAGGTACCACAACTAAAAAGTGTAAAATAAAAACTTTTTACCAAAAATAAAACCGACTTCCAAAAAAAACTACTTACAAAGTGAAAAATAATTTTGATTTCGGAAGTCGGTGGCAAAAAATGAAAATACAAAACCGAAGACACCGACACCTTTATTTTTTGTAAAAAAGTTTTTATACATGGAACGACTGCCTATCCGGCCTCCACAACCCAGTCAGTAACTGGGTAATACGATACCCCTTGGTAAGACTGGCTGTCAGATTTTCAGGCTTCTGACTACCCGTAACAACTGTCAAAGATCCACGAATGACAGCCGGGACCTACGGCTTAACGTGCTTTCCGAGGCACGGAGGAGTCTCGTTATGTAAAGATGGTCAGCCGTCCACGGACCAACCCCGGCAAGCGTAGCTTAACCTTATGGATCGATCCGTGCGGCTGTTATATTACTTAGCCACGAGCTTCTCCAGTGGGACCAGTATAGGCTGATATTTATTATGATGACTAGCTTCCGCCCGCGGCTTCGCCCGCAAGATATGTCGACAAATTATACACATAAACCTTCCTCTTAAATCACTCTATCTATTAAAAAAAAATAAAAAAAATAACGTTTATTTCAAAAATATAAGTCCATAGCACAAAAAAAAGAACAAAACAATACAGGAGGCACACAAAAAACAATACAACATGGAACAGAAAATTACATACATAAGCGGGGGGGAACAGTCCGCCGCTCAGAGCGCTGTATGCAAGTGCATCCAGTGACGTAGCAGCGGAGAGTCCCACCTGTCCGCGAACACGCCTAGAATGCTGTTGCGGCTAGACCTCACACGATTCAGCAGCGACGCACACTGTTCAAAAAAACCGCATCAAAATCCGTTGCGTAGTTTTAAAGATTTAAGTATACATAGGGATATAGGGACAGAGATAATAATAATAATAATAATATCCTTGGACATCTCACACAACGCCATATCGTCACAAGCTAAGCAACCTAATGCTTGTGTTATGGTAACGAGATGGCTGATAAACTACTTATATACATTTTTTTTTTGTAAATACATACATATTATAGATAGAAAAACACCCAGACTCGTAACAAATACTTGCAGGTCGTACAAATATTTGTTCCGTGCGGGAA
Organism: Hyppa rectilinea; assembly: GCA_951799385.1. NCBI lineage: Eukaryota > Metazoa > Arthropoda > Insecta > Lepidoptera > Noctuidae > Hyppa > Hyppa rectilinea. The sequence continues at coordinate 9,803,358 of OX637330.1, read as the reverse complement.
TCGAACCCGCGACATAGTGCGCAGCAGTCAATCGCTCAAGCACTGCGCCAACCGTGTCGTCAAAGATTGCGACTTTGTTTTATACTATGTAGTAATAAGCTAACCGAAGCAGGGGCGTGCCGCTAGTTGTATTTATGCAAGCATAGCATTTATGCAATGTTTTACGATTCGATAAGAATGTTAGTATCTTTATATTAAAATGAATTTGTGCACTTGTTTTCTGCTGTTGAGGATATTTGGTAGTTATTTTGCGTTTATTTAAAGTATTTTTTTTAACTGATTTTGCGCCGAAGCGTTTGTGACCTTCCTTTTCGCGTGCAATTAAGTAAATTTTTGGGAGGATTGTTGTTTAGGCCTTCTTGGTACCTACTAATATTCTCAATATTTCATTGCATTTCATATTTTATTACGTACAACATAGACGGTTGAAATAATAAAATAAAAATGACACGAAATATAAATGAAATGAGGAGAGATGAAAAGGACTAAGTAGCAATGAAATATTGCTATAGAATATTATGAGATGTGTTTAATTATGTATAATTTACATTTATTTATCTGCTATAAGACGGGTATTCTGTTTAGGACGGCTGATTATATTAAATCTAGCAAAATGTTGAACCTTTCTTTCTAACTCGTGTGGTTAGTGACCGGTGTCAGAGTTTTTATGCTGCCCATGCACCTCTGTCTTAGCAGCACATGCTGTTGAGAAATATCTCTGCTCATGATGTTTTCCTTCACCGATTTAAGCAAGTGATAATTATACAATACGCATATGAATCCCAAAGTCAAAGGTGTGTGCCTTGGGTTCGAACTCGATACCTAAAGCCGGGTACTCACTAGCGAGCCGTAACCGTAACTTATGTGATACAGTAACGAGGTTCTAGTGTGTACGCGTTTTACAATTACGGCTCACGACGTCGCCGGAACGCTTTCACCGAGCGTACTCATTTTGCGAGCTGTAACTGTAACCAACAGACCGACCGACAATCCGACAATCGTCGGCTCGCTGCAAGTCGCTCGTGTAGTGTTCGTCGCAGGCTCGCGAACCACGTACACCTTATGTTTTTGGTAACAGTAACGGTTACAGTTACGTGCAACGTTACGGGTTTAGAAATGAGTACGTTGTAAACGTCGGGTCGCTGCAAGCCGCACGCGTACCGCTCGCAGCAGGTTTGCGAACCACGTACACACTATGTTTTTTGGTTACAGTACATGCAACGGTTACAGTTACGGCTCGCTAGTGAGTACCCGGCTTAAGAATTGACAGTCAGTCATACCACTAGGCTATCACTGCTTATCGGTCTTGAACGTTATAATTCAATCTCAAGCTTGCTTCAAAGAAAGTAGGTAATATTTTACCAAAACTATCAGTTATTTTTTGCGAGTTCACTCAAATTACCTACCTAAAAGGTTTTTTTTAATAAATAATAAATTTTAATAATAAATTGTAAAAAATTCATCATTATGCCTGTTTTCTCTAAATGTTATGTTTAGGTCCCATGTAATAGGGGGCGAGCCTATTGCCAACAACCGGGCACAAATCCAAACTCCGGGGTGCTACTGAGAAATTCCAGATGAAAAAAACCAACAACACTTAGCCCAACCCGGGAATCGAACCCGAGTCCCAACACTCAGTAGTAACGCTTGCAACAACTAGACCAACGAGACAGTTATAATAAATGACATTCTGAATTTTATTTCAGCTGACACACATACCTTCGCAACGAACACACCAAAATCAAATCAGAGAAGCGTCAACCTAGCTCTAGAAACTGTCCTGGAATTTAATAATAAAGACAAAGAGAGCGACCTTAACTTCTTAAACAAAGTACAGAATTTTATAACAAAAGTAAAGACAGTTATTGATGGAAATACAAATCGCAACAACTTACGGCGTAGTTTTGTAGCGCCAAGAGTTAAAACCTTCACGGACTTCATTCAAGATGTCATTCAAGTACTCATCACTTATGACGATACAGCATTCACGGATTTCTTTGACATACTAGATGAAGAAATCAGAAATTACCACTACAGAGGCTGCAGGTTTTACGAATTGACAGAGAATTATGAAACTAGAAAACTAATTGCCACACAATTAGATTCAATTAAAAGCAATCCAGCTTCTGTTACGAAAGAGAACATCAATGCACTTTTAGATATGTTAATAGATGACAACTATGACAGAAATGTCAAAGAAATCGTGGTTTATATCAATTCTTTGTACAAAGAGGAGGCTAGCGAGATATTCCAGAACGTCATCACTGATCTGGTGACGTATGGCAGGTCCAAATCTAAAAGATCTATCAATAAATTGGCCACGATTATTAAAAACGGAATCCGGACAATTATATTCGATCACTACACAAATCTTAATGCTAATGTTAGACGAAACGTCAGGCGCAAAATAGAAACATTTTGGGAAAATTTTGGAAAGAATAACCCATCAAGGTATGATATACCACATATCAAACCTTATTCCATATCTAGAAAGAACGTCAAGAATTCTGAAAATATGATGAATGAAGTTAAAAAGTCCGATATAAAAATAGGAGTTAATAAAAAATATGAAAATAGTAACGACAGGACCGAAATAAAACAGGCTGAATATAAAAAACCAGAAATGAACCGAAATAACTTAAAGAGTGAAAGAAAACGATTTAAAGATGCGAGAAAAGATGCCGTCTTCAAACCGTTTGATGCTCAAGAGAATGAAACAAGACTAGGTTCTCAGTATATAGGTCTTCTAGAAGAACAGTGGGTAAATAACGAGAACCAAGGACCGTCAGATAGTTCTACTGGGGAATCATACAGCTCCATAGAATTTTATGAAGAGCCTCAGAAAAACACAACACTGGCCTTAGCGATAATCCCGGCAAAGATAACACAAAAACCATCGACGAACGCAACAAAGAAATCAGAGACAATCGGAGCGCTGAATGTGACGACGGGAATACTTAGAAACGATCAAGTTAGGACGATTTGGATTGAAGAGTCAACGGGGAGACTGCCAAAAGCTGTCCTAGATAAACTAGCAATCAAGCCTAGCGTTCACGAAACGAAACATAACATGACGCAAGTTGCATCAAACAAGCATAAGAAGAAATATGATAAGGATAAGAAAAAGTGGCATGGGAAGACATATGAAGAGAAGTATCTCAAGATGAATGGAAAATCGAATGACAAGAAACACGACAACCACATTGGTCGAACCAGACAGCATTGGTCGAAAAATTACACAAAATATGAATCATCGATTACACAGACTACGAATCACGTAAAAAAACAAAAGAATGACGAGACCACGACGCCTACAGACCCGTTTATACTAATACATAACAGAGATTTTTTCAGGCAACATTATGTTCGAACTACTGAGTCTGTTTTTACTATGGAGGTACCACATGAATACAAAAGGGGTATAGCACCGTTAAGAATGGAGTTAAAGTAAGATTCTTATGTATTTTATTTAGATATCAGATAGAGAAAAAAAACAGTTTTCATAAATTACATCAACCATCCTTGCTAACGATAGTGGTGTGAACGTTGGACTGCTAAGCCTAGGTTACAAGTTCAAACCCATTATTTTATGGATTCATGACATATAGGTATTGTATATTTATCACTTGCTTAAAAAACGGTGAAGGAAAACATCGTGAGGAAACCGGCATGCCTGAGAGATATTTCTCAACAGCATGTGAAGCTAAGTCAGAGGCCCATGGGCAGCATAAAAACTCTGACACCAGGTTAGTCACTAACCATACGAAAAGAAGAAGATCCTTCCTACTAATAAATAAATGGTTGTGAGGATGTGTGGATGTTTTGTTACGCTTTCAAGACAGAACGGCTTAACGGATCTGGATTGAACTTATCACACAGAGAATAACTCTGTGTGTTTATAAACTGGATTAACACATACCTTTCAAACCCGTGTGATGATTTCAGAAATCACGCCAGCGAAACCACTGGCAGAAGTTAGTCGCTCATATTTAATAAATTATTAATTGAATATATTCTCTCTTCCTTATGTTACCACATATAAGTCTTCGTATGAAAACACTAAAACTAATTTACGAATAGAATTAATACTGAACACTGACCATTTTTTTGTCTTTGAGCGAGTACCTATAACACACATACATGTAGTCAAAATCCCTACTGAGCGCCTTCAACACGCATTGCAATTTGTTAGCAATAAACAAATATTTGTGTTGAAAGCGCTGAGCTTGAAATGTATGAAAAAATATTAAGCTGTTATGCGTGTTCGGGGCACTGTGAGGTACATACAACTGGAGACACACAACTGTGTTAATGGCAAGGTATATGTTACAATAATATTGCTTTTTCAATTCCAGACAAAACATACGCCAACGATGGCTGACACCTTCCACAAAAGCGCAGAAGTTTTTGGAGGTTGTGGATGTACTGATGCCTTCAGCCATCATATCTCCACGAGCTAGGAGAACTGATACTCCACGACAAATATTCAATGAGAAACGACGTATGAGGATAACTCAACGGACTTCACCTCGTCAGCCCACTAATTCATCCCTGAGAAGGTTGACTCTTACAGTACCTTGGGCATACTCTATAAAGAACAAAATGGATCGTTCGAAATCCGACCGGCACTTCAAGAAGAGTACAGACTACATGTCATCGGACAATGAAGGAACATTTCGATTAAAACAAGATAAAAGACGTTATGGAGAAAATGCTCAAAGTACATCTTCCAACTCAGAAAAAGACCCGTACATCGTTGATAGAATAAAAAATCTAGAAAGACAGCTGAAGGAAGTTAAAAGTAAAATTCATGGTGATACTGCTGTGGTTACAGCAAAAGCAGTTACTCATAGTATTGGGGGCAATGATGAAGTAGTAAATAAAACTAAGTTCGGGTCAGATGTACACAGGTTTGTCGATAATTACAAGGTCAGAGAAGACACGTTAAACATAACAGGAGCTGCAGAAAACCACACTAAGCCTATGATTGGAAACAAATACGTCAAAGACGAAGATACTAAAATAAACGAAATTGAACAGGACATAGAAAAAGGTGAAAAGCCCGAAATCAATTTTAGATCCAATGTAAGCATGAGCAAGAATGATTTTGAAGATAAAACAGACAAAACAATACAAGAAAAACATCTAGATTACCAAAAAGACGTTAAAGACAAGAATTTTAAAAACAAAGAAGAGATAATTGATGACGATTATGAAATTGAAAAAGTTACTAAACGGAAAAGAGTTATTAAAAAAAATATAGAACCTGAAATAAGTTTAGCCAGACGAGACGTAAGTACTACAACAGCAAAGGATGAAGAAGTTAAATTTATCATGCATGATCTTAAAGAAGATGCTTCGAAACAAACAGTAACACAGAACATTAACATAGCTTCAACTAGTACTTCTACAAAAGCTACAACAAGTCCTACAACGAAGGCTACAGAACCTACCACTATAATAACAACAAGTATTAAACCCCCAGAGACAACCACCACTCCTACCACACTGAAATCATCAACCACATCCATCACCACATCAGTCGCTACATCTTCTAAACCAACAGAGGTTTTTAAAACGTCTGAAATCAATTCAACTGTCGATGAAAGTAAAAACAAAATGGCGAACATCACAACAAAGGCTGCAGACATTAGTAAAACGATTACAGTTGCCACTGAATAGGTAACGAGTGAATAATAAAAGTATGACGAATGTTCATAGCGATGTAATTTCCACGATGTCAAATTATCAAAAATATATTTTTTTATAAGAAATCTGTGTGTTTGTTAGCTCTAGCCAGTCCCTTTAACCGGGATTGTCCGAAAGGGTTACGGCTACCCCGGCATATAAAGGGCTAAGGAAGGAACATGAATGGGTTTTAATCAGTAAGAGTCTGACTCTCTTCCGCTCCACCCAGAGCGGGTAATTTGATCATATCAAATCCTCGAACAAAAACCTCGTCGCTTGCTGTCCTCCACACAGTGATGATCTAAGGCCATGCCGTGCCCTTAGCGGCTGTCCTTACGTGCACGTTCAGAAAGAATTAGTCACGAGCCTTTTTTACTAAAGAACTAGTGTGTAACTATGTAACAGACACACGAGTCCTACTTATCTACGAGCCCGTTTACTAAATGCCAGGGTCATCAACGTTTGGGCCACAAAGAATCCAGAAGAGCCTTACGTGCACGTTCAGAAAGTAGCCAAGTAGTCATGCTTAGCCGCGAGCTCCGGACTAAAAAGTGCTCGTGGCTAAGTAACAGCCCGCTTACCTACCATTACTTAACTTACCATTACTTATAGACCATTATAGGCGCGATGCCAGGGTCATCAGCAGTTGGGCCACTAAGGATCCAGAAAGGCCCATCATGCACTTTAAGGAAGTGACCTACGCCATGACCCGCACTATGGTCGTAGTTGAGTTCAGCAGACTGTAGCCCAGGCTGAAGCCTGATTACGACATCACAGAAAAATCGGGTTAAGCAGCCGACAGCTAAAGTATCCATATTTGCTTTTTTTGTGTATAACGAATCATCACGGCTATTTTCGTCGATGATCATCGCAAAGATCTATGCTGCCCACTTTTGTCGACGAGTAAGGAGTTAATACAAAAACACCTACCCATAACGAAAACGTTTATTATTATTATTTTTTTAAATGGCATCTCGCACTTTAACCTAAGGGTTGTCTACTGCTTAACCTACTGCAAACTGTTCCATACATTTTTACTGAGTAGGTATTGCACTTTTAAAGAAACATTTGTTTTTTTATGACTGACTAAAAAATCAAAAAAATATAAGTTAAATTAAAATGTTAAATTAAATTTACTTCATTTATTTCAGACTAATAATGTCCATTATTGTTAGTAACAAAGGTCTTAAAAACTATGTTAGTAAGTACTTAAACTAAATAATATATTATAATTAAAATATAATGTATTATAATATAATTATTTACAATTCGAAGCCAGTTTTACCAAGGGGTATCGTGTTACCTAGTTACTGAATTGTGGAGGTCAGATAGGCAGTCCCTCCATGTAAAATACTGGTATTCAGCTGCACAAAACTGTTAGACTGGAAGCCGACCCCAACATACTAGACAGATTGTAAAATCTGTCTAGCCTTTTCCCAACTATGTACAAAGCTCATACGATTATTTACAGATCGAAAAATAACAAGACACCATGTTGTTCGTGATTCGACGTTTTTTTACACGTTAGCTGCGGCACCAATTGTTGCAAACTTTCCGTTCCTGCGGCACGAGGTATTATCGGCCCGCACCGTGACCAGACGTTAGGGCGACACGCGGTCTATTAGACCCCACCTCCTTTAACAGACTAAAATCCATTTTCTGGCGCGAAATCAAAGATAAATGAAAAATTTGGTCCTTATCGATATAGACAGTGAATTGATGAACCCTAATCTACCGTGATCTGATAACTAGTTTAGGAATTATTGGCAAAACAAAGTATGGGATCTTATACACTTCGTAACGCACTGAAATAGGGTAAATTTTCGCTAAGATTAGTGATGGGAAAAATAATATCGACGCAACAACGGTTATGTATTTTTGTGTGAAAATCTTAATGCGGTTCTCAGAATAGAAAAAAAAGAAAACCAGAAGTAGAAAAGAAACTATCCTATGTATTCTGCCTCGGGCTTTAAAAATACACTTATTAGAACTTGAATTAACATAAAAAATCAATAACAATACACTTTTTTTATAAAAAATCGCAATCGTTCTGTTTCTGGTTTTTTTTTAAATTAACTTCTTCCGACATCGTTTAGACATGTTCGGCGATGTAAAAGGACGTGCTCTCCAATCGACGTGATGCACAACACTAGTCGCGTGAAGCTCGCGTTGGGTGCGGTACGAGGTCCGGGAGGATATGGGACGTTTTAGCCTCGTTCCGCACTGCATTAAAATTATATTAATTCAGTGCGGTACGAGGCCTAAGACATCCGGTACCAAGGTAGGTATACCACCGGGTCCGGGACCATTAGCGCGTCTCAAATATACATTTATCTCTTTTCTATACTGCACCAAACCAAAGCTATGCCCTTCGCACGACAGAGATGTTCACGTTTTTCCTTGCCGCACCACAAGGAAGTTGCATGAGGGGTGATTTAGGCCTCGTTTCGCACTTAACGTGTTAATAGAGCCAATTTTTTTTTTAGTTGTAGAGGAATCTTGCAAAGAGAGATTCCAGAGGGCTGGAATATTTTTTGGTCAACGTGGCAATGCGAAATTGCGAATTGCATGGCGTGCCAGTTTATGGGATTTTTTTCTGTTGCAGCAATATAGTTTAATACTTGTACAGACGATAGCTCATCAAGCTATTCCAAATTGCCAAATAGTCCTTAGACAAAGTTGAAAAACTATCAAAGAAATTTGACAGATTAAGGTAGCATGATGTACTGGCCAACACACATATTTTTAGGCTGTTAGCTTTTAAATGAAAGTATGTCATTATTATCTGTATAAATTAACAGTATATTTATTTATTAAAATTAAGGTTAATAAAAGATATTAGCTGTGATGTCGTGTGGTGGGCCTTGAAAGAGAAAGGTGTGCCCGAGAAGTATGTAGAGTTAATTCGTGCTATGTACAGCAAATCCCGTACCTACGTTCGGTCGGCTGCTGGCAACACCGACAGGTTCAATGTGGCGGTAGGCTTGCACCAGGGGTCGGCTTTAAGCCCTTACCTCTTCCTTTTGATTATGGATGCTTTAACGGCGGACATACAGGAAGAGGCACCATGGTGCATGCTATTTGCCGACGACATCGTTCTTGTCGGTGAAGATGGACGTGAGATCCAGAGCAGACTGGAGAAATGGCAACGGAAACTGGAGATTGTTGGCCTGAAAATCAGCAGAACCAAAACTGAGTACATGTTCTGCGATTTCGGCGGTCTCTCCAGTTCTGGGGCTATAGCGCTTGATGGCGCGCTTCTCCCAGTTTGCTCCGACTTTCGGTATCTCGGTTCAATTAACACTGGGTGGATGAAATGGCGGCAAGTCACGGGAACAATTTGTGACTCCCGCATTCCCCTTAAACTTAAGGGGAAGATTTTTAAAAGCATGATTAGATCTGCCGTCTTGTATGGATCAGAGTGTTGGGCCACAAAAGGAATTAATGAAAGACAATTGCATGCAGCTGAGATGAGAATGCTAAGAGGGATGTGTGGTGTTACGCGAATGGATAGAATACGTAATGAGTATATAAAAGGAAGTCTGAAAGTGACACCGGTGACTGAAAAGTTGTGTGGAAATCGGTTGTCATGGTATGGGCATGTTATGCGGAGGAATGAGGAAAATGTTGTCAGGAAAGTTGTGAGTATGAATGTGGATGGCTATACCAGTAGAGGGCGACCAAAGAAACGATGGATGGATTGTGTGAAAGATGATATGTAAAAGGGAGTGACTATCGAGATGACGACTAATAGAGTAGTATGGAAGAAGAAGACATGTTGCGCCGAGCACAAATAAATTGGGATAAGGGCAGGAGAATGATGATGAAAAGATATTAGCTGCTGTCGTGCGGTTTCACCCCTGCTCGGCTCCTTTTCGTCGTAGCGTGATGTTACATAGCCTATAGCCTTCCTCGATAAATGGACTATCCAACACAAAACAAACTCTTCAGCTTTGTTATATTAGTATAGATAAATGTCAAAGTTTCTAATAATTGAGGGTTCCAAATTCAATGACGGACTGAGTTGTATCTTGTGCCGCATGTTACCGTGGTCCTTTCAATAATTAACGAAAAACACTACGAAGTGGAAAATAACTTTAATTTCGGAAGCTTTTATATAGCAGTCATAGCCTAGTGGTGTGACCGCCGGACTGCTAAGTCATAGGTCTCGAGTTCGAACCCGAGGCACTCACCTCTGATTTTACGGATTCATGTGCGTCTTGCATAATTATCACTTGCTTAAAAATCGGTGAAGGAACACATCGTGAGGAAATGTCTAAGAGATATTTCTCAACAGCATGTGAAGCTAAGTCAGAGGCCCATGGGCAGCATAAAAACTCTGACACCAGGTTAGTTACTAACCAGACGAAAAGAAGATTTCGGAAGTCGGTGGCAAAAACCGAAAATTCAAAACCATAAGAAATTGAAGTTACTTTCCACTTTGAAGTGTTTTTTCGGAAGGAAGTCGGTTGTTGTTTTTGGAATAAAGTTTTTAATTATGTTATGTTAGGTCTGCATCTGTGTATCGCATTCCCTCTCTTTTCTTTTTGTGATGTCGATGGTGTCGCTTTCTCTTTCTGTGTCTTGGTGACCGTGTTGTGTCGCTGTGGGGTCCTGTTTGGGCCACGGGCTCTTTTTGACTGGATTGCTTTGTTTCTGTGAAAATAGACAACAGAATTTAAATGGTTTTAGAAGGTAAGGGAAAGTACTACCACCATACCTACTTATTTCAACCACTAAACGTTGCAAACTCAAACTCAAAGTATTTATTTCAAATAAACCAACCACAGGCACTTTTGAATTGTCAAGGGGTCGGTCAGTCAGAAAGATGAAGCTAGCCCATTGCAAAGCAGTTGGTACCTATGGAGAAGAACGGGTTAAGAAGCTCCACGGACACTCTTTTAAATTAAATATGGATACAAAATATTGGTTACATAATTCATATTATTATTATACATGTGAGAACGATGAAGAACGTTAAAAGCATCCGATATAAAATATGTAAAACTAATCTAAAATGATCTAATTACCAAAATACAAATGAACATTGATCAAAAAAACATGGCGCTAGGCTTATTCATCGACCTTAAAAAGGCTTTTGATACAGTTAGCCACCCTATACTACAAAAGCTAAAAGACATAGGCATATCAGGTGTAGCGTATAAGCGTATTCGAATCATATTTGAATAACAGGCTTCAGGTGGCTTCAGTTGGTGAATACCAAAGTAAACCGCTCAATATCACGTTTGGTGTTCCCCAGGGATCACTGTTAGGTCCGCTATTTTTTCTAATATACATAAACTCCATCCACAAGGTTCCAATATACGGACATATCTCGCTATATGCGGACGATACCTGCCTTTTTTATTTTGGTGGTTCGATAGCTGACATGATAAATCAAGCCCAGGAAGATCTAAATTCATTGTTCATCTGGTTTCAACAAAATCTTCTAACAATCAATGCATCCAAAACTAAGAAAATACCACCTCATCCTATTGAAAACTTACTATTGAAAACCAAATACTTGAACTCAAACAACACGAGAAATACCTTGGATTAAGACTGGACTGCCATCTAAATTGGAAGGTTCAAATTGACTACATCAGATCCAAAATGATATCTTTATTGGGCTCAATACGAAATATTGTACACTGTCTGCCATATAGTGTACGCCAGACAATATACAACTCTTTGATAAAGCCACACATACTATACTTAATCGAAATCTGGGGCAATGCGCCTAAAACAAACTTAAAAGACCTACAAATTGCACAAAACAAAATTATTAAAATGCTTTTTCATTACGATTACCTAACACCTACAATTAAAATATACAAGGACACGAAACTCTTGAACATCAAACAACTTCATACATACTGCAAAGTCAAAGTCAAAGTCAAAATGTTAATTGCGAACCAAGTGTACAATTTTGGTGTTATTAATGTTAGTAGGTACTTATGACTTAGCGGCCTTTTCCAAGCATTGCAATTTTCATTCGCCTGCCCTTATCTTCTTTAATTTGCATGCATTAAACATTATTATTAATTAATTATTTTCTTTTATACCTATTTGTGCAATTAAATTGAGAATTTATAGTTATGTCGAAATTGAATGTCAATAATAATAATGAATTTAATACAATTATTCAGCAAATTAATGTCATCCATTTAAGGTAATAAAATTATATAAATGAATATAAACCAGGATATAGGATATAGGTTTGTACAGGACAGATCGTCACATTTGAACACGATAGAAGATCGTTATTTTAAGCTTGACTCTAAATATTCTTTTACTGAGTAGAAACATTTTTGGATTAGGTATAGTTTTAGCCTTTTTTGCACCTGCATACTCATTCAGAAAATACTTAACAAAACCAGATTTCAACATACACAGATTTCATTCACCAAAACACATCAATTGCATAACCGTAGCAGTCGTAGAAAAGATCACATAGTACTTCCTCGAATGCGAACCACTCAAGGTAAAAGATCACTTGGTTACGCGGGAGTGCAACTCTACAATAAATTACCAGATGAGATAAAGGGTGCGATTTCAAATAATGTTTTTAAATCCAAACTAAAAAACTATGTTCTTAAAAATATCAGTATTAATTAAACATAAACGATTGATGCTACCAACTTAACTCAAAATCAATACGAAAAATAATATAATAAATAAAAAAACCAAAAAAAAAAAAAACAATAGCAGCTGTAAACAAAAGTTGTATTACTGACTGATGTATCTGCATTGTGGCAGTAGGACCGCACTCTTTATCTCAGGGCAGGGTAGTTACACATAGTGGCACAGTGTTGGATTTTGGGAGTACCCACGAACCTAAATAATTTGTGATGCTAATGTTACTGTGATCTGTTTTGTTGTTAATACATTATTTAATACGTCAGGTAAATTGTGAGTCCGAGTGTCGAAGGACAACATTTTAAGACATTTTTTTTACATTTTAAGTTCAAAGGAGATTGTTCTACGCCCATACATTGTTCGCCCTGGAGCCAACAGCATAGAAAAAATCATTTTCTATTTGTAAACTGCCCATAATAGCCCATAAGAACAAAGTTTCTTGACGGACACTTTAGAGAAAAGATTTATTTAAAGAAAAGGAACAGATTTTGAGGTTATTTTTAATAAAAGAAAACTTAAGTAATTCCTTCTAACATCGGTATTTCTGGTTTCTACAAAGCATTAAACTTCAAATACAGTAAAATACGTAGTACATATATATATCGATGGTAAAATATATCCGTAAATACAGTTGTATTATGCCTTTTAGGTACAGTTATTATTTATTGGTTGAAGTTTACTTTATGCGAAGTCCGTCATCCGTTGTCAAAATGCTAAGGTGTCGTTTAAGCAGATCACAGAATCAGTTATTTGAAGCCAGGTCACGTTGAAAGCAATCCAAATTGTAGTCCGTTAAACAGAAACAAAATCAAAAACGCCAAAAGAAATCGCCAAATAGGTAGGTATTCACAACAACACAACACAGCCACAGGCACCGACTGACGTAGTGACGTAGAGATGCTCTCTTGAAGATCAATCATTGTATAGATATCGATTATCAATGACCACCTATTTATTCTGTGGTTTTAATTTAGTAGACCAAAATGACAGATCAATATGTCAAATGTAAATTAATTTGTTCCGTTTCAAACATAAACACGTTGTTGCTATGATTCTACTCCAATTAAATTAATGCTAAAATAAAATATTTTGTTCCCAACGAACAAAGTGTAACGTTTTAGTTTGCGACATTTAAAAATAGAGTTTAAGTACTTAAAAAGTAAAAATATGGCTATTGAAGTCGTGAAATGGTTATGAGAACAATTCACTAGAGTTGCGTCGTAAATGACATTTCAATCGTTAAATGAGAGATTTTCTGACAAGTGAAAAAACATAGTTCGATAGATGGCGTGGGTAAAAAATACGGCTTTGTTTTACTGGCTACCGATAGCAAAAATAAGATCCGTAAATAAGAAAGCTTATTTGATGTCAAAAACCTGAGACAGTGACGTATTTTTTACCAACGCCTCTTTTGAACTAATATTTTCTCACTTGTGAGAAAATCCCTCATTCGACTAGTAAATACATACATTTTGTGAGTTTGTTTTGTTCATTATATTTTCATCATAATCGTGCTAGGCCATATTCATCATAAGTTCCATTAAAATGTTCACGGAACTAATGACCATGAAAAAAATATGCATGAAAACCTTTTATGTTGCATATTTTTAATGTTTTGGAAGTGATAAATATCGAACATCCATTATTTATCACTAGATATTATGGACATCGTCGTCGATATCGATATTTATGTAATATGAGCGAGAGCGACACTGTCAAATCTTTTGTGACATTCACATTGACAATTCCTTGAAAGATGGCGAGTTCAGTTGGTAATAAAATCAATGAGGTCACTTTTAAAAACCTATTAAGAATTAAACAGTGTCCGCTTGAATTTATTATTTTTAAAAAGCATATTAAAATATAATTAAAATTAACGTACACGTTCAATGTTTGTTGGTTATAGGGCGGTCTAGAACAATCTCCTTTGTTCTCATGTAAGTGAAGTGTGAATTTCTTTATGAGAATTAAATGTCTTTAACCAGAAAACCAGTTCAAAAATTAAATGAAAACATGTCATAGCCGCTAAGAGATGGACAGTCCCTACTGACAGCACCCGTTCATGAACATGACGAATGGATTAGCACCATTCAACTCAACTTATTGGTCGTAGCGTTACATATATAGCCTTCCTCGATAAATGGACTATCCAACACTAAACGGACCAGTAGTTCCAGAGATTAGCAAACAAACTCTTCAGCTTTATAATCTTATATATAAAATTCACGTGTGACAATGTTAGTTACCATACTCCTTCGAAACGGCTTGACCGATTTTTATGAAATTATATATGCATATTCAGCAGGTCTCAGAATCGGCTACTATCTATTTTTCATACCCCTAGGTAGGTAGGGTAGGTAGGGTAGGTCGTGTAGGGTAGGAAAGGTAGGTACGACGTCTGCCGGGTCAGCTAGTATTAGTATAGATTTACACACATCAACACAGTCTAGGGATACGTTATTTCGAAATCCAACAATGTTTTTATTGTATAAAACCTATTTTAGTTTCCTTCAAAAGTTTCTAAACAGATTGAAACTTTTTTATTCCTTAAAATCTAAATTAAAAAAAACATATAAAAGTATAGAAAATAGTAACCCACCGGTATCGGGACCATGGTCCAAGCTACCGGTGGTCAGGGCTCCTGAGAGAGGAACCTCTTAACAATACGTGACGTGTCCAGGAGTACCGGTTTCTGGATCAAGCCCTTGATCCAGCTGCCATAAGAGAGTCACCCTAGGTGTTGGTCGAGGCTTTTGGATATTATACCATTGGTAATGATTGCATCCACATCCCACATGTTGACAACCTCGCGAGTCAGGGGGCCTACACAAGTCGCACCTTTAGAATTAAAACGACACAATTCAAAAATATCCAAAAATTGAGTTATCGTCATAAAATGACTCAAAACGAAAATAGTGAAAAGACTTTTTTATAATTTGCAGCACAAACATAGTCACTGACGTAAATAATCACGAAATAATAGACCAAATACTACGGAAGTGTTAAGAACTTTAAAACTTCTTTTGCTATTTCCCTAAAAGGCACTTTTTTGAGTTACGTCGTTTTCATTCTAAAGGTGCGAAGTGTCAATCGCTCCGTTTCGATTTGATCTCGTAAATGATCGAACAATTCGTTATCTCAGCGATTCGGATTGTCAAGAACGCTACTTGTCAACGCATTTGTATTGGAATAATGATCGAGTTTCGTTATACAATTTGGCATTGTCTAGCACATAGCAATCGAAAACTATTGATCACATGACATTTCGAAAGCTTATATTTCGTTGTCGTTAGTGGAAATGTAACTTTGTCTAGGCTCCCTGGTCAAGATACTTCGAGTGTTTATTTTATTAGTATGTTGATGAAATCAAAATGGAAATAAATACATGTCCGTACCATCAGGTTGGCTGACAGCTTGTCTGACATTACCATGTCGTATTGGAGATTCTTGAGTAAGTTCACTTGAAGAAAATCGCGTTTTAAGTAATAAGTTCACGGAGTCCATCAGCTCCTGACGCTGCTCGGTGTCCTTGAGACGTCGATACGGTCTGAGGAAGTTGTGGATGAGACTGTTGCAGAGCCAATAGCCGGTCAATGAAGCTGGAAGAAAATAAACACCATTTTTTTCTTAGTTAGACAGCCGCTTTTATTAAAGAGTTGTGGTATCACCTACTAACTGGATTGTAGTCCCAGATAGGCAGTCGCGCCATGTAACTAAGAGTTCTTACAGACGAACGGCAAGTTGTGAACGGCAGAGGCTACTTCAGCCGTCACCACCTGTCAACGACAGTCGTCAACGCGTCGGCGGCAGCAGTCAATACGTCGACGGCTGCCGCCAACAGGTGGCGACGCTTGCAGTTGTAGCGTGTTTCATCCGCAAGCGTTGTCGCCTGTCGACGGCAGCCGTTGTCAGCTGTCGGCGGCAGCCGTCGACGTATTGACTGCTGCCGCCGACGCGTTGACGACTGTCGTCGACAGGTGGCGACGGCTGAAGTAGCCTCTGCCGTTCACAACTTGCCGTTCGTCTGTAAGAATCCTTAATGGTACTGTAGAGCCTGAGTGAAACCTTATGTTGAACATGGCTGGTAATAATCTGACGGCATTCGAACCTTTAGATCATGTTTAGAATAGTCAATAGGTGAGTAATACAAGTGTGAGTTCGCCTCGGGTCACGTGGCTTGGCAGATGTATTCGTTATAATATATTATATGGTGTTTCTGGTCCTATGTGTTTGCTTTCATAGCAAAACAATTCCCCACTACACACCTATTACACGCTCTACCATTGAGCCTCCTCAGTAGAAGGTCTTCAACCTTCTACAGTACTCAACTATATCGTTTAGACTGGAAGCCGACTCCAACATACTCGTAGTTGAGACAAGTGAGATAAATGATATGAGTCCAAGGTCGAAGGACGTGGGTGGAGTCCGTCACCCCCGACACATCAGGATCCGAAGCGGTGGCGCATACTGTTCCACGCCCCTCTATGGCAGCGGGAGTGTAGTACACCTCACTCCCCCAACCAAGACGAGTTCCGCTAAGGCGGACCAACCTGAGGTTGCGGAAGTATTATGGTACTCGCAACCCCCGGTGCAGGTGTGAGAGGAACACCCTAGGTAGCTTGTACTCAGTAAGAGTCTGACAGACCCCTCCGCCCCCCGCTTCCCCCAGGGCAGAAGACATACATGAGGATTTTCTCCCTGAATCAAAAAAAAAGGGAGGTAAATGATGACAATGGTCTACATACTATTAGGATAGGCCGAGAACTCCTGCAGGGCATCAAACAGGAGTCTTCCCTCGTCGTCCTCATACAACATGTCAGCGTACTCCAGGATTGTGTTCATTTCTGCTGGCAGCTCCTGGTGTCGCTGACTGAGCGTGTCATACAGATTAGCTGCGTGGGCTGGTGGAAGAAATGTGAACAAAAAGTGTAAACAAATAAGTGCAAGCTACGCCACAACTACTACTCTTTCTTTCTTTTTCATGTGGTTAGTGACTAACCTGGTGTCAGAGTTTTTATGCTGCCCATGGGCCTCTGACTTAGCTTCACCTGCTGTTGAGAAATATCTCTAAGGCATGCCGGTTTTTTCGATGTTTTCCTTCACCGATGTAAGAGCAAATGATAATTATACAATACGCACATGAATCCGAAAAATCAGAGGTGTGTGCCTTGGGTTCGAACTCGTTACCAATGACTTGGTCGAGACTACTTGGCTATTACTGCTTGCCTACTAGGTTGCGCTTAAGTCAAATCTTTGGAAGATGCTCTCATTTTTGAAAATGGAATGTATAGTCATTGCGACTTTGACCTTTTTTGAAGTAGGTACCAACACAAATGTAAAATACCCTTCATAAAATCAAGGACGATGTCACCGCACACGCAAAAAGGTGCTGTATAGATTCTAGTCGCGCGGTAAACTTTGCTTGCGCGATGCAGGATTGACGTGGACGTGAACGTGACGTCATTGTAACGTTCGCATTCGCCAATGCCGAGTAACAGAAAGTAAAATAAACATGACAAGTTATAAAAAAAATAAGCTTACTCTGTATGATATCTATATCCAATTTCTTTAGAAGTCTAGCGACCTTACTAGCGACATTAACGAGTGGCGAGCCTAACCACCGTAGCTGTCCGCTTTGGTGGAAGCTGTAACAATTCAATTCAAAACATTTATTTCAGACTTTTCGGTCCATAAGGTGTTAGTATTATTACATCGCGATAACTTAATGCTATGTAAGTAACTTACACACATGTAAAAGAAAAAGGAAAAAAGCATGTTCACCTACTACAGTACATGCAACTTGATCCAATGTCTTTAAATAGGACTATGGATGTAACTGTAATTACTTCCAAGTAGCTGTTGGGACATTGCCACGGGTGTATAACATTGCCACGGGTGTAATACATTGCCACGGGTGTATAACATTGCCACGGATGTATAATATTGCCACTGCTGTATAACATTACCACGGGTGTATAACATTGTCAGGAGTTATAACATTGCCACGGGTGTATAATATTGCCACGGCTGTATAATATTGCCACTGCTGTATAATATTACCACGGGTGTATAACATTGTCAGGAGTTATAACATTGCCAAGGGTGTATAATATTGCCACGGGTGTGTAATATTGAAGTGCAACTGAATACTAGTATTTAACCTATCACTGCTCGCCTGACTGCCACAACCTAGCTATTGGGTTACGGGATACCTTTTGGTAAGACTGGTTTTCGGACTTCCAGGCTTCTGACTACCCATAACGTCATTAAAATCCACGAATACAGCTGTGACCAACAGCAGGGGTCTTGGTATGTAAAGATGGTGACCTCTTCACGGACGAACCACGGCAAGCGTAGCTTAAGCTGATCGATCGACTCGTGGAGCTGTTTTTAGTTCGAGACAAGCCCTTTGATAGACGGCATATCTCCTGATGAAAAGTGGTCAACACTGCCGCCTGTTGGCACAATGGTGACCTCTTCTATAATACCAGAGGTATCGCAGATGCTTTACCGTTTGTGGTTCGAGCACCGTCTCATAATATAGAGACCTTCCTCAGAGAAGAATTTTGGCCGAAAGGTGTCGTGTATCGGCGATTCCGCGGAAGGCTACGCGACACCTCGCAGCGCAACTCGACGCCGTCACTTTGTGTACAATAGTTTTTATTTTTGTGGTTTTTATAAATATGTTTGATAGTCTCTATGGTATATATGTTATGGGTCTTTGCTATCATATATACCATCCCCAGACATAAATCTGGGACATGTCTTGTGCCTGTAATCACACCGACATCTCCACCATCCATATAGATGCACTGGAGTACCAGTATTGTCCATGGTGCGACTGCCTTTAAGATTTCCGCAACCCAGTTACTGAGTATACGATACCCCTTGGTTGTCGGAGTTTCGGGCGTTAATCAATTCTTCTTCTTCTTCGTGTCGCTGGCACGACTCATCATCTGCCTGCCTTTTCCCAACTATGTTGGGGTCGGCTTCCAGTCTAACCGGATGCAGCTGAATACCAGTATTTTACATGGAGCGACTGCTTATCTGACCTCCACAACCCAGTTCTGGGCAATACGATATCCCTTGGTGAGACTGGCTGTCAGATTTTCGGGCTCCTGACGACCCGTAACGACTGTCAAAGATGCACAAATGACAGCTGGAACCAACGGTTTAACGTGCTTTCCGAGGCACGGCGGCGTCTCGGTATGTGAAGATGTAAAGATGGTCCACCAATCCACGGCCAACCTCAGCATGCGTAGTTTAACCTGGTGGATCGACCTGTACGGCTGTTAATACTAAGCCACGAGCTCCTCGACCTCTTCCCTGGCACGGCTGTATTTCAGATTTAATTAATTTAATCACCCTTCCACTCCTCTCTATCTTGAGTTAGAGTGGACCAATCCTGTGGGTAGGTCAACATATCAAGATGTCATGTTGAACGAGTCGTGAGCCAAAATTATGACCACCCAGAAAACGTCCTTCAACATCGGCCCGAAGAAGATGGCGGGTAAGCGGGATTGTCCGAAAGGGTTACCGCTTCCCCGGAACATAAAGGGCTAAGGAAGGAACATGGATGGGTTTTTGTCAGTAAGAGCCTGACACTCCTTTCCGCTCCACCCAGAGCGGGAGAAGTCATTGGATGATTTCCTAGTCTAAAAAAAAATGGGTCAAACTTACGACTATGTGGGTCCCAGAAAAAGTTGCAGGAGAAGATAGCGAGAAACATGAATTAATTTAAAGAAAATACCCGTATATAATCTGGTCTGCATGCTTAACTACATCATGAACTGCTTTCCTCTCCTTCGTAGCTACGAGGCGCGTCAGCTCTAACAGAAACACCATCATATACCCTTCATGAAGTGTTTCTATCATTTCGATGTAAGATGGCGAAATTGGGGCTTCTGAAAAAAAAATATTCAGCAATTGGGTATTTGAAAGGGTAGTCAATAAAGTTACTTTTTATGAACTGTCAAAACGAGGAATTTGTACGTGATTTGTTTGAAATATAACAATGTGACGGCACATTTTTAGAATCAAATAGAATACTTATTAGCATTAAATGTAATTTTACAATTATATCTTCGGATAATATTTAATTCCTGTACGGTGATGGAACTTTTATCTATGTGATTTCACATTTTATTTTTGACCGTTTCAAATCGTCATTTGTTTAGTTCAGCTGTGGGTGGAATAAGACTGGAACATACATGATTATAGTTCGAGGAGGTATACCGATTAGCAAGCGTTCAGGATTAAATCGGATTAAATCCGAACTGACTAACATTTTCGCATCTCTGACTTTTCAGATTCATGTGCGTATTGTATAATTATCACTTGCTTAAAAAACGGTGAAGGAAAACATCGTGGGGAAACCGGCATGCCTGAGAGATATTTCTCAACAGCATGTGAAGCTAAGTCAGAGGCCCATGGGCAGCATAAAAACTCTGACACTAGGTTAGTCACTAACCACACGAAAAGAAGAAGAATGAATATATAGGTAAAGAAACAAAGTACATACGTCTAAGATATTCTTTGACAGTAGTCAGTGTCGATGTGACCGTCTGGTTAGATTGCCACAACTCCCCTTTCAGTATCGCCGGCATTTCTAGCGTCTTCATATCCCTTAGCAAATTACTTTCATTCTTTTCTGTTGTCTTCTTGCTATCCTTAAATGATTTCATTATTAATTAAAGCGAGAACTACGTGCTGGTGGCAGTTTTCTGGGGACCATTTTTGAGTGAGCAAGTCACTCCCTTTTTTTTTTGACGGTAGGAAATCATCAAATGACTCCTCCCGCTTTGGGTGAAGCGGAAGGGAGTGTCAGACTCTTACTGACTAAAACCCATCCATGTTCGCGGCACGGACTCTGGTCCTTATTGCTGACATCTCTTTGAGGCGCGCGTGGAACACGTATTAGCAAGGACCTGGTCCTGATCGGACTGTGAGCTACCCACTACTCACCGCCCGCAGGCCCTCGCCTACGGTGGCCGAGAGTCGTCACGCGGCTCCCGACGCCCGAGGTTAAGTTCTTCTATAGTGTAAAGTACCCAGTCCACTATATCCACCCAAACCCATAGCTCAAAATACTATGTACCCGCATCAACCAGGGGTTTTCCTTGGGTGTCCTTGCATGGAGTCCGTCGCCCCCACACATCAGGACCCGAGGTGGGGGCGCTAGTGTTCCACACGCGCCCCTCTAAGGCATCGCGGGGGGAGTTTCGAACACTTGACTCCCCCCATCGACTTAGGCGAGACCCGCCGTGACCAGCTGAAGGTTACGTTATGTGTCTAGATCGTCTCACCACCTCTTCCGGGGCCGGCCTCGACAGCACCGTTCATCTCAGGCACCCATCTTGTGGAGACTGATGCCCAGCGGTCACTGTGGAGCGATTGACACTTGTCTAGGCCCCCAGACCTAATAAAATAGAAGCATACTGACTTACAGGATCGAGCAATGGCACTTCGTCTTCAAACACTAAGTCTCTTGCATCATTTCTCTCAATCACTGTGATCTCCTCGCGGAGGATCTGACGTGTCTGGTTTTCGGCGACGCTGCTCTTCAACTTGCTGCCCGCATCTTGTATTGTCTTTGGAATCCGTCTGATTGCTTGTGATAACCGTTCAGCTGATGATAAAAGGTTTAGTGAAGATGATTCGTTCTTGCGAAGATCTTGATTGTTACAAGGGCAACTGAAATTAGCTAGCAGTACTCCACAGACATAATTGATACCTAAACAAGATGTTTTTTCTTCTAAATTACATATATCAGTTTAGTGTAACCTTTTGTATTAGTGTACGTCTTTATCTAAATAAAAAAAAAACACGATACTTTTTTGAGGTCTACGACTGCTCTGGTTACTTAAAGTTGAGGAAACTAGTTTTTTTTTGTAAAAATATCAGATCGATATTTGAACACTGTAAAATAAATTAAATAATCACAAAATTTTTGTTTTGTTTATCAGCTTTAGATCCTGTCATGTCTGCGGAATTTTACTAGGTAATTTAAAATAACAATAGCGTTCTTATGATAATAGATGGCACCACGTGACCGTTCCTTTTTGAGCCCATGATTGCAACGGCCAAACAACAAGCGGAGTACAACCCGAATTTATTGTCGACGAGCGACGAGCGAAATCGCGGGGAAAAGTTAGTACTTCGGCATTCGGCAATTATTTATTTTCAGGAATTTAACACAAATCTTAAACACACTATACAACCTAAAACTAAAAAAAATATAATCAAGTATAAAAAAAATGGTAGAGCTCATAGGGCGTCAATATATTCATCCCCATCCCTGTCAGTGGGAAATGTGCCCAAAAGGCTGGCAGCGCTGCCACATTGGATGGCAATGCTGGTTCTTTGACCTAAAAATTTACCAGCCCACTCTGGTCACGTGTAGAGTCGACCAACCACTGGGCGATATCCCGAAAAATACTTTATTTTTGAGGGTGTGAAATCATCAAATGACTGCCCCCCACTCTGGGTGGAGCGGAAGGGAGTGTCAGACTCTTACTGACTAAAACCCATCCATGTTTCTTCCTTAACCCTATAAGTTCCAGCGTAGCGGTAACCTTGCGGACAATCCCGCTTAAATAAATACATATTAATGATCCTTACTTGTGTAATCGTAATTAAAAACTTGACTTAGAGTCGGCACCACGTTGGTTGGTGTTCCACCATCAGCTGTGGTATAAGAACCAATCCCCTGCTGCCATTTTTCAACGTTTGAATCCCAAGTGAACGGAGAGTACTTAGAACGCCGAGTGCTTGATGGAGGGACCGATTCTACATAGTACCTTGGACTAGAAAACGTAAATTTAGGAAGGTCTACCTCAGGTACAGTAAAAGATGGTCCCTTGGGCGTTGGACCAGTGGGACTTGGAATATACATGGGATCTTGAGTGTAGGGATCGTAAGTTGGGTATCTATAGTCGGGGGGGAAATTTGGAGGAGGGGTTAAACCAGGGTACTGGACATGTCGAGGGTTTGGTAAAGGAGGCGGTCCAGGATGTGAGGGTTTTACCACCGTGGAGTTCTTAATATCGAACGGATATGAAGGCCGAGTGATGTTGGGAAATGGGTAGAACGTCTTCAGGTCCTCGGGAGGAGTTGTTGGGTCAGGTGGCAATGGATATAAATCTGAATCCATTATGCCTGTGAGCTTTCCATGGCCGATTGGAGTGGGGAGGAAGGAGTACTGCGGAGTGATCCGGTCCGTCTGGTGGATTTCTGGAGTACCGTTCCACCAGAACTCTGTGATGCTGTAGTCCAGGAACTCGTTTTTGCTGTCTGGAAATAGGAAAAGTAATTAAGATGCGGCAAATCCGTTAAGCCGCAGTATCTTTAAATATCTGGACTCCTGCGTGCTTCGTAAAGCACGTTACCAGCTGTCATTCGTGGATCTTTGACTGTCGTTACGGGTAGCCGAAAGTATGACAGCCATTCTTACCAAGGGGTATCGTAATACCCAGTTGCTAGATTCTGGTATTCAACTGCACCCAGAAAAATTTAATATAATATAAATAAATTTAAGAAATAAAAGACACACCTTTCTCCTCACAATGAAGTAAATCATACTGAAAAAATATGCTTAAAAATAATAAAAGCATAGTAGGTATTGCAACACTTTAAAATGTATCACTATTTATAACTTGTGAATTAGCGGCCATTTTGTTTTAATATTTGCAGTCTTTAGGATTGATAATGTCTTGATTGTTTAATTTTAGTAGCCAAGCACATGTTCACATATTACCAAAAGCATTGATTAAGCGAATCAAGTAGTTAGATATAATTGTTCGTTTAATTATTTTCACATTTTTAAAAGGTTTTTCGTTCACTTTGCATAGTTCTTCAACCACATTTTTAGCTAGTAAGTACTTAGTATTTTTTGTACAAATTTTAAAAATTGAGCTCCTGTTAGACCAGGCCGTTATTTAAATTTAAAATAAACGAACACGTACAAGTTTTTTTATAAAGAGGCCATTTTTAAAATCGCACAAATCTTTAACTATTTTTAAAAGTAGTTACTATTTCTGTTTTATTGTCAATAAAATTGTAGTAATATTTTTATCGAATTAGAAATAAAAGATAGTTGAATGTGCAATGCATAAAAATTTATGATTCCATAAAAATTCAGTCATTTTATATTAAAATGAAAGTGTACACTTGTTTGCTGCTGTTCAGAATATTTGGTAGTTTTGTTTTATTGTTTGTTTTAAGCTTAATCTTGACTGTATAGTATACTATTTCACTTATTTTTTCGTAAATTACATAAAATGCAACTTAAACGGTCTTCAAATATGGTTTAAAATAGTATAATGATCACCATCTTCGACACATCTCGGGAACCTTGTATCCAGGGGGCCTATACATGTGTCAATAGCTCCGTGTCGATTCGATTTCCAAAATTGTTCAAAAATCAAAAGTCATTTATTCAAAATAGGCTGAAGATCAGCACTTTTTGAAGGTCAAAGTGACATAAGACAGTCCCCCAAAAACGCCCACCCTTCACCACTGTTGATCAAACAATTCGTTATCTCAGCGATTCGGATTGTCAGGAACGACACTTGTCAACGCATTTCTATGGGAATATTGATCGAGTTTCGTTACACAATTTGATATTGTCTAGTACTTAGCGATCGAAAACGATTGATCATGTGACATTTCGAAAGCTTATGCCAATTCCATACATTTCAGTTTCTAGTACAATAACCTCCATCATTTTAAACGTTAATAATAAACAGCAAATTTTTCGGACTCATTAACAAAAGAAATTACTTGTTTATTTATTTATTAAACATGACGCAACACAAAAAAGGTCAAACATTCAAAACCAGAATACAATGTGCTGTCTTACTATTATTATATTCTTATTATTATAAACCAATTACAGGCACTTTTGAATTGTCAAGGGGTCAGTTAGTCAGAGAGATGAAGAATTTCTCCGAAGAAACTGAACGCAATTAACACTATTTTAACCGCGTTTAAGACATGTCAAGTCAGTGTCAATATTCCATAGAAAATAATGAAACAAACATTCCTCAAACGGAGTTTAAAATTCAACGTAATACAATAATTATTATTCATCTTATAACATACTAAATACAATCTAAATTATCTTACAGCGTACACAAACTCGTTAACACTGTCAAGACTAACAGGAGATCAAAGAAGCATCAACCTACAAGAAAACCCAGTACAAAAGTATAGTAGCCAAAAGTACACCGGAGATAGTAACAACATAGACAATGAACATAACTATGAAAGAAGAGCTCGGGCAAAACAGACTGACAAAAACAAAAACATGAAATTTGTCTTCCGAACACCGACAGTTGAAACCCTCACAGACTTTCTTCAGGAGACCGTTAATATTCTTAACACATATGAAGATACCGCATTCGAAGATTTCTTCCACATCCTAGATAATGAAATAAGAAAGTACCACTACAGAGGTTGCAAATTTTCCGAATTGACGCAAAATTATGATACCAGGACTTTGCTGGCGAGATCGTTAAAGTCGATCCGGGGAAAACCAGTATCTTTTATAAAAGAAAACATTAATGAAATTGTGGATAATATGGCGGATGGGATATACGACAAAAATATAAAAGAACTGCTGAATCATATCAATTCTTTGTACGCAAATTCTAAACCAGATTTTCAGAATATTCTAAACGAATTAAAGTACTTTAGAAAAATTAAATCTATGAAATCTCACAATGATTTGGTACAAGCCATTAAACATGGGGTTCGAACTATTTTCTTTGATCACTACACTCTACTTGACTCTAATACGAGGAGAGAATTAAGAGAAAGAATAGAAACATTTTGGAAACAATTCACAATTAATCCTGAAACAAACTCCAAAATTGATGATATTCCGTACACAGATCCAGTAATTAAGTCTGTTGTTAAAGGCATCAAGTCACTGAATGATCCCGAATCAACTCAAAACGAACCTCAAATGAAATTGAAGAACAATAGCGAGAAAACTGTTAGTGAAGAGTTACAAAACGAACAATTCCAAACTGATGAGCCTGAAATGAACGAGAGTATCAACGAATTTTGGAATCCTAACGCTGATTCCGTCAATGACGCAATTTCATCAGGACAAACTTTAGACAGTAGCTCTAACTCCATCAAAAACTCCCAAGAACGACATGAAGAATACAACACACAGCGGTATATAACGCTATACACGGAAGCAATATCGTTTATAACAAAAACTACGAAGACAGCAAAAGTCATTCCAATGAATGTCATAACAACAAAGGTCAAAGCTAAAAAGCGACCGACGACAACAGACTACATGCTGACGGAGAGAGACGAATCACAAGATGGCTTGGAGAGGATTGAAGATAGACCTGGTCGTGTTACGGATGACAAAAAGCGAGACCTTTCTAATTCTGGCCACGACACAGAGACTGGCCTGGCGCTAGAACCTGTTTACGAACCAAGAGCTAAAGGAAACTATGATATACCACGAAAGCTTGGCAAGGCAGAATTAAGATCTAAGAGAAAACATAAGAACGCGGATATCTTCAGCCAGTACGACGCAGTTATCGATGTTCAGCTAGCTAATACTGAACTGTTGAAATCTTTGGGAAATTTTCGACTAGCTGAAATGGATACTAAGTAAGATTCAATCATTTATAGTTCAATACGAAAACATCGTCATCATCATCTTTGGTAGGATCACATATAATTCTAAGGTTGCATTTTATAAGTAAAAATATACAAAGACTCCTAGATTATGTGGTATTATACCAGTAATTAATTCAAAAGGGTGCTTAACTTTAATAATCCGTACTTTGTCGAATTATTTTGTATCAGAAACGAAATAAAATAAATATCATCATTCGCCTGCCCTTATCCCATTTTATTAGTGCGTGCTTGGCGCATCATCTCGGTAGTCACTTCCTTTCTAGCTATTCACACAATCCATGCATCGTGTCTTTGGTCTCCCTCTACTTTTATAGCCATCCACAATCATACTCACAACTTTCCTGACAACATTTTCCTCATTCCTCCGCATAACATGCCCATACCATGACAACAGATTTCCACACAACTTTTCAGTCACCGGTGTCACTTTCAGACTTCTTTTTATATACTCATTCCGTATTCTATCCATCCGCTTTTTTTTTTAAGGCTGGGAAATCATCCAATGACTGCTCCCGCTCTGGGTGGAGCGGAAGGGAGTGTCAGACTCTTACTGACTAAAACCCATCCATGTTCCTTCCGTAGCCCTTTATATTCCGGGGTAGCGGTAACCCTTTCGGACAATCCCGCTTACCCGGCAGGCTTGGCCCTGAGAGGCCCCTTCATATGCTGACATCTCTTTGAGGCGCTCGTGGAACATATACGCACCGTTCGGCACGGGTCTGGTGCTGATCGGACGGTGAGTCACCCATTACTCACCATCCGCAGGCCCGCGCCTACGGTGGCCGGGAGTCGTCACGTGGCTCCCGACGCCCGGGGCGTCTCCCGCGGCGGCTGGGACGGGAGGACCTTTCTCTCTCCCATCCCGCCACCTCCGTCGCGAGCATGACTTTTTCGCAGAAGGAGGTGACTGCCTCCCACTCCCTCTCGCCCCGGACCATGGCTTGCACCAGGGCCAGGCGCGAGAGGTCACCGCCGCCGATCGCCTCTACGAGAACACGGCGGTGGTCCGCCCAAGCGGGGCAGGTTTGCACCGTGTGCTCCACCGTGTCCTCTGGGTGATCCTCGCAGTGGTGACACCCGGGCGTTTCCTCCCGCCTGATGATGTGCAGGAACCTCCCGAAACATCCATGTCCGGTGAGGACCTGCGTCAGGCGGTAGGTGAGGGCGCCGTGACGCCTCTCTAGCCACTCCTCAAAGAGGGGCCTTACCGCCACTATCGTGGCGTGCCCTTCTATCCATTCGCTTAACACCACACATCCCTTTAATATATACTTGAGAAATAATTGATAAGCCAGTTGATTCTTTGACATAGTCTCATTCATAGAGTTATGGGATATAAAAAACACGTTGCATAAAGTGTGCATGTTCAACATCTATTAAAAAACCGGCCAAGTGCGTGTTCCGTTATTCCGTACCATTATCTATAAAAACGGCAAAAAAACGATGTGTTGAGCCCCCTTAAATATTTATGTTAATCTGTTTTTTTGTATAATAGCGGCAACAGAAATACATCATCTGTGAAAATTTCAACTGTCTAACTATCTCAGTTCATGAGATACCGCCTGGTGACAGACGGACAGGCGGACAGCGAAGTCTTAATAATAGGGTCCTGTTTTACCCTTTGGGTAGGGAACCATATCTTAATAAAGATTAGTGATCAGCGCAGGTCGTCTTTTGTTTCACATGCATTTCTATTTTAACCATCATCTCAGTAGTCACTCTCTTTCTAGTCATATCATCTTTCACACCAACATCTATCGTTTTTCTAAAAGTAAAGTAAACTAAAAGAAACATGCGTGATATTTAAATCTTTCCTCATGATAACAATGATCCTCTTACCTCTAAGATGTATGTTTCTAACATGAGACATTGCTTCATTTGTTTCAGATATGACACAACTTTATATCAAAGCCCTGTGACACAATCCGAACCAGTTCCAGCAAAACCTAGCCGACCTCGAGCTGTGCAATCACACACAGAGATCAGACCGACTGCTCACTCAAAACTTCGTTCAAGATACCTGAAGAGTTACGAATCTTTCGACAAAAAACAATCTGATGATTCAAATAGAAGAGAAGTGACCAAAAAAAGTCACTCAGTTAAACGAACTAGACAAAACAAGAAAGAAAAACAGACATTTATAGCCAGACGTACCAATAATAATACTATTGGAGGCAATGATTTCGATAAATATGTCATTAAAAGGATAAATGCTCTAGAAAGTGAACTAAACGAATTGAAGCAAACACATTATTTTAGAAACGCCATGGCCGATAATAATACTGTAGAGGTTGAACTTAATAATGTCACTGATAATTATAGACCCATCGATAAAGATATAAGTCAAAGAAAATATTTAAAAGACAACATTGATGAGAGATTGTCGAATGAAAACCACGATTTCCATAATGAGGAAATTCAAACAGAAAACATTGACGAACACTCTACAAAAATGTATACCAACAATACAGAAACTACTACAAATAACACGCCATCTACTGAATCGATAGTTATAAAAGAGGATGCAGTTGAAGCAACAGTAAATATTGACAACGTGACGACATCGACACCTGAAACTACAAGCACTGTCTCTAATGATAGAAAAGACATTAACGAAGTACCAATGATCACCGATGCCGCATCGACTGAAATGTCAGTTACGGAAACAACAGGACTGGCAAGCGTTCTGACTACTCCATTGATCAGCATGACTAGAAGTACCATGGCTTATTCCGAGCCGTCATACTACGACTACCCTGTCGCACCACGGGGTAAAAGTAAACATGATATTGATCCATTTGAGCATCGTAGCGACGGAATTGATTTTAAAAAATAGCTTAGAAATAAGTAATACCCAACACATCGCCTTGCTGTATTGAATTAAATGGCTGAGTTTTATCAAGCGTTTTAATTATTTTGTTATAGTACCTACGCATGGCGGCTCAAACTCAAACTCTTACTCAAAACATTTATTTCAAATAAACCAATTACAGTCACTTTTGAATGGGCTATTTGAAAGGGTAGTCAATAACGTTACTTTTTATTAACTGTCAAAACGCGGCATTTGTACGTGATTTGTATGAAATATAACATTTTGACGTCACAGATTTTTAGACTCAAATGGAATACTTATTACCATTAAATGCAATTTAACAATTATATCGTCGCATTATATTTAATTTCTGCACGGTGATGGAAGTTTTTATGACGAGCGGGCTTTTTTTCATGTGATTTCATATTTTATTTTGACCGATTCAAATACTCAATTGTCAAGGGGTCGGTCAGTCAGAGAGATGAAGCTAGTTGCCCACCCTAAAGCAGTATATTTAGGGAGAAAAACGGGAAAGAAACTCCACGTGTCCGTGGAGTTTCTTGCCCGTCTTTTAAGTCAGAATATGTTTACAAAATATGGGTTAAATCATTCATGTTAAAATTATAAATGTGAGAATTGTGCAGAACGTAAAAAGCGACCGTAATAAAAGATTTAAAAAAGTAATCAAAAACAATTTATACTTATTTGGATCGACTGCCTATCTGACACTTGACAATTCAAAAGTGCCTGTAATTGTTTTTTTCGAAACAAAAGGCTTGGAGTTGGAGTATGTCATGGGGAAGCGACTCCATTGCCATCAACCAGGTACAAATCCAGACTTAAAGAAGACCCCTTCAGTTGATGTTCACTGATGCAAGGCAAAACTGAAAAATGACACTGTCCAATACGATATTGAAAATAATAAAAAGAAGTAAGCAGTATGAAGACTGCAATTGAGACATGCCCCACATCACACCTATTCAATTTCTTTATTCAAGCGGTATATTTTGGTTTCAAAACTTCAGTAGGACCGCCAGCAATAACATACTCTCGTGGTCCTACTGTACGACAACATAGTAGGGCCATGAGAAAAAACTGGATTTATTTATTATTGGTAGCGCCTGCCGTTTATACGCTAGCTATAAGTTGCGTCTTAGTGAGTATGTCGCGATTATTCGTCCACAAAATGACAATTGTTGTCTTGACAGGAAAAAATACGAATGGATTTTTTTCCTCCTGTAAAATTTACTTTAATTATTTTCTCTGTCTGCAGTTATTGAACAATTTGGATCGTACAGTCCTATTCTTTTGTTTTCGGGAATTGTGAATGCCCGCAAGTAGTCGAGTTTGCTATTTATATAGGTTTATTTATAAACTTTGTTAAAATATAAATATTGATTAGTGACTAACCATACGTTTTTGATGTTTAACGTCTCCTAACTTTCAGCAGCGTTTATAAATAAAGGGGAATATTTTTACCACGATTATTTATTTATTTTCGTGTGGTTAGTGACTAACCTGGTGTCAGAGTTTTTATGCTGCCCATGGGCCTCTGACTTACCTTCACATACTGTTGAGAAATATCTCTCAGGCATGCTGGTTTCCTCACGACGTTTTCCTTCACCGATTTTTAAGCTAGTGATAACAATACGCACATGAATCCGTAAAATCAGAGGTGCGTGCCTTGGGTTCGAACTCGAGACCTATGACTTGGCAGTCCGACGGTCACACCACTAGGCTATCATTGCTGTTTACCAGGATGAACCTGGATTGTTATGATACAGGCTAACAGTGTTACTGCCAAAACCTGACGACAATAATTGCTCTTAAGAGAGACGCATTTGGTACGATTTTGCGTTGGACCTCTGATCATCTGACCTAATATTGTTAACCTTTTGAACGCCATTGTCACATATACGAGACAATAAGCGCAAGCACTGTACACCTAAGACACAAATATGTGACAATGTAATGGTAGGTACACACGAAATTTACAATTAAATTAATACTTTCGTGTGTGTTTATATGTATAGATATCTTAAAAATTTAAGCTCTCGTAGGTATTTAATGACATGACATAAATTCGAAGACACTATGGATATTCGGAAATACATGATAACAAGAAGAAAAATATTGTAGCTTGGCGTGCAGGGCACGCGCGTTTGGTTATGCTCTGGCGTTCAAACGGTTGACAATAATATGTCAGATACTCAGAGGTCTAACAGTAAAAAATAATAGTGTGTCAAAATATGAGTATCTGTCAAATATCTGTCAATTTCCTTTGACAGATTTTCAAGTTTATTACAAAAGTATAAGGTACATGTACAGACGCCAGCACATCAAGCTATCCCTAACTGTCAAATTTTCTCAATTAAAAATGAACCTTATGTCTTTGCAATAAAGTTGAAATTTATATTATTCAAAGATATTTGACAGATTGTGGTAACTTGATGTGCTGGCCTCTGTACAATTGGGAATATTTGACAGTTTGGATAGCTTTAGATATGCTGGCGTCTATACATTAGCTTTAACGAGCTCGTGACAAATTAATAACAGCCGCACAAGTCCATCCATCAGGTTAAGCTACGCTTGCCGAGGTCGGTCCGTGGATGGGTGACCATCTTTACATGTCGTTAAGGGTCGTCAGAAGCCCGAAAATCTGACAGCCAGTTCTTACCAAGGGGTATCGTATTACCCAGTTACTGGGTTGTGGAGGTCAAGGTCAAAACACATAATATCACGCCTGTTTCACTGAAGGGCTAGACAGCGGTGTGCTAAAGTACTTTATGTATTCATTTTTGTTTTTGACTGGATTAATTACAATGGATTT
Source organism: Hyppa rectilinea (assembly GCA_951799385.1). Classification (NCBI taxonomy): domain Eukaryota; kingdom Metazoa; phylum Arthropoda; class Insecta; order Lepidoptera; family Noctuidae; genus Hyppa; species Hyppa rectilinea. The sequence continues at coordinate 9,770,722 of OX637330.1, read as the reverse complement.
TAATGGACAGGACTGCCCCGTTAGTCTAGTGGTTGCAATCGCTACTGCTGTGAATGAGATCCTGGGTTCGATTCCTAGATCGGGGACAGTGATATTGAGTATTTTTTGACTGGTAAACCATTGGATATAATTGATTGGATTTTTGGCGTCTGAGAGTCAAACTGCCATGCTCACTTTAATGTCTCGCTGATGGTGGCGTGTGTGTTGGATCATTTAGCTCCCTCCAAATGGTTTAGCTGAATGGTGCTAATCCATGCGTCATGTTCACCCTGGTCATCGCTTAGCGGCTAACTTAATTTTTGAATTGTTTTCATATATTTATAACGGATGCTTTTCTAACGTTCTGCATCGTTCTCACATTATTGTAATAACATGAATGATGTAGCCAATATTTTGTAACCATATTACTTTGTTTAAAAAAATGTCCGTGTATTTTCTAGCCTGTTCTTCTCACTGCTTTGGAATGGGTTGAACTAGCTTCATCTTTCTGTTTGAAAATTCAAAAATGCCTACCCTACAGTCCCCTCACCAATTCGTATCCACTACTAAACTTGCTATGTAAACAACAGTGACCTGAAGTACCTACTAACAAATCATCAGATGAAAGACTTGTATGGTATGGGAAATAGTACCACACGGGATGCACCAGCTTTCAAATAACAAAAGAATCATCAAAATCGGTTAAACCCACAGATATAGATAGACATAGATAACGCAAGAGCAACTACTTCGCGTGCCTAGCTTACGTACAAAAATCGTAAGTGGTCACTTTCGCGCTCAGTCTGCATCGGTATACAGCGCTAGTCGGATCATCATACATCACTAAATACTGCTTGTGACGTCATAATAGGTAGTCAAAAAATGGCACGCTTGGTTTTCGATGATCATACATCACTAAATAGTGCTTGTGACGTCATAATAGGTAGTCAAAAAATGGCACGCTTGGTTTTCATACAGATCGTGATACTTGCGTTATCTATGTCTATCTATATCTGTGGTTAAACCAGTCAAAATTACTGAGGGAACAAACATTAAAAAAAATACGGTCGAATTGAGAACCTCCTCCTTTTTTGTAGTCGGTTAAAAATACACAAAATGGCTACCAAATGAATGTACCAGTTTCATTTTAATATAGAAATACTAACATTTTTATGGAATCATAAAAATGGTTACGCATTGCTCATGCAACTATTTCTTTTATTTCTAATTCAATAAAAAATATTACTACAATTTTATTGATAATAAAACTGAAATAGTAACTTCTTTTAAACTAAAATAAAACTTTAAACGAACAATTTTTTATTTTAAAACTTATTTGACCACCAGAGTTTTAAATGAAATGTTTAATTTTAAAATACTGGCAGGTTTAAGTTATGAAGTGATAAATAAATCAATTAATTATTAGCTAATTTATAAGTAACAGAAAATTATGCTGATAATATTAATAAGTTTATTTTCAAATTATGACCTGTGTAGTGGCGCCAATTATGAAAAAGGTAGGTATGTACTTTTTTTATTGTTGACCCACATTTTTAATAGACCACCCTTAGTGCAAAAAGCGTTTCTTCTGCCATCGGCTTCACTCGTGTGGATGTTATAGCGGCAACAGAAATACATCATCTGTGAAAATTTCAACTATAACGGTTCATGAGATACAGCCTTTGGACAGCCGAACGGACGAGCAGCGGAGTCTTGAAACATTTAGGAAGAAAGAAGGAGCATAGATTTTTAACGGTGAGATGTCCTCAAGTGACTCCTCCCGGGTGGAGTTGAAGGGAGTGTCAGACTCTTACTGACTAAAACCCATCCATGTTCCTTCCCTAGCCCTTTATGTTTCGGGGTAGCGGTAACCAAATCCCTCGGAGGCAGATGGTCGGAAACTATCCCACAGAAACGGAATACCGGGATAAAAAGTATCCTATGTGTTAATCCAGGCTATAAACTATCAGTGTGCCAAATTTCATTCAGATCCGTTCAGCCGTTCTAGCGTGATTGAGTAACAAATATTCATCCAAACTCTCGCATTTATAATACACTAGCTTCCGCCCGCGGCTTCGCCCGCAAAATATGTCGACAAATTATACATATAAACCTTCCTCTTGAATCACTCTATCTATCAAAAAAAACCGCATCAAAATCCGTTGCGTAGTTTTAAAGATTTAAGCATACAGACAAACAGACAAAAATAGCGACTTTGTTTTATACTATGTAGTGAAGTAAGATTAATATTTCCTGACCTCAACACATATTGATTATAACCTTTTTTTTTTAAGGCTGGGAAATCATCCAATTACTGCTCCCGCTCTGGGTGGAGCGGAAGGGAGTGTCAGACTCTTACTGACTAAAACCCATCCATGTTCCTTCCTTAGTCCTTTATGCTCCGGGGTAGCAGTAACCATTTGGACAATCCCGCTGAACATATTGTTTATAACCTATTAGATCCTATATATTGACTGAAATCCAGCGTATACGAAGGTAATATAAGTAACGTTCGTCCATTTTGTGAACCTTAAATCGTAATGACCCAAAGTAGCAGTTGACTTCCTGGGATGCATTATCCGCCTATAATATACAGACGCCAGCACATCAAGCTATCCCTAACCGTCAAATTTTCTCAATTAAAAATGAACCTTATGTCTTTGCAATAAAGTTGAAATACTATCAAAGAAATTTGACAGATTGTGGTAACTTGATGTGCTGGCTTCTGTACCTACTGCTGGGACACAGGCCTCCTCGTTCAGGGAGTAGGGTGTCATAATCCACCACGCTAGCCCAGTGAGGGTTGGTAAGTCCGAGGATGCGGACACCAAAAACGGTGTTATTATTATCCCATTGAAACTTATTGTTTGTCAGAGAAATTGTCCGAAAGGGTTACTGCTGCCCTGGAACACAGAGGGCTAAGGAAAAACATGGATCGGTTTTAGTCAGTAAGAGTCTGACAGTCCCTTCCGCTCTACCCAGAGCAGGTGGAGTCAATTAATGAAATCCCAACTTAAAAAAAAAAGTCCCAACTGAAAGTTAAGTCAAAACATCCCACTAACAATTCCAGCTAAATTCAACGAATCTTCACTATTGAAACAGCATCACGAAAACCTTCTCGAAGTGCAGAATTTCATCAAGGATGTTCAGCACAGGTTCCCCGACAAGAGACCAGATTTAAGAGCAGGCGATTACGAGCACGAATCGACCAAAGATGAAGACATCGGCCACAGTATCACGAATTGGTGGTGGGACAACACTTCGTCGATAGGAGACCTGGGTTTGAATACTCAGCAGACCTTCCTTCTCCCTTTAAACAGGTCCCGACCCTCATTCCCAGTCTCCATCACACCCTACACCACTGAGCTAAATGATCGACACTTGAAATGGGATGACATCTTTCCTGGTCAAAGTTTGTATACCAAACCAATTGATTCTAGACTTCGTATTAATTCTACAACATCCCCTCCACCAATAAACCCTTCACTTCCACAACCACTTTCAAAAACGCTGATGTCATATCCAAAGAATAATAAACCTTATGGTTCTACGTTACAACGTTCAAAATTAGACTTTACCAGATCGTTGGATCCCAAAACAACTCTTCGTCCAAATACCTCCGTTAAAGGCCATTCAAATCAGCCTTTGGAACTTAATACAGCTTCAATAACTCTAAATCAAGAATTGAAGAAGATATGGCTGCAGGAGATAACTACATATACACCAGTTGACAAATGGGTGAATAGTTTATCTACCAAGATTGGAATGACTCCGAACTTCGACTTAACAAGTAAGAAATTAATGTGTTTACCTAGTTGTGGTAGCAAGCGTGACTTCAATGAGATTGAAGCGGCGAAGGAAAGCATCGTGAGGAAACTGGCATGTTCTAGAACCAAACATATTCGAAGACATTCAACCCGCCCTGGGTCCGGGTGGTGAATTGGGGCCCACTCCTTCTCACAGAGAGGAGGCCCGTATCCCAGAAGTGGTAACATAATAGGCTGATGCAAGCGTGAAAAACAATATTAGAAAGTTAATTCCTCCATTTAAATTGTGCTAAGAAATGATTCCTTCTTCTCTTTTCGTATGGTTAGTGACTAACCTGGTGTCAGGGTTGTTAAGCCGCCTATATGCCTCAGAATTAGCTCACATGCTGTTGAGAAATATCTCTCAGACATGCTGGTCTCCTCACGATGTTTCCCTTCATTAAGCAACTGGTACATGAATCTGAAAAATCAGAGGTGCGTGGCTTGGGTTCGAACTTCGAGACCTATGACCTATGTCAGACCACTAGGCTATCACTGCTACCCATGCTGCTGCTGCCCATGGGCCTCTGACTTAACTAAATGCAAAATGTTAGAATATTTTGATAGCCATTAACCAAAAGTTTTTTATTATCAGCCAAGCACGCTTCCCAAGTTCGACACATGCTCGCCAAAGCGCAAGTCTCAGTTCCAACAAAACTGCTGAGCAACGACTCCAAGAACCAACCATCGCTAACTCTCCGCCAGGGGATCTCACTGCCTGAAAGACCGATTAAGGGCAAAGACTATGTGTACTCAATTAAAAGTACTGCTACAGTCACAACAGCGCAGTTCTTCCTTCAAGGTGTCGGTGAACCCCACTTCAGACCTGTAGCAGAGAAGGATGAGAAAAGAACTAAGTTGATTGATGAAAAACCAGTATATATACCGAACGATGGTAAATTAGTGGCCCTGGGTGATGCAGGTGATGTCCTGCAAAGAGGTTTGTATCTATAATCCCTTTTTTTAAAGGGAAATCATCAAACACTCCCGCTGTGGGTGGAGCGGAAGGAGTGTTAGACTCTTACTGACTAAAATTTATCCATGTTACTTGCTTAGACCTATCTGTTCCGGGGCAGCGGTAACCCTTTCGGACAACATGTCCCGCTGATAAACATGCCCTAGATGAGAGGTTTCTATAAATTTTTTGGGCGTCATTTTTCGTGTCTTATTTCTTAGTGTTATAGCAAGGAACAAGTTTCGAGACCAGCACATCAAGTTACCCCAATCTATCAAACTTCTTGATGTTTCGGGGTAGCGGTAACCCTTTCGAACAATCCCACTTACCCGCTAGGCATCAGTAATGCTGACATCTCTTTGAGACGCATGTGCAACACTCCGCGCCCCCCGGAACGGGCCTGGTCCTGATCAAACGGTGAGCTACCCATTACTCACCAATCGCAGGTTACGGTGGCCGGGAGTCGTCACACGGCTCTCTTTAAGGCCTGAGACAGTGTTTGAACTGGCACTGTTCCAACATGTACCTGCCTTTTCAGAATTATGTTGAGGTCGACTTCCAGTCTAACCGGATGCATCTGAATACCAGTATCAAAGTCAAAGTCAAATAATTTATTTCATATAGGCACAAGAAAGGCACTTTTGAACATCAAAATTAACAAGAAATAGAATTGATTCTAGTGGGGTGACTAGAATCAATTCTATTTTTTGTTCTCCTTCCAAAAGGTAGTTCTTTTCGTGTGGAGAAGAATGGAGATGAAACTCCACCGTTACTCTTTTAAAATGTTTTACAATGTTTTGTATACATGAATTATAAAATCATATGTGAAGACGCAGCACCCATGCACCTTGAATAAAAATACTTTACGACAAAAGGTGTGTTACATAGAGCGACTGCCTATCTGACTATCACAACCCAGTTACTGGGTAACACGATTTTTCATAATAACCTTTAGTTAGACTGATTGACCGGCTTCTGTCTAGTCATAGTAATGATTTAATACTTTTTTTTGTTTATGCAGAACAAGAACCAGTTGCTCCAGCACCATCTTCCAAAAAATCCAGAAGATTCCATTCTAAAGTTGTAGAGAGAAATCGGTATCTTCATTCATACGAACACAAAACGAGACAGAGATTTCCGAAACATAGGTTCAGATATTGGGAGCATAGCAACGAAGGCATACATCAACGGCAAGAAGGAGGAGTAGAATACCCAATGTTGAGAGGAACAACAGAAAACCAAAAAAGATTCAGAGTTTACACGCGCAAGGAGCACTTCAAAAGGATGAAGAAAATGACTCGACCACAAGAAAAGTATATCCACTTATATTATTTCCTAGAATAAGAGAAATTCCTGGCTAAGTAATAACAGTCGGATCGATCTATCAGGTTAAAGTACTTTTTCCGGGGTTGGTCTGTGGATGGGTGACATCTTTAGATATCGAGACTCCTCCGTGCCTCAAAAAGCACGTTAAGCCGTTGGTCCTGGCTGTCATTCGTGTATCTTTGACAGTCGTTACAGGTAGTCAGAAGCCCGAAAGTCTGACAGCCAGTCTTACCAAGGGGTATTGTATTACCCAGTCAGTGACTGGGTTGTGGATTTCAGATAGGCAGTTACTCCATGTAAAATACTGGTATTCAGCTGCATCCGGTTAGACTGGAAGCCGACCCCAATATAGTTAGGAAAAGGCAGGCAGATTAAAAGATTTTTCTAAAATACTAGACTAAAACATTCTACTACACCAAATATCATAGCAGTTCGGGCCCAGTGGTAACGGCCCGACTTACTAATTATAGGTCCAAACCCAGGCAGGTGCTTTATTTTGTGTTCATTATTTCATCACCACTGCTCTCAAAACGGTGAAGAAAATTTCGTGAGGGAACGCGCATGTCCTAGAACCAAGCATTCTAAGATATGTGACATCTACCAACCCGCACCGTTCGCATGGTAGATTACGGCCGACTCCCTCTTAACGGGTGGAGGCCTGTGTCCCAGCAGTGAATAAATAATGTTAATGATTACTTTGTTCTTAAAACATTTTGTCTCAAACCCATGAACAGAGGCCAGCACATCAAGCTACTCCAATTTGTCAAATTTTCTTGATTGATTTTCAACTTTATTTTTAGGCCAAAGAATCAGCGTTGCCATTCAACGTGGCAACGCTGCCAGCCTTTTGGGCACATGTCCCACTGACAGCGATGGGGATGAATTTTTTGACGCCCTATGAGGTTTTCCCCCTTTTTTACCACTTGTACATAATGTATATATTTTTTAGTTTTAGGTTGTATATATTAATTAATTTATCATGTAACTTAGACAAAACAATTAGGTTTAATAAGGAATATTTGACCATTTTGGATGGTTTGGCATCAGTACATATTAGGCGACCAGGGCAGGCAGCAAAATGGCTTGATTTTAAAAGAGATGGCGACAACTGCCTCGATTCCTACAGCAATTCTCCTCCTCCTTGTCAGGGTAACGCCACCAAAATGTGTCTAAAGTGACTTAGTTTACTAACCGACAACCATTCATAACTTACTTTTCTTTCATATTTATTTTCATTCAATTTACAATTTAGTTAAGCGACCGTTCATCTTTTCCTCTTTTAAGTATTTTTTATTTTAATCCGTGGACAATAGTGTGGTTTATACGTTTATTAAATGAACTTTATTAGCTCTGATGTATAAATTATAACGTGTAACTGTTTTTTGTCCCTAAATAAATAAAGTAATCCGCAAAATTCCAAATCTTTCGTTTTTTGCGATTTGGTGATCAGTATTAGGTTTTATGTTGATCAAAATATGATTCGCGGCTGTAGCAAGCACGTATTCACCGAACAGTAATCATAAAAATCACCGATACACTAGAGAAAGAAAGATAATCCGTTTATTTACCGCAAACATGACGAAGTAAAAGAAAAATAAGGAACAAAAATACAAGTTGTGGGCAATATGCGTCACATCCGCGCAAAACGGCCATCGCTCAGCATAATGCTTCTACCCCATGCGAGACGGAGCGCTGATTTTCAGCGACAATCGGCGTTGACATGTAACAACCTTACGGAATTACTATTTCACGACATGTAATAATGACATTTGAGGGCAATTCTAACTTACAGAGTTGTATTAATGATCCCTATGATTTTAAGGCCCCGAATCAAGTTTTGATCAACATACCACCCGACACTGACCTGCAAATTGCAAAAAACTATGGCCATTTGAATTTTGCGGGCATTTGATCTAAGAGAAGTCTTCTTATCGTGTGGTTAGTGACTAACCTGGTGTCAGAGTTTTTATGCTGCCCATGGGCCTCTGACTTAGCTTTACATGCTGTTGAGAAATAACTCACAGGCAGGTTTCCTCACGATGTTTTCCTTCACCGATTTTTAAGCAAGTGATAATCATACAATACGCACATGAATCCTTAAAATCAGAAGTGCGAGCTTTGGGTTCGAACTCGAGTCCTAACACTTGGCTATCCGACAGTCACACCACTAGGCTATCACTGCCTATCACTATCTTAGAAAAGTAAACATCATTAATTAATTTCAGCAAAGAACGTAGAAAGCCAACAAATTCTCCGAAAGAAATGTTACAATTCTCAGAAATCGATGACACAGGAGAAGAAAGACTCATGAAAATAATAGAAAAACAAGATGATTTTAGACATAAAAGTAAACATAAACCATCCTTCTACCACCAAGTGAAGGAGACATTAAAGCATGTTGAGTCGAAGAAGAAAACTACAAGATTGAAGTTGAAAGCTGAACTGCTTCGGAAGATTGTTGAAGGTTCTAGCTACAGTGACGAGGAGGCGTCGCTGACGAAGAACTTGATTCAAGCTCTAAAATATGGGAATAAGACTTAAGAACGTGATGGGGCTCGGAATAATGGAGACACGGATATATATAAGGTGACTGGTAATTAGTGACCAATATTTAAACACGTGATTGTACTCATGATTACAATCAACTTTCCCAAAGAAACTTTTTTTGTATACTCAATAGTTTTATTTTTATCACAATAACAATACAACTGGCGCAAGTTCAATGAACTTCGCGCCGATATTGAGTATACAAAAAAAGTTCTTTGGGAAAGTTGATTGTAATCATGAGTACAATCACGTGTTTAAATATTGGTCACTAATTACCAGTCACCTTATAATATTACTAGCTGACCCGGCGAACTTCGTTCCGCCTAACATTTTTCTTAAATAAAAGAACTTTTCTAAAATGAAAACGTAGCCTACGTTACTCCTTATTACATCAGCTACCTGCCAATAAAAGTCCCCTCAAAATCGGTCCAGCCATTTCAGAGATTAGCCGGAAAAAACAGACAGACAGACAAAAATTTGAAAAAATATATATTTTGGTGTATGTACCGTATTATATTTATATACATGTAGTAAAAAACGGTTATTTCAATATTGCAAACAGACACTCCAATTTTATTTAATATGTGTAGATGTATAGATAAGATGAAATTCTCTCCGTAGTGCCTAGAGCGAGTTTGTTTCACGTTAATCTTTTGAACGCCAGAGCATAAACGCACGCGCGAGCCCTCCACGACAATCAACAAAATTATTTCTTCTTGTTATCATGAATTTCCCAATATCCGTGGTATCTTTTAATTTGTTTCATGTCATTAAATACGTACGAGAGCTTAAATTTTTAAGATATCTATATTAACACACCCAAAAGTAATGATTTAATTGTTTATTTCATTTTATAGTGTACATGTGTGTCACAAATTTGTGTCGTTGGCATACAGGGCATGCGCTAGCTTGTCACACATATGTGACAATGGCGTTCAAAAGGTTAAGGACGGTGACACACGGGCGTTTTCTGTGCGTTGCGTTCACAGAACAGTTATTTATCTGTTCTGTGGTTGCGTTAACACTGCGTCGACTGAGCGGTGACGCTCCGTCGTTCCAAATTATAATTATTTTCATCTAACAACAACTCTTTATGTTCCTGCATAAAAATCCGACCATCACTATTTCTCAATGCTATCAAAGGAAATAATCCAGAATGTTCTGTGGTTTCTACGTTTATTTCGGCGGTGGCGTAATAAAAGCAACAAAAGAACACGTCAGTATCTAACTATTGCGAAGGCTTAACTGAGACGCTGCTGCGACGGCATGAACGCAACGCAGGTGTAGCATACAATGCGTTGTACCGCTGGGACGACGCGACGCAACGCAGCGCCACACAATAATGGGGCCTCGCTCTTAATCTGAACGACATACCAAACGATGCTTCAAAATGTCGGACGTCGTTGCAACGCAGAACGATAGGACCCTCCTATTCTTGTGCGTCGAAATTGCGTTGAAACGACTGAGCGGCGCACAGTATTTAAAAGCATAATGAAGGTGTTTATTCAACTTCATTGTTGTTCAAAGACTGAGACATCCCACACCAGAAGTTCCCAAACTTATTTTGTCTACTGCACTGACGTAGCTCCGACGCAGCGCTCATGTAGCGTTGACTGCGTTGAAATCATTGCGTTATTATGACGCAGCGTAGTCGCGACATCTCTCTGACGCGACCGACTCGTTAACGTAAAAACAACTCGCACTAAGCCCACAAAACATGTAACTGAATATACTTAAATATGAATGTACATGTTTCTTAACTGTGATCAATTTTGCTATAACAGTTCATTCTTATAGTTATTTTGTAAATGACAAAATTATAGCTTAAATAATATTTAGATTGTGGTGAATTTCGTTTTACTCGTGCACGAAGGGTACTACCGTAAAATAATTAGCACTATACAGGATGGATTTGAATTTGTGGATTGATGGTATATTGACGTGTGCTAGCTGATATGTGGCAAATGATTGATTTTAATGTGATGTGTTTCGTAATGTTAATTACTTCTCATACGATAAATGTGTAGAGTCAAGTTCTTCCAACTAAACAGACAGCTGTGCTGCTGGGGAGTTTGTTGCGCCACTTCTTCTTCCCAGCTAAAGCACTAGGAAGTGGTGAAGGGTGGGCGTTTTTGGGGGACTGTCTTATGTAACTTTGACCTTCAAAAAGTGCTGATCTTCAGCCTAATTTGAATAAATGACTTTTGATAGATTTTTATTGATTTTGATTCATGAGCAATATTTTAAGGGGTTGTACACGTCATTATGAACAACTTTTACTATATTATGAGAACACAAAAGAAATGGCAAAAAATAAAATCAGCTGTTTCCAACATTTTGACGAGTTATACGAGCATAATTAATGGAACACCTGTTTTACAACAAAATAGTTCATAATGATGAGTACAATGACCCCTAAAATATTGCTAATGAATTCAATTTATACCCCGCATAATTTATGTATTAAAAAAAAATTAAGCATAATTTTTTATTTGTTTTATTATTTGTTATAGCGACAATACATAAATACACAATCTGTGAAAATTGCAACTGTCTAGCTATTACTGTTCACGAGATACAGTCCACACACCCACGCGGGTATAAATGTACTTTTAGGAAATATGTATATTTAATGGTGTTTCATTAACGAAAACTAGACAGGGAGTGACTACCGAGATGACGAATAATAGAGAAGTATGGAAGAAAATAACATGTTGCGCCGAGCACTAATAGATTGGGATAAGGGCAGGAGAGTGATGATTAACATCATTAACGAAAACAGTTCCTAAGATAAACAAGACTATATTTTAGGTACTTATTATTTGCTTTAGAAGCAGTGCTAGCCTAGTGGGGTGACCGTCGGACTGCCAAGTCATAGGTCTAGAGTTCGAACCCAAGGCACGCACCTCTGATTTTTCTGATTCATGTGCGTATTGTATAATTATCACTTGCTTAAAAATCGGTGAAGGAAAACATCGCGAGGAAACCAGCATGTCTGAGTTTTCAGCAGCATATGAAATTAAGTCTCTGACACCAGATTAGTCACTAACTACTGGAAGACGACGACGATTTGCTAAAACACTAAGAAATAAGACACGTTAAACGACGTTCAATAAATTTATAGGGATCTTTCGCCAAGGGCATGTTAATTAGCGCGACATATTGTCCGAAAGGGACCGCTACCCCGGGACACAAATAGCTAAGGAAGGAACATGGATGGGTTTTAGTCAGTAAGAGGCTGACACTCTCTTTCGCTGCACCCAGAGCGGGAGGAGACATTTGATGATTTCCTATCCTTAAAAAAAATGGCTACTCACTAAGACGCTACTCATAGCTAATGTATACACGGCAGGAGCAACCAATGATATATTTATTACCCAACTGCGTGCAAAGACGAAGATTCCATAACATCACGCTTGTGTTTCAGCAGTAATGTAAAGGGTTTTTCAACAAGAACTTTGTTTTCTAAAACAAAGAATTTAGATGAAGATGATTCAAATTTTTATTGTATTACGAAGAAAAAGTTTGGCAATTATTAATGAAAAATTATATCTGGCAAATGTCCACCACGACCACACTGACGGATGTCAATTCTTTCGTCAAAGTTTTTAATCACATTTTGGCAAAATGGTGGGTCTATTTCGATAATCACATCAAGGACTTTGAGTTTTAAGGCTGCCAAATCTATTCGATTGGCTCCGTATAGACTCTGTCTAGTGATTCTGTGATTTTCGAGCAAAATTGACTTCATTGCAACAATTACCAAAGCATCTAAAAAATAACTCAAAAAACGAAATATCAAAAATGTCCTATTGTTGGTGTAGCCCCAATTGATAAACAAAGTTCTTGTTGAAAAACCTAATAGTACACCCACATTTCGCCAATAATGTTTGAATGGGACTCAATGGGAGTCATTGGATGATTTACCACGCTCAAAAAAAAAAGTCACAAAATGTATTAGGTCTGTTGACGACGATGTGGCGGTCCGCCCGTCTTTTACTTAAAAATATGTTTTCTAATACAAATAATTATGTATTTTTTATTTTATTAAAATAAAGTCAACGAGAACGGACTGCATACGGGCGCTCTTATTAGTTAATGCGTGAGGTCCTCGCCCCACCTACCACTTTTTTTTTTGTTGATTGTGGGAAATCATCCAATGACTCCTCGCGCTCTGGGTGGAGCGGAAGGGAGTGTCAGACCCTTACTGACTAAAACCCATCCATGTTCCTTCCGTACCCCTTTATGTTCCGGGGTAGCGGTAACCCTTTCGGACAATCCCGCTTACCCGACAGCCCCGCCTACCGCTGCAGCCGCCATCTTGCAACGACCAGTGTGCGAAAAACCGCGCGGACTATTAAAAAAAGTTCGAGTTTGCTTCATCTTTCACCACCAACCAACCTATCAGCTACAAGGTCTTCATCATCATTTCAGCATATTGCAGTCCAATAGACATCCCCCACGGAGCGCCACAGCACACGGTCTCTCGCCTACCGCTACCTTCTTCAGGTCGTGGTCCATCTATCTGGGGAGCGTCCTACACTACGTTTTCTAGCGAGAACCCTCCTACTCCATCTCTCGTCGGGCCTGACAGACATGAACTAAGTACTGAAAGTGTTATAAAATTAAATAAAATTCTGCACATACAGATAATATAAAGTTTCTTTAATGATATATAATTCAATCTTGATTCGCAAGACACGTGGCGCCATCTATTATCGTAAGAACGTTATCGTGTTTTTCCACGGGAACAGCCTGTCGATTCTGTAAAAATCTCACCATGACAACATAGGTGAACTGCACGTGAAGTGAGCTGACCTCACTTTGAACTCACTTCACCTACGTTTTCACTTTTTATTTCAGGATGATCAGCTCAGTGGTTTAGGCGTGAAAAGGTAAAAAACAAACAAATAAACTTACTGTCTCATTTATAATATTAGTTAGGAAGTTAGGGCATTACTTAGGATAGCACAAAAGTGGTGTTGAATAATCCTTTTCTTAAATTACATTCCAAGATCCATACCATCATTAAGATGAGCGAAAAACGGATCAAGTTTACTGTTACGAACAGTTGGGCCGTGGTCTTGGTCAGAATCGTCAAAATATGGCGTTTGAGTATAACCTATTATTACGCCTCTAGGCATGCCAACCGTGGCAGTAGTTACTTCGCGTTCAGGTTGCGTTGCGTTCGTAACTTTAACTAAACTAATAGTAGATATAGTGACGGTTTTGTTAATTACTTCTTCGTTTAATTTCTTAGTGACATTTACAATGACTTTGCTAATTTTATTTGTGATTCGCGTTGTAATTTTCTTATCACTAACTGTTACATTGACCACATCTTTCTTCTTAACGTCTAATTGACGAGATTTCGTCTTATTTGTAATAGATTCTGTATTAATTGTATTATTTCTTGTTGCGTGTACATATGCATTATCAACTTTTTTATTATTTAAGTTATTGTTTTTATCCAATATCTCAATGATGTTTAATGTCATGTCTTTTCTATTACTGTCAACTTTATCTTTTGCGTTGAATTTATCAGTAACATTTCTAGCTTCATCATCGCTTATTCTGCTTCTGAAATTGAAATGATTCATTTGTTTTAATTCGTTTAATTCGTTCTCCATAGCGGCGATTCTTTTAATGAGATATGTGTTTAAATCTTCTTCGCCAACAGTATCACTATCGGAACGATTGAGATATTTCAGATTTTGCGTTTTATTCTTCAATGATTGGTTTACTGGGTGTCCATCGTTGGGTAAGAGAGGTGCTATACTTTTCCTGAAGTCACGCAAAGGCTTGTTTCTTTTCGAGTATCTTGAAGCACTTTTTGAGAGATTCTGTGGTTCGTTTCGGTTCGTGGTCGGTTTCTGTGGTTTAATAGCTGTTTGTGCTCGCATGGATTTTGTGGCTACTGGTTTGGTTTGTGCAGCAGAATTCGGATGCAGTGTGGCGCCATTTCTAGAACGAATGAAACATTGTTTCACGATATGCTTAAGGTTTTAATTAAAGGTTAAGACAAGTAAAAAAAAACAAAAATTACTCATATTATATTGTGGGGAGACTGGTGCCTAAGCTAGACGGAAGGTCTGTGTTTCAGGACACCAGGTCTCCGCCCCTTTTTTTTTTTTTTAATGCTGGGAAATCATCCAATGACTGCTCCCGCTCTGGGTGGAGCGGAAGGGAGTGTCAGACTCTTACTGACTAAAACCCATCCATGCTCCTTCCGTAGCCCTTTATGTTCCGGGGTAGCGGTAACCCTTTCGGACAATCCCGCTTACCCGGCAGGCTTGGCCCTGAGGGGCCCCTTCATATGCTGACATCTCTTTGAGGCGCGCGTGGAACATATACGCGCCGTCCGGCACGAGTCTGGTGCTGATCGGACCTTTGATTTACCTTTACCTACCTTTTTACCTTTAATTTTGAAGTACCTTTACGTAGCAATTGTACAAAGACGCTAGGTACATATTACTGGGTGTAACCGAAAGAGTATATACATACAAAAGGATATGCTACAGACCACCAAACTGAACAACTTTTATTATGGGACCAACTCCGAAATCGAAAAAAAAAATCAGCTGTTCTATACATTTTTGGTCACGTGACTCGTCGAAATGTAGGAAACAGGTGATTTTTTTTCACCATTTCGGAGTTGGTCCCATAGTAACAGTTGTTCAGCTGCAGTTCATGCTGAATTCATAATCTTACTTTCTATCCTTCCCGAGCGGTTGTTGAAACATTCCCAAAGATTTCAAGAAATCAGTATTAGCTAACTGAACATCAATAACAGCGTCGTACTGCTTAATGATTTCCGCGTTCTTTTGTTTGTTCCTAGAATTAGGTTCGTATGTTTTGTCAGAATTTTCTTTTGCTCTAGGTTCATGCTTCGATTCTTGCGTAAGGTCGCTATCTGTGTCGGGGCTTGAGTTGGAATTGTCAAGCTTTTCATCCGTCTCGCGATCATCACTTAATATTTCAATCTTTTCTTTCTCATCCGACGATATATCTATTTCTCTCGGCGTGGGCGTGGTCGTTCGTCGTTTTTTAACTACCTGTCTGTTTGTGTCCGTAGATATGGGCTGATTAGTCTTCGTAGTCTCAGTTTTGTAAGATATTTCTTCTGTGTAAAGAGTCATGTAACGCTGTGTGTTGTACTCTTTCTGTCGTTCTTGGGAGTTTTTGATGGAGTTCGAGCTACTGTCTAACGATTGTCCCGACGAGATTTCGTCTGTGTCGGGATTTGTTATCTGTTTCCCATATTCGTTGCTACTCTCTTCTTTCTCATTGTCATCATGTTGAGACTGTCCATCGAAAGACTCTACACTAGCAAGTCTATCTTTATTGTTTATGGATTTTGCTTCTTCATCGTTCATAAAATAAGGTCCGGGATTTTTTAATTCGTCCTTAATATTTTCGGAGATTTTGTAGCTGGGATCAGTATAAGAAACATAATTTGTGTCCGCGTTGGATGAAGGATTATTGTTGAATTGATTCCAAAATGTTTCTATTCTTTCTTTCAATTCTCTTCTGGTATGAGGGTCAAGTTCTGAATAATGATTAAACAAAATACCTCGGACCGCACCTCTAATGACCTGTAATAAATTACTGTGAGTTCTCACAGATTTGATGTTCCTATAATACTTCAATTCATATAAAACACTATGGAAATTCAATTCGGTATTTATGTACAAAGAATTGATATAATCAAGTAGTTCTTTAACACTTTTGCCATATGCTTCATCTCTTATGATGTCCGCCACCTCATTTATATTAGCTTTCGTGAAAGATATTGGCTTCCCTCGAATCGCCCTTAACACCCCAGCCAAGAAACTCCTAGTATCCATATTTTTCGTCAATTCGGAAAATTTGCACCCAGTGTAGTGATATTTTCTTATTTCACTGTCTAGAATGTGGAAGAAGTCTTCGAATGCTGAATCTTCATAGGTGTTGAGGATTTTAACGGCTTCCTGAATGAAGTCCGTGAGGGATTCTACTCTTGGAGCTCTGAAGACTTGTTCGATGTTTTTGTTTTTATCTAAGTCACTTGCTTCGTAACTGTATTCTGGGATAGTCTCTTTTGGTACGACTCTCTGATGTTCTTTAGCTCTGTACCGGGACATTGAGTTCGTGTAAGCTGGAATTTAATGATTTTTATTATTACTTCGAGTGAATAGAGATATCATCATTCTCCTGCCCTTATCGCAATTTATTGGTGCTCGGCGCAACATGCCTTTTTCTTCCATACTTCTCTATTAGTCGTCATCTCGGTAGTCACTCCCTTCCTAGCCATATCATCTTTCACACAATCCATCCATCGTTTCTTTGGTCTTTCTCTACTTGTATAGCCATCCACATTCATACTCACAACTTTCCTGACATATCCCGATGATTTTTAATTCACTATTAACCTTTCAGGGCGTGGAAGTACCGATGATTAGGAGCAACTTTCACTATGAGACCAACTCTGAAATAAAAAAAAAATGGCTTTTTCATACAAAAATGCAATGTTTAATCGATGAAAATGTATAAAAGTTTTTTTTTCGTAATTGGTCTCGTACCTAGTAAAAGTTGTTTATAATCATTTGTACTCTCATCTCCTGAAAGGTAAACAGTGAATTGAAAATCAACGTGATGGTCGACACTACGACAGTAAATAAAACTTCGGATATCTCATGACCTGAACTGCATACGAAAAGCAGGACTGTCCGAAAGGGTTACCGCTACCCCGGAACATAAAGGGCTAAGGAAGGAACATGGATGGGTTTTAGTCAGTAAGAGTCTGACACTCCCTTCCGCTCCACCCAGAGCGAGAGGGGTCATTTAATGACTTCCCAAACTCAAAAAAGAAAGGCTATGTTCAATACTTTAGTCACTATAGCAAGTCAAAGATTGGCAAAAACCAGAGTCGGCTATCACTATTGTTGAGTTTTTTTGAAAGAATCGCTTGTTATATTACGATCCTAGGATTTATTTGATGGTTCCAAAATATATTAAATTACAAAATCAATGATAAATTGTAAGTGCATAATCAGCCTATAACGTTCCCACTACTGTGACACAGGCTTCATCTCTTCAAGAGGCAGTGGGCTGTAATCCATCACCTGGTCCAGTGCGGGTTGGAAGATGTCACATGTCTTCGAATTTCTGGTTCTAGGACATGCCGGTTCCCTCACGATGTTTTCCTTCACCGATTTGAGAGCAGTGGTGATGACATTAAATACTCAATGTAGCCTCGGCTCGAACTCGCGACCTACATCTCGTAAGTCGGATCTGATACCAGTGGGCCACCACTGGTCCAGTATGGAAAGGGATTTTATTTACTGTCGTATAATTGTCCCCACATATATTTATGTATGGTGAATATTTTTCCAGCAAACTTAGTCAGAAGAAGGCTTGAAATCACTACATAGTATAAAGCAAAGTCGCTTTCTCTGTCCCTATATCATGTGATTGAGATGCAGTTTTTTTTAATAGATAGAGTGATTCAAGAGGAAGGTTTATGTGTATAATTTTTCGACACATTATGCGGGCGAAGCCGCGGGCGGAAGCTAGTATACTATAAAATCATCATCATCATTCTCCTGCCCTTATCCCAATTTATTAGTGCTCGGCGCAACATGTCTTTTTCTTCCATACTTCTCTATTAGTCGTCATCTCGGTAGTCACTCCCTTTCTAGCCATATCATCTTTCACACAATCCATCCATCGTTTCTTTGGTCTCCCTCTACTTGTATAGCCATCCACATTCATACTCAAAACTTTCCTGGCAACATTTTCCTCATTCCTCCGCATAACGTGCCCATATTATGACAACAGATTTCCACACAACTTTTCAGTCACTGGTGTCACTTTCAAACTTCTACTTATTCCGTATTCTATCCATTCGCGTAACACATCCTTCTTATACTATAAAAATACTTCTTATACTGAAATATACTATAAAATAAAACTACCAAATATCGCGAACAACAGAAAACAAGAATACACTTTCATTGTAATAAAAATAACTAACATATTTATTAAATCATAAAACTTCAAGTTGCAATATTTTTTTATTTCTAATTCAATAAAAATATTACTACAATTTTATTGATAATAAAATCTGAAATAGTAACTACCTACTTTTAAACAAAGTTAAAGATTTTTTTCGATATTTTAAAAATGGCCTTTTCATTTTTTGTATAATGTTCAGGTCTTGCGTGGCCATTTAACGAGTTTATTTTTCAAATATTTGATCTAAAAACATAAATAAATGTTTCAACTAATAAAGATTGTTTTGTGACAGAATTAAAACGACAATTAAAACAACTAAATACTTACATTTGATACTAAATTAAATGACTGATTAACTAATTATAAATAAAAACAAAACAACACGCTGTCATCCGCAAACGTGCCCAAAAGACTGCCAGTATTGCCACGTTAATTAATAAATATTTATCTACATTTCATATAGCGAGAAATGTGAATATACTATTAAAATCGACTCGACGAAGTGTTAAATGTGCATGAACAATTAAATCATTCATTTGGTGCTATTTGGACATGTGTTAAGACCTAAACTTTAATTCCGGTAACTGTCATAACGTAACGAAAAGCAACAAAATATAACAAAATACTAGTACACATTTCCCCCCTTGTAGGGCAGTTTGATTCAAAATGGCCGTACCTACGTGTTTAAAATAGGAACACAGTCATATTAAAGGAACGAAACACTATGCTATTATTACTTTTGAGTTTATTTTTGCATTATGATATATTCCACTGTGATGTATTTGAGAGAGGTAAGTATTAATTGTTTCTTTTATTACATATACTTAGTAGCCTTGAGGCTATCAGTATTTTCTTCTTATAATATTTATCTTAAGGAAAACATCGTGAGAAAACGGCAAGCCTGAGAAATATTTCACAACAGCATGTGAAGCTTTTTTTTGAGGGTTGGAAATCATCCAATGACTGCTCCCGCTCTGGGTGGAGCGGAAGGGAGTGTCAGACTCTTACTGACTAAAACCCATCCATGTTCCTTCCGTAGCCCTTTATGTTCCGGGGTAGCGGTAACCCTTTCGGACAATCCCACTTACCCAGCAGACTTCGGCCCTAACGGGCCCCTTCAAGTACTGACATCTCTTTGAGGCGCGCGTGGAACACGGTCTGGCACGGGCCTAGTCCTGATCGGACAGTGAGCTGACACCAGGTTAGTTACTAACCACATGGAACAGAAAGAAATTTCAGGCCAGGTCTAGTGCGGGCCTGCGGACAGTGAGTAATGGAAAGCTCACCGTCCGATCAGGACCAGCCCCGTGCCGGACGGCGCGGAGTGTTCCACGCGCGCCTCGAAGTCATGTCATGACAATGCCTGCTTCTTCTTCTTAGCGTGTCGATGGCAAAAATAGTAAAAATAGTTTAAATAAATATATTTATATTTTAAATTATATTGGCCCAAAATTCAGCAACGCGAATACCGTTCACTGACGCAGCCATTAGGTCCTCACGTGTGCATGTGACGGGGCATGCGGTGCAAGATGGGAGGTGAGCCATTGTCTGTGTGGAGACGCCGCACACACATCGGAGATCTAAGCCATCCATGAACCCCCACTTATGGAGGTTGTCCTTACTGCGACCTACTTGGGTACGGAGTCTGTTTAGGGTTTTCCAAGTAGGCCACGGTCGGTAATGCCTGCTGGGTCAGCAGGATTGTTCGAAAGGGTTACCGCTACCCCGAAACACAAAGAGCTAAAGAAGGAACATGGATGGCTTTTAGTCAGTAAGTGTCTGACACTCCCTTTTGCTCCACATAGAGCGGGAGAAGTCACTTGATGTTATCCCATCCTTAAATGAAACAAATGCCATGGTCTAAAAAATTCACCCGAAGCCATTTTAACGAGGAAGCATTTTCTTTCTTAAAAGACTCATCAACAAAAACCTGATTTCCAGCTGACTCAAACAGAGTTAGAACTGAACATGAAGCATCAAGAAACCACAACTTAAAGGATTTCAGCATCGCAGATATTATGTGGAACAGCACTCCAGGAATAGACCTGTTGAACTGGATCGCTCCTGATTATTCCCACCTGTTTGCTAAAATCAGCCATGACACTCACTTACCGAGTTCTGAAAGACCAACGCCCAAAGAACCATCTTTTAGTAAGTAGAATTTAGATAATATAAGCTTCTGCCAGCGGCTTCGCCCACGTGGCTGTCGTAAAGTACCCTATACACATTTATCCAGGATAAAAAGTATCCCATGTGTGCCAAAGTTCATCCAGATCCGTTCAGCCGTTTCAGCGTGAAGAAGCAAGAAACATGCAAACTTCCATACATCCTCACAAACTTTCACGTTTATAAAATAGGATATTTGTGTCCCGTATAAACTGAGGATCCATGTCTCATATTTAAACGCGGGTAATACATTGTATTGGCATTACCATTACAAAGCAGTGATAGCCTAGTAAAAGCAGTGATAGCCTAGTGGTGTGACCGTCGGACTGCCAAGTCATAGGTCTCGAGTTCGAACCCAAGGCACGCACCTCTGATTTTTCGGATTCATGTGCGTATTGTATAAATATCACTTGCTTAAAACCGGTGAAGGAAAACATCGTAAGGAAACCGGCATGCCTGAGAGATATTTCTCAACAGCATGTGATGCTAAGTCGGAGGCCCATGGGCAGCATTAAAACTCTGACACCAGGTTAGTCACTAACCACACGAAGAAGAAGACCATTACCATTGTAGCAGTACATTGTCAAAATTTGCAGCCCTAATCCTGGAATTTGTAGCAAAACCCATCAAAAGTTACAGGTCGTTGTATGTGGCTCCTCAATCCTGACGGTCTTTAGGAAACAAATGTACGGACTGGCGTCCGTTAAGCTATCCTAAACTGTCAAATTTACCCAATTCAAAATTAACCTTTTACTTTTGCAATAAACTTGAAAATCTTTCAAAGATTTTGGTAGCTTGATGTACAGGCCTCTGTACGAAGCTGCTAAAGTAGTTGATATCAAATCCGATAAGAATAGCGCCAATATTCAGTAGAAAGGTCCACTAAATATTTGCTTACTCCAGCATCCTGCAGTTTCAGTTCCGAATTCTAACGTCGCTCCTCACAGTCTGGATTGAGGAGCCACCTTAGAACTCGAAAACTAGGCGATGGATAGTTTTGATAATTCGGTAAGAACTAGCTCTGTTTTTACATAGTCTGTACTAAAAAAATGGCGTTTGTACGGCTGAATCTGTCGGCTGCTAAATCAATTTTCAACACACTCAAGGTCATCTTTAGTCAGTAATAAAAACTTCATTATCAAAATCCGCCACAACTTATGAAAAACCTTCCATCCACAGCTGATAAGCTTCTACACGCAAACAGACGGAATCTGAAGATACCTCTACCAAAGCTCAGCAAAAGACAGCAGAAGAACAACGTCTTCAGACCGGAGCCACGACAGCACGTATATCCTGGGATCGCTATACTTGACACATCAAAAAAAAGTAATCCAGTTCCTGAACCCAAAGCGCCTAGAGAACCTGGGGTGAAGTGGATCAAACATTCACACACACAGACCCCTTCAACCGTCACCAAGAAAAGGCTGTTCCCTAATCTTCTTCTTAGCGATGGGTTATCAACAGTAAGTGATGGTACGGACACTGATGATGAAGATGAATCTGAGATAGTGGTGGAAAAAGCAGGAAGGAGCCTGACGTTGCAGAAGATACCAGAAACGAAGAAGCAGTTTTCGAAGTCGCAGCAGATGGATGGGTTGCTGGTGACCACTACCAAACCAATTCTCAGACGTATGTGTTTGACCATGTTATTTTTTTTCTTTTACAAGCGGTTTCACCCGCTGCTTGGCTCCTATTGGTCGAAGCGTGATTTTACATAGCCTATAGCCTTCCTCGATAAATGGACTATCCAACACAAAAAGCAAACGCAAATATTTTCCAATTTGGACCAGATGTTCCAGAGATTAGCGCGTTCAAACAAACTCTTCAGCTTTATAATATTAGTATGGATTATCGGTTTTATTTCAGTCTAGCTGTTGCCAGCGGCTTCGCCTGCACCGAAATATATGATATAAACTCGTTAAATTGTCGGATTCTTGCCTGACACTTGTAGCTAGTCAGTTTTTGCCAGGTCACAAACATCGGCGGTTCTTATTGCCCGGCGTGTCACATCGCCCCAAATCTTTCACAAAAGCTAGAAAAAATACATTATCATCATTAACAGTCTTTCCTTTTATGCCAAGCTGGAGAATCATGGTGGCTAACGGCCCTGACTTACGAATTGTAGATCGTTAGTTCAAACTCACGCAGGTTTTTCTCTGATAATTTTAAAACATCGTGAGGAAACTGGCATGTCCTAGAACCAACAATTCGAAGACATGTGACATCTACCAACCCGCACTGGACCCGCGTGGTGGGTTACAGTCAGGCCTAGCCTAGGCCCAAGCAGTGAGAACTTTCTTCTTCTTCTTTTCGTGTGGTTAGTGACTAACCTGGTTAGGTTACAGAGTTTTTAAAGTGAAACTTTTATTATATCGTCTCAAACTTTTTCGTCTGTGTGTTGCATGTCGCGTGACGGTCGGCCGCGGAGTAGGGATAAAGTGAAAGGTGCTCGTCAGAGCAGCCACGGCCAATATGGCGGCGCCTATAGTGTCAAATGTCTTTACTGTGAAAAAAAGTTTCACTTTTACCGTGGTTTCATAAAACCACACAATCCATTTTTATGCTGCCCATGGGCCTCTGACTTAGGCGATTAACACACGGTAGGAGCAGTTTGCGGTAGAAACGAGCACCGCTTGACCGCGCGGTCGGGCGGTGTACGTTGTGTACGGCATCAATGGATTCCTTAGAGATCAATGCGACGACGTGAGATCCGCTTCACCGCTTACCGCGGCGGTGCCGTGTGTAAGTCACCATAGCTTCACACGCTATCGAGAAATATCTCTCAGACATGCAACTTCGGGCGAGGCGGCAAGCCTCCTTGCCGGACTGCCGCCGTGGGATCTGGAGGCGATAGTCCTCGCGCGCCTGTTCGAGTGGCGCGCGGAGGCACTAAGCCGGGGGGAAACTCCGTTTCCGCAGCAAATTGCGGCGGAGCGGACGGACCTCCGGCGCGATCTCATGGCGGCCTGGAATCAGCGACTGTCGCAACCCAGCGCAGGGCACGCCACGATAGTGGCGGTAAGGCCCCTCTTTGAGGAGTGGCTAGAGAGGCGTCACGGCGCCCTCACCTTCCGCCTGACGCAGGTCCTCACCGGACATGGATGTTTCGGGAGGTTCCTGCACATCATCAGGCGGGAGGAAACGCCCGGGTGTCACCACTGCGAGGATCGCCCAGAGGACACGGTAGAGCACACGGTGCAAACCTGCCCCGCTTGGGCGGAGCACCGCCGTGTCCTCGTAGAGGCGATCGGCGGCGGCGACCTCTCGCGCCCGGCCCTGGTGCAAGCCATGGTCCGGGGCGAGAGGGAGTGGGAGGCAGTCACCTCCTTCTGCGAAAAAGTTATGCTCGCGAAGGAGGTGGCGGGATGGGAGAGAGAAAGGTCCTCCCGTCCCAGCCGCCGCGGGAGACGCTCCGGGCGTCGGGAGCCACTTGACGACTCCCGGCCACCGTAGGCGCGGGCCTGCGGGCGGTGAGTAATGGGTGACTCACCGTCCGATCAGCACCAGACCCGTGCCGTACGGCGCGTATATGTTCCACGCGCGCCTCAAAGAGATGTCAGCATATGAAGGGGCCCCTCAGGGCCAAGCCTGCCGGGTAAGCGGGATTGTCCGAAAGGGTTACCGCTACCCCGGAACATAAAGGGCTACGGAAGGAACATGGATGGGTTTTAGTCAGTAAGAGTCTGACACTCCCTTCCGCTCCACCCAGAGCGGGAGCAGTCATTGGATGATTTCCCAGCCTTAAAAAAAAAAAAAAAAAAAAAAAAAAAAAGACATGCAACTTGACTTGTGGGAACTTTAAAAGTTGATTATGCTTATGTTGAAGAATTGCTATGTTTCTTTTTTCAGAAAATACGAATGCACATCCGTACTTCCAAATGATAGGAACACTTAAAGAGGGATATATGATGGTGTTTCTGATAGAGCTGACGCGCCTCGTAGCTGCGAAGGAGGGGCAAGCAGTCCACAATGTGGTTAAGCATACAGATCGGATTATGTGCAGGTATTTGTCTTTACATTCAATAATTTGTGTGTCATCATCTGCTAAGTCTTTTACCAATTACCCTTTTGAACGCCAGAGCATAAACGCACGCGCGTGCCCTCCACGACAAGCTACAAATGTATTTCTTCTCGTTATCATGAATTTCCCAATATCCATGGTGTCTTTTAAAAGTTGAAGCTCTCGTACGTATTTTTAAAATAAATATAATAATATCCTTGGACATTTCACACAGCACCATAATATAGTCCCAAGCTAAGCAACCTAATGCTTGTGTTATGGTAACGAGATGGCTGATAAACTACTTATATACATTTTTTTTTGTAAATACATACATATTATAGATAGAAAAACACCCAGACCCGGAACAAATACTTGCAGGTCGTACAAATATTTGTTCAGTGCGAGAAACGAACCCGACCTACGATTTTTAAGATATCTATTTAAACACTTGCAAAAGTAATGATTTAAAAATAATGGCTTATTTTGTGTTATCGTATTGTTGCCATTGTCACATATTTGTGACGTTGGCGTACAGGGCATGCGCTTGCTTGTTACGTATATGTATAAGTTGCAAATAATTAACTCTAAAAATGTGACAATGGCGTTCAAAAAGTTAAGAAACGGAAAGATTAATCGCGTTTATTTGCGCTAAACATGACGCAACATAACTTTCTAAGCGGGATTGTCCGAAAGGGTTACCACTACCCCGGAACATAAAGAGCTTCTTCTTTTCGTGTGGTTAGTGACTAACCTGGTGTCAAAGTTTTAATGCTGCCCATGGGATCTGACTTAGCATCACGTACTGTTGAGAAATATCTCTCAGGCATGCCGGTTTCTTCACGATGTTTTCCTTCACCGATTTTTAAGAAAGTGATGATAATACAATACGCACATTAATCTGAAAAGTCAGAGGTGCGTGCCTTGGATTCGAACTCGAGACCTAAGACTTGGCAGCTCGACGGTCACACCACTAGGCTAAGAGCTAAGGAAGGAAGGAACATGGATGGGTTTTAGTTAGTAGGAGTCTGACATTCCGCTACACCCAGAGCGGGAGGGGCCACTTGATGATTTCCCACCCTCAAAAAAAAAAGGGATGGCTTTCATTTAAAAATAATTTGTGGTAGATGCATCGTCAATATTATAATATAATACAGTAAACATTACATTACAGTCCTTTTTTACCACAAACTACACACATCAAAAGTGTCTAGGGATCAACATATATTTTTGCAATAACTTTTCTCTTGATTGATATTAATTTAAATTTTCTTTAAGGATTCATCAAATAAAGTGTTTTCGTTTGTCACAGTAACGATAAACCAAGTCACCTTTGCATTAATAAAGAAATTTGCCATTTTCCTAATAAAGGGATTTTTGACATTTGAACTACTAACATTAAAGTTCGAAAAAAAGACTGAAATAACAGTTTTCTTTAAAATTTTATTGGGTAACTTAAACAATTAATAATCCGTGTTTCTACCGCGAACACTAACAACACAAGAACATCGGTTTGGCATACTCAAAATGAGTTCATCCAAATCACGCTGTGGAATGGCCGCCCATGTTCGTTGCAACAACAAAAAAAGGTCTTCTTGCAACTGGATACCCTCCATATTCGGCAGAGCTCTTCTCTGTAGCATATCCCATGCATGCTCAATCGGGTTCAAGTCTGGCGACTGAGCAGGCCAGGGCAGGACATTGATGTTAGCTGCGGCGAGAGTCTGTCTTACAACTCTTGCGGTGTGCGGTCGTGCATTATCATGCATTAACTGAAATAAGGGACCGATTTGCACTTGTAGAGGAACGAATGAAGTGAACCTTCATTCCCGAAGACCGCTACGGGTACCACCTATAGCAATGCACAATCGTAGGATTCGATATCAATGGGCTCAAATTTATGCTGAGACGATTGTATCTGACGTCATCGTTCCTCTACAAGTGCAAATCGGTCCCTTATTTCAGTTAATGCATGATAATGCACGACCGCACACCGCAAGAGTTGTAAGACAGACTCTCGCCGCAGCTAACATCAATGTCCTGCCCTGGCCTGCTCATTCGCCAGACTTGAACCCGATTGAGCATGCATGGGATATGCTACAGAGAAGAGCTCTGCCGAATATGGAGGGTATCCAGTTGCAAGAAGACCTTTTTTTGTTGTTGCAACGAACATGGGCGGCCATTCCACAGCGTGATTTGGATGAACTCATTTTGAGTATGCCAAACCGATGTTCTTGTGTTGTTAGTGTTCGCGGTAGAAACACGGATTATTAATTGTTTAAGTTACCCAATAAAATTTTAAAGAAAACTGTTATTTCAGTCTTTTTTTCGAACTTTAATGTTAGTGGTTCAAATGTCAAAAATCCCTTTATTAGGAAAATGGCAAATTTCTTTATTAATGCAAAGGTGACTTGGTTTATCGTTACTGTGACAAACGAAAACACTTTATTTGATGAATCCTTAAAGAAAATTTAAATTAATATCAATCAAGAGAAAAGTTATTGCAAAAATATATGTTGATCCCTAGACACTTTTGATGTGTGTATATTATTTCAATGGCTAGCCGAAGCAAGGGAAACCTGCTTAGGTGGAGATTTATAGACAACTCCGCCTTGGAATGTAAATGTGGTGCTATTACTTAATATCGTGTCCTGCGTGTCCTGCCGTATGCACGTTATAGGAACTGATGGACGCTAGTGATGGCGCCAAACACGTAGCAAAATTCTGGCGCTGAGTCCATTCAGATTGTCATCGACACGCTACGAAGAAGAAGTTTTTTTTTTACAATGGCATCTTGTAGTTCAATGAAAGGGTGGTCTACTCCTAAACCGGGCTTGCCAGTGGATGCCACAATAAAATTACAGCCTCCAGTCAGGGCTTAATAAAACTTACAAATTAAGCGACTACACGTTAAGGGCACCCCCTGTGGGGTACGGATCTCGGATTAGGGCGACGCTGGGGGAGAACAGGCTGGATCGGGCGTATTTAATACGACAGCCTCAGCAGCAGGGTGGGGATAGACAGGAACGTCGCGACGGGCCTCGACGGTGAGGACGGAAGGACGGCAATCAGATCCTGTAGGGTTTCGCAACGGTGCTAGTAGCCGGGTCACTCTCTTGAAGGAGGTTAATGGCATCATAGGGGGTAATGGGGGTATGCCTTGGACAGCGAATCTTGCTAATGCGGGATGGGGTATATCGGGCAGCAGGAAGACGATTTCAATGCATCGTGTTCACATACAATGTCATAATTCATGTAAACAAAACATTGTAAAACATTTTAAAAGAGTAACGGTGGAGTTTCTCGCCCATCCTTCTCCACACGAAACTACATTTTGGAAGGGGCGACTAGAATCAATTATATTTCTTGTTCATTTTCACCTTCAAAACTGCTTTTCTTGCGCCTATTTGAAATAAATGATTTGACTTGACTTGAATGTTAAAATCCCTTTATATAAGGTCCCATTAAAATACTTTTAGAAATCACTTGGACTACCAAAATAAGGACAATGGTAAAAAAAAACCACATGAGATACTTACAAGAAGTGTGCAAGTACCTACCCATAATAGATGCGTTTATTCTAGTATGCGGACAATTTATTATTTTAGATCCAAATAAAATCACTTTAATCAAGTTTTTTTTTGCTTGGATATCTTTGGTAAGACGTACTAAACGCTGTGTTAAAGTTTGTCCATCTATTTTAATGGGACCTTGTAGTTTCGTCCCGATCCTTCCCTGCATTCGCTCCGTTTCACGGTATTTTGTTACAGATTATTCCAAAGTGGAAAGTTACAGTGGCTCGGTACACCACTCATAAACATCGTGAGCAAGGTCGCTAGATTACTGAAGGAGTCGAAGATAGATATCATACAGAGTAAGTATCATAATTTGCTAGCTTTTGTTTGCTTTGACTACGCTCGCGTTAACCTTTGAACGCCAGAGTATAAACGCACGCGCGTGCTCTCCACGCCAAGCTACAAATTTATTTCTTCTTGTTATCATGAATTTCCCAACATCTATGGTGTCTTTTAATTTGTTTCATGTCATTAAATCCGTACGAGAGCTTTAATTTTTAAGATATCTATATAAACACTCACACTATAACACGAAATAAACAATTATTGTTTATTTCGTATTATAGTGTTGATGCCACGGTCACATATTTATATCAGTGGCGTACAGGGCAAGCGCTTGCTTGTCACGTATATGATAATGGCGTTCAAAAGGTTAATTGCGAATTTAACAATCAATTCGGGATTTTCGGTTCAGTAGTTTAGACGTGAAAAGGTAACAAACAACCTGACAAACTTAATCTAATCGACTTAGTATGGAGTCTATGGTTTCTATTCTCAGGTTGATCAAAGTATTATTGAGTTTTTGCAATCACGGATTTCTTAAAAACACCTTGAAGCTTAGATTTGTGCCAAATCTCGTACATGTGGAATTGTGTAACACACTATCAATTACAATCTGAAAGATTTTAAGGATATTGCTAATTCATTGCTTCTTATATTCGAAAAATTTGTCTGCTCAACAACGTAAATGACGCAATGAATATTGTTGAACTGTCAAAATCTTCTTTTCGTATGGTTAGTGACTAACCGGGTGTCAGAGTTTCTAAGCTGCCCATGGGCCTCTGACTTAGCTTCACATGCTGTTGAGAATATCTCTCAGACATGCTGGTTTCACCAATTTTTAAGCAAGTGATAATTTTACAATACGCACACGAATCCGTAAAATCAGAGGTGAGTGCCTTGGGTCAAACTGTCAAAATAAAACCCATTACTACTGAGTTAGTGTGTTATACAACAATCCCGCTAGTGACATGTGACTGGACTTTCTGGAATTCTACCGGCCCCTATGCGGAAAGTCAATCTGCCTGCCTTTGCCCAACTATGTTGGAGTTGGCTTCCAGTCTAACCGGATGCAGAGAATACCAGTATATTTCATGGCTCTACTGCCTATTTGACCTCTACAAACCACTCAGTACTGGGTATACGATACCCCTTGGTAGCACTGGCTGTCAGACCTTCGAGTTTCTGACTACTGGTAACGGCTGTCAAAGATCCACGAATGACAGCCGGGACCAGCGGCTTAACGTGCTTTCCGAGGCACGGAGGAGTTTCAATATGTAAAGATGGTCACCCATCCACCGACCAACCCTGGCAAGCGGAGCTTAACCTTATTACTTAGCCATACTGGTGTAATGTAGTTATTCTAAGTACGCAATTGCTGTTTCGTTGCGGGCGTAGTTTTTGATAACAATATGTTTTCATCCATTAGATTATGCAGCTAATCTGCATCAGACGCTCAGTCAGCGACACCAGAAGCTGTCGGTAGAAGTGAACACAATCCTGGAGTATGCTGACATGTTGTATGAGGACGACGAGGGAAGACTGCTGTTTGAATCCCTGGAGGAGTTCGCCGCGTATCCTAATAGTACGTAGACCATCATCATCATCTCTCTGCCTGCTTTTGCCAACTATGTTGGGATCAGCTTCCAGCCTAACCTGACGCAGCTGAGTACTATGTAACATGGAGCGACAGCCTATCTGACCTCCACAACCCATTTACTGGGTAAATCGATACCCCAGAAAGACCATCTGTATTTTGTTTTATTAGCCTACTCTGTCCCACTACTGAGCAAAGGCCTCCCCCAAATCCTTCCAGACATCCTTTCCCAGAGCCTCCTCGATCCATTCTTTGCGGTATGCATCTAGGACGTCTCGCCACGTCTTCCTGGGCCGGTATCGACAGCGCCGTCCATCCTCAGGCACCCACCTTGTGTAGACTGCTGCCCAGCGGTCACTTTGGCGTGTGCTAGCTGACATGTGGCAAATGATTAATTTAAAAGTGATGTGTTTCGTAATGTTTATTACTTCTCATCCAACTGAACAAACAGCTGTGCTGCTGGGGAGTTTGTTGCGCCACTTCTTCTTCCCAGCTAAAGCAATAGGAAGTGGTGAACGCTGGGCGTTTTTGGGGGACTGTCTTAGGAACTTTGTCATTCATAAAGTTCTGATTTTCAGCCTGGTTGGAATAAATGACATTTTTGAGTTTGATTGTGCCTGTGGCTAACGTGGCCCATCCCATTTCCGTCTAACTAAACTAAAAAAAATGGTGTTTTCTCCCTTCTATTCCAGTTTCATTGACCGGCTATTGGCTCTGCAACAGTCTCATCCACAACTTCCTCAGACCGTATCGACGTCTCAAGGACACCGAGCAGCGTCAGGAGCTGTTGGACTCTGTGAACTTGGAATTGAAAAGTAACAAAAATACAAAACCGCGGAGCGATGATGTCAAACAACCTGTTGGTCCACCTAAAGGTGAGTGGAGTGATCTCTATTTTCTTTCTCCTGCTTGGTAATTTCCTTGTGGTGACATCTATCCAGCCAGATAGGAACTACAATGATAGAACGACCGAAGTATCAAAAAGCTGTCACACAAATCCTACATCGCGCAAGCAGAGTTTACCACGCAGTCTTACATATATACTCAGCCCCTACTAAGAATTGGCGGGCAGTAGCCTGCCAGACGCAACTCCTGTCTGGTTGGAGGGTCCTCACTCTACAATGGAGGGACTTTCCACCCTGTTCATCCATTACCACCAAACCCTCAAGGCCGAGGATCGCGTTCCCAAGTTATACTGTCTTCTGGAGTGTGAACCTCTTGGTTAGGTTAGGTTGGCAAGCTCGGCTGGCTGTCTCCATCAGCATTCTTGCTCGCATTTAACAATCTCGCCGATGCTCTGCCTTGGCCTTGAGTAGCGCACTCACGGCCAAGGCAGATCTCCATCCACCAATTATTTTTATGTTGTAACTAGATCCGTAAGCGAGTTCCCCCGTGTGGAGGTCGTAAAAGTCAAAGTCAAATCATTTATTTCAAATAGGGACAAGAAAGAGGCTCTTTTGAATGTCAAAACGAACAAGAAATATAACTGATTCTAGTCGCCCCTTCCAAAAGGTAGTTTCGTAAAAAATCGGGATAAAATTCACTGCCTCGCTGCTGAGCAAATGCCTCCCCCAAATCCGCATAGCCGCATGCATAGCGACTGGCAATAGTTCAAACTTGATGGGTGCCTGAGAATGGACCGTGCCGTCGAGGCCAGCTCAGGATACCATATTACCGTGACAATAAGTGTTCGACAATCCTATGTGCTATTCCAGACTATAATCTATCTCAGTGCCAAGTTTCACCCAGTTCCGTTCAGTCAAGAGCGCGAAGAAATAACAAACATACAAACACTCCTAACATACAACCTTACAAGCTTTGCTTTTTAAATATTAGTGTAATATTAGAAGCTTGTGGCTAAGTGCTAACAGCCGCACAGATCGATCCATCAGGTTAAGCCACGCTTGCCAGTGTTGGCAGTGGATGGGTGACAATCTTCACATACCAAAACTCCTCCGTGTCTCGGAGAGCACGTCAAGCCGTTGGTCCCGGCTGTCATTTGTGCATCTTTGACAGTCGTTACGGGTCGTCAGAAGCCCGAAAATCTGACAGCCTGTCTTACCGAGGGGTATCGTATTGCCCATTTAGTTACTGGGTTGTGGATGTCAGATAGGCAGTCGCTCCATGCAAAATACTGGTATTCTGCTGCATTCAGTTAGTCTGGAAGCTGACCCCAACATAGTTGGGAAATGCTAGGCAGATACGACTCGAGTGTGATACCAGAGAAGTCGCAGATGCGTTCCCATCACATAGAGCAGTGTTATTACAGCAACTATTGGTGACAGAAATATGTATGGTAGTAGCACTTGTATGCAATTGTATGTACTTGAGTGCCTATTTGTCTGACTTGTTTTTGTTTTTCATTTTGACTTTTTTTTTATACTAATTAAATCGCAATTAATTGTAATTTTTCGAATCTTGTTATTGATTTTATTACTTGACATTAATTTGTTACTATTTTATATTGTTCCTGTAATTCTTAATTGATTGTTATTGTTTTTATATAGTGACTTCCTGAATGTATTGAAATGAATTTTAATTTAATCTAATTCCAATGGATATTTTTCAACACAATTAATGAATATTGTTATGAAATAAATTACTTATGACTTACTTATGACTTCCTTGGAAGAGCTCCTTCACAAAAAGACCCACTACTACAAAATCTACAATGAGATGATTTAAATTGTATCATAATTATTCCCACAGAAAACCACCCTTCGCCTCCGAAAGAGCCTGCGACTTCAACTAAACCGCCAAGCACCCTGCCATCTGTCACTACACGGTCACCAAGAAAACGGAAACGGAAGCGACATCATCACTCACACAAGAGGAAAAGACAGAGGAAACGACATCGGATAAACAGATACAAACCAGAGCTCTATCAGAAACTTATTGAGGAAACCTTAAAAGCTGGCCAGAAAGTATGAACAGGATGATGACTGGGTTAAAAAAAAGAAAAAGGAATTATATTGAGTCCGTCAGTAAGATATTAAAAAAAATATTAGACACGTATCGAAATCAAAAGTCATTTATTCAAATTAGGCTGAAAATCAGCACTTTTTGAAGGTCAAAGTTACATAAGACAGTCCCCTAAAACCGCCCACCCTTCACCACTTCCTAGTGCTTTAGCTGGGAAGAAGAAGTGGCGCAACAAACTCCCCAGCAGCACAGCTATCTGTGCAGTTGGATGAGAAGTAATTAACATAACGAAACACATCACATTCAAATTAATCATTTCATTACAGCTGTCTATCTATTTTTTGCTTTATCATATTAATTAAATATGACTTAGATAAAAACGCATTCAAGTTGCGGAGAGGGGGTGCGCTTCGTGACAACTCAGCATAAAATCTACATAGGAGTGACTTCATGCCCCGTTTCTTTGACACTGCTAATAAAGCACCGTAATCCCCTAATTGCGGCCGCCTCCCGATAAACCCCGTTCCGTATCAGTAAGGTTCGCCGTCCACGGCATACCCTTACGATGCCACTACTCTCCACCAATAGAGTAACCCGGCCACCAGCAATGTCAGGAAACCCTTCGGGCACCGATTCCCGTCATTCCGTTCTCGCTGTTGAGGCCCGTCGCGACGACCCTGCTGTCCATCCCCGGCCCCCCGACCCTTGCTCAAGTTCGCGTTGCCGCTGAGCCAGTAGTTTTAATACCCCCGATCCAGCTTGCCCATTGCTGTCCTCACCCAGTGACGCCCTAAGCCGAGGTCCGTACCCCACATGGGGTGTCCTTAGCGTGTAGTCGCTTAGTTTGTAAGTTTTCTTAAGCCCTGGCTGGAGGCTATAATTCTTTTGTGGTATCCACAGGCAAGTCCGGTTAAGCAGTAGACAACCCTATGGTTGAACTGCGAGATACCATTAACAAAAAAAATAAAACTGCATGCCACATTTTAACCGAATGTATTGACGTAATCTTTTGATTACATAAAAAAAAGAAAAAATATGTGTCCAATATTTTTTAATAATCTAGCCGACGGACGAATTAAAATATTTTAGTCATCATCCAGATTAACGAAAGTAATTTTAATAGTTACTTTTTATGTTGTAAATATAAATTAAAGTGTAATAATTAATTGAGTTTAATATTCTTTTTCTGCAATGGTTTCCTTTTGTTCGCTGCTTCAGTTACTGACTAGGTGTGGAGGTCAGATAGGCAGTCGCTCCATGGGACATATGGGTATTCACTATACAGCTGCATCCGGTGACAACTCCGCCTTGGAATGTAAATGTGGTGCTGTTCCACAAACGATGGGACACTTAATCTCGTGTCCTGCGTATCCTGTCGTATGCACGTTACAGGAACTGATGGACGCTAGTGATGCCGCCAAACACGTAGCCGAATTCTGGGCCGAGTACATTTAGATTGCCATCGACACGCTAAGAAGAAACTGCATCCGGTTAGACAGGAAGCTGATCGCAACAAAAAGGCTAGGCAGATCTCGGACTACCAAAAAAAGAGGAGGATTTTTTTAAACATATTTATTTTTTATTTTGTTAGAAAACAATTGGACACTGCTCGTCCCTTTACAAATTAACACAGATTAATTTAATAGCACATATAAATTTTAACAAAGATACATAAAGAATCGCATCTTTTCTTAGTAACTAATTTAGTCATTACAAAATGGTAGACTTATCACACGTTGATGGCTATACTTGTTTCCTTTTACACTTTAGAAGAATACTAACAACCAGTTCTCTAGCGCAGTTCACAGTGAGTCAACACTCACAGAGAACTGCGCGCAGACTAGTTCGGACGAAGCAGTTATGCTAGCGATGGAGGTGGCGGTCTGGTTGAGGGACAGAGCCTCACGTCCCGGCTGCCGCAGTAGACACTCCGAGCGTTGGGAGCAGCGCAAAGATTCCCGGCCACCGCAAACATGGGCCTGCGGACGGTGAGTAATGGGTAGCTCACCGTTCGATCAGGACCAGGCCCGTGACAGAGGCGCGTTCGTGTCCCATAAATGATATGTCAGCATAAATGTGAAGGGCCGAAGCTTGCCGGGCCAGCAGGATTGTCCGAAAGAATTACCGCTGCCTCGGAACACAAAAAGAAGGAACATGGATGGGTTTTAGTCAGTAAGAGTCTGACACTCCTTTCCGCTCCACCTAGAGCGAGAGGAGTCATTTGATGATATCCCATCCTCAACAAAAGGACATTTGCTATCTCGTTTCGTCAACGAAGTTAAGAGTCCGGTTTTCTTCAAGTGGTTCATTTATGTCCCTGCCCACTAAGACCTCATCATCACTGTTGTTTGAACTTTCAGAAATGTTTATTAGCAGTTCTGCTTCCAACTTCAGTTTTTTATCTTTCTCCTTTCCTTCTGATCCTATGAACTTCTCTTTCTTTTGGCTGAAAGGTATTTTATCTATCCGAGATCCTTTCCACTGGCTTGGTGAATAGATTTCGCTGGAGGGGAGAGTGACTGGATCAGTCAATGTGGTGACGTCTCGGGGAGTCCTATGTCCGGCAGTGGATGTCTTTCGACTGAAATAATTTTGGTACTGTCTTGCAGGACTTTTATCATTTTTCTTTTCAAAGGAATTGATGTCGTCTTGGAATGGTATCGTTTTTTTGGCTGTTGTTCTTTTGTATTTCGATGTGGTTAGGCGTAGGGAAGACCTGGAAGTCTTTCGGCTGAAATGCTGACGAGAATGAACTGCTTTCTTAGTACTGCTGTATTTTATACTGTCATCAGAATCCAGATCTTCTTGGAGTGCTAATGTCATTTGGAACATTGATTTTCTGTTTTTTGTTAAAGGAGTTTCTATGTTGGAGTACGCAGTTGAGGTTCGTCTTTTTTTTCTATAGCTTTTTGTAGCCCTGAATCTTCGGTAGTTACTTGTTCCTGGTGTCATTGTTGTATAGTCTTTATCTTCGCTGTATTGCCTTCTAGATGTAATATTTTTACTGCTGTACTTTGGAGTACGATGTCTTTTTGTCTCTTGCTGAGTACTAGGTAGTTGATCTCGTTTTCGTTCTCTTAGTTGGGATTCATTCTTAGTACTAGCTGTGAAAATAAAAGACAATCGTGTTGAGTTAGCACAATTAATCTATACTAATATTATAAAGCTGAAGAATTTGTTTGTTTGAACGCGCTAATCTCTGGAACGAAAAGAATTTTTCAATTCGGACCAGTAGTCCGAATTGAAAAATTCTTTTTGTGTTGGATAGTCCACTTATCGAGGAAGGTTATAGGCTATGTAACATCACGCTACGACTGAATGAGCCGAGCAGCAAGTGAAACCGCGCCGGGGCAGCCAGTGTTATATAAAATTTACTACCAACACCTTTGTCAGTATATTCAAAAGGTCAGTTTCCATCAAACGGAAATATCCTCTCAGATGCTCGAGCACCCTCATGGCCGCTCACATACACCAGGGGCAACAGTGCACTTCGGACATGAAAACGCTGCGGATCCTCGCTGATGTTCGAGGCTATGCGATGATACCCATGACTTACGGCCCACTTCCTCTCACAGAGAGGAGAACCATAGGACCAGGCAAAGTCAAAGTCAAATCATTTATTTCAAATAGGCACAAGTAAGGCACTTTTGAATGTCAAAATGAATAAGAAATAGAATTGATTCTAGTTGCCCCTTCCAAAAGTTAGTTTCGTGTCGAGAAGAATGGGCAAGAAACTCCACTGTTACCAGGCGATGTGGCGACGCTTTGGGGAGGCCTATACCTGCGTAAAGATTGTATGATGCAGAAGGATCGTATGTTTCGCGAACCCCCGGCTCAGGTGTGAGAGGGAACACCTTTTTTTTTTGAGGTTTGAAAATCTTCCAATGACTCCTCCCGCTGTGGGTGGAGCGGACGGGAGTGTCAGACTCTTACTGACTAAAACCCAACCATGTTCCTTCCTTAGCCCTTTATGTTCCGGGGTAGCGGTAACCCTTTCGGACAATCCTACTTACCCGGCAGGTCTCGGCCCGGGCCCCTTCCAGGATACACCTGGGTGGTTTCTAGTATGTATGAGTCTGACAGACACCTTCACCTCACAGGTCGCGGACATCCGTGAGGATTTGCCACCCCAGATCCAAAAAAATGGCAAATAAAAAGAGCTCGTGAGTAAGTACTAACAGCCGCACAGGTTGATCCACCAGGTTAAGCTATTCTTGCCGGGGTTGACCGCCTTTACAAACCGAGACTCGTCCCTGCTTCGGAAAGCACGTTAAGCCGTTGGTCCCGGCTGTCATTTGTGCATCTTTGACGGTCGTCAGAAGCCCGAAAATCTGACAGCCAGTCTTACTAAGGGGTATCATATTGCCCATTTAATGGGTTGTGGAGGTCAGATAGGCAGTCGCTCCATGTAAAGTACTGGGGTTCAGCTGCATTTAGTTAGACTGGAAGCCGACCCCAACATAGTTGGGAAAAGGCTAGGCAGATGATTATGATCCAAAAAAAATGGCCTATGTCCTGTGATGAATGATGTTGAAAGACAGACATACCTTTACCAGCAATAGTGCCCTCATCATATTCACTCAAAAGATGAGGGAAGCGTTGTTTTAAGATATTGTTGATTGTGTCGAGTAGTCGGCGCCTGCGCCGCGCGCTGGTCTGGCGCCGGAAGGGCACGAGGAAGCTCTGAATGAGGTTGTCACAGAGCCAATAGCTTGTTTTTTTTGCTGAAATTTAAGATTGAGTAGGAATTAATTTAAAATGGTTTGAGGGTCACTTGAAAGGGTAGTCAATAACATCACTTTTTATGAACTGTCGAAACGTGGAATGAGTACGTGATTTGTATAATAATACAACGATATAATAATAATGTAACGTTTTGAAACATACGAACTAACGTTTTTCTAGCTGACTTTATGATTTTTCCAAAACCTGTGAATGCAATTAGCAATTATAAAGTTAAGTACAGTCCCTTGTAAATGGTTTTCATTAGCTAAAATAGTTCAGGCACCTGCCTTTAAAGCCCCGTCTCAAAACTCCTATCCTGTATTAGCCAAAGATCTATTATTTGACCAAGTTCCACTAAGCCAGCAGTGCTAGCCTAGAGGTGTGACTATCAAACTGCCAAGTCATAGGTCTCGAGGTCGAACCTAAGGCACGCACCTCTGACTATCCAGATTCATGTGCGTATTGTATAATTATCACTTGCTTAAAAACGATGAAGGAAAACATCGTATGAAAACCGGCATGTCTGAGAGATATTTCTCAACAGCATGTGAAGCTAAGTCAGAGGCCCATGGGCAGCATTAAAACTCTGACATCAGGTTAGTCACTAACCACACGAAAAAAAAAAAAGAACTATATTCCACTCACTTTTAGTAGGATAATTCTCGAACTGCTTCAAGGAGGACAGGAGGCGGTCTCCATCGTCATCATTATAGAACAGGTCGGCCTCATCAATGATAGCGTTGACGTCTGCAGACAGCGTCTGCTTCCTCTCTAGTAGCATGTGGAACATCATTGAAGCGTAG
Source organism: Hyppa rectilinea (assembly GCA_951799385.1). Lineage (NCBI taxonomy): Eukaryota > Metazoa > Arthropoda > Insecta > Lepidoptera > Noctuidae > Hyppa > Hyppa rectilinea. The sequence goes on along the minus strand of OX637330.1, from coordinate 9,732,046 downwards.
GCTGGAGAGAGTACCATGAAATTATCAAAATACTGGCAGTTTTTTTACAGTTGATAGAAAATTATTTGATTTAAAAGCATAAAGTAATCGTTTAAGCGAGATTGTCCGGAAGGGTTACCGCTACCCCGGAACATAGAGGGCTACGGAAGGAACACGGATGGGTTTTAGTCAATAAGAGTCTGACACTCCCTTCCGCTCCACCCAGAGCGGGAGAAGTCGTTGGATGATTTCCCAGCCTCAAAAAAAAAAGGCTCCATTTTTTCACATTAGACAAAAATAAAGACAGAAAGGAAGCTTTCCACCAAGCGGTGGTCGTATCGCATCATATTGGAACGGATATTACGATCTTTAACACGTTCAGACCAGCGCTGCGTGTACCACCGGTGGAGCTCGGAGTATTTGCTGACACGGCGAGGTATACCACCGGTGGCACGTCACACTGCCTTTTCCCAACTATGTTGGGGTCGGCTTCCGGTCTAACTGGATGCAGCTGAATACCAGTATTTTACATGGAGTGACTGCCTATCTGACCTCCACAACCCAGTAACTGGGCAATACGATACCCCTTGGTAAGACTGGCTGTCAGATTTTCGGGCTTCTGACGACCCGTAACGACTGTCAAAGATGCACAAATGACAGCCGGGACCAACGGCTTAACGTGCTTTCCGAGGCACGGAAGAGTCTCGTTAAGTAAAGATGGTCACCCATCCACGGCCAACCCCGGCAAGCGTAGCTTAACCCGATGGATCGACCTGTGCGGCTGTTAGTACTTAGTCAAGAGGTATCGTATTGCCCAGTTACTGGATTGAGGAGGTCAGGTAGACAGGTGCTCAATGTAAAATACTAGTATTCAGCTGCATCTGGTTACACACAGTGCTACACAATGTGTTCTGTTAAGAAATAAATGACTTATGACTTAAACTGGAAGCGGACCCTATTATATATATATATATATAGATAGTTGGGAAAAGGCAGGCAGATTGATTTTTTGATTGCTTGGAGCAAACGCCTATGGTCAGCAGTTAGCTTCTGTCCCCTGAAAGATAATGAGGCCGGGACTCCACCAATGCAGAGATGTGTGCGGTGTGCGGTGTGCTTTGCGAGAAGAGATGTTTTTCAGCTCGGATGCGAGGCGTTAAGTGCTCAGTACACGCACTCACTGCACGCCGCTCACATCTCTCGTCTCCACTGCGCGTCGTCCGCGCACAGCTCACATCTCCGCTTCCATCGCGCCTTACAAATATTACACATCTCCGCACAGCGATCTCCACTGAATCCAAGCGGAGAGGAGATGTGTCAATTGGTTGTTTAAAAAACATTTCCTCTCCGCTCTGGTGGAGTCCCGGCCTGAACTTACTCCGAACGAGTTTTATGTTTCTTTCTGACATTATTCCTGATAGCTTCCAAAGAACAGTTTCTAGCGGGTCTCCGATCCAAGCGAGGCGGCCATTGTCCCATAACCTGTAAGGAAAAACTCTACTTGAGCAAAAATCCAAATCAAAAGAAATTTATTCAAACTAGGCTGAAAATTAGCACTTTTTGACGGTCAAAGTTACATAAGACAGTCCCCCAAAACGCCCGCCCTTCACCACTTCCTAGTGCTTTAGCAGGGAAGAAGAAGTGGCGCAACAAACTCCCCAGCAGCACAGCTGTCTGTTCAGTTGGAAGAACTTGATTCCACACATTAAAATCGTATGAGAATATGTGTGTTCCCTGTGGATAATTTTCAACATTGACGCGAGTGGAGCCGTGGGCAGCAGCCAGTGCGTGTCCTGTCGTCTGCACGTTACAGGAACTGATGGATGCTAGTGATGGCGCCAAAAACATAGCCGAATTCTGGGCCGAGTGCAATTAGATTGCCTTCGACACGCTAAGAAGAAGCAGCTAGTTACATACATAAGAAAGAAAAGATAGAAGAAAGAAAATACGTTTTTGCGGCAAACATGACGCAGGAAACAAAAAAACAAGTTGTGGGGTAATTACGTCACATCCACGCAAAACGGCCATCGCTCAGCATAATGCTTCGGCGCTGAACACACGGCACCGCTCGACCGCGCGGTAGGAGCGGTTTGCGGTAGAAACGAGCACCGCTCGAGCGCGGTCGTACGTGTGTTAGGCATCTGCAACGGATTCCTTAGAGACCAATGCAACATGAGATCCGCTTCACCGCCTACCGTGGCGGAGCGCGGTGCCGTGTGTAAATCGCGTTAGACCCCATGCGAGACGGAGCCACAAAAAGAAAAGAGACAGATTAGAAAGAGAGAGTAGATTATTATAATACAATACATAATTAAATGACAGATACCTGGTGAACATCACCTCCCGGGTATGGTACAGCACTTCTCCGACCACGCGCCTGTCCTTAACGGAGATCATTCTGCACAACTCCACTATGAACACCATCATGTAGCCTTCTTCGAGCTGCTCCATCAAGTCGAGGTAACGCTGCTTCGGAGAAGGTGTTGAGGGCTTCGGTACCGTGACTTCTGCAAAGAATTTCTGGATTGATGATATCAGGTGTATGTTCAATTTTGTTTCATTCCGTGTTCACCACGCGAACAAAATTACATAGGTATGCATTAACGTTCATCTGCCCCTTTTATTATAATTTTAGATTATATGGTAGGCTAGTGCTGGAAACGATTTTATTTAGATCTTTTATGGATAGAATACGGAATGAGTATTTAAGAGGAAGTCTGAAAGTGACCCCGGTGACTGAAAAGTTGTGTGGAAATCGGTCGCCATGGTATGGGCATGTTATGGGGAGGAATGAGGAAAATGTTGTCAGGAAAGTTGTGCGTACCTATGAATGTACAAGTAGAGGGAGTCACAGATAGAATGAAAGATGATATGGCTAGGAAGGGAGTGACTACTGAGATGACGACTAATAGATAAGTATGGAAGTAAAAGACATGTTGCGCCGAGCGCAAATAAATTGGGATAAGGGCAGGAGAAGAACGGGAAAGACATTCCATGGACACTCTTTTAAACAAAATATGGCTACATCATTCATATTATTACTATATATGTGAGAACGATGCAGAACGTCAAAAGCATCCGTTATAAATGTATAAAAATAATTCAAAAATTGAAATCAAACACGCCATAGCTGCCAAGATAACCAGTCTCTACTGACAGCGCCCGTTCACGAACATGACGCATGGATTAGCACCATTGCATACTCTCAGCCGCCAGGGCATATTCAAGTTAATTAAGGCTAATAGAGAAGTATAGAAGAAGATAATATACTGCAGCGACCATTACTAAACAATTGGGTATTTGAAAGGCTAGTCAATAACGTTACTTTTTATGAATTGTCAAAACGCGGAATTTGTACGTGATTAGTATGAAATATAACAATGTGACAACACAGATTTTTAGAATCAAATGGAATACTTATTAGCATTAAATGCAATTTTACAATTATATTTATTTCTGTACGGTGATGGAACCAAAGAAACGGTGGATGGATTGTGTGAAAGATGATATGGCTAGAAAGGGAGTGACTACCGAGATGACGACTAATAGAGAAGTGTGGAAGAAAAAGACATGTTGCGCCTAGCACTAGGGCAGGGGAATTACTATGAATATTAAACTGTACGGTGATGGAAGTTTTTAAGACGAGCGGTATTTTATCTATGTGATTTCGTATTTTATTTTTGACCGTGTCAAATAGTCAGTATTATAGAATAACAGATATGGATACAAACTTCCATGTTGCACTTTTCCAGTCACAATTGGCATCCATTTGTTCTTGGCGGTTTGAACTTGTCTCTCATCCTTCTCCGGGGGTGTCACGTCAAGAAGTCCATGCTTTCCTTCTTCGAAGAGCTGCTCCTTATTGGCTGGTCCAGTTGAGGACCAAAAGGCATTAATCTTGGACATTTTGTGAACAATAGGCACTTTGGTCATTTCACTATGTTGAGGTGATGGCTGACCTTCAGATAGGGTTTTAAAAGTGTTTTTGACAGGTGTATATGGAGCGATCTCTTTCAGCCAAATCTGTGCGTTGTGACTCAAAGAAGTGGTCCTTATCTTTGGAGACGGAGAAGTAACTGGCAAAGAAGTCCACGCAGTTATAGGTGTATTGGAAATTAATGGAGAAATCGTTGGACGGAGTGGTTTCTTTTGAGAATTATTGTTAACTACATATATAAACGGGAGTCTTGTTGAATTAGGAGCTGATTTATACCCAGGTCTTGGTATACGCGCACCTGGAGGAGGTGATCTTAAGTAAATATTTTGATATCTGTAATCAATCAACTTATGAGGCGGTTTAGGGTCCATGGAATACATCAACAAGATTTTTTGAAACTGATATCCAGAGGATCGCCCTGGTCTTTTCACGGGCGTTTTTAGCGGGAATAACGCCATGAGGTACGGGGATGATTTCAGAGGTTGAACTGAAGATGGTAAGGGTAGTTTTGACCGTGGAGAGGTATGTGGCAACCCTTGGCGATCGTGTTGTGAAGATGGGTGTAATTCAGCTGGATTTTTTTTATGTTCTTCTAGTTTTTGGTCTTTTCGGTGTTTCGCTTGGGCTCTGTTCCTCCGCCAATGCGTGTTATTGTAGTAAATAATCGCCTCGTGTTTTGTTGTTCCGTTTCCGTAGTCACCGTCTACTGGCACTGATTTCTGGAGTACTTGTAGGAAACTTTTTGCTTGGAGAAGATTTTGATGATGGTTGTCTATCATTAATGTTTCGTTGAATTTGGCTGGAAGTAAAACGTGAAAATCATGTTCAATTAGAGATTAAATTAAACTGTCATTTCGATTTGGTCTTACATAGCAGTGATAGCCTAGTGGTGTGACTGTCGGACTGCCAAGTCTTAGGTCTTGAGTTCGAAGCCAAGGCACGCACCTCTGATTTTACGGATTCATGTGCGTATTGTATAATTATCACTTGCTTAAAAATCGGTGAAGGAAAATATCGTGAGGAAACTGTCTAGATATTTCTGAACAGCATGTGAAGCTAAGTCAGCCAGTCTTAACAAGGGGTATCGTATTGACCAGGTACTAGGTTGTGGAGGTAAGATAGGCAGTCGTTCCATGTAAAATACTGGTATTCAGCTGCTTCCGGTTAGACTGGAAGCCGACTAGACCGATGATGATAATGTGAAGCTAAGTCAGAGGCCCATGGGCTGCATAAAAACTCTGACACCAGGTTAGTTACTAACCACTCGAAAAAGAAAGAAAGAATTAGTCTTTTCATTCAAGACATAATTCGACAGTTAATCTTCCTGCCGTTTTGCTACTATATTGGGGTTAGCTTTCTGTCTAACCAAATGCAGCTGGGTACCAGCATTTTACATATAGCAAATGGATATCTGACTTGCACTGCCCATTTACTGCGTAATACGATATTCCTTGGTAAGGCTGGCTGTCAGACTTTCGGGTTTCTGACGACCCGTAACGACTGTCAAAGATCCACAAATGACAGCCGAGACCAACGGCTTAACGTGCTTTCCGAGGCACGGAGGAATTTTGGTAGGTTAACATGGTTACCCATCCACGGACTAACCGCGGCAGGCGTAGCGTAACCGGATCAATTGATCCGTGCGACTATTTTTATTTAGTTACAAGTCCCTTCTTGTTACCCAGCCACAATCTCCTTATAAGACATATATGACTATTATGATAATAATATGAAATAACACATACCATTGACCATTTCATCGCAGTTAAATAAAACATAATGAAAATAGAAAATTATCAAAAATAGTAGCATTGCTTTTTGCTATTTTTATGTTAATTAGTACAGTTTCGGTAAAGTATTTGACTTTTATAATGGTCTCTCATTTGACTTTTATATTGTCAACCGCCATATTGTTTTTTGTCTCCGCGCATTTATTATCTCCCATATTTCCCAGTTATTTTAATTACGTAAGTAGTTAATTATTTATTTTACATTATAGACGTTAAATGTTTCATAAACTAAAATCCGAATAACTACCACATGTCCGTTCTACACACTTCTAAAGAACTGTTTTTAAAGATGGGTAAAATATCCAGAATAAATGCACAGATCTTGTTAATTGATATTTACAATCTTGGAGATCACAGTGCACATGAGAAAACTGAACTGGCTATTCCTCAATTAATAATCTTGAAATATGTTTAAGCTGTGGTATAAAATACCGTTCATTTAAACGAAGTATTCCAAATATTTAAAAATTACGGCTATTTTAAATTTCAAAAAACATCAAAACTTAAATTTATTTAATGCAGTTACTATTTCAGTTTTATTATCAATAAAATTGTAGTAATATTTTTATTGAATTAGAAATAAAAAAATCAGTTGCGTGTGCACTTACAACTAAATTTATGATTCCATAAAAATGTTAGTATTTTTATATTAACATGAAACTGTTTACATATTTTCTGGTATTCAGGATATTTGGTAGTTATTTCGTATATTTATTTAACACGGTCAAAAATAAAATATCACATCACATAGAAAAAAGCGCTCGTCTTAAAAACTTCCATCATCGTACAGAAATTAAATTTTCATCATAATTCTTCTGCCCTTATCCCAATTTATTAGCGCTCGGCGCAACATGTCTTTTTCTTCCATACTTCTCTATTAGTCGTCATCTCGGTAGTCACACGTTCAATTCAATCCATCCATCGTTTCTTTGGTCTTCCTCAACTCGTATAGCCATCCACAATCATACTCTAAACTTTCCTGACAACATTTTCCTCATTCCTCCGCATAGCATGCCCATACCATAACAACCGATTTCCACACAACTTTTCAGTCACTGGTGTCACTTTCAGACTTCCTCTTATATATCTACTCATTCCGTATTCTATCCATTCGCATAACACCACACATTACTCTAAGCATTCTCATCTCAGCTGCATGCAATTGCCTTTCATTCATTCCTTTTGTGGCCCAACCCTCTGATCCATACAAGACGGCAGCTCTAACCATGCTTTATTAATCTTCCCGTTAAGTTTAAGGGAAATCAAATATTATGAAAATAATTTTAACATAGCATTTAATGCTAACAAGTATTCCATTTGACTAAAAAATTAGTGACGTCACATTGACATTATATTTCATACAAATGACGTTCAAATTCCGCGTTTTGACAGTTCATAAAAAGTAACGTAATTAACTACCCTTTCAAATACCCAATTATAATATTAGTTTTGAAGTTTTCATCACTTGTTTTAATAAGACATTCTTAATTATCTTTCAGTTTACACAAACTCAAATCTTAACACACCAAAAGAAGGAAAAGGCACCGATCTGGCATTGGAACTTGTTCCAGAATTAAACGCAAAAGACCACTTAAAAAAAATCTTCGTAGAAACAAATGAAACCGTTATTGATGGTAACAAGATTCCAGAATCTGATTTTAGACCTGAAACAGTTGAAACCTTCACGGATTTCATTCTAGGAGTCGCTAGCATACTCAACACATATGAAGATACCGCATTCGAAGATTTCTTCGACATACTAGACGAAGAAATCAGGAAATATCATTTATACAAAGGCGGCAAATTTCATGAATTGACTGAGATTGAAGAATTTTGGAGTCTACTGGCCGAGAAATTACATTTGATTAAAAGGAAATCAGTTCCTGTATTGAAACCAGAAATCAATGAAGTGGCGGAGGCAATAGAACATGAAACATATTATGACAAAAACGTTAAAGAGTTCCTGGATTTTATCAATTCTTTGTACAAACCAGATGTCAGAGAAAAGTTTCGAAAGTTCATTAAGGATCTTAAGGCTTATGGCAATTCAACATCAAAAAGGTCTAAAAATGATTTGGTGAAGATAATTAAAGATGGCGCCCGGACTATTGTGTTTAATCATTACTCCGAACTTGACATTAATGTTAGACAAGAAATAAAAAAAGAAATTGCTAAGTTTTTGAAAAAAATCAAAGTAACTCAATCATCAAGTTCTAAAACTAATTTAATTCTTTACAAACCAACAGTCACAGAATCGGAGAATATTGTTGATACCGAAAATATAACTATTGAAGATAAAAAGCCGGAATCTTCTTTCAAATCAGATTCAACATCAACTACCGAACACAACAACATCCTGATATTAAAGGCAAGTTACAAAAAATATCAAGAAGAAGCAAAAAAACTTGTAACTACTAAAGCAAAGAATAACAGTCAACAACCGCAAACAACATATCTTAGTTCAGGCGAACCATCAAATAAAACAGTGGATGAAAATTCTATAAAATTGTCTCTGGAACGAAAACAAGAATCTAACTCACAGAGATATCCCACTCCATACCTTATAGACATATCTGGTAACACTACGAAGAAACCAGAAATCTTAAACCAGTCTGATTTGACAATTAAACCAGTGCAAAGAATGTTGGTGGAGGCGTCTACAGGCAGGCTACCAGCTGTACAACCAACCACCACGCCCGGGCTGAGGTACGCTTGACATATCAAACCATACGTCAGTATAAGCTGATCCATCAGAATCAAAAGTCATTTATTCAAATTATGCTGAAAATCAGCACTTTTTGAAAGTCAAAGTTACATAAGATAGTCCCCCAAAAACGCCCACCCTTCACCACTTCCTAGCGCTTTAGCTGGGAAGAAGAAGTGGCGCAACAAACTCCCCAGCAGCACAGCTGTCTGTTCAGTTGGAAGAACTTGATTCTACACATTTATCGTATGAGAAGTAATTGACATTACGGAACATGTCAGATTATGGAACGAATTCCATATTATGAGCTAGGTCCGATTATACTGGAGAGCATCGCCTAAAAAACAAGTGGTAGTATAATATAAGTAAAATTTATCTATAGGTATACCATTACTATCTTCTACTCGTGACTTTGTTCGTGAGGATTTAACAGTGAATGCCGTCGTCTTAGCTTGGACACACACGGGTCACCGACCACAACCACAAATCGCCGCCACAGACGTATTTCCTGTTAGTTTTCATACTTTTTACATGGACTCCCCGCAAACGAAACGCCAGTGGTCGCCACTCGTTACTAATCGTCGCTGCTCGCTTCTCAATCTGCCTAGCCTTTTCCCAACTATATTGAGGTCGCCTTCCAGTCTAACCAGTGGCGGCTGAATACCGGTAATTTACATGGAGCGACTGCCTATCTGACCTCCACAACCCAGTAACTGGGTAACATGATACTCCTTGGTAAGACTGGCTGTCAGACTTCGGGCTTCTGACGACCCGCGACGACTGTCAAAGATCTACAAATGACAGACGGGACGAACGGTTTAACGTGCTTTCCAAGGCACGGAGGTGTCTCGTTATGTTAAAATAATCATCCATCCACGGACCAACCCCGGCAAGCGTAGCTTAACCAGATGGATCGGCCCATATTGCTGTTATTACTTAGCCACGAGCTCCTCTTTCGTCTAAAGAACTTCGTACAAATAACATAATACATTTACAATCCTGATTTCAGACATGGAACTACAATCAAAGAATATGAAAAAAGCAAGACTGTCACATTAAAAGAGATAATGACTTCAAGATATAAATCAAGAGATGTTAGTCAACATGACCTCACTAGGAGTATAGCACCCCCCATCCCTGATGAAGACCCCAAGCCGGCACAGACCATTGATATATTTCACACAAAAGAAATAAAAAGACAGAAATCGATAACAAAAATTACCAGCTTTGTGACTGTAAAACATGGGATGAAGGATTACATTAAAAGAATGAGGAATTCCCAAAATAAAGTCAACCATCTAAAGAAAATTATTGATAAAAATAATCAAAATAGGAAAGTGAACATTATAAGTAACGGGTATAGAATGAAGAATGTCGTAGAAGAGTATGAGGGACAGAAATGTGAACTTAAAGTAAGAGAACCTATAAAAAAAGATATTAAGAAAACAAATTTGTTGAATGAAGATGAACAAGATTTAGAAAATAACAAAGAAATCATAAAAAACACCGATAAGCATGCATACAATTTGCATAATACGAAAAAAGTCACAATAAGTGAGACTGCAGATGATTTAAAAACAACAAAAGCAGTGAAATCAGTAAAAAACCTAGTTCGAAGATCTTTGAAACAAATCCCCACTGCAAAAAATGATCCTGCTAATACAACACTTAATGATAATATTAATAAACTTGCCAACACCACATCAAAATTTACCAAAGAGGTTGGTAATGCAACTTTAAATGTCACAAAAGAGGTTAAACAAAAAAGAATCAACGATACGGCGAATAATGATCATTTAACGAAAAATATTCCTACTCGAAGATATAGAAGAGTCCTAGACTTCTCTTCTCCTCCATTTTACGACAATCCTTTTTTTGACATCACATTCAGAGAAGCATTACAATCTGCAAATATGTCGGTTTGATTAATTAATAATAAAGAAAATGGCAAAGGTCTCATCACTGACACGGCCGCGCTTTGCGTCACTTGTGATGAAAGAAAATAAAAAACCTTTTAGAATTTATTGTGATTGATTTTCTCATGAGCTGGATTAGTTCCTGGTCCGTATATTTAATAATTAAAAGGATACGATGACTGTCTAACTGACAAACACAATAGCTCATACAACTGGGCTGTTTGGCACTCAAACAGTTAATATGACGTATGATTTTCGAAAATTCAACCTTGCGCAAAATTGAACCTCTAAAGGGTTCGATTTTAGTTTGGGCAACGCATAGCAAATTAGAAAAAAACAATATGTATCCCATTATATTTATTCAAGTCTCAGTATTGTATTACAATTTCGCCTGTAATTGGTTTATTTCAAATAAATACTTGAGTTTGAGTTTTCTTTGCCTATAGAAACAAAACATTTTTTTGAAATTTGAAACGACACTTTTTCCTAGCTTTTAGCCTCATTTGAACAAATAACTTGAGACTAATCAACGGTCCGGGTCACGGTCCAATTTGAATAAAATTAAACAAAACCATTCGTTCAATGTTGCGGGCTACTCTGGCGCATAAAGTCAAAACATCATTGGACCAATCAAAAGTGTAGAAAGAGACCTCTCTCCGTATCTCCCATAATTTTGGTCTGTATTTACTGCACAACCGACTATGAAAGGCATATGCTTACGAAACTAGCTGTCACCAAACAAAATAGTGGGCATACAAAGGTTTACAATTCCAAATTAAAAAATTAAAATAAGTTGGAGATCACTGGTACTGTCCATATTATATTTATACTATGTCATTGGAATGAATAATACCAATAAATGTTACCTGATCAATTCTATAAAACAAAGCACGATTTTTGTATTAATGTAACACTACAGTTTGAATTTAAAAAATAGTAATTTTCTAATTTCTTACGCTGGCAACTATCAGTTGATATTTTTTTGACACGCCTAGCTGGTATTCTTCAGCTAATTTTACGAAAATCAAGTGATTCTTGTGTTATTTTATAAAAACTAAGTGAAATATTGTGGGTTACGAACTGTTTTAACTTCTAGATATTGTGTTTAGTGAATTAAACTAAGAAATCGTTGCTAATCATCAGGTAAAAGTAGCTATATTTTGTTGTCAACTTATAAACCTACCAATTTGAATATCCATAATTTATTACGTACATCATTATTTTTGAAGCACTTTTCAATTATATCGTATAATACCGTTGTATTTGTAATAGGTTTCATTATTATTTAGAGCCCAAAAACATAGTTATCAACGAAAATAATGACAAATTGAACTAAAACCTCAATTTTTGCTCATGTTTGATTCGTAATTTCGACTCGAAAACTTTTTGAAAGGTGTGAAAATCCATAGTTTTACAGTGAGTCATTCATTGTTACTTGAATTCGTAAATGTACAAATAAGTACTTTCAATACTGTTATCTTGGTATTTCCTTTATTGAAGTACATTATACACACATTCGTGATGTTTGCGATCATAATTCTTCGTAACTTTCACTTGTCTGTGGTCAATTATTACGAATAGGCTGCTTTGACGAACTCTTTTGCAAAATCTTGAGTGTCGTTTTTTGTTCATAGTCGCTTCCTTCTCGTTGTTAGTATTTTTATGAAACGAAAATGTCATTGGAGAATATAAAATATGTTGCAGGTCAAAATAACAATGGTTATGATACTTTTTCTTTCCTAAATATAGAACCAAAGCTAATAAATTCATAAACATTATAGAAAACAATTTTTGTAAACAATGTACTAGATTCTGCACCAGACTTGGTCTGTGCTTACGAGGAAAAATACCCTATAGCCCAGGTTATAAACTATCTGTGTGACAAATTCTTCCAAATCCATTCAGTAATCTTTGAGTGATTGAATGACTAACATAGAAACTTTCAATTTATAGTAGGATTTCCTTGGAGATGAGGAAAATGTTGTCAGGAAAGTTATGATTCATACTCATACACACTCATGTGGATGGCTATACAAGTAGAGAAAGACCAAAGAAAGGATGAATGGATCGGGTGAAAGATGATATGGCTTGAAAAGGAGTGACTACCGAGATGACAACTGATAGAGAAGTTTGGAAAAAAAAGACATGTTGCATCGAGCGCTAATAATTTGGGATAAGGGCAGGAGAATGATGATGATGAGTAGTATTTCCTTATTGGCTAAATTCTAATCCAATAAGGGGCATGTGAGGTGGGCAGCCAAATACAATTAATATTCTTATGTTATTTTTTAATTTGCTAGTCAGCGCCAGGTTGTATGTTAATTAAAATACGATTCACAATCTTATCATGTGTGTATTAAAAGAATTAAAATCATTAAGCTCATTGGTTCTACTCTTTGAGTAAGAACTGACCTAAAATGTCATAATTTCTTGAAATTGCTGTTTAATACAGTAATTGGTGAAGGAAAAACATCATGAGGAAACCAGCATGTCTGAGAGATATTCTCAACAGCATGTGAAGCTAAGTCAGAGGCCCATGGGCATCATAACAACTCTGACACCAGGTTAGTCACTAACCACACGAAAAGAAGAAGAATATAATACAGTATTCTGTACTTGGAGCATTGTATTGATATATATATATTTATTTACTATTCACAGACAGCTAGTAAATATATCTATTATATATTTACTAGCTGTCCCTGCGAACTTCGTTCCGCCTTGTAATTTTTTTATTTTTTTTTTATTTTTTAATCTAAACCATCCTCAAAGCCACTGTAACACACACAACAAATTTCATTAAAATCGGTCCAGCCGTTTAGGAGGAGTTCAGTGACATACACACGCACAGAAGAGTTATATATATAAGACTAGCTGACCCAACAGACGTTGTCCTGTCTTAACGATGCTACCTACCCTACCTACCCTACCTAACTTTTCTCACCTTTTAAACCTTCCCTGGACTACGACAAACATTTCAACACCAAAATCAGCTAAATCGGCCCAGCCGTTCTCGAGTTTTAGAGAGACTAACGAACAGCAATTGATTTTTATATATATAGATAGATAAGATATAAGATTACAATCGCAAAATATTTTGGTCAGTTGTTTTTGACCTTCAAATTGCAAAAATTTTAAGAAAAAATTGAATTTTGTAGACCTCCGCGGCAGCATGCAGCTTTCACCATAAATAATGAAGTTGAAGTATATATTTCTCATTTATATAATAATTTACACTTTCACTAAGAATCAAATAAGGCTATACAGGTAGAGGAGAGCCAAAGAAATGATGGATGGATTGTATGAAAGATGATATGGCTAGAAAGGGAGTGACTACTGAGATGACGACTAATAGAGAAGTGTGGAAGAAAAAGATATGTTGCGCCGAGCAATAATATAATGGGATAAGGGCAAGAGAGTGATGATTACAAAGAATCAAATTTGACACTTTTTAGGCAAATATTATTAATTTGAACTTAGGGGTGAGGAGTGGGTTGGGTAAGCCAACCCACTTCAGAGCTGCCATAAATTTTGAGATATGTCATAACAAATTAAAAAATTATCAAAAGCTCATCTATTAATCTTGTAGCTGAATACCAGTATTTTACATGGAGCGACTGCCTATCTGACCTCCACAACCCAGTAACTGGGCAATACGATACCCCTCGGTAAGACTGGCTATCTGATTTTCGGGCTTCTGAAGACCCGTAACAACTGTCAAAGATGCATTAATGACAGCCGGAACCAACGGCTTAACTTGCTTTCCGAGGCACGGAGGAGTCATCTGCATCCTGTTAGACTGGAAGCCGACCCCAACATAGTTGGGAAAAGGCTAGGTAATAGATGATCTAGTAATCTTGTAATAACCTCATCATCCTTCCCTTTCCAGCAACCATGGCTACGATGACGGATCAGTACGGCACCACGGGCACCCTGACCCTCAAATGGGACCCGCGCAACCTGGAAATACGCACCATGTCGGTGGAGAGGACCCTGGAACCGCTCGTGCTGCAGGTCACCACCCTTGTCAACAGCAAGGACCGGGATGCTAAGAAGAAGAGACGTGAGTAAACTAGACAGTACGCACTACGGAGACCCTGATCATTAAATGAGAACCTCGTAACCTAGAGATCGATAGTTAACGAGCTGTCTCAAAATCAAAAGTCATTTATTCAAATTAGGCTGAAAATCAGCACTTTTTGAAGGTCAAAGTTACATAAGACAGTCCCCCAAAAACGCCCACCCTTCACCACTTCCTAGTGCTTTAGCTGGGAAGAAGTGGCGCAACAAACTCCCCAGCAGCACAGCTGTCTGTTTTCTCTTCAAGAGGTCTTCAAGAGGGACAAATCTCGTATTTTAAGAACATTCGCATTGTAATCTCTGCCGAATTCTGTCAATAAAACTCATCTGAATAATAAGTATAACAACATGTCGTGTGTTGTGTTATGTCATAACTCTAGAATTATATTCTACCAGCTGCTCTCGCGCGCCCGCTGCTCGGCTCCTATTGGTCGTAGCGTATTAGATAGCCTTCCTCGATAAATGGACTATCCAACACAGAAAGAATTTTTGAATTCGGACCAGTAGTTCCTGAGATTAGCGCGTTCAAACAAACTCTTCAGCTTTATAATATTAGTATAGATAAGTAAACGAAACGAAAAGTCTGTCTCTCTCTCTCTCTCTCTCTCATAGAATGCAAGCCAGTTATTTTCGTTTCGTCTTTCTATTTCGCATTGAACAGTGTGGTATACAGTTTTTTGTACTTTATATTAACAATAATGAATCCTGACAGTGGACATAACTTAAAAGAAATAAAATTTTATTACAATTCCTTCACTAATTAATGTGTGTCCCTTGATACCTTTGAAGATTTCTTTTATATATAGATAAAAAAACAAAACCTCCATTAAATATACAAATGCCATAAATCATTAATAATCTCATGCAGCGGGCAAATCCAAGCGAGCCAGCGCTCTAGTGGCTACCGTAGAGCGAGCGACGGAGATCTTCATAGAGCGAGGACAGGGCATCGCCTATGAGAACCCCGAGATCACGCAGCAGATGCTGACGGCTGTGGAGGAAGTTCGGAAGGCTGGTACGTATACATCAGAAACTTGAAAACAAACACTGCCACGAGGAGCTTGTGGCTAAGTAATAACAGCAGCACAGGTTAATCCATCAGGTTAAGCTACGCTTGCCGTTTGGGGTTGGCCGTGGAAGGGTGACCATCTTTTCATACCGAGACTCCTCCGTGGCTCGGAAAGCACGTTAAGCCGTTGGTCCCGGCTGTCATTTGTGCATCTTTGACAGTCGTTACGGGTCGTCAGATGCCCGGAAATCTGACAGCCAGTCTTACCAAGGGGTATCGTATTACCCAAATACTGGGTTGTGACGGTCAGATAGGCATTCCATGTAAAATACTGCTATTCAGCTGCATCCTGTAAGACTGGAAGCCGACCCCAACAGAGTTGGGAAAACGCTGGGCAGATTGACTGCCATTATTTTTTGTGCTATTCCAAGTAGAGGGAGACCAAAGAAACGATGGATGGATTGTGTGAACGATGATATGGCTAGAAAAGAAGTGACTACCGAGATGACGACTAATAGAGAAGTATGGTCTTCAATACTTCTGTATTAGACGATTGATGATGATTTTCCGCTTTGGGTGGAGCGGAAGGGAGTGTCAGACTCTTACTGACGAAAACCCATCCATGTTTCTTCCTTAGTTCGGGTTCGATTCCCGCACGGAACAAATATTTGTACGACCTGCAAGTATTTGTTACGAGTCAGGGTGTTTTTCTATTTATAATATTAATGTAATTACAAAAAAAAAATGTATATAAGTAGTTTATCAGCCATCTCGTTACCATAACACAAGCATTAGGTTGCTTAGCTTGGGGCGATATGGCGTTGTGTGAAATGTCCAAGGATATTATTATTATTAGCCCTTTATGTTCCGGGGTAGCGGTAACCTTTTCGGACAATCCCGATGACCCGGTGGCTTGTAATAGGATATTTGAAGTTATATTTAGAGACATAAGATTCACTGTTTTTAAACACAATGGTCCGCCTAAAGGACAGAGTGTGGAAACCATAACCCACTAACTTAGACCATAGACTTGTGGGTTATTTATCATCGTTTATCCTTCTCTCATAGGAGCAGCAATGAGTCTCGCAGCCCGGGAATTCTCCGAGGAGCCCTGCGCGTCTCAGGTGCGCTCCAGCATGGTGCGAGCAGCCCGGGGGCTCCTGTCAGCTGTCACGCGTCTCCTCATCTTAGCTGACATGGTGGACGTGCATCTGTTGCTAAACAAGCTCAACACGGTAAGTCAAAATCAAAGTCAAATTATTTATTTCAAATAGATCTGATATTGAGAAATTCATGATATGATAGAATATCTCAATATCAGATCTGATCTTTCTATCATGATATCTCAATATCATGATAGAAATTCATGATAGAATAGAGAAATAAGTTTGTGGCTTTGCGTGGAGGGCATCCGCGTGCGTTTATGCTCTGGCGTTCAAAAGGTAAAGACTAGTTAAGACACTGAAAGATTTTTTATTTGAGAGTTTTGGTTCGAAAGGTTTAGGGTATAGTAAACAAAATCATTAACAAAATACTCTCTCCGCAGGTTGAAAACGACTTAGACAAGCTAAAGTCAGCCTCATCCCAGTCTGAACTGATGGAGTCAGCGCGTCAGTTCGGGCGGTCAGCCTCGGAGCTGGCTGCTCAGGCCGCTAAAAGACAGCGCGAGCTTAAGGAGCCGCGCATGAAGGACGAGCTAGCAGCCGCTAGGGCAGTGCTGAAGAAACATTCTACCATGCTGTTGACAGCTTCCAAGGTGAGCTGAATCACTACATAGTATAAAGCAAAGTCGCTTCCCGAGTCCTAATGTCTGTATGTATGCTTAGATCTTTAAAACTACACAACGGATAGTTGTTACGTGTGGAGATGAATGGGCAAGAAACTCCACCGTTACTCTTTTAAAATGTTTTACAACGTTTTATATACATGAATTATAACATATATATATGTGAAGACGATGCACCCAGAATAAAAACACTACACCACAAAAGGTGAAAAGAAAAACACATATAGTAATGGTAGGTAACTTAAGTATGTCAAAAGTACATAGTGCTCACATATTTACAAACATTCTAAAAGTTAATAATAAATCAATCAATGTGTGAGAAGTTATTTCAACATGTTAAAATAGTATTTTATAAATAATAAATTATTACCTAATTTACTTAGCAACCAGTTTGATTTTGTCTAGTTGTTTATTCCTAAACTAGCTTCTGCCCGCGACTTCGTCCGCGGAAAATTTCTAGTATTAACATTGAATATATCCTATGATACTCGGCAATACTGTAGGTTCCCATTAGTGAGAGAATTTTTGGAATCGGATCAGAATTTCCAAAGATTACCGAGGTGATCTTTTCTGCTCAACTTAGTCGCCTTTTACGACACCCTTTTTTTTTTTAAGGCTGGGAAATCATCCAATGACTGCTCCCGCTCTGGGTGGAGTGGAAGGGAGTGTCAGACTCTTACTGACTAAAACCCATCCATGTTCCTTCCGTAGCCCTTTATGTTCCGGGGTAGCGGTAACCCTTTCGGACAATCCCGCTTACCCGGCAGGCTTGGCCCTGAGGGGCCCCTTCATATGCTGACATCTCTTTGAGGCGCGCGTGGAACATATACGCGCCGTCCGGCACGGGCCTGGTGCTGATGGGACGGTGAGTCACCCATTACTCACCGTCCGCAGGCCCGCGCCTACGGTGGCCGGGAGTCGTCACGTGGCTCCCGACGCCCAAGGCTTCTCCCGCGGCGGCTGGGACGGGAGGACCTTTCTCTCTCCCATCCCGCCACCTCCTTCGCGATCGTGACTTTTTCGCAGAAGGAGGTGACTGCCTCCCACTCCCTCTCGTCCCGGACCATGGCTTGCACCAGGGCCGGGCGCGAGAGGTCACCGCCGTCGATCGGCTCTATGAGGACACGGCGGTGCTCCGCCCAAGCGGGGCAGGTTTGCACCGTGTCCTCTGGGCGATCCTCACAATGGTGACACCCGGGCGTTTTCTCCCGCCTGATGATGTGCAGGAACCTCCCGAAACATCCATGCCCGGTGAGAACCTGCGTCAGGCGGCAGGTGAGGGCGCCGTGACGCCTCTCTAGCCACTTCTCAAAGAGGGGTCTTACCGCCACTATCGTGGCGTGCCCTGCGCTGGGTTGCGACAGTCGCTGATTCCAGGCCGCCATGAGATCGCGCCGGAGGTCCGTCCGCTCCGCCGCAATTTGCTGCGGCAACGGAGTTTCCCCCCGGCTTAGTACCTCCGCGCGCCACTCGTACAGGCGCGCGAGGACTATCGCCTCCAGATCCCACGGCGGCAGTCCGGCAAGGAGGCTTGCCGCCTCGCCCGAGATCGTGCGGTACCCCCGGATAAGCCGTATGGCTACCACCTTTTGGGGCGCGTTCAGATAGTGGGCGGCTCGCCACCGCAGTGAACGCGCCCACACCGGGGCCCCGTATAGGGCCATGGACCACACGACTCCCGCGTAAAGCCTCCGGCAGGAGGCGTTTGGCCCCCTCAAATTGGGCAAGAGCCGCTTGACGGCGGCCCCAGTCCGTTCCAGCTTGGGGGCCAAACGTCGGAAATGCTCCACAAAATTCCATCGGCTGTCGAGGACCAGACCTAGGTATTTCATCGTGGTCTCGACGCCGATGTGAACCCCTCCTACCGTAAGTTGGGATCCCGATGGTGGCCTATTCCGAGGTCCATGAAAGGACATGGCCTCGGATTTGTACAATGCCACCTTGAGACCCAACTGCCGAATCCTCTCAATGACTGTCACAACCCCGCGTGTCATCGCGTCAGCCGCCGCCTGATGCGACCTCCCCTGCGCCAGGACCAGCGTGTCGTCAGCGTAGCATACTACGCTGACGCCGTCAGGGAGGTCGGCCCGCAGCACCCAGTCGTAACCGATGTCCCACAGGAGCGGCCCCAGAACCGATCCCTGTGGGACACCGCACGACATCTCTCGCCGGTTCCATTCCCCATCGCGACCGGGGTAGATGAAGGTTTACGACACCCTGCCTCGCATTGTAAAGGTGCAAATGCATTATGTATTTTAACCCAACACGGATAATAATAAAATTATCTTACTACTATTATAAATGTGAAAGTTTGGATGGATGGATGGATGTGTGTTACTCAATCACGCCAAAACGGCTGAACGGATCTGGATGTTTGGCACAGAGATAGATTATAGTCTGGAATAACACATAGGCTAATTTTTATCACGGAAAAACGTACCCGTTCCCGTGGGATAATTTCCAACAACCAGGCGGGCGAAGCTGCTGGCAAAAGATATTACACTACCTATATACAAAATACAAACCATCATTTAAAAATGTTAACGTTAAAAATATAAAATTTAAGTGAGGAACCTATTTAATTTAAAGCTTCTCTGAAACGATAAAACGTCCGCACAAAGCACGTAGGAAGTAGGAATGATAGTTGAGCTCGGCGAATGTTTTAGCATTTTGCGTTTAGTAATTTTATATTATCTCGGAAAATATATGACCAATTGACATACTGTAGAGGGCAAATCTTATCTCTGTGATGTCCTTGTGATCATAAAATAATTTAATTTGATAAGAATTGATATTTTGTTGTTTAAATAATCATCCAAACAGAAGTAAGTCGAAAATAATTTTTTTAAACATAAAACGAAATATAAAATTTAAAATACAAAAGATAGAAATGTGGTGTCGCGGACTTTTTTGTAGAAATAATTAAGGCGAACCGGGTTGCCATACATTGCTTTCAATTTTAAACAACTGTTTAGGCAGCGCATGCAAATAATTCTGTTTTCGGAGGTATTTCTTTCCGACTTGCTAGACGAAAAATGCAATAGCTCGGCTAATATGTATGATATAAATATAATTTACAGCCTATAGCACTCAGGAATAATGTAGCTTTCTATCAGTGAAAAAATTATTGAAATTGGATCATTAGTTTCGGAGATTACCCCCTACATACAAACTTACAAACATACAAACTTACAAACTTACAAATTTTACCTCTTTATAATATTAGTATAGACAAGTGTTACAATATTAATTAAAGAAAAAAATGTTAGGTTATAAAACAAGTGAAAGAAAAGTGAATTTAAGTCGAGGGACTAAGTTGGGATCCCGAGCGTAGCGAAGGTTTCTAGATCAAAGTAATTTTTTGGTAATTCAACACGCTTTAATTTACTCAGGGACTAAAAGCGGGTTTTATTAAGCTGGAATGGGCAACTAGCTTCATTTTTCTGACTGATAGACCCCTTGACAATTGAAAAGTGTCTGTAATTGGTTTATCTATACTAATATTATGAAGATGAAAGATTTGTATGTATGTTTGTAACGAATAAACTCAAAAACTACTTAACAGACCTGGATGAAACTTGGCACAAAGATAGATTATAGTGTTGAATAGCATATAGGGTATTTTTATCCCGGAAAAATGTACGGTTACCGTGGCATAAATTCTTTTATACACGCAGGCGAAGCCGCTGGCAAAAGCTAATAAAAAAATAAAAAGCGAAAGTAAGGTAATACTTAAGTTTTATTTATTTTTAACAAGTGTGACAATATTATTTAAAGAAAAATCTATTTTCTTTAATTATAAAAAAAGTGAAAGTATAGGGAATTTATTTCGAGGGACTAAGTTGGGATCCCGAGCGTAGCGAAGGATTCTTGAGTAAAGTCAAAGTCAAATCATTTGTTTCGAATAGGCACAAGAAAGGCACTTTTGAACGTCAAAATGAACAAGAAATAGAATTGATTCTAGTCGCCCCTTCCAAAAGGTAGTTTCGTGTGGAGAAGAATGGGCAAGGAACTCCACCATTACTCTTTTAAAATGTTTTGTATACATGAATTATAACATTAATGTGAAGGATTCTTGAGTCAGGTTATTTAAGGAAATGATTCGTATAATTTGTGTTTCTTCCAAATTCAAGACACTTTAATTTACTCAGGGACTAAAAGGGAGTTTTATGGAGCTTCATCTCTCTGACTGACCGACCCCTTGTCAATTCAAAAGTGCCTGTGATTGAAATAGTTTGAGTTTAATCACTTTTATCGATGTACTAGTTGCTCACGCGTGGTTTCACTCGTTGCTCGGCTCCTATTGGTCGTAGCGTGATGTTACATAGCCTATAGCTTTCCTTGGTAAATGAACTATCCAACACAGTAAGATAGAATTTTTCAATTCGGACCAGTAGTTCCAGAGATTAGCGCGTTCAAACAAACAAACTCTTCAGTTTTATAATATTAGTATAGATTAATATGTATGACGAAGGGATTCGTTATCAGTAGGTCGCGTTATCGGAAATAACACTCACAAAAACTTCGTTAACACTTTAATTACTTGCTAACTCGCACTGAATACAAAATAATCAAGGATGGCTCCATTAAGAACTAAGGAACGCGGGAAGTTTGACGCGGAGTAACGAACGTCCACTCAGCGGATCGATTCAAAGTGTCCTCACTCAACTGTCACCCCACACTGGTGCCTCTCCACTTACAGGTTAGCCAACCTACCTGTCAACGTCAGTATCTGTCAATGTCAAATAACCGATTATACTTCCGGATGGACATTTGACTCGATTATTCGCTCGGTGTTGCCATTACTCCACGCTAACCATCCCCAAGTTATTACTTGACGTTCCGAAACGTAAGCTGTCAAATCTAAAGTAAGCGTCATGAGAGGCTATAAATTTTGTAAACAAGTGTTCAGGAGTTCACAACATTTGGACCAACAAAAAAAATGAATTTGTTTAAGATTTAATAAATTATTAAGTAACAAATATTAATTATCATATATTATTTAAGAATAATTATTCGTCAGATTCAGATGTTTCCATTTCTGTGTGAAACAAACTCGTACGCATTCGAAACTCGAATGACGCGTTTATTTCAAAATGGCGGCCCGATAGTTTACAATCCCTGCGACGGACGGGTTCCGGTACCAAGAAACACAAACGATAGCGCTTTGCGTCGTTAAAATATGATCCGACTAAATTAAATAGGTTGTTACTTTCATAAAACCCGTCTATATTTCATGACGATTGAAAATGGTCAATTTATTATTATCTCGCAGTATAAAATGTTTACTTAGTAAAAGATGTTTGTTTACATAATTTATAGCTTCTCGTGGCTCGTACTTTAACTACATAGTTCCTCTAGTGAGAGATAGATGGCGTTGATCCAGATTGATTGATATGCGTTGACGCTTTGACATTGTATTAATAAGTATATTCCATGTAAATATTAACACTATGGGACTACTACAAGTTCTGTCAATAAATTATTATTATTAAATGCCGTTTTTCGAGTGGCAATGGTGAATAACACATTGGTCCCCCCTCCAGGTGTACGTGCGGCACCCGGAGCTGGCGGCCGCCAAGGCCAACCGCGACTACGTGCTGCGCGCCGTGTGCTGCGCCGTGGACAGCATCTCCGCCGTGGCCCGCGGGCACGCCGCCGGCCCGCCCGGTACAGCCGCTTGTACTTTATTTATTTAGGACTAGCTGACCCGACAGACGTTGTCCTGTCTTAACTATGATACCTACCTTACCTACCCTACCTGCGCCGTGGACAGCATCTCCGCCGTGGCCCGCGGGCACGCCGCCGGCCCGCCCGGTACAGCCGCTTGTACTTTATTTATTTAGGACTAGCTGACCCGACAGACGTTGTCCTGTCTTAACTATGATACCTACCTTACCTACCCTACCTGCGCCGTGGACAGCATCTCCGCCGTGGCCCGCGGGCACGCCGCCGGCCCGCCCGGTACAGCCGCTTGTACTTTATTTATTTAGGACTAGCTGACCCGACAGACGTTGTCCTGTCTTAACTATGATACCTACCTTACCTACCCTACCTGCGCCGTGGACAGCATCTCCGCCGTGGCCCGCGGGCACGCCGCCGGCCCGCCCGGTACAGCCGCTTGTACTTTATTTATTTAGGACTAGCTGACCCGACAGACGTTGTCCTGTCTTAACTATGATACCTACCTTACCTACCCTACCTGCGCCGTGGACAGCATCTCCGCCGTGGCCCGCGGGCACGCCGCCGGCCCGCCCGGTACAGCCGCTTGTACTTTATTTATTTAGGACTAGCTGACCCGACAGACGTTGTCCTGTCTTAACTATGATACCTACCTTACCTACCCTACCTGCGCCGTGGACAGCATCTCCGCCGTGGCCCGCGGGCACGCCGCCGGCCCGCCCGGTACAGCCGCTTGTACTTTATTTATTTAGGACTAGCTGACCCGACAGACGTTGTCCTGTCTTAACTATGATACCTACCTTACCTACCCTACCTGCGCCGTGGACAGCATCTCCGCCGTGGCCCGCGGGCACGCCGCCGGCCCGCCCGGTACAGCCGCTTGTACTTTATTTATTTAGGACTAGCTGACCCGACAGACGTTGTCCTGTCTTAACTATGATACCTACCTTACCTACCCTACCTGCGCCGTGGACAGCATCTCCGCCGTGGCCCGCGGGCACGCCGCCGGCCCGCCCGGTACAGCCGCTTGTACTTTATTTATTTAGGACTAGCTGACCCGACAGACGTTGTCCTGTCTTAACTATGATACCTACCTTACCTACCCTACCTGCGCCGTGGACAGCATCTCCGCCGTGGCCCGCGGGCACGCCGCCGGCCCGCCCGGTACAGCCGCTTGTACTTTATTTATTTAGGACTAGCTGACCCGACAGACGTTGTCCTGTCTTAACTATGATACCTACCTTACCTACCCTACCTGCGCCGTGGACAGCATCTCCGCCGTGGCCCGCGGGCACGCCGCCGGCCCGCCCGGTACAGCCGCTTGTACTTTATTTATTTAGGACTAGCTGACCCGACAGACGTTGTCCTGTCTTAACTATGATACCTACCTTACCTACCCTACCTGCGCCGTGGACAGCATCTCCGCCGTGGCCCGCGGGCACGCCGCCGGCCCGCCCGGTACAGCCGCTTGTACTTTATTTATTTAGGACTAGCTGACCCGACAGACGTTGTCCTGTCTTAACTATGATACCTACCTTACCTACCCTACCTGCGCCGTGGACAGCATCTCCGCCGTGGCCCGCGGGCACGCCGCCGGCCCGCCCGGTACAGCCGCTTGTACTTTATTTATTTAGGACTAGCTGACCCGACAGACGTTGTCCTGTCTTAACTATGATACCTACCTTACCTACCCTACCTGCGCCGTGGACAGCATCTCCGCCGTGGCCCGCGGGCACGCCGCCGGCCCGCCCGGTACAGCCGCTTGTACTTTATTTATTTAGGACTAGCTGACCCGACAGACGTTGTCCTGTCTTAACTATGATACCTACCTTACCTACCCTACCTGCGCCGTGGACAGCATCTCCGCCGTGGCCCGCGGGCACGCCGCCGGCCCGCCCGGTACAGCCGCTTGTACTTTATTTATTTAGGACTAGCTGACCCGACAGACGTTGTCCTGTCTTAACTATGATACCTACCTTACCTACCCTACCTGCGCCGTGGACAGCATCTCCGCCGTGGCCCGCGGGCACGCCGCCGGCCCGCCCGGTACAGCCGCTTGTACTTTATTTATTTAGGACTAGCTGACCCGACAGACGTTGTCCTTTTTTTTTTTTTTTTTTTTTTTTTTTGATCCGGGGGGAAAATCCTCATGGATGTCCCCCGCCCCGGGGAGGGCGGAGGGGTCTGTCAGACTCTTACTGACTAAAAACCACCCCGGGTGTTCCCTCTCACACCTTCGCCGGGGGTCGCGGGAATCAAAAAGAATTCTTCCGCAACCCCCGTGGTGCCGGCCCGCCGCAGCGGGCCTCGTCTCGGCCGAGCGGGAGTGAGGTGTACGACACTCCCCTCGTACCGTCTTGGAGGGGCGCGCGTGGAACACTACGCGCCGCCGCCTCGGGTCCAGATGTTGTTGTGGGGGGCGACGGACTAAACCCCGCGTCCGTCGCCCCTGGACCCATTTAGGGGGGCTGGAAGAGGGCATTGTCTGCCCTCCTCCGACGCCCGGTGCGCCTGCTGCGGGCCGGGTTGAGGGAGGTGATCTCCCTTTCCCGCTCCGCAGCCTCCTTCTGCGAAATGACTTGCTCGCAGAAGGATACCACCGCGTCCCAGGCCTGTTCACTGCCGACCATGGCGTTAACGACGGCCGGCAGCGACAGGTCGCTGCCTACTTCTGAGATGAGGGCACGGCGCGGCTCCAGCCATGCGGCACATTCTGCCAGCGTATGCCGTGCCGTGTCCTCCCGACAGTCGACGCAGTGGTGACACCGAGCGTCTGGCTCCCTGGTTATGCGACACAGGAACTTCCCGAAGCAACCATGCCCCGAGAGAACCTGTGTCGCCCGAAAGGTCAGGGAGCCGTGCCTTCTTCCGAGCCACTCGCTGAGCACTGGTCGGATCGCCTCGATGGTGTTGAGGCCGGCGGTAGGGCGTGAGAGCCTGTCCCGCCAGTCCGCCACCAGGACCTCGTGGAGCTGAGACCGACGCAGCTCCAATTGTTGCTGCATCGGTCGTTCGCCCCGCGCCCGCATTTCCTCGCGCCACCGGAACAGTGACGCGAGGACCTTCGCCTCCAGGTCCCAGGGCGGGGATCCGGCCAGTGCACATGCCGCCTCGTAGGAGATCGTGCGATATCCCCTAATGACTCTGACGGCCATAGCTCTCTGTGGCTTACGCAAGACAGAGATGCTCCCGGCCGTCAGGTCAGCCGCCCAGATCGGTGCCCCATACAGGGCCATCGATCGCACGATCCCCACGTAGAGCCGCCTACAGGCGGCGCTCGGGCCCCCCAGATTGGGAAGCAGCGTTGAGAGCGCCCCGGCCGCGCCCAACAACTTGGGCGCAAGCCGCCGGAAGTGGGGGCCAAAGTCCCACCGGCTGTCGAGCACCAATCCTAGGTACTTCATGGTAGGCTCGACAGCGATGCGGACCCCCCCGACCACAATGTGTGATCCCGGCGGCGGCGCCCGTCGGGGACCATGGAACACCATGGCCTCCGACTTGTTGAGGGCCACCTCCAGGCCGAGGCGCCGAATGCGGCTCACAACTTGTGAGACCGCCGCTGTCGCCAGCAACGCTGCTTCCCTGTGCGAGCTCCCCCGGGCCGTGACTAACGTGTCGTCAGCGTAACACGTCAGCTGCACGCCCGGCTGGAGCTCACCCCTCAGCACCCAGTCGTAGCCGATGTTCCACAGGAGCGGTCCGACGACCGATCCCTGCGGAACACCGCACGACATGGGGTGCTGGTGACCGCCATCACGTCCCACGTAGGTGACACACCTCTCCGACAGATAAGCCCCAACGATGCGACGGAGGTAGAGAGGCACTCGATGATAAAGCAGTGCCTCTCTGATACAACTCCAGGGCAGGGTGTTGAAGGCGTTGGAAATGTCTAACGACACCGCCATCACCACCCCACCCCGAGACACCGTTTCCTCCGCCAGGACTCTCACCCGCGAGATCGCGTGAATGGTGGAGCGCCCGTGCCGAAAACCAAATTGGCACTCATCTAGGTCCGGCCCTTCTTCGCACAAGTGGCTGACGAGGCGGGCTGCGATGATGCGCTCAAACATCTTGCCCACCTCGTCGAGCAGCACTATGGGCCGGTACGCGGACGGTGAGTCCGCAGGGCGCCCCACCTTCCTGAGCAGGACTAGACGGCCGGTCTTCCACAATGTTGGAAACCGGCCCTGCTCAAGACACGCGGTGAAGAGTCCTCTCAGCTGGGGCTCTAGCTCCTTCAGAGCGAGGGCCAGCGCGATGCCGTGGATGCCGTCTGGCCCCGGGGCCACATTCTTGGCCCGGAGCCGCATCACGGCTGCCCTCATCTCTGCCTGTGTCACCTCTGGGACGTCGATGGCGTGTTCTTCCTCCGGAGGCTCTGCGGCTGTGGGCATAGCCATCGGCGGCGGAGTGTGCTCCGCTCTCGCCGGGAAGAGGGCTGCGACGACCTCCTCCAACAGCTCGGGCTGGAGGCTCTCGGTGAGTGGGGGCGCGGCGGCTCTTAGTTTCCCTCGAACCGCACGATAGGGGCGCCCCCACGGATCTCCGTCGAGAGTCTCCAGCATCTCCCCCCTGGCTCGCGATCTCGCATCGCCGATGGCCAGCCACAGAGCCTGCTTAGCCGCGCGGTACACCTCATACAGCGCGGCTTCTTCGTCAGGGACCCGACGACGTCGTCTTCGATAGTGGGTGTACGGGCGCCTCGCCGCGACGCACGCTATACGCAGCCGTGCGATCTCGGCGGACCACCAGTACACCTGGCGCCTTGCTGACAGCGTGTGGACCCGGGGCATGGACGCGTCGCTAATGTGCGTCATCGCCCCGCGGAACCACAGCGCCTCTTGTTCGACGTCGACGGGTCCGTTCGTCGTCGACTCCCGGATCCAGGCCTGGACAATAGCGGCCTCCTCGAGAAGTTCCCTGTCGATGCGCTTACGCGCCCAGCGCGGGCCGTCCATTCGCGGGGCCGCTGGACTGCGGCCGCTGGCGGTGTGGGCGGAGACGTCGAAGCGGATGTATCGATGATCCGACAACGTCTCCACCTCCACGACGACACGCCAGTCGCGCACACGGCATGCGACAGCAGGGCTAGCGAACGAGACGTCCACTATAGAGCCACCCCGCTGCCGCACGCACGTGTGAACCGACCCCCGGTTCAGGACGACCAAGCCAGTCGTAACCAGCCACTCCTCCAGCGCCTCGCCTCTGGCATCGGTCACAGAGGATCCCCACGCCGATGACTTGGCGTTGAGATCCCCTAGCAACAGCACAGGACGAGGGTGGAGTCGGCCTACGACGGCACCCAACTCGACAAGGAAATTCTCGAAGTCGGCGAGGCTCTTGTTGGGCGAAAAGTACGCACCAATCACGCCAACGCCGTCCGCGAGAGCGGCTATCCAGCCGTGTCCCCGGGACGGGCTGACGAGAGCCCCGCCGATGATGGCCACCAAGCCGTCGAGGTCACCCACCCAGTTGTCGCGGGGGGGGACGAAATACGGCTCGGCGACCACCGCCACGTGGATCGACCACTCTGCCATGCTTTGGAGCAAAAGATCCTGAGCTCTGGCAGAGTGGTTGATATTGCCCTGGAGGAAATGGAACAGCGCCATTTATACGCAGTCCATTCCCTCCACGACACCTATCCTAGGCCGGGAGTCGACCGAGGGGCTGCCAGACTGAGGGGGGGGTAAAGAGCCCCCCGCAGCCTTGGCACCCCTTCTTCTCTTCCTGTTGGCGGGGCCGCCACAGGACTTACCACCCGCTCGGTGCCCAGCGGGCCTCCCTGCAGCTGTACAGAGGCTGCAGTTTGGCGCCGCGGAACACTGGGCCGCCTTGTGGCCGGGCTGGCCGCAGCGGAAGCATAGGTCGCTGCGGTCCGTCTCGCAGGTGCACCGCGCCCGGACATGCCCTACGTCCAGGCAGCGGAAACACCGCAAGGCCCTGGGTTGCATCAGCCTTACTCTGGCCGCAACCCACCCCACCAACAATCGCCCACTCTCGGCGACTTTGTTCGCCGCCGCCACCGGACACCGCACCCAGATCATGCCGAGCCCGGAAGCGTCGGCGCGGATGTCGCCCGTCCTAACATTGTCAGGCGGACACCCACCGGCACGTGCTATGGCCGCCACGACCTCAGCCGTAGTCGTGGAGTCGTCCAGGCCGTCGATACGCAACTCTGCAGTCTTCATCGGCCTGGACACCCGGACGTCCTCGGGGTTGAGGACCTCCCTCAATTTGGCGGCCAAAGCGTCCGCCTTTTCACCGCTAGAGGCACCAGACACCTCCAGCAGTCGCGCCCCCGTCATCGCCGGCTTCAGCCTGAAGCCGGTCGGTGTGCCAAGGTCGGGGAACGCGACCTTGGCCTTCGCCTCGGTAAGGACCGCCTTGTATGTCACGCCCCGTTCGACGGCTCCGGGCAGCAGCGTAATTACTACTGCCGCGGAGCGTGGGGCTCTGACCTTTGGCGGTCCTTTAGGCTTCTTCTTAGGCGCCTTGGTTGGTGCCGGTGCCTTAGCGGTTGCCGGTGCCGGCGGTGCCGCCTTCTTTTTGCGGCCCCTCTTGACGACCGTCGTCCAGGCCTCTGTTAAAGGCCCGGGCGCGGCCGCCGGAGGTGCCGCCGTCTGGCTGGCGGGCGTGGACGCGCCCGCGGTTTTTCCCGCCTTCCTCGCCGTCACTGGTGGCGGATTGGCGGGTCCCTCTTTCCTCCGCCTGTCCGCAGCGAGCGGAGGGCGGAGGGTTTCGGCCGGAAGGAGCCTGGTCTCAAGCGCCTCCAGACGCGCTCCGACCATCTGCCCGCACTGCATCATGCAGATGCGGGCAATCTTCTCGACCTCTGCATCTGCCAGTGCAGAGGTCGACGGCGGGGCCGGCGATGGGGCCGGCCGAGGAGCCGTGACGCGAGAGGCGCCAGCGGCGGCGGGGGCTGCCCTCTGGGCGGCGGCGAACTGCCGCTTGAGGTCCTCTAGCTCGGATCGGAGACGGCCATTCTCCTCCCACAACTTCGCCGTCTCCTCCGAGCTGGTATTATCAAGGAGGACCTCAACCGCCTCCTTGATGTGCTCCGCCGCCTCTTTAAGAGCACGAGTGAACGTGCCCTTCAGGTTGCCGGATCCGGTGGCAACCCTCAGGACGACGTCCACGCCGTCCAGCGCCTGGCGACTAAGCGCCACCGCCGACGCACTCCCCCCAGTCATCCGAGCGGCGCGCCGCTCTCGGGCCTGTCGGGCCAACTCGCTGACTTCGTCAGCCACGACAGCCCTCCGCTGCGCCCGCTTCGCCGCGTTTGCCTCTGCTCGGTTGCTACCGAGCAGAGACAAAGTGGAACCCCCGCTGACATCCGTCAACGGGGCCCCTGGGTCGCTCTCCGCGCCCTCCATGCACTCCACTGGAGCTGGAGTATCGGGCCGCAGAAAACGACCCCGACTGTCACGGGTGGGGGCTCCGCCCGCCACCGCGCGTCCCCTGCCTCGTGCCGTAGTCGGCACCTTGGCAGCAGCCAAGTTCTCCTCGCTGGAGGAGAGACTCCGCTTACGAGATCTGGATCTGGATCTCGATCCAGACCTCGTGCTGCCTCCGCGTAGGTCCCTGCTGGGACTGGAGCCTCCTCGGCTCGTGTTGCCAGTGATGGCAAGCGGCGTCATCACTACGCGCAGGTCCTTCAGGTTCTCCTGAAGGACCTTTTGTCGCTCGCCGGTGATGTCGGCGTTGAGTCTGGTGGTGCCCCCCCCAGATACGATGGGGCTGCCCTCGTTAGAGGGGCGGGATTCTCCCCGAAGGGTACCCGCCTGGAGTTTGTGGTTCGCATCAGACTTTTCCATTGTTTTTCCTTTGAAGGGTGTGGTCCCTTTCCCCTTTTCCCCCCCCTGCGCTAATGACCGGAAACCCTCCGGCCATTCATCCCCTCGGCACGCTAGACCTTGGGATTGGGGTGATTTTTTAAAGAGGTTTTCTTCCTCTCCCACCTTCCGCCTTGCGCCCACTAGACCGACCCTCTGGAAGCAGAGAGGACAGTGGACGCAAGGTGGACATCGACGGACTGGCCGTCCCGCCCCTAGCCAGGTTCCCTTCACCGACCAACAAGAGATGATCGGTGATTGGAACCATGACCCTTCCCCGTTTGTTGAAGATTAGCCGTCGACCCCAACTGTCCACCAAAAGCCGGTGGGCAGTGGGGGCCGCCGTTGCCCAGGGTGCGCCACGAGGAGGCTCTTCAACCTGCACCCCAAACTTCAACCTGCACCCCACGTTGTCCTGTCTTAACTATGATACCTACCTTACCTACCCTACCTGCGCCGTGGACAGCATCTCCGCCGTGGCCCGCGGGCACGCCGCCGGCCCGCCCGGTACAGCCGCTTGTACTTTATTTATTTAGGACTAGCTGACCCGACAGACGTTGTCCTGTCTTAACTATGATACCTACCTTACCTACCCTACCTGCGCCGTGGACAGCATCTCCGCCGTGGCCCGCGGGCACGCCGCCGGCCCGCCCGGTACAGCCGCTTGTACTTTATTTATTTAGGACTAGCTGACCCGACAGACGTTGTCCTGTCTTAACTATGATACCTACCTTACCTACCCTACCTGCGCCGTGGACAGCATCTCCGCCGTGGCCCGCGGGCACGCCGCCGGCCCGCCCGGTACAGCCGCTTGTACTTTATTTATTTAGGACTAGCTGACCCGACAGACGTTGTCCTGTCTTAACTATGATACCTACCTTACCTACCCTACCTGCGCCGTGGACAGCATCTCCGCCGTGGCCCGCGGGCACGCCGCCGGCCCGCCCGGTACAGCCGCTTGTACTTTATTTATTTAGGACTAGCTGACCCGACAGACGTTGTCCTGTCTTAACTATGATACCTACCTTACCTACCCTACCTGCGCCGTGGACAGCATCTCCGCCGTGGCCCGCGGGCACGCCGCCGGCCCGCCCGGTACAGCCGCTTGTACTTTATTTATTTAGGACTAGCTGACCCGACAGACGTTGTCCTGTCTTAACTATGATACCTACCTTACCTACCCTACCTGCGCCGTGGACAGCATCTCCGCCGTGGCCCGCGGGCACGCCGCCGGCCCGCCCGGTACAGCCGCTTGTACTTTATTTATTTAGGACTAGCTGACCCGACAGACGTTGTCCTGTCTTAACTATGATACCTACCTTACCTACCCTACATACCCACCCCTACCTACTCTACCTACCTACTCTACCTAACAACTTACCTACCTACTCTACCTACCAACTTACCTACATACCCTACCTACCCTACCTACCCACCCTACCTACCTACTCTACCTACCAACTTACCTACATACCCTACCTACCCTACCCTACCTACCCTACCCTACCTACCCTACCCTACCTACCCTACCTACCTACCTATTATTTTTGTATGTAAGAACCTTCTCCTGACAATAACAAACACAACAACAAAAGAATTTGCCAAATTGGTCCAGGCGTTGTTGAGTTATGCGCTTACCAACACATTTTGCGATTCATTTTTATATTATAGATTTCTAATAAAAGATATTTAGAAAAAAATCTTGATATACTAAAAATAAACAAAATGTGACCAATCGAAGCCCTGCCATAAACAAAATTAATTCTCACGCATGACGTAATACCATGCAAACAACAACCATAACGAAAAAAATAAAAAATTTCGCAACAGCCATCTTGAATTTTCGTTTTGAACATAATCATAATATCTGTCACTCAGTCTCTTTCTATTATAAACTAAAGACTGTACTACATAATTAGACCTTTTAAACTGTATAATAATTATTTCTTTTGGTTGCCATTGGTTTTCGGGCACCAGCTCCAGTACATTTTTGTACCATTCTCCTTTGTTGTATTAAAAAAAAACTGTCAATTGGTAACAAGGATTTGAACAGACTATAATAATAATGTGCTATTTAATTTGTTGTAGGTGGAAATCGTCCCGTTGAAGGACCAGGGGAATTGGCGCAAGCGCTCGATGACTTTGACGTGAGTAACAATGACGTACTTAATTCAAAGAATACAGCATGTGAAGCTAAGTCAGAGGCCCATGGGCAGCATAAAAACTCTGACACCAGGTTAGTCACTGAAGGGGCCCCTTAGGGCCGAGCCTGCCGGGTAAGTGGGATTGTCCGAAAGGGTTACCGCTACCCCGGAACATAAAGGGCTAAGGAAGGAACATGGATGGGTTTTTTCAGATTCTGACACTCTTTTTCTCGCTCCACCCAGAGCGGAAGAAGTCATTGGCTAAAACCATGAACTATGTTGAGGTCGACTTCCAGTCTAACCGGATGCAGCTGAAAACCAGTATTTTATATGGAGCGACTGCCTATCTAACCTCCACAACCCAGTAACTGAACAACACGATACCCCTTGGTAAGACTGGCTGTCAGGTTTTCAGGCTTCTAACGACCCGTAACGACTGTCAAATATGCACAAATGACAGCCGGGACCAACGGCTAAACGTGCTTTCCGAGGCATGGCGGCGGCGTCTCGTTTTGTAAAGATGGTCATTGGATCATAGGATGTTTTTAACGTTCTGCATCGTTCTCACATGTATAATAATAATATGAATGATGTAACCATATTTTGTTTAAAAGAGTGTCAGTGGAGTTTCTTGCCCGTTCTTCTCCATAGGTACCTACTGCTTTGGAATGGGCAACTAGCTGCCCCCGGCAAGCGTAGCTTAACCTGATAGATCGATCCGTGCGGCTGTTATTACTTAGCCACGAGCTCCTATATTATGTAATATAATATAATAATCCTTGGACATTTCAGACAACGCCATATAGTCCAAAGATAAGCAACCTAATGCTTGTGTTATGGTAACGAGATGGCTGATAAACTACTTTTATACATTTTTTTTTGTAAATACATACATATTATAGATAGAAAAACGCCCAGACCCGGAACAAATACTAGCAGGTCGTACAAATATTTGTTCCATGCGGGAATCGAACCCGCGACATGCTACGCAGCAGCCACTCGCTCAACCGCTGCGCCAACCGTGTCGTAATTATGTATTAAATGTGTATTATTATTCACAGGAGCGCATGGTGATGGAACCTCTCGCGTACTCCGAGCTGCGCACGCGTCCCTCTCTGGAGGAGAGGCTGGAGTCCATCATATCTGGAGCCGCGCTCATGGCGGACAGCTCTTGTACCAGGTAAGCTTCACGCCTGACCTAGTAGTCATCAACAGCGAATTTCACCAATGAATCTGAACGCGATCAACACATAAGCCCTGTTTAAGTGTTTCCGGGTCAGTGGGAAGGACAATTGACCACTACCCCGGAACAAAGGGCTGAGAAAGGAATGTGGCCCATCCACGTTCCTTTCTTTTAGTCAGTAAGAGTCTGACACTCCCTTCCGCTCCACCCAGAGCGGGAGGAGTCTGATTGGTCAGATTGGATGATTTCCCAACCCCAAAAAAAAAGCCCCCCACATAGTAGTGAGTCAATGTGGTATTAGCTCTATCACACTAATATTATAAAGGTGAAACCTTTGTGAGTGTGTTGGTATGTTACATACTTCTTTACGCCAAAACTACTGATCGAATTTGGCACACAGATAGTTTATAACCTGGATTAACACATAGGATGCTTTCTACCCCGGTAGTACAGACGCCAGCACATCAAGCTATCCCTAACTGTCAAATTTTCTCAAATAAAAATGAACCTTATGTCTTTGCAATAAAGTTGAAATACTATCAAAGAAATTTGACAGATTGTGGTAACTTGATGTGCTGGCCTCTGTACGTTCCCTTGGCATAATTTCCGACGTCGACGCGGGCAAAACCGGTGACGGAAGCTAGTTTCTTTTTTTAATAAATCTTATTATTACTTCTCAGAGACGAGCGGCGTGAGCGCATCGTAGCGGAGTGCAACGCGGTGCGACAAGCGTTGCAAGATCTGTTGCACGAGTACATGGCTAATGTAAGTAATTTATTATTCTTCTTCTTCTTCGTGTGGTTAGTGACTAACCTGGTGTCAGAGTTTTAATGCTGCCCATGGGCCTCTGACTTAGCTTCACATGCTGTTGAGAAATATCTCTCAGGCATGCCGGTTTCCTCACGATGTTTTCCTTCACCGATTATAAGCAAGTGATAACTATACAATTCGCACATGAATCCGAAAAATCAGAGGGAAAGGGGTTATCTAGTGTATTTATTTTATTTCTTAATTTTGTCTTATACTCATCACATGCTGCACGGGTTGACGTCATCATGTCAACGCCGGATGTCGCTGAAAATCAGTGACGCTTATTTTCTCCCAATTTAGTTTTTTTTTATTTTTACTGCGTCATTTTTGCCGCAAATATTTTCTATCTTTCTTATAGAATCACGACTTGAAGGTTTCCCTTGACAGACACTACTGCACGTTCCTTCTAAGCTGCTAGTCGACCTTTTAAATCTTTAGACCTTAGTTCTGACTAGTGATGGGCCGGATTATTAAAAATGTAGATTCGCAGATACGGATCCGGAAACGGATCATTGGCGTCAAGATCCGCGAATCCTGATCTGCAAACGGATCATTGGCATCATGATCCGCGAATACTGATACGGATCTTTAACTTTCCTATACAATCTGTGTCGGTGCGCGTGACCATAAAACGATAATTGACGCTACCTTATCACCTACATATAGAATTGAATCTGTTTTAAAAATTAATAAGGTAAAAGATCCGTCTAAAATGTAACGAATACGGATCTTTCTTCTCCCACGGATAAGGACATCCGAAACATCACTAGTTCTGAATCAAATCAAATCAAATCATAATTTATTTGTTAACATAGGTAATAAAAGTACAGAGGCCAGCACATCAAGTTACCACAATCTGTCAAATTTCTTTGATAGTATTTCAACTTACAAAGACATAAGGTTCATTTTTAATTGAGAAAATTTGACAGTTAGGGATAGCTTGATGTGCTGACGTCTGTACAGGTCTTATGTTTAGTACAAAGTACCTGTAATCCAAGTCTAACAGAACGTAGTCTTCTTCGCAGACCGGCAAGCCGGAGCAGTCTGGTGGCCTGGAGAGAGCCATCGAGAACATGTGCCGCAAGACGCGGGACCTGAGGAGGCAGCTGCGGAAGGCTGTGGTGGACCACGTGTCCGACAGGTAACGAAGGATTCTTAAGGTTAAATGCGTCATTCAGATCGGGGGCTGCCCACCGAAAGCTTCCCGGGAATACGGTGGAGCTGCCGGGTAAGCGGGATTGTCTGAAAGGGTTACCGCTACCCCGGAACTTAAAGGGCTAAGGAAGGAACATTGATGGGTTTTAGTCAGTAAGAGTCTGATACTCCCTTCCGCTCCACCCAGAGCGGGAGAAGACATTGGATGATTTCCAAGCCTCAAAAAAAAAATGGTCAGCTTTCCGAGACACGATGGTTTCACCCCGTCAACATAAAAAAAAGGTAAAATGCTTCAAGGTTGCGCAGGCGCCGGGTATTTTTTTAACGTTTTTAGCTCCAAATACGTTGCCCAATTCTGGGCCGAGTCCATTTAGATTGCTATCGACACGCTAATAAGAACAAAATCGTATTAAAATCCGTTTTATAATAATAATATCCTTGGACATTTCACACAACGCCATATAGTCCCAAGCTAAGCAACCTAATGCTTGTGTTATGGTAACAAGATGGCTGATATACTACTTATATCAGCCATCATATACTATTTTTATTAATTTATTTTAAATCTATTTTGCTTGCTATAATTATTATTTTGTTTTTTTTTTTTGTATAAGTGCAATTCTGGTGTATTTTGTATTGCTATCTGTTGTGGTTTTATATGGGTCTCGGGCCTGAAATAAATGAAATTTATTTATTTTATTTATATACATTTTTTTTTGTAAATACATACATATTATAGATAGAAAAACACCTAGACTCGTAACAAATACTTGCAGGTCGTACACATATTTGTTCCGTGCGGGAATCGAACCCGCGACAGCTGTTTTGTAGCTTTAAAGAGCGCCCTTTAGAGAGCTCCCTTCAAAATGGTTGACCTGAATGGTGGGTGCTAATATATATTATGCGTCATGTTCGTGAACGGGCGCTGTCAGTAGGGACTGGTCATCTCTTAGCGGCTATGGCTTGTTTTAATTTAATTTTTGAATAGTTCTGACAGATTTTATATCGGATGCTTTTAATGTTCTGCATCGCTCTCACATGTATAATTTTAACATTAATTATGTAACCAATATTTTATAACCATATTTTGTTTAAAAGAGTGTCCATGGAGTTTCTTGCCCGCTCTTCTCCATAGGTACCTACTGCTTTGGAATGGGCAACTAGCTTCATCTCTCTGACTGACCGACCCCTTCACAATTTAAACATTCATGTAATTGGTTTATTTGAAATTAGCACTTTGCCCGCGGCTTCGCTCCCGTGGTCTTTCCCGTGGGACCCGTTGGCTACTTTTTATCCCGGGAAAAATATTTCCCGGGATAAAAAGTAGCCTATGTTACGCTTAGAAAACTAAGCTTTCCAACGCGGTGAAAGAATTTTTAAATCGGTGCAGTAGTTTCGGAGCCTATTCATTTCAAACAAACAAACAAATAATCAAATCTTTCCTCTTTATAATATTAGTATAGATAAATACTCCGTAACATGCCCTTACCATGACAGTCGATTACCACACAAGTTTTCAGACACCGGTGTCACTTTCAGACTTCCTCTTATGTACTCATTCCGTATTCTATCCATTCGGGTAACTTCACACATCCCTCTTAGCAATCTTACATCAGCTGCGAGCAATAGGGGTGATGCCTTGGTAAAAAAAAAGAAATTACCTATACATTCAGTCAAAAAAGTATCGGGAATGGATGATTTGTTTATGGTTCCAAATTCAAATTTTTGTTTTTTTGTAGTTGTTAGATTGGCACAACTGTTTTCCATTTTGGCGCGGAGTTTGAGTTGCATCTGTTATTTATATTAAATACAGTGCTGGTTTTAGTAATATCATATATAGTGTGTATTGCGAATTTCATAATGGACAAAAATATCGAACAAAGAGTTTGTCTTAAATTTTGCATCGCCAATGGAATTTCGTGTTCGGAGTCACTGAAAATGTTACAGAAGGCTTACGGTGAATCGACTTTATCAAAAACTCGTGCTTATGAGTGATTCAAAGCGTTCAAAAGCGGTCGAGATGTGATGGAAGATTTGCCTCGCTCTGGTAGGCCGTCAACGTCTGCAACTGAAGTTAACATCGCAAAAGTGAAGAAAATAGTGACTGAAAATCCCCATTCAACTCTGAGAGAGATAGCCGCCGAACTTTCTGTATCTCACGAGTCGATCCGTACCATTTTAACTAATCATTTGAGTATGAAAC
The DNA here is from genome assembly GCA_951799385.1 of Hyppa rectilinea. NCBI lineage: Eukaryota > Metazoa > Arthropoda > Insecta > Lepidoptera > Noctuidae > Hyppa > Hyppa rectilinea. The sequence goes on along the minus strand of OX637330.1, from coordinate 9,693,833 downwards.
ATGTTGCTGCTCGGCTAGTCCCAAAAGATCTGAATTTTCTCCAAAAACTCAATCGCATGAAAGTCGCTGAGGACATGCTAGAACGAGTCAGTTCGGACCCAACATTCATGAAACGCATTGTTACTGGTGACGAGACGTGGGTTTACGAGTTTGACATGCAAACTAGTCAACAAGCTTCGGAGTGGCGCCTTCCAACTGAACCGAAACCAAAAAAACCACGCCAAAGTCGATCAAAAGTCAAAGTCATGTTGACTGTTTTCTTTGACTATCGCGGTGTTGTGCACTCTGAATTCTTACCGGAAGGTCTAACGGTAAATAAAGAATATTATTTGAGCGTTATGCGGCGTTTAAGAGAGCAAATTCGACGAAAAAGGCCAGATTTGTGGAAAGAAAATTCTTGAATTTTGCACCACGACAATGCGCCTTCGCACAAGGCTATCATTGTGAACGAATTTTTGACCAAACACTCAACAAATACCATCCAGCAACCACCATATTCACCAGATATGGCTCCTGCTGACTTTTTTCTTTTTCCTAAACTCAAATTACCACTTCGTGGCACCCGTTTTCAATCGATAGAAGACATAAAGGAGAATTCGCGGCGAGAACTGAACTCAATTCCGGAAGCAGCGTTTAAAAAATGTTTTGATGAATGGATTATTCGTTGGCGCAAGTGTATCGTTTCTAAAGGAGCATACTTTGAAGGTGATAAAATAAATTTGGATGAATAACAGACATTTTGTGTATTATTGATCTTTTCCCGGTACTTTCTTGACAGAGTAGTACATATAATAACATTGTAGAAAAGTGGTGTCTGTACAATGGAAATATATAAAAAAAAAGTAGCAGGGGTTGTTATTTTATCGATGCTGTACCCGAAATTGTAATTATTTTTTTTCTGTTTGTCGGTTTGTCTGTGTGTTTGTGCACGCTAATATCAGAAACGGCTCATTCGATTTAGATGCAGTTTTCACTAATATATTGTAGTAAGCTTCACTTAACATTTAGTGTTTATTTCATGTCAATCGGTTCATAAATCAAAAAGTTATGTTAATTTAAAGAATCACGGCGGACATTTGTTAAGGTATGCTGCCCGAAATGTCACTATTCCACGCGGACGAAGTCGCAGGCACAGCTAGTATGTAATGTATTTAGTCCGTCAATCTTACAATAAAAAAATATTAGACACGTATTTTTTTCTATATCATATTAACAAAGAAATACTGAGATAAAACGCATTAAAGTTGGGGAGTGGGGCTCGCTACGTCACAAGTAAGTATAAAAACTACATACTCGTGACGTCATGCCACATTTCAACTCAATGATTACGTAAAAAAAGGAAAAATACGTGTCCAATATTTATGGTAAATCCAAATAGGGTATTTGACAGGGTAGTCAATAACGTAACTTTTTATGAAATGTCAAAACGCGGAATTTGTACGTGATTTGTATGGAATATTGAAATGTGATGTCACAGATTTTTGGAATCAAATGGAATACTTCATCATCATCATTCTCCTTCCCTTATCCCAATCTATTTGCGCTCGGCGCAACATGTCTTCTTCTTCCATACTTCTCCATCGGTCGTCATCTCGGTAGTCACTCCCTTTCTAGCCATATCATCTTTCACACAATCCATCCATCGTTTCTTTGGTCTCCCTCTACTTGTATAGCCATCCACATTCATACTCACAACTTTCCTGACAACATTTTCCTCATTCCTCCGCATCAAATGGAATACTTATTAGCATTAAATCCAATTTCGCAATTATATCCTCGCATAATATTTAATTCCTGTACGGTGATGGAAGTTTTTAAGACGAGCGGTCTTTTTTCTATGTGATTTTATATTTTATTTTTGACCGTGTCAAATAGCCAATTACAGACTTAATACAAAATTCCAGTCATTTTATTTATTTTATTTTATTTTATTACTTTAAGGGAAACTTACAGCTAATACAGATGTTTATGCAACAACATTAAATTAAATAAACAAAGGCCAATTAAAATTAAAAGTTTCCACTTATAAATAAATATATAAAATTAACTAATTAACATATGTAAACAGCAAATAAAGAAATACGAACAGTGTTCCTGAGAAATAATAACATTAAAAAACTTATTTAAAAAAAAAATGTATATAAGTAGTATATCAGCCATCTCGTTACCATAACACAAGCATTAGGTTGCTTAGCTTGGGACGATATGGCGTTGTGTGAAATGTCCAAGGATATTATTATTATTCGTTTACTTATTTCTTTTCTTATTTAATACATTTTTAAATATTTTTTATAAAAAGAACAAACAAAAACATTTTAAAATATAAAAATTTATTCCCGCCGGTGTCGGGAGCAGTCCAAGTCTTTTATTATTATTCCTTTTGTGGCCTTTTTATACTATGTAGAGATATTTCTTCTCGCAGTTTCTTGGAGACGAACGTGCCACTGCTGGTGCTGATGGAGGCAGCCCGCAATGGAAACGAGAAGGAAGTCGAAGAGTACGCACTCGTCTTCACTGAACACGCCAACAAGCTTGTAGAGGTAAGTACTTTCTTTCTTTATCGTGTAGTTAGTGACTAACCTGGTGTCAGAGTTTTTATGCTGCCCATGGGCCTCTGACTTAGCTTCACATGCTGTTGAGAAATATCTCTCAGACAAGCTGGTTTCCTCACGACGTTTTACTTCACCGTTTTTTAAGGAAGTGATAATTATACAATACGCACATGAAACTGAAAAGTCAGAGGTGCGTGCCTTGGGTTCGAACTCGAGACCTATGACTTGGGAGTCCGACGGTCACTAATAACGACGATAAATATTCGGCGGCCCATCGACCTCTGTGACTGACCTCGTAAAGGTTTCCCTCTTTTTCCTAAAGATGCTATAGTACAACTTTAAATTATTGTAACAACTGTGTATTGTGACTGTTAACAACTCTTAAATATATATTTTGAACATTTTGACAATTAGCCGATGGTCTCTTTCCAGAGGTCGATGTGCAATATTTATCGCTGGGTACTGTACAGTTTGTTAATTAAAAAAAGGCGTTACCGTTAGGGTCTCCGCACATTTATCGACGCGGAATCGGCTAACACCGGTCAAAGAAGCATTTATGTCTACGTAATAAGGGTGTTACTAATACCATTCGCATCGGCTCTGCTCGGACGACGCGACGCGACGCCGGCCGACGGCGAAACGAGTCGTCGCAACAGCTGTTCGGTGATAAGTCGAGTAATGTGATGATACGCAGTCGACTTAAGCCGATGCCGCGTCGATAAATGTGGGGAGACCCTTAACCCGCGTCGCGCGATTTGGCTTATGTTTATCCCACAGAACAGTTAAAGAGGTTAGAAGGGCCTTGTGGGCGGGACAGGCGCGCCACACATTTGCGCGGGCGCTCCAAACCCAACCGAAATTAGAATCACCGGTCAACAGTCACGCTCTTATTGTGAAAGCGTTCAATTCTCCGCGGAAAAAAAGAATTATGCCGTCTTGCCCAATTATAACGTGTCGGAAAAGAAGTCAGGAGTGTAATGTGGCCCGAGGAGGGATTTCTTTTCACCGGTAACTCCAAAAACCTTAAAATACGAGTGATATGTGTAATTATTACAAAACTATTATGTAGTTTGTAGACAAAAACGATAAAATCGCATTCAGATGCAAAATTATACATTGCTTGCATTACATTGGTACGATCTTGCACGACGTGAGCGGTCGCGCAATGTATTGCGTTCCCTGCGAACGTCGCGTGCGTCGATCCAAAGCTTCAATTCTGGGAAATCTATGCGCGTCGATAGTGTTGTACCAAATTGTAAACAATGTCGATATTAAGATGTGTTACATACGAATGATTATTGTCAGTAATATAACAATGAAAATAACTTTGTTTATATTAACACCAATTATTGTATAATGTGGATTATTAACTTAGTTTCTTAGTTGGTTTTTCGTCTAAAATCTGATTTACGATGCAAACACTTTTTTTTAATTGTCCATAAGATCCTGTTACAAGAAAACTGTGGTTTGAAGCAACTGGTAGAATTGAATGGATAGGTACTAAATGTAGCACAATTTATGATCGCAACATTTTGCAGAAAATGATTATGTAACGCGGGTGAAACCGGCGGGCACAGATATTATTCATAAATTAACATGATAAAATTAATAAATACTTTTTCACGGAGTAGTTCACAATATATTAATTAGATTATATTATGTTAATTCGACTTAGCATTCGATATGGACGTGAAATTTGAAAATTTCTTTATAGTTTTTTTGCATATTGTAGCATTGTTTTACGTTTTATGTTATTAAAAATGCTATTTTTCTTTCTTTCTATTATTATGCCGTAAAACAGAGCTGCAACTAGCATAAAACTAAAGAAAATTTAAATTTCCCGGCAGTATCGGATGTTCCCCCTTAATTTGTCTTTGATTTAAGTTTATTTATATGTAATTAGGAAGTTATTCGTACCGTATCCGCAACTTGAAAAAATGCAAAACTTTAATTAACTAAACTACAGTAATTTTATCGATATGATTAATCGACCTTTTGGTGGCCGTAACATATATGAGAAATAAATTGCTTTTACACGTGTGTGAGTGTACGTCCAGACCAGTATTTGCGTTAGTGTGACAACCAATAGTAAACACGCGATGTAAGTGCGTGTGGTTTATTTGTGTGCGTAATGCGCGTACGTATTATCTCTTGCTTGTAGTGGAGAGACAAGAGTGGGAAACATGCGGCGACACGCGTTCTAATACAAATCAGGAACTACTTCCATTCTAACCTCTTTATCTGTTCTGTGGTTTATCCTGCCTTGGCGGTATAGCGCGTCTCTTGAAAACCGAGTGACTTCTTTTCCGTTCTAAGAAGGACGAGAGCTTCGTTTCGAACACGACCCAGAACCGAATTGTTCAGTATCAACATTGATAATGATGTAATCAAATAGTAATAGCATAGCGTCAATACGTGCCGAAACAAAATATTGCCATTAAAAATATATGTGCTAAAAAAATATTGCCATTAAAAATATATGTGCTAAAAAAATATTGCCATTAAAAAATTCGCAATAACATACTGCTGGTCGTAACATTTTGGCGAGTTGTACGTACATACATGAAGGGAGCAGATGACTGTATTATTCTTTTTTATAAAAAAAAAAAAATACCAACCGAATTGACAACCTCCGTTTTGAAGTTGCTTATAAACATCTGTCGTCATTTTGTCTTATCAATCTGCCTGCCTTTTCCCAACTATGTTGGGGTCGATTTCCAGTCTAACCGGATGAAGCTGAATACCAGTATTTTACATGGAGCGACTGCCTATCTGACTTTCAAAACCCAGTCAGTAACTGGTAACACGATACCCCTTGGTAAGACTGCAGGCTGTCAGACTTCCGGGCTTCCGACAACCCGTAACGACTGTCAAAGATCCACGAATGACAGCCGGGACGGGAGTCTCGATATATAAAGATCTAAACTAACTCTGGCAAGCGTAGCTAAACCTGATGTATCGGTCCGTGCGACTGTTATTACTTAGCCACGAACTCCTCCCCGAGTCATTTAGCCAGAAATACAGCTTTACATCATCATTCTCCTGCCCTTATCCCAATTTATTAGCGCTCGGCGCAACATGTCTCTTTTTTCCATACTTCTCTGTTAGTCGTCATCTCGATAGTCACTCCCTTTGTAGCCATATCATCTTTCACACATTTCATCCATCGTTTCTTTGGTCTTCCTCTACCGGAATGACCACATTCATGCTCAAAACTTTCCTGACAACATTTTCCTCATTCCTCCGCATAACATACCGTGACAACAGATTTCCACACAACTGTTCAGTCACCGGTGTGACTTTCAGACTTCCTCTTAAATACAGCTTTAAATGTTAGTCTTAAATCATGTTTCCCTTCTCAGGTTGCTAACCTGGTGTGCTCGATGTCGAACAACGAGGATGGCGTGAAGATGGTCCGCCATGCTGCCGAACACATTGAAGCGTTGTGCCCACAGGTAAGTCTTTACTTTAGTTGTTCTGTCGGTTTTTTTGTTTTCAGGGTTTGATAGCATCAAATGATTTCTCCCGCTCTGGGTGGAGCTGAAGGGAGTGTCAGACTCTTTAACTAAAACCCATCCATGTTCCTTCCTTAGCCCTTTGTGTTCAAACGGGAATGTCCTGTCCTGAAGGGTTACCGCTACCCCAGAACATAAAGCGCTGCGGACCGTTCTTTTTTTTATGACGTCACTACTTAGACCAATTTGGATCTAGCTTCTGATATGCCCAATTCTATCCTAGGTCAACAACTCGGCCCGCGTGCTGGCGGCCCGGCCGCGCTCGCGCGTGGCGCAGGAGAACGCGGCCGCCTTCGCGCGCGCCTGGGAGAACGCCGTCAAGTTGCTGACGGACGCCGTCGACGATATCACCACCATCGACGACTTCCTGGCTGTCAGCGGTGAGTTAGTGGGCCATTAACTACATTGGGAATGAGTTAGGATTATATCAAGGATGAGGTCACAGTTCATTAGAGCCACCCGGCACCCACTCCGCACCTCCTCGCGTCCTGCGGCTAGTATTCTTTATATGGACTGGTATGGGTATGCGCTCACTACTGCAACTCCGTGGCGTCACCAGATCGCTTCGGTCGTAAGCCCTGCACGAGCGCGAGATTCCACATTCATGCAATGTAGAAACCCTTTCGCACGACAAGAGCTATTCACACATTTTTAGATATCCGTAGGTGTGTTCGTGGCATCACAACGGACCCTATCAGAATACCAGCGCTGCGGTATTTTTTTTTATAATATCGCAGCATTAGTCTCAATTTACACCGAATTTTATTGTACAAATCATAATGAACGTTATCTCAGTAGAGTTAAGTTCTAATTAAATACGATTCAAATAATGGGTCGCGTTTTCCGAAGAATAGGGATGATGCGTAAAAAAAAGAAGTTATATTTGGTTCGTCAATCAGATAATAAAAAAATATTTAAAACGTATTTTTTGCTTTATCGTATTAAATTATAAACATATAAAAACTACATACTTGTGACGTCATGCTACATTTTTATTCAATGTATAGACGTAATCTTTTGATTACGTAAAAAAAGAAAAAATACGTGTCCAATATTTTTTAATATCTAGCTTACGGACTAATTCTCTCTGACTCGGTATTCGAAGTTCGTATCTAGTTTGTATGTTACACAATTGGGTATTTGACTGTATATACTGACTTGTATTATGAACTGTCAAAACGCGGCATTTGTACGTGATTTGTATGAAATATTGAAATGTGACGTCACAGATTTTTAGACTCAAATGGAATACTTATTAACATTAAATGCAATTTAGCAATTATATCGTCGCATTATATTTAATTTCTGCACGGTGATGGAAGTTTTTATGACGAGCGGGCTTTTGTCCATGTGATTTCATATTTTATTTTTGACCGATTCAAATACTCAATTGACAAAAGTTCATTTTTCTTCGTACAACAAAATCGCGTCCATTCCATTCCGCGGTGGTGTAAATTGAATCTTATACTGAAATAAGAGCCTTTTTGGACGCGGACGGATCTTTATTTTTTTTCAAAATTCTGTTTTGGTTTTTTCATTATTTTTTTCTCTTGTATTTCCTGTACGTGTCCCAAAGAAAATATTTTTCTTTCTTTCTTTAATTCCTCCAAGTGTTCCACATCAAGTGACGTTATCTGACCCAGTGACCATTCGCAGAGAACCACATCCTGGAGGACGTGAACAAGTGCGTGGTGGCGCTGCAGGAGGGCGACCCGGACTCGCTGGAGCGGACCGCCGGAGCCATCCGCGGCCGCGCGCACCGGTAATACTATATACCTTTATTGAATAAAAAAAAAAATATGGACACCATAAAAAAAATTAAATGTTTCCTTTGAGTAAAATTTTCTATCTCCAGTAATTAGAGTACTTTCCCTCCAAATCAATCTGCCTGCCTTTTCCCAACTATGTTGGGGTCGGCTTCCAGTCTAACCGGGTGCAGCTGAATACCAGTATTTTATGGAGCGACTGCCTGTCTGACCTTCACAACCCTGTCAGTAACTGGGTAATACGATACCCCTTGGTAAGACTGGCTGGCAGGCATCAGGCTTCTGTGCACGCAGGCGCCAAGTACAGACGCCAGTACATCAAGCTATCCCTAACTGTCAAATTTTCTCAATTAAAAATGAACCTTATGTCTTTGCAATAAAGTTGAAATACTATCAAAGAAATTTGACAGATTGTGGTAACTTGATGAGCTGGCCTCTGTACATTGAATCATTGTGTGGTCAAATTAGTGGAAATTAAAACTCTACTTTTTTGACTAAATTACTGGATCAATTTCGTTTATTTTTTGTATCTCGTCTGAAAAGGTTTTGACAAGTATGTGGTTTCATATATCATATACTAGCTGCTCCGCGCGGTTGCACCCGCTGCTCGGCTCCTATTGGTCGTAGCGTTATGTTACATAGCCTATAACCTTCCTCGATAAATAGACTATCCAACTCAATAATAATATTTCGATTCGGACCAGTAGTTCCAGAGATTAGCGCGTTCAAACAAACAAACTCTTCAGCTTTATAATATAAGTAACTAGCTGACCCGACAGACGTTGTCCTGTCTTAACTGTGATACCTACCCTACCTACCCTACCTACCCTACCTACCCTTCCTACCCTACCTACCCTACCTACCCTACCTACCCTACCTACCCTACCTACCCACCCTACCGACCCTATCTACCTACCCTACCTACCCACCCTACCTACCTACCTACCCTACCTACCTACCTACCTACCCTACCTATCTACCCTACCTACCTACCCTACCTACCCACCTTACCTACCCTACCTACCTACCTACCCTACCTACCTACCTACCTACTCTACCTACCTACCTACCTACCCTACCCACCAAAAAAAAAAAAATTAAAAATGTATTCCGCTATTCAGGGCGCAGACAAATCCAACGAAACAAAAACCATGAAAATTGGTCCAGCAGATCTCGAGTTATAATGGAGGGAACAAACCCGACTTTCTTTTATATATATAGATATATGGGCAAAAAAATGATCTCCATATTGTATAAACTCACCCTTTTTCCTCACGGGGGTAGACAGAAACTAATTTTGTTTAGTCTATATCTATACTAATGTTATAAAGAGTAAAAAGATTTGTATGTAAGTATGTTTGTAACGAATACACTCAAAAACTACTTAACGGATCTGGATGAAACTTGGCACAAAGATAGATTATAGTCTGGAATAGCATATAACTTTTATCCCGGAAACATATACTGTTCCCGTGGGATAATTTCCTATATACACGCGGGCGAAGCCGCTGGCAAAAGCTAGTACTAAATAATGTTCTTTTACCTTATACCTTATAAATAATGTTCTAACTCTTGAATATGATCCACAGGGTATGCTCCGTGGTGACACAAGAAATGGATAATTATGAGCCGTGTATCTACACCAAGAGAGTTCTGGAGGCCGTCACCGTGCTCCGAGACCAAGGTTAGTGCAGAAACATACACCCAGGACCTGGAATTTAGTGGGAATGGAGGAACAGGGTTGAAGGTCCCTCCATTAAAACGGCAGGATACTCCATTAAGGCAAGTGTTGCGTCTGGCGGGCTACTGCCCCACTACTCTTAGTCGGGGCTGAGTATATATATGTTAGAACGCGCGGTAAACTCTGCTTGCGCGATGTAGGATTTGTGTGACGTAGTGGTGTCGTCAGATGTCAGCTTTTGACACTTGGCTCGCACTTTGAAGTTTTAACAACATTTTTTACCATTGTTTTATTGAAACAATACGTACTATTTTTCATTGTTGAATTGAGTATTAGACAGGGTAGTCAATAACGTTACTTTTTGTGAATTGTCAAAATGCGGAATTTGTACAGACGCCAGCACATCAAGCTATCCCTAACTGTCAAATTTTCTCAATTAAAAATGAACCTTATGCCGTTGCAATAAAGTTGAAATACTATGAAAGAAATTTGACAGATTGTGGTAACTTAATGTGCTGGCCTCTGTACGTGGTTTGTAAGAAATATTAAAATGTGACGTCACTGATTTATGGAATCAAAATGGAATACTTATTAACATTAAATCCAATTTTACAATGATATCCTCGCATAATGTTTAATTTTTGTATGGTGATGGATTGTTTTGAGACGAGCAGTCTTTTTTCTATGTGATATCATATTTTATTTTTGACCGTGTCAAATAGCCAATTCTTAGCAAAATACGATATTTTCTAGTGTATGGTATGATCTCCTTAAAAATAAAGTAGCCCCGGTTTGGCGTCTTTTTTTGTAAGGTTGCGGCGTGTGTGGGAAAACGATTGAAACTGGTTTCAAACTAATAATTTCAAAAAGGTTGAGTTCATGCAGTGTTTGGCTTCCATCGAGAACGGACGTGTGCGATTCGCGAGCGCGTGCTCTACTTTAGAGTAATTTGCTGGCGTAGCGAAAACGCCGTCATCACGGAAGAGCGAATCGGTTTGTCAAGGCCTCCGCGATGACCTTGTTACTAATTATAGTGTAAACAAGTGCAATTAAGTAATTATATTATAGATGAAGTTTTAACTTACCTTACAATGTGTGCAACAACGGTTAAAATTAAAACTGATGTGGAGAGGCAGTTATATGACTATTATCTCCGAGAAAAATCAGCGAGAGAAAAGCTGGAAGTCCTTGTTAATGACCTAAAGGTTCAGGTACAAAGCCTCCAGCAACAACTTGAAAACTGCGATCAAGAAAATCAATGCTCCAAGCGTCAAGAACGTTGTGAGTCCAAGGACTTGGCTAAGAGCAACATTAAATTTGCTCAATCCGAAAATGATAACGTTGAGTATTGTACTGACGAGGATGAACTCGCCAAAGAAACTGAGTGGATTAAGGCCAAAAGCAGGAAAAAGAGGAAGCTTAACATCTCTCTTTCTCCTCAACAACAACCTGGAACAAGCGCCCAGCAACAAAAACATGCGAAAGAGCCGCCAGTCAAAAAAGTGCCTCCACCGCCGCCAATCATTGTAGAGGGAGTCAAGAACTATCAAACGTTCTAAGACTTGCTTACTGAAACTCAACCAGCTGAATCATTCACCGCCAAAATGATGAATGGGGATTGCGTGAAAGTCAACGCAAAAACAGAAAACTCTTATAGAGCAATTGCCAAGATTTTGTCTGAAAAAAGCTACCACTGGCACTCATATGAGAATAAACAGGCTAGACCAATAAGAGTTGTGGTGAAAAAATTACATTCTTCTTGTCAGCCAGATCGCATTAAAGATGATCTTACAACGCAAGGGCTAAAAATAGAAAAGGTTGACAACAAATTGAGCTGGAAGAGTAAAGAACCACTCAATATGTTCGTATTATCTTTCCATAACGACGAAGATGTCAACAAAATCTATGGCATTAAATACATATTAGGGTGCAAAATTGAAATACACCCACTAAAAAATCCAAAACTTATTCCTCAATGTAAGAGGTGCCAGGCATATGGGCATACCCATAAATACTGTAAAAGGGAGCCAAGGTGTGTGAAATGTACTGGGAAGCACCTCACAGCCGACTGTACCAAATCCCCGCAAGATAAGCCAAAATGCGTCCACTGTGGTCTACCCCACCCTGCAAACTACAGAGGGTGTGAAGTAGCTAAAGAGATGCAACTCATAAAAAACAAAAACATTAAGAAGAAACCTGATGTGACAACGTCGCAACAGTTTTCTGTCCAGTTTCCGCAACAAGCACAGAAAGCAAAGATACAAGCAACTCCAAAACCCACACAAGGAACTAATATTTGTTCTTATGCGCAAGCAGCCAAGCGAGGATCTTCGAACCTGGAGGATAAAATCAACCAGATACTAAAGTGCATCACTACATTTGATAAGAGATTAGAAAAGCTAGAATCCAGCACCAAAACAGCTGTTTCAAATAATCAAAAATGAATAACACTCTTAAAATAATGGCGTGGAACTCCAATGGGCTCCTCAAACATCAGAATGAGCTACAGGCGGTCCTAGATACAGAAAATATAGACGTGTGTTTGATATCCGAAACGCACTTCACTAAACAATCTTATATCAAATTTAGAGGATATATGGTGTATAACTCGCTCCACGCTGACAACTCCGCTAGAGGAGGTAGCGCTATCATAATCAAAGAAAATATTAGTCATTACGAGCAGTGCAAGTATGAAGAGCCAGATATCCAAGCTGTGGTAATATCTGTGAAAACCAAATTTTGTCATGTGTCTATAGCTGCTGTATACTGTCCTCCAAGGCACATGATAAGAAAAGAGCGGTATTTACATTTCTTTGAAATGTTAGGTCAAATATTCTAGGCGGTGATTTAATGCCAAGCACACGCAATGGGGATCGAGACTTACAACAACAAAAGGAAGGCAGCTTTTAAGTGCAGTTAAAGAAAAACATTGTGAAGTTATGAGCACAGGGAAACCAACATACTGGCCCTCTGACCTCCAGAAAATACCAGATCTTATAGACTTTTGTATATGCAAAAACATATCCGTTAATTACGTTGCTGTGGAGGAAGGTTTTCATATGAACTCTGACCACTCCTCGATAGTACTAAGACTTAGTCAAAAAATTTTACTTAAAGAAAGCCAGATGTCCCTGGTTAATAAGTCAACAGACTGGGAAATTTTTAAACTTGATCTAGATAATATTATCGACCTAAGAACTCCGATAAAAACGCAAGATCAGCTTGACTCAGAAGTAAACAAATATGTTATTGATATCCAACAATGTGCGTGGAACAATACACCACAAATAAAACGCAAATATAAGGGTTATATCTATCCTAAGGAAATTGTGGATTTACTATCTGAGAAAAGAAGACAAAGAAAGCAGTGGCAGCAAACAAGGTGTCCACGGGAAAAAACATTATTAAATAATCTGACTAAGCGATTAAAGAGAAAAATAATACAATTCGAGGATGAATCCCTAAACACCAACCTTCTGCAGTTAACCAATGACAAATCAACGGATTACTCTCTTTGGAAAGTGACAAGGAACCTAAAAAGGCCAACTAAACAAATACCGCCTATTAGAAATACTGACGGAAAATGGGCTATAAGTAATGACCAAAAAGCGTTAAGGTTTGCTCAACACTTACAAAATACTTTTCAACCCAATGATAACTGTACAGATATACTTGAGTGTGAAAAGTTAGTGCAAAATCAAGAAATTAAGCTTGTGACTCCTAAAGAAGTTATGAGAGAAATTCAAAATAATATTAGTTCAAAAAAATCGCCGGGCTATGACCTCATAACAGGTGAAATTCTTAAACACCTCCCGCGCAAAGCCATAGTAAAGCTGACCAAAATTATCAATGCTGCGTTTACTCTGAAATATGTACCTGAGCTGTGGAAGGTAGCTGAAGTAATTATGATTGCGAAGCCTGGGAAACCGCCCCATGAAGCGTCATCATATAGACCTATTTCCTTGTTGCCAGTGTTATCAAAACTATTTGAAAAACTATTGCTAAAACGATTAAAACCAATAATAGAAGAAAAAGATCTTATCCCAAATCATCAATTTGGTTTCAGAGAAAAACACTCTACAGTAGACCAGGTACACAGAATAACAAACGTCATTGAAAAAACGCTCGAAAACAAGGAAGTCTGCGCCACCGTATTCTTAGATGTCGCGCAAGCTTTTGACAAAGTTTGGCATGATGGCCTAATATTCAAACTTAGATGTATGTTGCCTCCAGAATTTGCAGATATTCTGGAGTCGTATTTAACTAATAGAATGTTTAGAATAAGACAAGAAGATGCATATTCCGAGCTAAAAGCGATAAAAGCTGGGGTACCTCAAGGAAGTGTGCTAGGCCCAATCTTATACTTGTTGTACACATGTGACATCCCAGAGCTAGATAACAACACCATTGCGACCTTTGCTGATGATACTGCTATTATGGCTACTGGATCGAATCACAAAGAAGCAGTAGAAAAAGTTCAACTTGCTGTGAACAAAGTTTATGACTGGACACAAAAATGGAAGATCAAACTGAATGAATCAAAATCAATTCACGTTGACTTCACAAACAAACAGTGCGACTACCACCCAATCTACATAAACGGTACGCAAGTGCCTTATTCTATTACAGCCAAATATCTTGGCATAACCCTCGACGCTAAGTTGCGATGGAAAGCTCATGTCAAAAAGAAAAGACAGGAACTCGACATACGCTATAAAAGTATGTATTGGTTACTCGGAAGGAAATCCTGTTTATCAATACATAATAAGATTATACTCTATAAGCATATTCTGATGACAATTTGGACGTATGGTATCCAACTCTGGGGCTGTACTAAACAGAGCAACCTCAAAAAAATACAACAATTCCAGAATAAAGTACTCAGAGATGCTGTAAAAGCACCTTGGTACATCAGAAATGACGACCTCCACCGTGACCTTAAAATAGAACTCGTCACCACCATCATTCAAAAATTTGCTGAAGCCCACGAACACAGACTTCACCGACATGTGAATGTTGAGGCAATTCAGCTGTTAGACAACACGGACCTAGTGCGTAGACTAAAGAGAACTAAACCTTTTGAGTTAGTGTAGTGTTTAAAGTTAGTGTATAATAGTGATCATTGCTGTGCTATGTATATAACACATGAACAAAGTGTTTTTATCAATACCAGACTCTAAGAAAGTGCTATGGACTTGTATAAAAGTGCTAAAGGACGCTATTCTTAGTTTTAACAAAACCTTTACCGTATAATAATAAGTTAGAGTTAAATTGCTTATTAGTCTTTTAGGCTAGATTGTAATCATTTATTAAGAAATCTCTTCTTAATAATAAGGAAAAAAAAAAAAAGGGTTGAGTTGCAGTTACGTTGCGCCTTATGTGCTGGGCCTAAGACCTGGAATACACATTTAGTGGGAATGGAGGAACAGGGTGGAAAGTCCCTCCATTGAAAAGCGAGGATCCTCCAACCAGACGGGTGTTGCGTCTGGCGGGCTACTGCCCCACAACTCTTGGTCGGGGCTGAGTATATGTATGTCAGATCGTGCGGTAAACTCTGCTTGCGCGATGTAGGATTTGTGTGACGTAGTAGCTCGCTATCAGTGTAGTTCCTATGTGGCTGGATAGATGTCGCCACACACATAAAAGCATGCAAATTTCAACTAAATCCTACAGAAAGTACCATCCACGGAGACGCTCCCCAATCTTTTTGCTAATCGCTTACAGTGCAAGTGTGGAAGAAAGAATGAAAAATGTTTATTCTTCACAATCAAAACGCACATTTCCAAAAAATAAACTTCCTCACTAAATACACCCGTGCAAAGCAGCTAAAAAACCTCGTATTCAAAGCCATTAAAACCATTGACAATCAGTATCTCGGCCATGGACAATAGACCACAGACAAAACATATCCTTGTGCTTGCTTGTGTGCATCCTTTCGCTATTTCAGCGGGGTTGTCCGAAAGGGTTACCGCTACCCCGGAACATAAAAGGCTAAGGAAGGAACATGGATGGGTTTTAGTCAGTAATAGTCTGACAATCCCCTTCCGCTCCATCCAGAGCGGGTCATTGATGATTTTCCATCCTTAAAAATAAAACCTACAGGGTTGTATTTTTTAAACGTAAAAGTAGGACCCGGAGGGGAGGGGAGGGATGTAGGACTTTTTAATTAAATAAAAGCTGGTTTAAAAGAATTTTATTCTACATGCAATGTATGTATCTTTGTTCGGGTTAAATCTTGCAATTGAAGTTTAAAGCAGTTAATCTCAAACGATTGAGCTGGAATTTTGCGTACACATTTAGTTTGGGTGACAATGCATGATTAGCTAAGTGACGTCATTCTAAATCCAATATGGCGAACCGCCCAAGATGGTGGACTGGTTATTTTTTATGCACGGCCTTGATATGGGTATCAAATGAAGGGGTTTGTTGAGAGGAATGCCATAACATAAATTATGCGCACAGCCAATGTGGCACTCTCTGCCAGGGTCGGTGTTCCCCTCTACATATAACCCGTCTGCTTTCAAAGCAGCAGTGAACAGGCATCTTCTAGGCCAGCTCGCTCCATCATACGTTTGTACGACCTGCAAGTATTTGTTACGAGTCTGGGTGTTTTTCTGTCTATAATATGTAGGTATTTACAAAAAAAATGTATATAAGTAGTATATCAGCCATCTCGTTACCATAACACAAGCATTGGGTTGCTTAGCTTGGGACGGTATGGCGTTGTGTGGAATGTCCAAGGATATTATTATTATTATAGACCCCATCCATCGCTTTCCATCGGGCGTGAAGGAGGTCAAGAGCAGGTCCATTCACAAATCTATATTAATATTATAAAGAGGAAAGATTTATAAGTATGTTTGTAACGAATAAACTGAAGTACTAGTTAACGGATCTGAATGAAACTTGGCACAAAGATAGATTATAGTCTGGAATAGTATATAAGCTATTTTATCCCGGAAAAATGTACGGTTCCCGTGGCATAATTTCCTACATACACGCGGGCGAAGCCGCTGGCAAAAGCTATTACAGATAAAAATGGTAACAAAAAAAATGTATACAACCTTTTTTGAGTTTTCATGCTGCCCATGGGCCTGTGACTTAGCTTCACGTGCTGTTGAGAAATATCTCTCAGATATGCTGGTTTCCTCACGGTGTTTTCCTTCTCCAATTTTTAAGCAAGTGATATTAATTAATACGCACATGAATCCGTAAAATCAGAGGAGCGTGCCTTGGGTTCGAACTCGAGACCTATGACTTGGTAGTCCGACGGTCACAACACTAGGCTTTTTTTTTTTAAACTGGGAAATCATCCAATGACTTCTCCCGCTCTGGGTGGAGCAGAAGGGAGTGTCAGACTCTTACTGACTAAAACCCATCCATGTTCCTTCCGTAGCCCTTTATGTTCCGAGGTAGCGGTAACCCTTTCGGACAATCCCGCTTACCCGGCAGGCTCGGGCCTAACTAGCCCCTTCATATCTTTGAGGCGCGCGTGGAACATATACGCGCCGTCCAGCACGTGGCTCACCGTCCGATCAGGACCAGGCCTGGTCCTGATCGGACGGTGAGCTACCTATTACTCACACACCACTAGGCTAGGACTGGCTTTTTAACGAGAGCCTTATAAAAAGGTCTTGTTGGCACCCTTTGGCAACCTTAAAAAGAATCCCCAATAGCTTTTCATCTATACTAATAATAATATTATAGGGAGGAAAGATTTGATTGTTTGTTTATTTGCATTGAATAGGCTCCGAAACTACTGACCCGATTTGAAAAATTCTTTCAAAATTGGGCAGCTACACTATCCCCGGGTGACATAAGCTATATTATATTTTCAAAAAAATTAGGTATTCTTAGTAAAACTCCAATAATGTACAGCGGCCAGCACATCAACTTACTCCAATCTGTCAAATTTCTTTGATCGTTTTTCAACTTTATTTTAACGGATTAAGGTTCATTTTCAAGTGGGAAAATTTGACAGTTTGGAAGAGGTTGGTGTGCTGGCGTCTGTACAATTTTCGACATCCACTCGGGCGAGGCCGCGGGCAGTAACTAGTGGGTAAATTAAACAGAGCAACAATTATTTCATAAAACAATATATTTTAATCATTATAAAGTATATTCTTATCACAGTAGTTAATCTTTAACAAAAATATACATGAACGAGTATTTGAATTGTCATTAAAACTAATCAATGTTACTGTAATAAAGAATTACCCCCTTATTTATAAAGAAAACTGCCCAATGCACGACCCGGGAACCAAACCCAGGTCCCACAGGACCAACGGGCCAAAAGAGTTCTGTAGATATTCAAGTTTTGACTACTTGAATGCCTACAAAATAAAAGAAAGTCGTTATGGGTAATGTCTGACAACCAGCCTTACCAAGAGGTATCAATTTACCCAGTTACTGGGTTGTGGAGGTCCAAGGCAATCGCTCCATGTAAAATACTGGTATTCAGCTGCATCCGGTTAGACTGGAAGCTGACACCATGAGAAAAGAATGGCAGATTTATAATGTTTTGTCTCTTTTATTTTCTTGTTTGGTCTTTCCCTTTAAACTTTTATAAATAAGGGGGGATGACTTATCTAAGATGTATATCTTGAACTTAGTTCTGTTCCTGGGGGGGTGGGTGTTCACTGATGTACTGGAGCGCGCGCAGGATAGCTTCCGGGATCGGTGGAGGGGTGGGCAGGTGGGAACCCTGGAATAAAAGTAGCGTTATTACGGTTTTTAAGTGGTAAGCGGGATTCTCCGAAAATGTTACCGCTACCCCGGAACATTAAAGGGCTAAGGAAGGAACATGGATGTTTTAGTCAGTAAGAGTCTGACACTCCTGCTCCACCCAGAGCGGGAGGAGTCATTTGATGATTTCCCAGCCTCAATAAAAAGGGTTTTTAAGAGGATTAAGGTGAATCCTCCAACCAGCCCGCGAAATTCAAATTTTCTTAAGTTTTTTGCAATTTGCAGGCCAGTGATAGGTTGTATGTTGATGAACATTTGATTCGCGGCTGTAAGACGTATGTAGTTACAGAATTATAATCATCAAAATCATTAATACAACCCTCCGAGCTCATAAAGGTGTAAAAATGA